>CM044324.1:29978666-30603500 GCA_024291935.2 Okapia johnstoni
TTAGAACTGGATATGAAACAACAGACTGGTTCCAAATAGGGAAAGGAGTACATCAAGGCTGTATATCATCACCCTGCTTATTTAACTTATATGCAGAGCACATATTGCAAAATGCTGGGCTGTAGGTAGCACAAGCTGGAATCAAGATTGCTGGGAGAAATATCAATTACCTCAGATATGTAGATGACACCACCCTTATGGTAGAAAGTGAAGAAGAACTAAAGAGCCTCTTGATGAAAGTGAGAGAGGAGAGTGAAAAGGTTGGCTTAAAACTCAACATTCAGAAAACTAAGATGCCATGATTTGCCATCACTTCATGGCAAATGGATGGGGAAACAATGGAAACAGTTAATCCTTCGTTAACTGAGCGACTAAACTGAACTGAACTGCAGGGTTTGCCATTCTGGAAGGTGTCCTGGTTTGCATTTCCTGAGAACCAAGTCTGAGACAAAGACTTAGAGCAAGTAGTTTATTGTGAAGGGGATCCCAGGACGATGGAGTGAAGGTGCATGGAAAGCATGGAAGGGAAGGGAAACAGGAGCTTTAAGGGGGATTATACATAGGGAATGATATGGAAGTTGCTGTCATGGCAACGAGGGCAGAGCCCACTGGAAGCTTGGAGATGCACCAGGATTCTTCCCCAAACCATCCTGCAGCAGAATAAGGGCTGTGGCTCCCATCACCCCCTGGCCAAGGGCTGCCCCAGAAGCATAAACTCCCCCAAATTTTGAGCTGCACTTTCAGGTGGGCCATGCCACCTACCAGATCCACCTCAAACCAGAGAGATGCGTGGTCCAGGCTTGAGGTGGCACCATCACCACAAGTCTGATGGAGTCTGAACCCACGTAGCACTGCCCATAGAAGCTGCAGCTCCAACCCGAAGGAGGGCAGAAGGGGTATCTCAACAGCCACTCAAGTGTGTCAGCTACCGAAGGTAACCTGGCCTCATCTTAGGAACAGTCTCTCTCAAAGCAAGTGATTGGTCTGGGGCCACATGTAGGTTTTCTAACGATGTTTTCCTTTTCTCCCCCTTCTCTCACCACGGAACTTGATGCCAGAACTAAAATATCCTCTGGACGCTTGACAATGAAAGGATAGGACCAAAGAGGGGAGGGACAGTGTGGGTTTCTTTTAGCTGGAGAGCCACTGAGTTCTCACATTTTCCTACACTTTGGCCCACTGCTCACATCTTTCCAAGCAGGAAACTGATGCTCGCCAGAGGCGAACAGCAAGGTTGTGCTGAAATAAAGGGAGCATCCACGCCCCCAGGGTTCCTTCCCAAGTCAGAGATCTCCCAACAGGACTGGGGAGACAAGGGAGGGAGCCCCCAAATGGCCAGACGGGGACAGGCTCACCCACACCGCCTTCCAGCCTTCCAAGCCACCACTTGCTGCCTGAGCAAGGACACCTTCACTTCTGTCATTTCAGCCCAATAGCAGACCCTCCCCAGCTCCCACACAGTGAATTCCTCGCAGTGGATTTCTACTGATTCGTGCATGCCCCTCTGTCTCCCCCTCTGGCCACTCCCTCTCCCAAAGCCTGAGAGATGCCACCAGCCAAGGCCAGTAATCCTCTGTCAGCGAGCCAGGAGGAAAACAAAAAAGTAAGAGGCCTCTTCCATTGTTTCTAAAAGTGAAGGAAGGAGAGGACAAGGGAGAGGTGGTCAATAAAAGGAAACACACACACACACACACACACTGAGATGGGGTGATGAAGCAAGGGATTCTGGGAACCAAGGGCCATGCCCATCTCATTCTGAATTATGAACTCATATAAGGAAGGGGGAAGGGGAGGGAAGGAAGCCGCCCCTCTCTGCCTGCCCCGGTGACATAACCGGTCCATTGATCACACCAGCCTACCTGCAGACACAGCCTCCAAGAAATCCCTCAATGCCTTAGGCATCTTGAATTGTCTTCTGTGTTTTACACATGTGACTGATGTATCAGATTAAACCTTGCGTTAAGATAAAAGAATTGTCCTGAGAAACATCAGACTTTGGTTTAAATTCTGGCTCTACAACTTTCCTGCCCAGGCAGCCTCATAGGCATGAACCTTTTCCTAGAAGCTGGCCTTACACACATGTGATCTGTCCCAAATACCAGCCTGTGCTGTGCTGTGCTAAGTCACTTCAGTTGTGTCCAACTCTGTGTGACCCTACGGACTATAGCGTGCCAGGCTCCTCTGTCCATGGGATTCTCCAGGCAAGAATACTGGAGTGGGTTGCCATGCCCTCCTCCAGGGGATCTTCACAACCCAGGGATCGAATCCACATCTCCTGCAGCTCCTAAGTTGCAGGCAGATTCCTTCCCACTGAGCCATCAGGGAAGCCCCTAAATACCAGTCTGCCTGGATACACAAAGCTTTTTAATAAAGGCAGCGAGCCTATGTAGTTTGTACCTCCTGCAGTATAAACCACTGGGTAGAAGATAGGCTCAAGGGTGGACAGTACAACATGGGAATATAGCCAAGATTCTATAATAACTACAAATGGAGAGTAACCTTTAAATATTGTCCAAAATTTTTTTAAATAACAGTGAAAACTCCAGTGTCCCCTCCTCAGGGACATCATCAGATCACATCACCACCTGGAAGCATGAGTGACAGCACTTGGCATGTTCCCACGCATCCCCTCGTCCCTGGTCACAGCAGCCCGACAGCCCACCCAAGCACCCCTCAGCTGCAAACTGAATAGAGAAGGGTGGAAAAGGATGAGGAGTTCCAGTATAAACGCCCATCCCTCTGAGAGGCTTCTCCTCCTCAGAAGGGCTCAACAAAGCCACAGAAGGTACTGTGAACCATGTCACCTGGCTTACGAGGAGCCGAAGCCCGGGACGAGTCCCGGGAGGGAGCGGAGTCTCTGAGGTGCTTGGAAAGCCTCTCCTTGCAGCCTCCTGCTCCAGGGCCACCCTCATGGGGTTTTCAAATAGAAACACTGCCTCTCCGACTCGAGGGCATCTCACCCTTTCTGATGACAGATGTGAGCTGTCACCGCTGCCAGACAATCAGCAGCAAGGACTCACTGAGTAAGAGGAGCATGTCCGTCTGGGCCAGGGCGGTCATCTAACTCGGGCAGGCAGAGCTCCGGCCCCATGTCCTTCATGGTCAAGGAACCGGGCCTGGTGCCCTCAGACTCTCTGAAGGGTTCCTCTCCCATCTTTTATGGGAAGCAATAAGCCAGAACATTCTCTTCTCCAGAAGCAAAGACATACTGGCTCTTTCCACAAATGCCTACCAAGGATACCCTAGCTGAAACCTGGGACATTTTAAAATCTCTGGTTCATTCCGTCTTTGGTTCAGGTTTCCTTAACCTTACAATCGCTACCGCTCTTGCTACTATTTCTCAATATCACAGAGGTGTAACTTCAGCAGCATAACGAATGGACCTCCGTGAGCCCTGGGTGCTGGGCGCCAGACAGAGGGGCACATGGACTGGACTCAGGATGCTCACCTCCCTGAGAGGGCCCACCTCCTGCCAGGCGCCACTTGGAGCTCTCGCCTCGCATCTCAGCACCTCACTCATCTGCCTGCACCCTTGGGAGGTGCGTGTCCTCACTCCCACTTCCCCAGTGAGAAACCCATCACTTGGACCCTACGCCAGTGACTTGCCCAAGGGCCTATCCTGAACCCGGCCGCAGGTCTTCTGCACCTGGAGGGCCTGAGGACTTAACTGGCAGAACAAAGATCTGAGATGCTATCTGGCTTTTTAGCAGAACTTGGCCTGGCACCTCCACCTGGTAGCATGCCAGGAATCCTTCCTTCACCTTCACCTCCTAAAGCTCAGGAGTCTTGCCTCAGCTTCACTGAGAGGCTGTTTTGTATAAGCTTCCCCTTGACGTTTCCATCGGAGACACAGGAGGGTCAGGGATGGTTTTATACAAGTAAAATATGATGTGAAAATCATGCTGAAATTTTACTGTGTTCAAAAAAACATGTTGCAAATACTGTATAGCAAAACATTAAAGGGGGGACTTCCCAGGCGGTCCAGTGGTTAAGACTTCACCTTCCAGTGAAGGGAGTGAGGGTTCGATCCCTGATGGAGGAGCTAAGATCCCACATGCCTCACAGCCAAAAAACCAAAAACAGAAAACAGAATACTGTAACAAATTCAATAAAGACTAAAACATGGTCCACAGCAAAAAAAAAAAAATCTTAAAAAAAAAAGGTTAATGGGGAAATCGAGGAGATGGGTATCTCAGTGTTCTCTACAGTTATTTCCATGTTTCTGTATGGATGGACATTTTCATATAAAACATTGAGGGGAAAATAATGATGCAGAAGGTCCCAAAGGTACATGATTATTCATGGTATCCCCTTTATAACATCTGAGAGTGATAAAAAGAAAGATTATTGCAACATGGCCAAGATCTACATGTCCAGGGAACCCCTCCAGAGGGGGCCAGTCTGGGGCCACGTGTGGTCTAATACCTTTGCTGGGTCTTGCCGCTCAGCCGTCCTCTGCTTCCAAGACCATATCTACTGCGCCTAAAAGGCCTCAGGTGGCGTGGTACTCTCACCGTGGCACCCGCTCACCGTGGCCGAGTGCACCATAATCACCATCATTAAGAAGACAGCCTCTGATCAGTGTCCCTTCCAGAACCACACCCGCGACATTGGGTGTGGGAACCGGTAGGTTCAGCACCTCCCAAGTTGCACCCTTGTTTCACTTCCTCTTCCAGAACCAGGGTCTGACTTCTGTTCTCACCACAGGGGCCTGGAGGGCTTCCCCTCAGTAACAAAGCTGTATCAGCAAAGTGTGCTCTGGGGGCGGGGTGGGCGTGGGGATGGGAGGGTTGGGGGGCTTGGGGGGTGGCAGGAAATCACTTGGCTCAGAGGCCAGTTGTCTCTGAACAGCTCTATTTCCAAGGTCTCTGGATATGACCAGGACAGGAGAACACACCTGACTCTAATTCAATTACGAAACAGGCCCCATCCCTGCGTTGATGTTAAATCTAGAGGGACAGCATTTCTTTGGTGAATTACTGCTGGGATGAGACAGGGCCTCCACCTGAGTGTACTGAGGGTTCCGCAGCCTAAGAACTTCCTTGCTCCCCGGCTTTATCCCCCGCCCCCAAACAAGCTCCGGAGGAGCTCGGGGTCTGTTTATTCCTCTGCTGAGCTCTCTGGAAAGCTCAGACTTAGTGGAAAAGCTACAGGAAACTGTTCCCTCTCCTATCTCCCTCATCACGATGGTTTCAATTACTGTTTTCTCTGGGAATTCAATTAATTGAAAAGAAGCACAGGAACTAAAGAAGTTTCCTTTTGCCTTATTCCCTATAGAAATGTTAAAAGGGGCTTTTACAGAAAGCCTTCACTCCCCTAGGACCCTGCCCAGACTTTGAAAGGGGCGGAAGAGCTCAGGGCACAGGAAGCAGTCCATCAGAGGATCTGCATTAACAGCTGGTGGGAACAGGGGGCCCAGGGGTGCCAGCCTCCAGGAGCTTAAAACTGTGAACAATGGCACCTCTGGTTTAAATGCAAACAGGTGAAAAGACAGGCAAGGTGTTTCAGGCATCCCTCCCAACAAGGACCTACACTTTAAGCAGAGCCTGCAGACAACGACTTGCAGCCGCAGGGCTCAGAGACTCTGCCAGTCTTAAAGGGGTCCCTGAAGGAGCAAAAGGGGAAGACTCAGTCCACAGGGGAAATACCAGGCATGTCCAGGAGCTTTCCTGCCCTGATACTTCCCAGTTCTGGCAAGAGTCAGGTCTCTCCACCAAGTGCAGTAACTGAGACACCCAGCGAAAGGCAGGAGAGAGAAAGTGCCTTCTATGAATTATTCCTTCAAGGAATCAGTCACTACTAAGAGAAAAAGACACTTCCCCAGATGGTCCTCAGCCCTCTCTGGAGGTAAGATTGGAGGCCAAGGTCCAAGCTTTGTCACGGAGTCTTTTATGGGATAGAGGATGCTCTCATGGTCTCCGGCTGGGCCATAAGGACTCGAGGAATCCAGGTACACAGGCTCTGCCAGGCAACTTTTCAGCCCTTCTGCCAGCCAGGGATTTACTGCCTGTTCCCTCTGGGCGGTCCTGGAGTCAATTTTCCAAGAGGAGGATCGATTGAGGAAACCACTGTTGAAGCTCAGATTGTAAATTTTTTTAAACAGCCCTGTCCAGGGTTACAAATGGCCCTGGAAGGCTCGTGGGGGCAGGAGAAAGTGTCAGCCCAGCTCTCTGGCTCACCTTATGTGACTCTGTCTCCTTCCAGGGTTTCTCTCTAAAAACCTATTTTTGCAAACCGTTTAAAAAAAGACCCAAGTTGGGTTTGAGCCATGGTACTAGATGAGTCATCAGAAGTCCAAACCGGGGAGGGTTTCGTGGAAGAATATAATTTTGGAACCAGGAAGGTCCTTTGAGAATGTGAGCACAGTGCAGTCCAACAGAAATACAGTGCGGGCCACGTATGCAATTTCACATTTTCTTGCAGACACATTAAAACAGTATAGCACAGCAGGTGGAATTCATTTTAATCATGCTTTACTTAACCTGATATATCCAAAATATTATCATTTCACCATGCAATAAGTATGGAAACTATTTCATCACCTTTATTGAGATAACAACTTACTTACCATAAAATCCAACCATTTAAAGAGTACAATTCAATGGTTTTTCATATGTTTACAGAGTTCTGCCATCACCATAATCTAATTTTTGAATCTTTTCATCACCCCAAAAAGACAACCATTAGCAGGCACTCTCCACTCACCCCTTGCCCACTAGGCAGCCACTTATCTTCTTTCTGTCCTCATGGATTTGCCTCTTCTGGACATTTCATATCACTGAGGTCACACGCCATGTGGTCTTTGGGGACTGGCTTCTTTGAATTAATGTTTTCAAGGTTCATCCATGTTGAATCAGTATCAGTACTTCATTCCTTTTACATATATACATACATATATATATATATATACTTGGCTGCTCCAGGTCTTAGTTGCAGCATATGGGATCTTTAGTTATGGCATGCAGGATCTCATCCCCTGACCAGTGATGGAACCCAGGCCCCCTGCAATGGGAGCTCGGAGTTTTAGCCACTCGGCCACCAGAGAAGTCTCAGTACTTCAATCCTTTTAATGCCTGAACAGTATGGATAAAAATTATCAGTGAACTATTTTACACTCTCTTTTCATACTCAGGGCTTTCCTGGTGGCTCAGACAGTAGAGAATCTGCCTGCAATGCAGGAGACCCAAGTTCGATCCCTGGGTCAGGAAGATCCCCTGGAGAAGGGAATGGCTACCTACGCCAGTACGCTTGCCTGGAGAATTCCATGAACAGAGGAACCTGGTGGGCAACAGTCCATGGGGTCACACAGAGTTGGACACAACTGAGCAGCTAACACTTTCATTTGCACTCTTGTACTTAGCCTTCAAAACCCATTGTGTCTTGTACACACGGTGTACATCTTAGTTGGACAAGTGACATTTCAAGTGCTCTGTAGCCACATAAGGCTCATGGCTCCAATATTATTGCAGATCCCATCATCTTTAGAAAATTAAATAAAACCCTGGAAGAAGAATTACTTGCCTGAGGCCACAGGCTGGTTAGTGGAGACATTTCGGCGTGAACCAAAGTGCTGGACCCATCTGACGGCACCAAGCTTTTTCTCCTCACCTATGTATGCTTTGGGCCACGTGAAGAGGATACAGATGAAAAGGAACAGGCTAGACAGATATCAGTGGAGGTCCACAGGTCCACTCTCCTTCCTGAACAACACTCCCAATGTGGTTGGCCATCATCCTGTTTCCACCTGGGCACAGGCCCTGGAGGGCAAGGCCAGGGCACCCAGCCACTGTCACCCTAAAGAAAGCACCTCCCCACCATCCAGATGAGCTGGTCCCAACAGTAGTAGCTGCTAAAAGACAACAAGGGTTAAACTGATGGGTCACAGGAATAACCCACTCACTTTCCCTGAGACCCCTCAAGGGAGGGAAGACACAGACATCACCTACTCTATTCTATGGAGTGCTCATGAGAAGAGATACAGACACACAAGGGAGGAGAGCTTGTTGGGTTAAGGAGTTGGTGAACTTCTACCCCTTAGAAATAATGTTGCCCATGGATTCCCACCCCATGAATCAAAGGCATTTACTACTTATGGGAAAGAGTAGAAGCATTCTTTCTTCTGTAGATGCTACAGTTTAATAATTAATAGCAAATACTTCAATGGCAGTTATCATGCACCAGATAGTCTTCTAAGCAATTTATACACAGCAACTTTCATTCTCACAAACCTTTGCAGGAGTGTTTTTAAGTATTGTAGAGTTGACTCACAATATTAGTTTTGGATGTACAACAGTGATTCAATACTTTTTATAGATTATAAAATCCATTCAAAGTTATTATAAAATATTGGCTATGTTCCCTGCACAGTACAATATAACCTTGTAGCTTACTTATGTAGTATATTATAGTTTGTGCCTTTGAATCCCATACCCCTACCTGTTTCCTCCCCTGCTCTCCCCACTGGTAACCACTAATTTGTTCTCTCTATCTGTGAATCTGTTTCTGCTTTGCTATATTCATTTATTCATTTTATTTTTGTATTCCAGATATAAGTGATAACATATAGCTATTTGTCTTTCTCTGTCTGACTCATTTCACTGAGCATAATACCCTCCAAAACCATCCACATTGCTACAAATGGAAGAACTTCATCCTTTTCTATGGTTGAGAACTATTCCATTGTATATATAGACCATGTCTTCTTTAACCATTCATCTGTTGATAGACACTTTGGTTGCATCCATATTTTGGCAATTGTAAATAATGCTGTTATGAACATTGGGGTGTGTGTATCTTTTTGAGTTAGTGTTTTCTTTGGATAAATAGCCAGAAGCAGAATTTCTGGTATCACACTCCTTGACTTCATATTATACTACAAAGCTATAGTCATCAAAACAGCATGGTCCTGGCACAAAAACAAACACATAGGTCAGTAGAACAGAATAAAGAGCCCAGAAATAAATTCACACACTTATAGTCAATTAATCTACAGCAAAGGAAGAAATAATAGACAGTGGGGAAAAGAGAGTCTTTTTCAATAAGTGGTGCTGGGAAAACTGGACAGCTACATTTAAAAGAATGAAATTAGAACAGTCTCTAATACCATATACAAAAATAAGCTCAAAATGGATTAAAGACCTAAATATAAGACCAGAAACTATAAAAATCCTAAATGAAAACATGGGAAGAACACTCTTTGACATAAAATGTAGCAGTATTTTTTGGATCTGTCTTCTAAGGCAAAATAAACAAGTGGGACCTAATTAAACTTTAAAGCTTTGGAACAACAAAGGAAACTATCCACAAAGCAAAAGACAACCTACTGAATGGGAAAAATTATTTGCAAATGATATGGCTGATAAGGGGTTAATATCCAAACTATCATACAACTGAATATCAAAAAAACAAACAACCTGATTTTTAAAAATGGGCAGAAGACCTGAATAGATATGTCTCCAAAGACATACAGATGGCCAACAGGTACATGAAAAGATGTTCAACATTGCTAATCATCAGAGAAATGTAAATCAAACTACAATGAGATATCACCTCACACCTGCCAGGATGGCTGTCATCAACACCTAAATGGGTGGGATGAGGGGGTTGGGAGTGAAGTCCAAAAGGGAAGAGATATATATATACATAGAGCTGATTCACTTCATTTTACAGCAGAAACTAAAACAACGTTGTAAAGCAATTATATGCCAATAAAAAATAAAAAATTAAAGTCTACAAATAAAAAATGTTGGCAAGGGTATGGAGAAAAGGGAATCTTTATACATAGTAGGTAGGAATGTAAATGGGTATAGCCACTAAGGAAAACAATGTGGAGGTTCCTCAACTAAAAAAAGCGAGAGAGATTGTTAAAAATTATTATTACCTGCATTTGAAGATGAAGAGAGCAGGGTACAGAAAAGTAAAGTAAGTTGCCCAAGATCACAGAGCTAGTAAGCAGCATGGCAAGCATCTGAGCCCAGGCCGTGGGCTCCAGAATCCAGTTTCCTGCCACTGAGCTGCCCTGGAGAAACCTAGGACACTCAGGGAGCCCAGGTCTCTCCCTGTGAAGTCTCCTCCTCTTTGCTGGACCCCTGCCAACCTCCCCGCCCACATAGCATGGTCTCCGGAATCATGCCTTCCAGCCCCAGAGAACATTCGCTTGTGGCCACCCCTGCCTAGACTTCCCTTGCTAAAAGCATGAGTCAGGAAGACCAAAAAAAAAAAAAAGTTCCTTATGAGTTATTATTACTTGTCATCACGCTTGTTGTACGAACCACAAGGGTCCAGATTTATTATATTGGAAGGAGAGCTGTTGAGTTTGTTGCTGAGGAATGACAGACTCCACAACACTTGGATTCACTGCTTTTGTCCCCAGAAACATGCTCCCCACCCTCACTCAACTGCCTGAAATCCTAGACCAAGACATCAAGTAGCCCCGTGAGGGCAGGAAAGGCAGCTTCCCCACCAGTGAACCCAGCCTTCACTCACTGAGGATGGAGTGGGATCCCCAAGATCTAATCCCCCAGGAACCCCCGGGGTATCTGGGGTGACCATACAAAGGCATCAGAGTGCCTGCTGTCCATTTAAGAGTAGATGGCTATCAGTCTGCCCCAGTAATGTCACCCTGTAGGAGGATGAGCTGGGACGGCAAAGGCCAAAGGTCACAATCTAGCTAGAGACTGGCAGATGTGTTTAGTTTCGTTCATACAGTGTTGTGAAAGTTCCCCAATTTCGTACAAAAAGCCGGATTTCCAGTTTCTTTTGCAAAACCAGAAGGCCTGGCAAGACAGGCCTGAGTGCCTGCCACAAAGGCACTTAGGGGGCACCTACTCCCTGTGAACGATGAAGCCCCCTTGCCTGCACCCCAGTCCCCACCACTCCCTACTGCCTTTCACCAGCTCCTCAAGCACAGATGCAGAGCATGCGTCCTGGATCTGGCCGGGAGGATGACAGTGAGGCCCAGGCTTATCAAGCAGCCCTGGCTTACCTTTCCCTTTAAGCCACACTCACACACACCTGGAGTCGTGTCAGCCAGCATCGCTCTTGTTCTGTGATGACATCTGCCTCTCTGCACCCGAGCCCCTCTCCTTCTTTGTCCTTCCACTTCCTGGCTGTTCTTGTACCCAATGAACTCTGAAACGCAAACTCAGAGCTTGTGTTCCCCTGATATGTGAAGGCCTTGTCTCCCCATCCATTCCAGAAGCTCTTAGAGAAAAGGAACATTTCATATAATTCTCCCAGCTCCTTTTCCCGCCAAAGTGGGTTGGATCCACGGTGGGCACTCAACAAGAATGATGTGCATGAGGAGAAGAATCTGATGGGGAATTGGAGGAGGACTGGGGCAGAGGCCAGGACTTCGGCAGCTTCTTACTTGTGGAACCTGTACCAAGACCTTGGAAGGCCATGGAGGATAGGGCTATAGGATACAGACAAGGTTCCCATCAGTAAAGATGCTGATGACTCAAAATTAACAACCACAAGACAATGAAAGAAGTGAATGCCAGCTGACATGGCTCAAGGGTCTGAGAAGCCCAGAGGATTGCAACCCAACTGCTCAGAAGAGCTCGGGCTCCGTGGGCAGTGCTGGGGCTGTGCCAGGTGACGCTTGGCATGGGACTCATCCATGTGTGTCATGCACACCTGCATCAGGTTCTGGAGTCTTAAATAATTTCATGCTTCTCATGTAGTAAGAACGTCTTAAAAAATGACCCTCAAACCAACAGAGGCAGATCATTTAACACTCAACGTGTGAGGTCACTGGATGAACTTCCCAGGACATGACCTGGACCCTGGGATGCCCAGATATACGTCCAGAGGATGGCAAGCATCAGGTGTGTCCCCCTCCTGCACCCACTCCTATAGGAAAGGGTGCATGAGCCCATGGACAAGGGAAAACACTCGGATGCCGTCCATAAATGATACCACTCTGTCCACTGCCAGGGGGCCTATTGGACCAGTGCTATTCCCAAATCCCATGGGGAGACCAAGCATCCAGGAATTGCTTCAGAAATTTCCACATGACCATGCTTCACCCTGAGAGGCAAAGGACCCATTGCATAATTCTATAAATCTAAATGCACACATATCTTCTATGAGATTGTGAAACCAGGTACCACCTCTTCGTGTATCTCTTTAGAATATAACACGGAGCCACCAACACAGGAGAATTCTAAGTATGAATGTGGACCCTCCCCCATATTGGAAGCCTTACTGGAAGATTAAGAGAAGTTTATCATGGGAGCCATGAAAAGAACTGTTGAATAAGAAATGTGGACTTGCTGTCTAGTTCTTGTGATCCAGCAGGACAAAGCCACATAGAGAAAAATGAACCAAGACAACCCAAGGGAAACTGTAAGGGGATTCTGGAAAATAATCCGCCCCATTCTAATTTTAGGCTTTTTTTAAACTAAGAGGAGAGGTAGGAAGGAAAAAGAGAGCAGTTTCTGAGTATCTTCCCTATTGGAAAAGATGAATGCCAACCACACTGTCAGCTCACTGATTTCAACAGATGACAGCAATGATTAAAATCAGCCATCTGGGTTAATTAGCGCCTATTACCGCAAATACATCGTCACCCTGTCACCACCACTGCTTTTTCTTCTTGCTCCAAGTTTCGGTGGCAAAGATTGTATTACCCACAATTTTAGGGACTTCCCAAAGCTCAGGGTCTCTTCAACGTGAAGGTCATCTGAGTGCACCCTGCCTTGGACCTGCCCCTTCCACTGGTGAAAGACCATTTGGCTCCATTTCAAAGCTAGTTATGTTGGCCCCAAAACTCTTTAGCCTCCAATTCATGGTTGTCTGGGGGAACATTCGCTCTGGCTGACATGGTGTTGAGAGGAACAATGCTCATCCAAGATGGCTGTAAAAGATAACGAGGAATTTATTAGGAGCGCTCCATGCTGTCTTTGATGGAATCAACCATCACCATAAACTTCCAATCCACTCTGCTAGGCTGCAGAATGCACTAAGAATGCAGCCTGACCACAGAGAAAGCCCACATGGGGTCTGTA
The DNA here is from genome assembly GCA_024291935.2 of Okapia johnstoni. NCBI lineage: Eukaryota > Metazoa > Chordata > Mammalia > Artiodactyla > Giraffidae > Okapia > Okapia johnstoni. The sequence goes on from CM044324.1 coordinate 29,991,677, forward strand.
TCTCCCATGGCATTAGAAGTTCAAAACATAAAATATCTAGGTGACTTTCCAAAGCAAGGGAAGTGGACCAGCAAGGGAAAGGATCAGCTTACCTTGCTGCCAACTACCTGGGAAAACTGCCCAAGAGAAGCCAGCTACAGCAGACTGGGGAAGCCTGCCCTAGGCCCCTGGGGCCCCTGAGCGAGTATCCCCGATGCAGGGCTTCTTGGCTTCCCCTACCCAGCACCTGAAGCTGCCCACTTCTCTACCTGAGGGCTTTCTCCAGCACCACAGGAGGCTGATCAGCACAGAAGCAGATGGGAAGTACAGTCAGCCCTCCATATGGCACATCCCCACATCCCCAGATGCATCAGCTGTGGATTTGAAGCTGGCTGGGGCTGTGGGTCTTGCATCCATGGATACAGAGGGCTGACTCTGCTCCACCATTTCATATAAGAGACTTGAGCATCTGTGGATTTGGTATCGGGGGTCCTGGAACAACTCACCCTCAGATGAGGGATGAGTGTCAGAAGATTTAATTCTGGGGGAGGGGAGGAATGTGAGCAGCGCAACCCTCCTCCCCTCAAGCCCACCAGCAGGAGATTGGATCTAGTGGCTAAACACCCAGCTTCCTGCCCCTGAGGCATGTTCCACACAGCCTATGAGACACCTCAGGTTGATCAGTTGTCCACAGCAGCATTTGGTACCTTTTATTATACCAGACCACCTGACCTGCCTCTTGAGAAACCTGTATGCAGGTCAGGAAGCAATAGTTAGAACTGGACACGGAACAACAGACTGGTTCCAAATAGGAAAAGGAGTACGTCAAGGCTGTATATTGTCACCCTGCTTATTTAACTTATATGCAGAGTACATCATGAGAAACGCTGGGCTGGAAGAAACACAAGCTGGAATCAAGATTGCCAGGAGAAATATCAATCACCTCAGATATGCAGATGACACCACCCTTATGGCAGAAAATGAAGAGGAACTAAAAAGCCTCTTGATGAAAGTGAAAGAGGAAAGTAAAAAAGTTGGCTTAAAGCTCAACATTCAGAAAACTAAGATCATGGCATCCGGTCCCATCACTTCATGGCAAATAGATGGGGAAACAGTGGAAACAGTGGCTGACTTTATTTTTTGGGGCTCCAAAATCACTGCAAATGGTGACTGCAGCCATGCAATTAAAAGACGCTTACTCCTTGGAAGGAAAGTTATGACCAGCCTAGATAGCATATTAAAAAGCAGAGACATTACTTTGCCAACAAAGGTCCGTCTAGTCAAGGCTAAGGTTTTTCCAGTAGTCATGTATGGATGTGAGAGTTGGACTGTGAAGAAAGCTAAGTGCCGAAGAATTGATGGTTTTGAACTGTGGTGTTGGAGAAGACTCTTGAGAGTCCTTGGACAGCAAGGAGATGCAGCCAGTCCATCCTAAAGGAGATCAGTCCTGGGTGTTCATTGGAAAGACTGATGTTGAAGCCGAAACTCCAATACTTTGGCCACCTGATGCGAAGAGTTGACTCATTTGAAAAGACTCTGATGCTGGGAAGGATAGGGGGCAGGAGGAGAAGGGGATGACAGAGGATGAGATGGCTGGATGGTATCACCGACTCGATGGACATGAGTTTGGGTAAACACTGGGAGTTGGTGATGGACAGGGAGGCCTGGCGTGCTGCAGTTCATGGGGTCACAAAGAGTCGGACACGACTGAGCGACTGAACTGAACTGAACTGATTAGTGTGCCACTTTGTCTCACTTCCTTCCTTCCTTTTCTTGGAGGAAGTCCTGATTTACCTCCTGTGTCAAGTCCTTGCCTGAGGGTCTGCTGTTAGGAAAACTCCAACCAAGACACAGGCTCAATAGATAGGATTTTAATTCGTAATTGTTTTTCTTCCTGTCTGTGGCTTATTCCACAGGGAGCACTTTAGCTCTCCCTTAAGTTTCCCAAATATAGAAACAGGGAGCAAAGGGAAAACATGAGAAGCAAGGAGGAACACCTTTGTCCCAACAGTAGGGAGAGGCCCCAACTGGCCTGAAAGCTGCCTACCAGCAGCGGTTGCCAGTGCCTTCCTAGTCTGGAGTCCCTAAAATCTCTCTGCTCACAGGACCTTGCAGTTGGGGGCAGAGATGGGTTTTCAGTTCTAAGCACAATTCAGCATCTTCATGGGCAGCAGAATAGCAGAGTGAAAGTGAAAGTGTTAGTCCCTCAGTCGTGACTCCATGGACTTGAGCCCACCAGGTTCCTGTCTCCATGGGATTCTCCAGGCAAGAATACTAGAGTGGGCAGCCATTCCCTTCTTCAGGGGATCTTTCCCACCCAGGGATGCAACCCAGGTCTCCTGCATTGCACACAAATTCTTTATTTTCTGAGCCACCAGGGAAGCCCTGTAGCATAAGGCAGGGAGAATAAATCGACTCTCAATTAGTGATGTCTGAAATGGGACCAGGAGGAGAGGATGGTGGCCAGTACACCAGGCATTTACAATCATTTCTATAAAGACTCTGGAATCAGACAAACTCAAAACTCAAAAATTCAACTCTAACACTGAAGATTGTGGGCATCTTAATCTTCCTATCCAGGTCTCAGGTTCCTCAACTATGTAAGTAGCAGATAATGGGTATATTCTAGAAAACTCTTACAGGGATTGCACGTGATGATATGTAAAATCTCCTGGCACACTTCTAGTTCAATAAGCATTTGGTTTCCTTCACCACTGGGAGCCAGAGAGCTGTTTAATAAAATGTGTTTGGGATTTCTTAAGCAAATATGTTATTTGCCAAAACTACTTAATATAGTTAATGGCAAAAAATCTCAAAAGGATTAAAACATTTTTTTTAAAGCTCTAAGATCATAAACCTCTCTCCCTCTGGCCACACCTCTCCTCTGGTTGAAGAAGTTTTTCCATGGAATTTAACCCTCCGGGCAAAGACATTTGATTCTGAACAAACCGTCATACACCCTTTGGAGTGTGGTAGCCCTAATTCCCAGCTCCATTAAAAACACAAGAAAGAAGATGCTAAGAAATGTGCTTGGATGACACATGCTTTAAATAATTAACCATCAACTATGCAAGTTGAGACTGCGTCTATTAGTCAATTGCTAGAGTTAGAAGGGGGACGGTCCCATATGGCAGGCAGAGACCACACCCCCATCTCAGGAGCGCAATGCTCCCTCGACATGGGTATTCCTGCATGAAGACAGTGGGAAGCCGGGCCAGGAAGAAGTCACTTTAAAACCTAGTGCAAATGGTATAAGTGGTGGTTTGGAAAATATGCTAGAAAGTTAGCTGCCAAAAACCAAAAATGAGAGCAATTTAAGGCACTTTCCGTTGCCAGCAAACATGCCAGCGCCTGACACGATACCCAGCACAGGCAGACACAGAGAACATAGTTGTCAAATGACTTAATGATCTCCAACCCTTGTACATCCCCCCTGCACACCTGGCGTGTCCACAAGTTAAGGTCGGAGAACTATAAATAGGAAAGGCAGCCTTTCAGATCAGACAAGGGACAAGAGGCAAGGATCAAGGGCACAGTATGTTTCTCCCCTGAGGAATAACCTTCCGAGCATGCCAGGAACAGAGAGTCCTCGCTCTGCACGGTTCTCGGGCATGAATTCTAGGTGTCACGGTTTAGCTGAATAATGCTTGTTACCCAAGAACACGGTTCAGGTTTTTGTTATGAAGATATGTATTAGCCGTGCAAGACTATACGGCATTGTTGCTTTTATTAAGTCACTAAGTCGTGTCTCTTTTGTGACCCCATAGACTGTAGCCCACCAGGCTCCTCTGTTCATGGGATTTCCCAGGCAAGGATATTGGAATAGGTTGCCATTCACTTCTCCAGGGGATCTTCCCCACCCAGTGATTGATCACACTGGCGTCTCCTGCATTGGCAGGCGGATTCTTAACCACTGAGCCACCAGGAAGCCCAATACACATTAGCTATTAAAGTGAAAAAGTCGCTCAGTCATGTCCGACTCTTTGCAATCCCATGTACTATAGCCTGCCAGGATCCTCTGTCCATGGAATTCTCCAGGCAAGAATGCTGGAGCGCGTAGCCGTTCCCTTCTCCAGGGGATCTTCCCAACCCAGGAATGGAACCCAGGTCTCCCGCACTGCAGGCAGATTGTTTACCGTCTGAGCCACCAGGGAAGCCCGATTAGCCATGAGGAGTTGCTAAAAGCAAAAACTTACTGCTAACTCTTCAGTCTACAGTCAGTAGGTAAATAACACACACGGTGACTGGCGGCCAGCACATCAGGATTTTCAGAGTTCACCACCACCAGGGCATCAGTGACTCGGCCACCAGCAGACCAGCAACTGTGCAGCGGTGCTGCTCCCTGTCCTCCAGTGAGAAACCCATGTGACATTCTACAAGACGAGTAACCAAAAGAAGGACCTGGCCAGCAAGACGAAAGTGCAGCAAAGAAATGGCAAGCAGTAATTCTGGAAGGGAAATGTGACCCCTGGAGAAATGGAGCTGAAGGAGACATGACCTGCCGAGTGAAGAGATGCTGATACTCATGAGGTTGGAGGGACTCAATGGATGCAGCCAGAGGAACCATGGAAGGCAAACTTAGGAGCACAAATGAAGAGAGTGGTCATGACAAAAAGGATGGAGGCGGCCTGGAGGCGGTGAAGCCAGCTCAAAGCTTTACGTGAAAGGGACTCCTGGAGATGCCTTGAGACACTGAACACATAGAAGGTAAAATGTTGGGGGCCAACCCAAACTCAGAAAGTGGTGGCACAGCTCACCAAGACACGTAAAAGATGTTCAGCCCGCACTGTACACGCTACTTCAACTACTCCCTATAAGTTTCTTTGTAAAGTACAAAGAAACCCTTTTATTCTTGGTATTTCTAATATTTTTAGTTAGGTACAGTAAATAAATACTAGTTTTACCATTCATTTCACTATCCATTTAAAACCAAGAGTAAGGTAGATTTTCATGATGTGACAAAAAACTTCAAAGATCACAAAACCACCATCATTTTGCTCTTCGAGTGTAAACACTGCTTGGCATGGTTCCAGCTTGTGTGGTCATTTTTACCAACAGGGTCTGTACAACCCTGGTGGGTTAAAAAGATGCCAGGCACATAGAATTCTCTCTAAAAGTAGCTCGTAAAGAAGAGAAATAGGGAAACTTGGCCAAAAGACTGGTCCTGATCCCTGCCTCTGATAAACAGGCAAGATGCCAGCTATGTGGTCAGTTTTCTCTAGGACTTCTTTTCTCCCCCTCATTCTCGGTCTATGCTGTGCTCCGGAACAAAAACAAGAAACAAAACCATTTGGTACAAGGATAAACCTTTACCATTTCTCAAGTACTCGTTTGGAAAATGGGTTTCCCCCACTGAATGTTCTCAACTGTCTAAGGTACAGGAAACACTCATCACCTCTATTTTAAAAAGAGAATTAAAAAAAAAAAAGCCTGAGAGAAAAGAAAGCACTACCCCTAAACCACACAAGCAGGAAGACTCAGGGACCTAGAACAGCGCTGACCAAACCAACAGCAAAAAACAAATGAATGCAAGCCACACATGCAACAAATTTTCTAGAATCCACATTAAGAAAGGAAAAAAGAAAAGGGAAATTAATCTTAGTAATTCATTTTAACTAACCCAGCATATCAGAAGTATTACCATCACAACACATTAGTCAATGCAAAGTTATTAAGGAGATATTCTCATCCCTTTGAATGAAGTCTTTAAAATCTGGCGGCCGTTTTCCACTGAAGGACACCTCAGTCCACATGCAAGGGCTTGACTGGCTGCCTGTGGCCCTTGGCTACCGTGCTGGACAGGACTGGGAATTGTCTTGTCTCCAGGAATGAACATTTCTGTGGCTATGGGCTTCATATTTTCATTCGCAAAATTACTGCCTTGGCTATTATAGTCTTGTCTCCTAAACAGTGTACTGGGAAAGTCATAGATCTCTAGAAAGAGCTGAAACCATTGCAGAAATTGGATTTAAATTTTTTCTTTTTAATTTTCTTTTAGTCATAAAACTATGAAGCCAAGTGACTGAGAAAGGGACTCTGGTGAGGACGGACATCAAGGTGTACAAGGATCGATTACTGAACCTGGACAGGAAGGTGGCTCATCAGAGAAGGCCCCGCAGAGAGAGCCAGTACCCCAGTGGGGTCATTGACTCTGCTTTCTAAGTGGTAATATATTGCTCTATTTATATTAACATGTGGCTGATGAATAAATAGGAAATTGGCTTTTGTACACTGATCTTCTATCCAGCAATTTGGAAGAACTTCCTCATTAATTCTAATAATTTTTTTAATTAGAAAATCACAATGTTTATAACTAAGTTTATTTCTTTTTTTAAGTGATCTGCAAGTTGACCTCACTTAATATTTGTTTTTTTAATTGAAGTAGAGTTGGGGCTTCCCTGGTAGCTAGGCTGGTAAAGAAACTGCCTGCAGTGCAGACTCCAGTTCGATTCCTGGGTCAGGAAGTTCTCCTGGAGAAGGGATAGGCTACCCACTCCAGTATTCTTGGGCTTCACTGCTGGCTCAGATGGTAAAGAATCTGCCTCCAACAAGGGTCACCTGGTTTGACCCTTAGGTTGGGAAGCTCCCCTGGAGGAGGGCATGGCAACCCATCCCAGCATTCTTGCCTGGAGAATCCCCATGGACAGAGGAGCCTGGCAGGCTACCAGTCCATGTGGTTGCAAAGAGTCGGACATGACTGAGTCTTGACTAAGCATACACAGCACAGAGTTGATTTACAATGTTTCAGGTGTACAGCAAACTGATTCAGTTATACATACATAGATATATTTGTTGTGTTGTTGTTTCAGTTGCTAAATTGAATCCAACTCTTTTGCAACCCCATAGACAGTAGCCTGCCAGGCTCCTCTGTCCATGGGATTTCCCAGGCAAGAACATTGGAATGGGTTGCCATTTCCTTCTCCAGGGGATCTTCCCCCCTCAGGGGCTGAACCTGCGTCTCCTGCATTGACAGGAGAATCCTTTACCACTGAGCCACCTGGAAGCCAACATACATACATACATATAAACACATATATATGTATATATACATACATACACCACATACACAGTCTTAGATTCTTTTCCCTTATACATTATTATAAGATATTAAATATAGTTCCCTGTGCTGTGCAGTAGGTCCTTGCTGGTTATCTATTTTATATATAGTATTGTGTATCTGTCAATCCCAAATTTATAATTTATCCCTGCCCTTTTCCCCTCTGGTAACCATAAATTTTGTAACTAAGTTTATTTCTTGCAAGGAGATCCAACCAGTCCATCCTAAAGGAAATCAGTCCTATATATTCATTGGAAGGACTGATGCTGAAGCTGAAACTCCCAATACTTTGGCCACCTAATGCAAATAGCTGACTCATTTGAAAAGACCCTGATGCTGGGAAAGATTGAAGGCGGGAGGAGAAGGGGACGACAGGATGAGATGGTTGGATGGTACCACTGACTCAATGGACATGAGTTTGAGTAAACTCCGGGAGTTGGCGATGGACAGGGAGGTCTGGCGTGCTGCAGTCTATGTGGTTGCAAAGAGTCAGACACGACTGAGAGACTGAACTGAACTGAACCTATTTCTTGCACTGGAAAGCCTTCACCTTTGACCTGTCTTCCTGATTTGTTACATTTTCTACAACTTCTGATAAAACATTGATCACAAGAGATAAAACCCTGGCCTATTCTTAATTTTGAAGGAAGAGCTTTTAATATTTCTTAATTAATGATTACATATTTATTTCCAGGTTTTGATACTCTTTACCTGGCCATTAGTCCTGGTTTGCAGAGCTGAAGACAGAAATCAAGATAAAGAAAGACAATAGGTTTGAATTCTTAAATACTTTTATGCATCTGTTGAGATGATCACATTTCTCATTTATCTGTTCATGAGGAAAACTATATTCAGTTTAGTTCAGTCGCTCAGTTATGTCCAACTCTTTGCGACCCTATGAACCACAGCACACCAGGCCTCCCTGTCCATCACCAACTCCCGGAGTTTACCCAAACCCATGTCCATTGAGTCAGTGATGCCATTCAACCACCTCATGCTCTGTCGTCCCCTTCTCCTCCTGCCCTCAATCTTTCCCAGCATCAGGGTCTTTTCAAATGAGTCAGCTCTTCACATCAGGTGGCCAAAGTATCGGAGTTTTTGCTTCAACATCAATCCTTCCAATGAACACCCAGGACTGATCTCCTTTAGGATGGACTGGTTGGATCTCCTTGCAGTCCAAGGGACTCTCAAGAGTCTTCTCCAACACCACAGTTCAAAAGAATGTATTAATGCATTTCAATAGATTAATAAACATATTTTAAACTACTGAATAAAATTTTTAATATTATACAGTTCTTGAGGTTTTCAATCCCTTCTTCAGTCGTGTTTTTAAGTAATATCTATCTTGAAAAATGCTAATTTTACTTGAGATTCCTAGTATCTTGAGAGGAAAGAAAAAGAGACTTTATCATTTTAATATCTGCTGCAGCTATATCTATGAACCCCTTTTCATGCCTAATATTATTCATTTGTGCTGGTCAGGCTTGTCAATAAATCTGTGTATTTTATTGTTCTTTATGAAGAACCAAACTTTAGTTTTGGTAATTCTACTGGTTCTAACTTGGTCTACTATTTCATTGATTCTATTCTTATTTTTTATTATTTCTTTCCTTCTAATTTCTGGGGTTTTATTTACTTTTCTTTCCTCTAATTTCCTAAACTGAAAATTAACTCATTTATTGTTAATCTTCCTTTATTCAGATATAACAAAATACACCCTATTATTTTTTAATTAATTTATTCATTTTTAGTTGGGGGCTAGTTACTTTACAATATTGTAGTGGGTTTTGCCATACATATACATTGATATGAATCAGCCATGGGTGTACATGTGTCCCCCATCCTGAACCCCCCTCCCACCTCCCTTCCCATCCCATCCCTCAGGGTAGTCCCTGTGCACTGGCTTTGAGTGCCCTGTTTCATGCATCAAACTTGGACTGGTGATCTATTTCACATATAGTAATATACAAGCTTCAATGCTATTTTCTCAAATCATCTCACCCTCACCTTCTCCCACAGAGTCCAAAAGTCTGTTCTTTATATCTATGTCTCTTCTGCTGTCTCACATATAGGGTCATTGTTACCATCTTTCTAAATTCCATATATATGCATTAATATACTGTATTGGTGTTTTTCTTTCTGACTTATTTCACTCTGTAGAATAGGCTCCAGTTTCATCCACCTCATTAGAACTGATTCAAATGCATTCTTTTTAATAGCTGAGCAATATTCCAGTGTGTATATGTACTACAGCTTTCTTACCCATTTATCTCCCGATGGACATCTAAGTTGCTTCCATGTCCTAGCTATTGTAAACAGTCCTGCGATGAACATTGGGGTACATGTGTCTCTTTCAATTCTGGTTTCCTCGAAAATACACCTTATTATTATATAATGTAACACACTGTATATAACAAGGTTATACGAGTGTCTGTGATCAAAGAATTTAATCTACATGAAGCCAACTATGACATTTATTATGGCCTGTACAAGGTAAATTTTTATATATGTCCTATTTTATATATGTTGAAAATACTGTGTTATATATTTTGAGAATAGTGCTCTATATATGTCCATCAGATCAAACCTTTGTTCAAATCCTATCCTTAATGATTTTTTTGATAATCTGATCAACGAGTTACTTTAAAAAGTGTATTAATATCTCTCAATATGATTATGAATTCATTAGAGTCTTCAGTTTCTTCTTGAAAACCATCAGTTTTTGCTTTGTTATTATGAGACGATGTTATTAAGTGCTTGTGTGCCAAGTCGCTTCAGTCATGTCTGACTCTTTGCAACCCTATGGACCACAGCCCATCAGGCTCCTCTGTCCATGGGATTCTCCAGGGAAGAATACTGGAGTGGGTTGCCATGCCCTCCTCCAGGGAATCTGCCCGACCCAAGGCTCGAACCTATGCCTCTTACATCTACCTGCATCGGCAGACAGGTTCTTTACTACTAGCGCCACCTGGGAAGCTCCATTAAGAAATTAGAAATTTAGAATTATTACATTTTCCCAGTTAATTGTATCACTTACCATTAAACATTGACTCTTTATCCCAAAGAATAATCTTTGCCTTAAAATCTATTTTAATGAATAATAATATCCAATCTTATCCAATCCAATAGTTCCTTTGGGTAGTGTGTACCTACATCTATTGGTTTGGAAATCCTATATCCTCCTCTTAGAATTTTAGTAATCCCCATAACTTTTAACATGCACATTTAACTTAATAAACTAATAACACTGTAATCAATCAACATAGCCACTCTTCTTGGCAAAAATACAAAGATTTAAAATGTTTTTCTGATTACTGGCTCAAATTGATCATTCTTACAGAATTGCTATATACAATCTAAAATATTTTCAAATTCTTTATATACATATATATATATATATATATATATATATATATATATATTTATACACACACACATACATATACTATCTTATGACATTCTTCAGGGTTTAACTCCACCTAGAATTTCAGAGAAAACTGTGATGCTTCTCCTAGGAATCCCAGGGTGATCACCAGTGTGAGACAGACTATTTTATTCATCTCTTGTGATAGGATTCCAGGTCATGTAAAGAAGTGTTCCCAAATCACCTTGGGGCATTTTCATGGCCTGATGTTCTTGGAGAAGACTTGTTCCAGCCCCATCCAAGGCCCAAGTCAAAAGAGTCAAGCTTCCGAGCATTTTCTTTGGTGGGGAGGTTTAACATATGGTCCCCTTTGTACTGATCACAGGGTTTCTCTTTCATGTCAGAGTCTCAGAAAACTTCCCCAATCCACTTTCACCCCCAGGCTTGCCTTCTCCCTTGCTTACTGGGATGGGCCAATTCCAGCAGAGAAGATGAAGCTGTCAGGGACAGCATAGTCCCTGGCTATTCATCAGTCTCTCTATGGACACCTTCAGCGACATCTCTTACTTCCTAGTAAGTTCAGCTGGGCTATGATACAATCCAGCTCCTCCCACTGTTTTGGACCAAGAGGATTATCAGGTGATCTTGTCTTCTGCATAACACACAACAGTCACAGTGACCTTCTGAAAGGGCGCATCTGGGTATGTCACTTCCTTTCTGCTTTAAACCTTTCGAAGATTCCCCCTTGTTGGGCCTCCCATCTCTTGAGGGGGGAATGTTAGGTAGTTAGAATAGAGAAAAGGAGTCCAAATGGTGGTGGCTAAAAGACAAAGAAAGGGAAAAGCAGGCAAAAACGGAACAAAAGAAAATCCATGGACCAGGGTGAGAACTTTAGGTGAAAGAAACACACCCCCTTCCTGGCTAGTTCTAATTTGCAGAGGGCAGTCTCGGGGCTATTCAAATCCTAAAAGATGATGCTGTTAAAGTGTTGCACTCAAAATGCCAGCAAATTTGGAAAACTCAGCCGTGGCCACAGGACTGGAAAAGGTCAGTTTTCATTCCAATCTCAAAGAAAGGCTATGCTAAAGAATGTTTGAACTACTGCACAAAAAATTGCACTCATCTCACACACTAGCAAAGTAATGCTCAAAATTCTCCAAGCCAGGCTTCAACAGTATGTGAACTGTGAACTTCCAGATGTTCAAGCTGGATTTAGAAAAGGCAGAGGAACCAAAAATCAAATTGCCAACATCCATCAGATCATCAAAAAAGTGAGAGTGTTCCAGAAAAACATCTACTTCTGCTTTATTGACTACGCCGAAGCCTTTGACTGTGTGGATCACAACAAACTGTGGAAACTTCTTCAAGAGATGGGAATACCAGACCACTGTACCTGCCTCCTGAGAAAGCTGTATGCAGGTCAAGAGGCAACAGTTAGAACTGGATATGGAACAACAGACTGGTTCTAATAGGGAAGGGAGTACGTCGAGATTGTATATTGTCACCCCTGCTTATTTAATTAATATGCAGAGTATATCATTACAAATGCTGGGCTGGATGAAGCACAAGCTGGAATCAAGATTGCCGGGAGAAATATCAATTACCTCAGGTATGCAGATGGCACCACCTTTATGGCAGAAAGAGAAGGACTAAAGAGCCTCTTGATGAAAGTGAAAGAGGAGAATGAAAAAGTTGGCTTAAAACTCAATATTCAGAAAACTAAGATCATGGCATCTGGTCCCATCACTTCATGGCAAATAGATGGGGAAACAATGGAAACAGTGACAGATTTTATTTAGGGGGGCTCCAAAATCACAGAAGATGGTGACTGCCGCCATGAAATTAAAAGACGCTTGCTCTTTGGAAGAAAAGCTATGACCAACCCAGATAGCATATTGAAAAGCAGAGACATTACTTTGCCAACAAAGGTCCATCCAGTCAAAGCTATGGTGTTTCCAGTAGTCATGTATGGATGTGAGAGTTGGACTATAAAGAAAGCTGAGTGCCGAAGAATTGATGCTTTTGAACTGTGGTGTTGGAGAAGACCCTTGAGAGTCCCTTGGACTGCAAGGAAATCCAACCAGTCAATCCTAGAGGAAATCAGTCCTGAATATTCATTGGAAGGACTGATGCTGAAGCTGAAACTCCAATACTCTGGGCACCTTACACGAAGAACTGACTCATTTGAAAATACCCTGATGCTGGGAAAGATTGAAGGCAGGAGAAGGAGATGACAAAGGATGAGATAAATGGATGGCATCACCTACTCAATGGACATGAGTTTGAGCAAGCTCCGGGAGTTGGTGATGGACAGGGAACCCTGGTGTGCTGCAGTCCATGGGGTCACAAAGAGTTGGACCCTACTGAGCAACTGAACTGAGGCTCAGGAGGGAGGAGACAAAGCTTATAAAAAGAGAAAGCCAAGACAGATTGAGGCCTCTCCTTTGGGGTCAGCCTGCCCTCATGCTGTGAGGGTATACTATCCTTTGTTTGCCAAATAAAACTCTGAGCTGTAACTAAAAAAAAACTCCCCCTTGCTCTGAGAACAGACACCTGAATTCTCTTTCCCCCACTTTATTGAGATATAATGGACATGTTAACACTGTGTACATTTAAGGGGCACAACAGGATGGCTGGATACACATACATGCTGTGAAATGATTATCACAATCAGGCTGGTTAACACCTCCATCACCTCACATAGATGTGTGTGTGTACAGTGAGAGAATTCTCTTAGCAACTTTCAAGCATGTAATATGATATCATTAATTAAAATCACCATGCTATGCATTAGATCCCTGAAATGCTTTCATCTTACAACTAGAAGTCTGAATCTTCTGATCAGCATCTCCCCATTTCCTCGAGGCTCCTCCCACCCCTGGCAAACACTATTACGTTCTCCATTTCTTTCAGTTCAGCTTTTTTATTTTTATTTATTTTATTATTACCTTCCCTGGTAGCTCAGGCAGTAAAGAATCTACCTGTAATGCAGGAGACCTGGGTTTGATTCCCGGGTGGTGAAGATTCCCCTGGAGAAGGAAATGGCAACCCACTCCAGTATTCTGGCCTGGAGAATTTCGTAGATAGAGGAGCCTAGTGGGCTACAGTCCATGGAGTCACAGAGTCAAACACAACTGAGTGACTAACACTTTCACTTTCATTTTATTACTATTTTTTGTGGCATGTGGCATCTTAGTTCCCCAACCTGGGATGGAACCCATGCCCCCTGCATCAGAAGCACAGAATCTTAACTGCTTGACTACCAGGGAAGTCCTGACTTTTTAGATTCCATGTATGCATGATCATACAGCCTGCATCTTTCTCTGTCTCGTTTCACTTTGTATAACACCTTCAAGTTGCATCTGTGTAGACTCCTGAATTCTTACTGCAACGTAGCACCAGCCTGCCCACCTTCTCCCACACTCCTCTTCCCTGACTCCCTTCACTGCAGCACGTGGGTCTTTCACACTCAATCTCCATCCACCTCCAGGACATGGGAGACACTGGGCTCCCCGCCTTCAGGAACTCAGTGCCAACTTGTTTCTCAGATGCTCCCTAGGTGCTCACGTCCTCAGCGAAGCTTTGTCTGACCTCCAAGTTAACTCAGGCTTTCCCACTACATGCTCCTGCAGCACTTTCCTTTGTGAAATAAAATTCATGTCTTATGGCAAGACAAGAAAAATCCAAACATAAAAATTTCTTCTCTGTCCTTTGCCTTCCCCTTCTCTGCATTGTGCACTGTGTATTTGCATTATTCATGGACCAGACCTGCCCATCGGCAGGAAGACCTGCTCAACCATAAAGAGCAACATTCTCCCAGCACCCACAAGACGACTCCGTCCTTAAAAGATAACACTCCTTTTTGATCTTGTACGGGCTCACATGACCCACTACAATGATGCTTAGGTCTGGGTTATGTAAACTGTCAATAATATGTTTTTTGATGTACAGCCCTCTGTCTTAGAAAACTTACATAACTGTGTCTTGACTTCTAACAAGCACAACAGTTCTCAGAGCTTTCTGAGATGCTGGGTTCCTGGGTTAAAATCCTCAAATTTGGCTCAAATAAAATTTTCCATTTCTTTCTTAGATTGACTGACTAATCTTTTGTCCACACCTTTTAGATCTTAGCTCCTGATGACACACTCAGTAGTGTCTCTCTGGTGTCTGTCTTCTCAATGGACCCCAGCATTGGGACCCTCACAGTTGTGTCAGGGCCTGGCTCAGGGTGTCCACTCACTGGACACTAAAGGAGGACTGACTGATGATCAATGCAGAAGTCAGCATCTTGCTGTGGAAGGGAGGAAGGCCTGGATGATGGCTCAACAATGGAATGAAAGGAAGAGTCAAACGGGAGAGGCACTGGGAAGAAAGAACTGACGGTGTTTGGTAAGTGGGTAGAAGGGTATTTTCAAAAAGCTACATATACTCTTAGAAGAAACTGGATTATCTGCATTTTAGATGTCTGGAGTATGAAATGTAGGAATATTCAGGTGCAGATGTCCAGTGGTAGCTGGAAATGTTGGCGTGGGGTCCCAGAGGAGGAATGAAGATTGTGACCATGTGAACTGGGTGGAGGGTGGTTCACTGGAAGAAGACGTAGTGTCCGGGAGGGGGTTGGGAGAGTGGAGGGCAGCCCCTCGGGCAGCATCCTGGGAGCCCATAGAAAGAGGGAAGAAGGGGAGACAGTGAAAGACACCAAGAAGAGACCTGAGAGGAAAAACAGGAGCCAGAGAGGGCCAAGAAAAGAAGGTCTGGGTTTCCAGCAGATGTCAAGGGCTGCAGTGGAGGATGAAGAAGAAACGCTTTCACAATAAGTCTGAAGAGGCTCTGCAAGTTAAATCCTGCCATGAATGCCCTGGTCCTCTCATTTCTCATAACATTACACAGCTTTGCAGGATAAACTTCAGGAAGGCAGACAAGTCAGAAGCATCTAGGATTCCAGGTCCTTCTGAACTGTGAAAAGTGTTAGCTTCAATTAGATTATGTTTAAAGCTTTCAGAGACAAAAAATAAAAGCATGAAGAAATTCCCAACTCTTTGCAGGGGGGAACTGCGTTCTAGAATTACATAGATTGTTTCCCACCTCCCATGCCCCCCACACAAAAGCTATGATTCAGAACCTTCTGTGTTATTTGAGCCATTTGATTTCTGGTTCACAGAAATGACATTGCAATGTTATTTATATACTCAACATCTCATACATCATATATGTAAACTTATACATCATACTTCCTACTCATTAATACAGGTCCTAGGAAACTACATAGGGTAAGTTTAGTAATTCTCTTGCAAAATAACACTTCAAGTTATTTGGAGAGTAAAAACCTTGCTTTAGTATCATAAAAACAAGACACTGAGCATCCCCAAATGAAAAATTAAAAAAAAAAATATTATTGCTACTTAAACATTAAAAAGGAACAAGAAAGGCACTTTTTTAACAAGTTTAATGCTTAAAATACTGGACTTTACTAAGAAGGGTATATGGAAAAATTTGAACTTCAAGAGAAAACTAAGCATTGTCTAGAACACATCCTTTCAGGCTGTCTGATCCTACTTTTCCTTTGCCCTTGAGCTATTAATTAATTCAATTCTGTACATTGATAGTAATGCAAAATAAGTATTATCTACAAATGTGAATGTGTTCAGTGGATTCAAATGACTTCTCCCCCCAGCTGAGGAGGAGTCCAACTTTGCACATTCATTCTAGTATTCCTGATCCATCCATATGTCTGCTCTGTGGATTCTCCTCTGAAACACCTATAACATCTTACCGGATTCCTCATCCATAATGATGAGTTCAATAAAATCTTGAACAGGCAGTCATTTTAAATCTGTATAAGAGCTAAGGTTACCATCTCTGAAAAATTATTATAAGGATGGGTTAAAAGCCAACCCATCCTTCTTGAACACCGGACTGTGTCGAAAATGTCAGCTGCAAACCCAACTGCTGGCATCAGAGTCCTGGGAAAGACTGGGCCCTCCCCACAGTCCAGGCCTCTGCTGGCCAAACCCCAATCTGTTGGGGCACCTCAAACCCAACACCAGCAAAACTGACCTCATCCCACACCTGTCTCTTGACTCGACGGATGAGTATATGGATGAATGAAGTGGAACACCTACAAAAACCAGGGTTTTTATTTACTGCAACAGGGCCCACGCACACTTGCTCCATACTAAGCCGCCCCCCTCCCCGTCTCTGGCTTGTAAACTAATCTTCCTCTCAGATCTGAGACTCCAGGACACCCATTCCCAATCCCATGCCTCACCTCCCTCCCTCCACCTTTTCCAGGAAATCCTTTGAGTTTTAATTCTCAAATTAGAACTCCCAGTTGAGATGAAAGTCTGCAGGGCAGATCCGAGAGCATCACGACCCCCAGGGAGA
Organism: Okapia johnstoni; assembly: GCA_024291935.2. NCBI lineage: Eukaryota > Metazoa > Chordata > Mammalia > Artiodactyla > Giraffidae > Okapia > Okapia johnstoni. The sequence goes on from CM044324.1 coordinate 30,008,461, forward strand.
TGCTGGGGCCAAACACTTTTTCCAAAGCACTGGTCTCGGGACCTTGACAGTATAACTGGGTCAATTAAAGACAGTCTTTCAGACCTCGCTGCCTGGTGGGATCGAGTTCACTTATTATTCAGCATTTCTACAGCCTGGAACATTCATTTCTCAGCACGGTTTTGCCAGCGAGACAAAGGGCAGCCATTCTGCAGTAAGATGAGCCCCACAGTCGGGGAGGCTGATTCACTGCTCATCAGGATCCCCTTCAAAGAGAGCTAAACGCACCCTGAATTCACGGCCGCCAGATGAGTCTGGAAGGAGCATTTTAGCCATAAGGGATGGGCTGTTAATCGCTCATCAGTGCTGCCCTGGGGCAAACCCACCTGCCAGCACTTTTCCAGGCTTTGGATTCAGACCTGCCTTGCCTGCCCCAACCTGAGTGAGACCAGGAGGGATTTTCCTAACCACCAGCCCCACCTTAGACCAAGAAGGACGAACGACGTGAAGGGGAGCCAGGCTGTCCGAAGAGAGGGTCCCCAGCCTGAGCTGGGACGGCACGGACGCTGTTGGCAGGAGGGGTGGGGTGGGCGCAGTGGGGGGCAGAACTGTTTCCTGGTGATACCTGAGAGGTCTGCACAGACCCTGGTGACTCAGAGCTCACAGACTAGGCGAGAACACGTGACTGTCAGCTTTGACAGGCCCCACACCGTTTCCCTCCTCATAGCCATACGGCTGAAGCCCAAGCCCACCTTGGGCTTCTCAGATCCAGGTGGTTTGCTTTCCCAAAGCCTCTTGCAAGATTCTGGCAGGCTCACAGAGACCTGTCCATGTGGCATGATCCACACTGGCGGGTCCAGAGGGGTCCTGTTTACAGGCACAGAGCAGGGAGAGGTGGTGGCCATCACTGGTCAGGTCCACAGGTGGTGCAGTCTCACTTCTGGTACCTGCCCAGACCCTCTGCGCCTCGTGGACACCACCCTGCTGCGGTGAGCCTTGGCTGTGAATGGCTCCCACCTGCCCCCTTCCCCAGAGCAGTCGCCTCACCTGGCAGGTAACCCTGCCCCCCAGCCAGGGGCCAGTGAGTGGCTGGCTAAGTGTGTAAAGACAGCCCCTCTGCCCCTCCAGACAGGATGGACTCTGGGATACAGCTTGCTCAGGACCTCCCTGAGGGATGCCCTGCCCCCAGCTCAGGCTGTATCCCCCACCCACTCTGCCTCACCTGTTTCCTCCCCCCATAACACTCACCCACCCCGGGAAAGCAGGCTCTGCCAAACAGGGAGCCTGGACACCCTGTAACTCATCCACTCATTCCCAAGGAGGATGAGTTGCTGCGGGCAGCATCCGGATGGGCTTCCCTGGTCGCCAGGAGCCTAGGTGCCCGGCTGCACACACACGGCTCAGACCACCACCATCTCTGGAGCTCCTGGCTCCCGAGAAGCAGAAGAGCCCTGGAAAGTTCTACGTGTACACATTTCAGAGCCAGCCCTCGCCAAGCAGCGGGACAATGCTATTTCAGAATTTCAGAAGCCACAGATTCGCTCCAATTAGGGCCATGATGGCTGGTAGAAACGCCACCAGCCCCTGCGTTCAGCGCCAATTACATAAACTCAGGGGGCTGCACCAATTATCACAGGGTGACCCAAAGCCCCGAAAGGCATCAAAGCACCTTTGACGATTTTCAGTGGGGGGAAATGAACAGATTCATGCTTTATTAACACACATTTAGGGGTCAACAGAATCTTCTAAGACATCGGATGGTGGAAAAACATAAAACAGGGTGCATTAAACTGCCTCTCTCAGGTGTCGGGAGGTACAGAGAGGAGACAGAGGAGGTGCATGGATGAGGGCCCTACCCTGGGGACCGAGATGCTGCCCGGCATCCAAGGGATGTCTTCCAGTCCCGCACTCTGCAGTGGTCAAGGAAGGACAGAGAACTGGGGGCCTGCTCACCCCAGCCGGACTGCCCTCCAGGACAGCCCGTATCCAGTCCTGGGCCAGGGCCACCTAGATACACAGCACTGTGGCCAAGACCCCAGAGATCGAGCTGGCCTCTGCAGAAGTCCCCAGGCAGCAGCCCACATATGGGGTCAGTCACCTGCCAGAGGTACTGCCTCCACTCCCAGAGAAACGTCCCCAAACAGGTGTCCTCAGGGCTGGAGATACAGTCAGGGTGTCCTGATTCCTGGGCCTCCTCCCCACCCTGGGACTCGGGGACCCCAGGCAGGGACACGGGTGTCAGGGTCCACAGGAGAGGAGGTGCCTCCGTCACCTCCCGAGGGTCCCCAGACATTTCCTATCAGATGCCGTGGCTCTGGGAATCCCTGTTCTCTCTGTTCCTCTTCTTAAATAAGGTTTTTCTCTGAAGAGCTCCAGTGATGACGGTCACACCGGCTCCCATGTAATTAACACTCTGCTCCATGCTGTGAGGCTGCACGCTGGCCTCGGGAGCTGTCCTCACACATGGATGGGGCGGGAAGACAACTCCTTTCTGGAGATGCTGTGAGATGAGAGAAAGCAAAGTCCACAGAGAAGAGGAGGAGGAGGAAGGAGGGGGCGGTGGAAGAGGAGGGAGGGTGGAGTAGGGAAGAATCCATGACAACAGTAGCATCTGTCATGGTGGTCGCTTCAGCCTAGAGAAGGCCAGGCGTGTGCCTTGGTGTGTCCCTCACCTGGCCAGTCCCCTGCCTCCACACCCAACAAGGGTGAGGACGCCACGCCGCCTGAGACTCCTCCATCCCAAAGTTCCACCCCCTCTTGGCTCTGCTTTGCCCACGAAGCCTTTCAGTCCAACAGATGGGACCCCAGAGTTCAAGCTCAGTCGTCCACTTTGCTTTAAAATCCAGGGTACACTTTACAGAGGCACATCCACAGTGGAAAACTACTTGTGAGGACCTACAAAAACCAAGTATAGGCACGTCCCCCCGAGATCCCGTGATTCCACAATGGGGGGCTCAGAGTCATCAACACACACTCAGTGACCACAGAAAGGCACAGATGACTCACAACAAACACTGGAAATGACTCAAATGCCCATCAGTTCTTACCAACACTAAGTGGCCATGATAATGGATCCCCTCCAACCAGCCGAAACGGTGTAGCTGGATCTCCCAAGCATAATATTCGGTTGAAGAATATACACACAGGCCACAGTGAAATAACACAAACAGGCAAAACTGTGCTGTTAGAAGCCAGCTCAGCGGTGACTCCTGGGGTGACTAGACGGATCCACGAGGGGGTTTCGGGACTGCAAGCCCTGCTCTGTTTCTTGATCCAGCAGCTGCTGTTTCCTTTGTGAAAATTCATCAAGCTCTACGCTTATGGTAAATATACTTTTCTATGTGTCTATATTTTGAAGTTTAATGTATGTATGTATATATATGTGCTGCTGCTGCTGCTGCTAAGTCACTTCAGTCGTGTCCGACTCTGTGCAATCCCATAGACGGCAGCCCACCAGGCTCCCTCGTCCCTGGGATTCTCCAGGCAAGAACACTGGAGTGGGTTGCCATTTCCTTCTCCAATGCATGAAAGTGAAAACTGAAAGTGAACTTGCTCAGTCGTGTCCAACTCTTCACGACCCCATGGACTGCAGCCCACCAGGCTCCTCTGTCCATGAGATTCTCCAGGCAAGAGTACTGGAGTGGGGTGTCATTGCCTTCTCCATATATATGTGCATGTATATATATATGTGTGTGTATATACATGTATATATATATATATATATATACTTTTTTAAAGGTTTCAAAGTAACAAAATGAATCACACTCTCTCTGTACAGAAACCATCCTTGTCATTTCCAACTTGGGTTGAACACGGAAGGCAACAAAAAAATGTGAGAGGACCGTAGACTCTGGAAGTGAAGTCAAGGTAAGCAAGGCTTCATCCGGGCATCAACCAGAGACTCAGAAGAGGCGAGGCTGGGAGGGGAAGCAGGTGGGGTGGGGAAACCAGTGAGAAGGAGATGGAATCAGAGCCCCACATGAGAGCTGGGGGATTCACATATCTCCACTCCGCCTGGAGCCTCTCACGGAGGCAGATCTCAGCCCAGCCAATTTCAGCCACACGTGAACACTCCCACTATCAGCTTCTCATGCAAATGACCCTGCGTGTGTACTGAGGTGACGCAGGACCAAAGGCGGGGTACCACACGAGGAGGATGTGTGGGGGCCAAACATGGACCACAAATTCCAGCCTGGCCCTGCCAGTTTTCAGATGCCTCAGAGAGACTGAGAAGCTGAGCTCACATAGGACCTGAGCAGATGCTGACGCCAAGGGCACAGATTCCTATGGTTTTGTTTATATTTCTGTAAGATGACAAGTGTTTTAAAATTAGTATTTATTGGCGTATACTTGCTTTACAATGTGGTGTTAGTTTCTGCTGTACAGCAAAGTGAATCAGCCATACATATACATATATTCCCTCCTTTTTGGATTTCCTTCCCAATTAGGTCACCACAGAGCACTGAGTAGAGTTTCCAAGTCTTTAAAGGGACTCCATGCCAAGCCTCCTCCTAAGGTAATTCTCGCAGAATCCCTTTGCAGGAAGACTTACAGATGGCCGAGAAGGCAAACGCAGGTGGCCAACCTAGGAGACAAGCAGATGGTGCCACGGGCTGACCAAACCCTGACACCACACCCGCCACCCAGCCCAACTTACCCCTGCCCGGCCAGCAATAGTGGACACCACAATGCCCACACCCTCCCCTTCCACTGCAGAAAGAACGCCACTTTACAAGGAAAAGGAATGAACATCTGCAGCTCTGGAGACCTGGAGGGTCTCTAAACCCAAAATTTAAAGAATGTTCCCCCAAAGGGGACCCAGTGTGATTGCTGCAGTAGATGAGGGTTGAACCCATCCAGTGTGAGTTGTGTTGCTGTAAGTTCTCATTATCATCATTTCAGGGCAAGCACCACATAATATAATGAATATTTCTTGTTAAGGTTAACTGTATGGTTTGGAAGTGTCTGGGAAGTTCCTTGGGGAAAGGAGGAAACTCTACTGCCTCAACTCTTCTCTAAGCAGTGAGGATGATCAACCTGCAGACACTTAAGTTACAGAACCAACCATCCCTCCCTCCCTTTCCTCACCTGCCTCCCTGGCAATAGGTCTTCTGTCACATTTGTTGGCCTTTCAATTGCTCACTGTAAGCTTGTTTCTTATCTACAAATATTGTGGGGGTGAAGAGAGAAGCTTACCGTGAAATACAGGCCAGCCTATGGCCTCTCTAGGGATGGGTGGAGACTCCCCAACACCCCCAGGAGCTGTCTGCTTCCCCCGAGTTGTTTTTTTGGTCTTAACTCACATCACTCACTATCAACACCACACACCCCACTTCAAAGTTATAACATTCTCCTAAGTCACAGTAGATACCTCATTTCCTAAGCTCTGACACTTGCTCCTTGGAAAGAAAGCTTTGACAGAACTAGACAGCATATTAAAAAGTTGTAGCCCTCTTTTTATACCACACCATGGACCACAGAAGTGGAAGCAGTGACAGATTTTATTTTCTTGGGCTCCAAAATCACTGTGGATGTTGACTGCAGCCACAAAATTAAAAGATGCTTGCTCCTTGAAAGAAAAGCTATGACAAACCTATACAGCATATTAAAAAGCAGAGACATCACTTTGCTGACAAAGGTCCATCTAGTCAAAGCTATGGTTTTACTTGCATTCCAGTACGGATGTGACAGTTGGACCAGAAAGAAGGCTGAGCACCACAGAACTGATGCTTTTGACCTATGGTGTTGGAGAAGACTCTTGAGTCCCTTGGACTGCAAGGAGATCAAACCAGTCCATCCTAAAGGAAATCAACCCTGAATCTTCATTAGAAGGACTGATGCTGAAACTCCAATGCTTTGGCCACCTGATGCGAAGAGCCGACTCATTGGAAAAGACCCTGATGCTGGGAAAGATTGAGAGCAGGAGGAGAAGAGGGTGGCAGAAGATGAGATGGTTAGATGGCATCATCAACTTGATGGACATGAATTTGAGCAAACACCAGGAGATGGTGAAGGGCAGAGAAGCCTGGCATGCTGCAATACATGGGGTCGCAAAGGGTCGGACAAGACTGAGTGACTAAAAAACACCACCACCACAACCACCAAATGTAAAACTAGACAGCCAGTGAAAATTTGCTGTATGACACAGGGAGCTCAAATATAGTGCTACACGACAAATTACAGGGTGGGATGGGGTGGGAGGTGGGAGGGAGGCTCAAGAGGGAGGGGACATCACATACCTATAGCTGATTCATGTTGATATATGGAGAAACCAACACAATATTGTAAAGCAATTATCCTCCAATTAAAAATAAATTTAAATAAAAGAATAAAAGAGACCCCATGGAGCTCCCTCACCCCTTCTACCATATGGAGACATGGAGAGAAGTCAGCAATCCACGTACCAGGAAGAGGGCCCTCACCATATACAGAATCTGCCACTGCCTTGACCTTGGACTTCCCAACCTCCAGAACCACAAGAAGTAAATGCTGTTTCAACGATGCCCACCCCTTCTTCCAAAGCATATGTGCTGCAGCAACCTGAGCTAAGACCCACCCCCAGAAGGAGTGAGGAGTCAGGCAACAGGAACAGACATTCATCAGGGGATGCACCTGCCACCAGCCCCGCACGGCTTCAGGAAGCTTGACTCAGTGCCCTGTGCTGGAAGGGGCAACAGTGAGAGAGGGTGGAGGGCAAGGGGCCAGAGAGGCGAGGGGCCAGAAGGGCAGGTACAAGGTGACAAGAACCTGGACCTGAAAGGGGACAGAGAGCAAAGATGAGGGAGGAACTGAAGGAAGAAGATGTAGAACTCCAGTACAGAAGGTGTAGTGAAGACATGGGAACCCGGGGTGCTTGGGTATCACACTTGGGTACCCAAGCGGGAAGGGACCCTGGTGGAGGAGGTAAGTTGGTGAGTTTTATTTTTAGCAACATTCACACTTGAAGATGAAGACAGGCATCTTAGCGAAAATTAAATGTTACCTTGGGGTGGCAGGAAGCCATACCATAAGGAAAGGAAGCCCATCTTCCCTTCCACCCCAAGGAAGTCTGCATTTCCCTCCCAACAGCCTCAGGCTCTTGACAGAGCAGCAGAGCTTCAAGAACCTTTCAAGAAAGGTCTCTATCTTGACCCGTCAGAAGTAGTCACTCAAGGCGCAAGCTGTATGCTTGGGGTTTGTTCCTGTGCAGAAGGAGAAACCCCACTGTCTGTCTGCTCCAGGTTTGTGGCAGTGCTTCTCAAACTTCCATCACACGCAGTAGGAGACCTTGTTGGAACCAAGTTTCCTGGCTCCCATCCTCAAAGATTCCAATTTGACAGGCTGGGGTTGAGCCCCTGACCTGGCATGTCCAACAAACTCACAGGGGTGGCCAGGTGATACAGATGCTACTGATCCAAGGATCTGGCTTTGAACATTGCCAGCTTCTAGAAGCAAAAATTTATGACATGCAGAAGAAATGTATTGAGCTGTGCAATCTCGACAGCTCTGTGAAACCAATGGGGAAGCACATTTATAAGAGTAATTCTCATGAAATAAAAATGACTAATGATTCGGGGCTGGCTCAGCAGCAAACCTACATAGGTGCAACTGTAAATGAGCCTTTGAAGGAAGCATATTTCCAGTATTTTCCAGGAGGGTAGTGATTTAAAATTAACGATAGAATTGGAGAGTTTAGTGTTACCCGTGTAAAGACAATTTACATGGACAAATTCACAGCTTGGCATACATGCTCCCATTTTATAGATGAGGAAACAGAGAACAAAGGTGAGTAGTAGTTATAGGAGTGGAACCAGAACCCATGTCTCCAGATTCACTGTCCAGCACTCCTGTTATAAACAAGAAGAGCCAACTTTCTTATCCATGGATGTTTACACAGCAGAAACTATAAAGATGCAGGAGGATCATGAACTTTTACTGTCCTTCGTGGTGGAACGAGACAGATGAGTCCTGCACAATATCAACATAAAAGATTTCATTCCTGCTGTCTCCTTAAATAAACCTTCAATCGGCACTGACACTCAGAACTTTTGTCTGAGGAGTGCTCCCAGGCAGGCACACCTCTCACCTCCCCTTCCTCCTCCTTTCCTTCTCACTCCACCGCTCAAAAGACTCAAAAACATTTATAATACAAACACCAAAGTGAAAGAGTCATCAAGGGACACTATGGGACCCCAGAAGCCCTCAGGAGCATCCCTTCCCAGGCTGGACAATATGTGTCCATTTATGGCTTTCTTGGCTCAAAATTTAAAGATGATGTTGTTCTGGCCATCTTAGGCAAAACAACTGTCCAGATCTGCCTCCAAGGGGACATCCTTCTCCTCCCAGGCTTAGAGCTGTTGTTTGCAATTCTGTACACACTGCTGGCTTGGCAGACTGGAGGGAGCCTAGGGAGATCCCCTCCCCCAACCCCAGACCATTTACCACTCTTGCGAAATTGAGTCAATGGACAAAATTTTGCTTTTCCTTCTTCTTTTGTTATCAGAGAAGCACTCAGCGTGTAGGAAAACCAAAGCAACTGTCAAGAAGGGAAGATAAGAAAAACAAAATGTCTATTTAAAAAAGTGAAGGTCATCATGTAACATGTTTTCAGGCGATGACTTCGTCTGATACTCATGACCCTCTCGATGTGTTTTCCAAGCGGGTGTTTCTTCTTTGCCATCACTGTCCCATGAATACTCTGCTTTTGCCTCCAGTTCTTGTAGTGGTTCTGGGGGTTTCTGATGAGGAACAATTTTCAGCAGAAGGACAATCTGAGGTGGACATAGGTGGGAACACTTGATGTCAGGCAGAGAACGCCTGATGAATAAATCAAACAAAAATTCAAGAGCTATTCAAAACACTCTAAGACAGGGACTCTGGTGGATAGAGCTCTACACAGAAACATGTGGCAGCCCTGTATCTCCACAGGAATTGTCTGCAGGTATACCAGTTAGCCCAGGACCCACCAGATGACTAAAACCATAGTAATAACTAGAGATTGTAACAGCCTTATGCACAACAGTGTTTCATTAATAGTAATCAAATATGTTAAATAACCTAAGATACTTTCAGTAACCAACAATAATTAATTATATACATGCATATTCAATATATTCTATAGGCTTATCCTACATACTCAATGGAATGTGAACTGGCCCGTGAAATGGTAATTATAAAACACTGACAGTTCTCTTTATTTGAAATATGTTATGTCCCCAAAATGCAACACAAAATGTATCTATAAGTCAAAACCTCAACATACAGCACTGTATTTATTTTATGATGACCGCCTATCTTTTATGAGAGGACCATTCAGTGCATGAGGAATATTTACTAACTATATAAAAATGTTTATGCATATGAGCAAATACTAGAAGGAGCACTGGAAATTAACACTTGATCTTGGATAATTTTAACTCACCCTAGAGAAGAAAATGGCAACCCACTCCAGTATTGTTGCCTGGGAAATCCCATAGACAGAGGAGACTGGCAGGAGTCACAAGAGTCAAACACAATTGAGCAACTAAACCACTACCACCGCCACCACCACAGCTTTAATTCAATTTCTTTTTTCTTACTTTTTACTTTATTTTCATTTATTTGTATTACTTATATAGCAGGCCTTATTTCATCTGGGGTGCAAAGCAGGTTTCATTTAGTTGGTACAATGTCATTCGACCAAAACAAATTATCCAACCAATAACTACTGAGCTTCTCCTCCATCCCAGGCTCTTCCTGCTCCCAGAAATCGTACATTCCCAGTGCAGGAGGTGGCAGCAACACAATGAGAAAACAACTACACAGCATATCCAATGAGGACCAGCACCTGCTCAGGTAAATGCCTGTGTGAGGTGTATACAGTCGACCACTCTGGCACACCCTGTTCACTTTCCAGAAAGTCAGACCATGGCCAATATTGACATGCTGAATGTATTAGTCTCTTACTGCTGCAGCAGTAAATTCCCACAAGCTTAGTGGCTTGAGACAGACCAAAAGCTGGCATTTCTGGGGGTGAGAAGTCCAAGAGGAGTCTCATGGGCTAAATTCAAAGTGCTGGTGGGGACAGGCTCCATCCGGAGGCTACAGGAGAGAAGCCTTGTTGTTCAGTCGCTAAGTCATGTCTGACTCTTTGCAACCCCGTGAACTATAGCCCCCCAGGGTCCTCTGTCCATAGGATTTCCCAGGCAAGAATACTGGAATGGGTTGCCATTTCCTTCTCCAGGGGATCTTCCTTACCCAGGGATCGAACCCACGTCTCCTGCATTGGCAGGCACGTACTTTACCACTGAGCCACCAGAGAAGCCCTTCAGGGATGTTTATCACAATGGAAACTACCCCTGCCTACATGTGAGACTTTGAACATGTCACCATAACTCAAACGAGGATACTAGTACCTAATCCATGGTTGGGCGGAAATAATTAATGGAGGTAACATATGTGACAGGGGTGTGAACCTAGAAAACACAATGAGCAGGTGGTGAATATATCAACCTACCTGCTGCCAAATCCCTCTATCCATGACAACTTCTTTGCAACAAACCAGAAATTTTAAGCTAAAATCTGAACAGGCATTCTGGGATATTATGGTAATTAGCACATGTCATGTGATTTACCCTTTCCTGAGGTCTCACTGAAAAAAAAACAAAAAACAAACCCAGGAAGACATAAAAGATGCTGAGTGTGGATGAGCCCCTGAAACACCAGAATGGGATGTGACAGGCGGACCACCAGATGGGAACCCTCTCCCAGAAACAAGCTGCTGAAAGAAACCACTTGCAGTGAGACTCCCCCACCCCCACCCCCATGAATATGTCTTTCTCTATCTAACCATTGAGGCCCCTGATTTCTGGAAATACAAGTCAACCAGCAAAAGGGGTACAGATGAGGGTATATTGCTTCCTGGAGAACAAGAGAAGAGAGGACAGAGAGCAAGACCCATGGAGAGGATAGGAACTAGGGTTGCAGATTTTCATGTACTTGGGAAGACCTATCAACTGATCAAAATTACATGAATAAAGACCCATCTAAACATTCAAACTACCAGGTAGCAGAAGGTCATATTCCAATCAAAGGTCCTATTCGCTGGACAAAATGAAAGAAAATCAGAAGCTGGTATTTTAAAATATATACATAAAAGCACCCTGACAACTTAGAAATTAAAAGTCACTTCCCTAAATAACTAATTGTAAAAAAAAAAAAGAAAGAAAAGAAAAGAAACTACAAGGCTATCTGAAAAGTACAAGAATGGCCACATGACATTTTAAAACTTTTAAGGTGAATCTAAAGCTGCTCTCAGAGGCAAATGTGTCATTGTGCTGTGATAAAAGGCTCAGCCGTGTCTGTCTCTTTGGAACCCTACGGACTGTACCCGCTAGGCTCCTCTGTCCATAGGGATTTCCAGGCAAGAACTCTGGAGTGGGTTGCCATGCCCTCCTCCAGGGGATCTTCCTGACCCAGGGATCAAACCCACGTTTCTTACATCTCCTACATTGGCAGGTGGCTTCTTAACCCCTAGCACCACCTGGGAAGCTCCAAATGCATCATTAGCAACAAAGAATAAAAACATATAAATAAAGCACGTAAGTCAAGAAATTAGAAAAGAAACCAAAAGAATTAACAAGATTTTAAAGAACTATTAAAGCCGTAATCAATGACTCATAAAATAGGAGAAAAAGCAAAACTGCAAAGATACAAATGAGATGGGTCATCCAAAAATAATAAAACAAACTTAAGTACAGTCAGATTTGATCAAGGAGAAAAGAAAGAGAAACACGTAAGTGAGAAATGAGAAAATGTTACATAATCAGCATTACAGAACAAGTTAAAATGCAATGCATAATTTTGTTCATTTACAAAATCTTAAAGAGACCAGCATTTTTCTGGGAAAACAAATTACCTACACCGAAAAGCAGCAACAGAAGAAATTGAAAAGTTTGTCCAAAATTACCCTCAAGAAACTATAGGCCAGGCAGTACTACAAAGTGTTCTTTCAAATTCTAAAGTTGCAGATTATTCCCATGCTTCATAAAATATTGTAGAATGTAGAAAAACATGAGAATCGTCACTTTGCTTTGTAAAGCAAGTGTAGTGGTAACACCAAATCCTGGCAAAGAAGTTGTATGTCACTATGTCATGAATATAGAAAGAAAAATTTCTATATAAAATATGAACCAATCAAATCTAACATCATTTTAAAAGAAAAAATATAGCTATCTAAGATTTACTTCAGGAGCAGTTTAATATGGATATTTACTGACATTATGTTACATTGACCACTTCAATAAATGTTAACAAGGCATTTGACTGCAAACAACATTCATGGCTGCTTTTTTAAAACTCTTAGAAAACTAGAAATGAAAGGCAAGTTCCACTCCATAATGAAAAATAACCAGATTGACCAACAACTGACACTAAAAAACTATCCGACTATAGAACGAATCTTAAACCCCCTATAGTAGCGAGTTATTGTTTCCATTATTATTTACACGGCTTAACATTCAAGAATGAAATTAAATCATAAAGAAAAACATTTCAAAAGTAGATACAAAAACAAAACAATGGCGACAATAAATAACCACAGAAGAACTTTCACGAATAAATGTGAGAAAAATATAGGAAACTAATCATGATCTTGACAGATTTTTTTAAAGCCTTGATAAGAAGCACACTATGAGATGAATCAATGCTGTAAAATGTTGCATTTTCACAATTCTTTTTTATAAATTTGTCAAAACCTAGGGGCATCTGGACAAAATTTAACAGAGATTCTAAAGTTCACCCAGAAGGAAAAATGAATACCAACAAATGATTTTTTCCCCCCAGACAAGAGGTGAGGAGTTTCATCCCGTCAGATAATTCACATGTGAACAAACTACAACGATTCATTAATGGGAAAACAGAACTAAGTAGATATCACAAGAACTGCTTCTGGTACATAAAGGAATAAGCATGGAATACACGTGACACTACAAATGTGAGGGTAACGGGAATATTAGTCAATAAACAATGTGACTGTATGAAACCTGTTAATCTGTTTAAATGTTCATCTCCTGCTAAGATAAACTTCAAATGAAGTAAAGGGTTAATTCTTTTAAAACATTAAACCATAAAAATGGGGGGCGGACCAAAGGATTGCATGATATAAATATATAATTGAGATCCTGGATCTGAGAATAAACAATGAAAAAAATAAAAGGGAAAAGAGAATTCTGACTAGATAAAAATAATTTTTTCTGTATGCCAAAAATCCAGGCAAAACTTACAAACCAGGATAAAAGATTTATACACAGGACATATAAAGAACTCTTACAGGTCACTGAGAAAAATACTATTTTCCCATTGGGGAAAAAAAAAAGGAGACATGGACAAATTTTTCTCACAAGCAAAAAAATACAAATGACCAATAAGAATCTTTAAAAAGAATCACAGGATAAAATATTTTCATGTGAGATGATTGTAAAACACTGAAATAAGTGGGAGCCACTCAATTTATTCAATGAGAAAATTATGAATACAAGCCTTAAGCATGATAAAGATATAAAACTCAGGTTATCTATGTATTAATACTGATAAATATATCAAGCAGAGAAATATAGAAACAAACATTTCAAATTTTAAAAAGTTAGATTCAATTTGTTTAACATCTATTTGATAACAATAATGAACTGTTTGAAAATGAGGATCTCTAGCAGTTGGTATTGGAAACTGGTCACCTGAGGAATTTCTGCAAATTATTTTTGAGTCTTTCTTCTTTGCTTTTAAATGTTGGCAGGTTGTAATTTCGTTTTGTTTTGTTGGGTTCAAAATGTATTTCACTCTTGTTAGCAATCAATTTCTTAAAATAAAAAACAATTCAGTTTTACTAGCAAAGAAGGAAGGCAAAGCAAAGCGATGAGATACTGTCTGTCTGCCATCAAATTGAATTTAAAATATGTAAAATTATCGCAATCCTCAATTCTGGCAGAGAACACTGAATTGAGCACTCCCAAACAGTGCTGTTGGAATTTCTAATTCATTCAGATTCCTGGAAAGTCAGACAGCGGTGTGTGGTAGCCTTTACAACGGGCCCACCCTCTGACAGTGAAACAGTATTTCCAGGGATCCAGCCCAAAGAGGCCATCAAAGACCTCAGCATAAGAACAATCATCACAGTGAAGACATGGAAAATACCTCACTATCTCAAATGGAGGCCTAAAGATAAACAAATTCTGGCATAATCAGAGGATACAATGTCACAGTTAAAACCCTGAGATGTGGAATCAAACAGCCTGAGCCCACATCCTACTTGGCCACATAGAAATTTTGTGAGCTGGAGCAACTGACTTAAACTAATTGCACCTATTCCATTGGTACAGGGAAAGCACTTGGAACAGTGCCCCAAACATGCCAAATGTTCAATATATTTCACTTAACATGTAAGAAGTATTATATATGCGTGTGTGTGTTCTTGTGCATACTAAGTCACTTCAGTTGTGTCCGACTCTTTGCGACCTTATGGACAGCAGCCCGCCAGGCTCCTCTGTCCATGGGATTCTCCAGCCAAGAATACTGGAGTGGGTTGCCATACCCTCCTCCAAGGGATCTTCCCGACCCAGGGATCAAACCTGCATCTCCTGAGACTCCTGCACTGCAGGCGGATTCTTTATCGCCTGCAAATAGATATGGGAAGCCCCCATATATATTTATACATTATAAATATATAATAATGTCACACAATACTAAGAAATACTGTGATTTTAATAATATTATTATGCAGACATTAAAATTAATTTTTAGGTTTCATGCCATGGAGAAATGTTTATAACAAGTTTAAAAGCAGACTTCACCAACACTACACAATCTCTTCCAGAAAACAGAGAAGGAAATACCTCCTATTTCATTGTATGGACCCAACAAAACCAGACAAAGATAATACTAGAAAAGAAACCTAGGGCAAGTATCCTGGGTGATCATAGATATAAAAGCCCTCAAGAAAACATGATCAATTCAAATCCAGAAAAATACACCATGAAAAAAACACCCTTGTCAAATAGGGCTTATCTGTGGTATGCAAGGCTGATTCTATATTCAAAAATCAATCCATGCAATCCACCACATTAACTGTCTAAAGAAGAAAAACCACGGGATTGAATCATTTAATGCAGGTAAATCATGTGATGAACTTCAATATCCACCTCTGATAAAAATTCTCTACAAAGGAAGACTCTAGTGTCAAAAGATTACATACTGTAGAATTCCATCTGTATGACATTCATAAAGGACAAAAAGTACAGTGGCAGAGCACAGGGGGTTGGGGTGGGTACGGTGTGATAACAAATGGATAGTTTAAGGGGGATTTTGAGGGTTGACAGTTCTGTTCTGTATCCTGACCATCAGTCAGTTCCACTGTGCATTAGTTGCTTTTAATTTTAAAAGCAGGATTCAAGACCCTAAACATAGTATTAAGCAATTTTATAATACATATGGGAGGAAACATATCAACATCACAACGTTGGAAAATACTAAAACCAATCTGTCCTCATGCCAAGATTTATCAAAAGTAGGTTCAACGAGTTTTCTTTCTGTATGTATCCCAACAAACACTTGTAATGTCAAATGAGCAAACTGTAACAATGCAGAAGGTCATTAACGTCAGACTTTCAAAGCTGGGGTTATTAAGATCCTACGAAACTTCAGAAGTCATGTTCAGATCACAGACTAGAATTACAACATGAGGGGTGAAAATAGTTGAAATCTTATAAACTCAAAGACCACTAACAAGAAAAATTAATGGACACTGATTTTCAAAATGACCAATCATTCTCATGGCTATATGAAGTGACTACCCAGGTAAAAGATAAGCCAAAATTTTACCTTTCTCCTAAAGCAAGCTTAAAGTGTTCCATGGACTAGGATTTCTGAATAAACAAATTGATCTGTTACAGGAAGTAACTCACTCTAAAAATCCCTAATTTTCCCCCATTTAATGACCACACCACAGGGCATATAATTCCCAGCAAGATACCAGCACTTCAGAAGCATTTCAGAATTTGAAATAATCTCACCCAGTCCATAGGTATCAAATATATTTCTAATGTGAACTCTCTGCTATTTTTGTCTTAAGTATTTACTAAGCAATAAGTCAAAAAACCAGGATTCTGGCTCCAGTTTAAATTCTCTTTCGTATCAGTTTCCTCAAACATAAGATCAGATGTTAAAATACTAAGGTCCCCACGATCTCCATCTCCAATATTCGCCAACAGTCAACAAAGAGTGCTGACTAATGGTGAAAGCAATGTCTCAAAGGGCTTGTCTAAACTTCCTGAAGGAAGCAAGTGTTTGAGAGAATTATTTTAATGGAGCATTTATTCAGAAATACTGTGCAAATGACAGAAAAAAATTATTCATCAAAGAAAACTGTTAACCAGCCATGCATGGCCTTTATCTGGCACTTAGCTCAGGTTACTATACCTGAAAGTGATCAAACTGCAGGGATCGAGGCCTCCTCTTCCCCCAACATCCACCCTAACTTCACTGAGATGACTGACCTTCTTCACACTCGTCCCCCTGCCCCTCAACTTATAAGCAGTCTTTGGAGTAGAGCAACATCATTGGTGGTGAAATTTCCCTTAATTCTTCAAGTTATCATTTTCTTTCCTTTTTTAAGGATAGTTCAGTTCAGTTCAGTCAGGTGTAATAGCACCAAGAGTAGAATATCTGTAGGACATATAATTTTCTCATAAGCTTAATTTTTGGAATAGGTGATAGGCGTTACTTAACATGACTGTTCCTTTTGTACAAAAAGGTACCTGGAGTGTGTATGGTTACAGAAGGTCAACACAAGTCATCTTTGTGATGTTGGATCAGTTCAATATTTTGACTGGGTTGGTACACATACAATATAAATGAATAAGGTTGGCAGGCTGCATCAATGTCCCTACTCTGGTTATGATATTATACTTCACTCAAGTTTTGCAATAGTTTACCATCAGAGGAAATGGCGTTATTTCTTGCCACTGCCTGTGACTCTACAATTATCTCAATAACATTTTTCAATGAATAAGAAAGGATATGGTAAAATCTATGTCTTCCCCCAACCCCGACCATCAGCCCTCCTAAAAGGCAACAACCCTTACCAGTTTCATGTGCACAGGAATTAAAAGGGGCATCCCAGTTGGCACTAGTGGTAAGGAATCCGCCTGCCAATGCAGGAGAAAGGGGTTGAATCCCTGGGTGGGGAGGATTCTCTGGAGGAGGAGATGACAACCCACTCCACTATTCCTGCCTGGAAAATTCTACAGACAGAGGAGCCTCACGGGCTACAGTCCACGGGCCGCAAAGAGTCGGACATGAGTGAGCCACTGAGCACACACACTGGAGAGAAAAGGGGGAAGGCAGGAAGGGAGGAGAGGGAGGAGGGAGGAGACGTGAGGCAGCTTTGGATGGTCCTGCAATGTATCAGAATAAATTGTCAGCTCTTTTGCACAACTGTCCTTGAATATAGGAGTGCTTCTGCTGAACAGCCCCCCTACACACACAACCGCCACCTCCTCCCCCACTGGATTCCTGGGAATAACCAGGTCTTTGTCCTTAGGACAGGACACCAGGGGACCCTCCTCTGGGCAATCTGACCGCCCCCTGATAAAGATCTAAAACTACGAGCACTGTCCAGGGACACAGCCAGTCAGGTCACCTTACACAGGCACCATCAGCAGAGCCCCCCCACACCACCATGTGCACGGTTCCCAGTCATCTTGTTAATGGGGCTCCTTTAAATATGAGAAGAGGCCACGGATCCCTTGACATAAGAGGAAAGCACATAATACGGAAAACAACAACAAACAGATAAGAGCAACCTGGAGAAAAAGAGTTCATTCAAAGAAAAGAAAATCACAGACTACCATTAATATACTTAGGGATATAAGACATGATACTGTATTGATGAAGCAGAACAGGATGGTACTAAAAATAACTTGCAGAGGAAAAAAGAGCTCTTGGAAGGTAAAAATATGACAGCAGAAATAAAAAGCCTGGCATAAGAATTAGAGGGGAAAAAAAAGAATTAAAGGGTATGGTTAAGAAAACCTACAGAAATTAGAACAGAAGGATGAGAAAAAAATAGGAGAGAAGAGATAAGAAAATCAGAAGATCAATGCAGGAAGTCAAACACACAAATAATACATAATCCGGAAAGAGTAAGCAGAGAACTTAGGGTTGTTGTTGTTCAATCACTCAGTCATGTCCGACTCTTTGTGACCCCGTGGACTGCAGCACGCCAGGCTTCCCTGTCCATGACCAACTCCTGGAGCTTGCTCAAACCCATGTCCATAGAGTCAGTGATGCCATCCAACCATCTCATCCTCTGTCTCCCCTTCTCCTCCTGCCTTCAATCTTTCCCAGAATCGGGGTCTTTTTCAATGAGTCAGTTCTTCACATCAGGTAGCTGAAGTATTAGAGTTTCAGCTTCAGCATCAGTCCTTCCAATGAATATTCAGGACTGATTTCCCTTAAGATTGACTTGTTTGATCTCCTTGCAGTCCAAGAGACTCTCAAGAGTCTCCTCCAGCATCACGATCCGAAAGCTTCAATTCTTTGGCCCTCAGTCTTCTTTATGATCCAACTCTCACATCCATACGTGACTATTGGAAAAACCACAGCTTTGACTATACAGACCTTTGTCAGCAAAGTGATGTCTCTGCTTTTTAATACACTGTCTAGGGTTATCATAGCTTTCCTTCTAAGGAGCAAGCGTCTTTTAATTTCATGGCTGCAGTCACCATCCTCAGTGATTTGGGAACCCAAGGAAGTTAGGGTAGAGGAAATGACTAAGACAAGTTCCCAGACCTGATGGACATAAGCTTCCAGGATAAAACAACCAAGTGAGTGTACCCAAGAAAATACATGAACTGCAACAGCCATGTAACTGTAATACAGCTGCACATCAGGAACAAAGCAGTGAGTACACATGCTTTTAGAGGGGGAGAAAACAATTAAAACAATTAAAAACTAAGACAGCATCAAACTTCTCAGAGGCAACACCTAAGGCTGGAAGAGCTAAGCCTACAAAATTCCAAAGAAAACATGCTCCAACCTAAACCCTGATCCAGTATAACAATCTTTTTTTTTTTTAAATAAATTTATTTATTTTAGTTGGGGGCTAATTACTTTACAATATTGTAGCAGTTTTTGCCATACATTGACATGAATCAGCCATGGGTTCACATGTGCTCCCCCTCCCGAATATAACAATCTTTTAAGTGTGGGGGTAGAATTAACATATTGTCAAGCCCACAACGTCTCAAACCTTTGTTTTGATTCCCACACCCCCATCTTAGGAGGCACTGTGAGTGTGAGATCCCAAAAATGGATACCAAAAATGAAGAAATAAACCAAGAAAGATACCTATGTGTGTTCCAGGAAAAAAGGGCTTTCAACATAAGGAAAGCTGGAGGGAAAAAAAAACCACACACACACACACACACACACACACACACACACGGAGGATGAAGCTGAAGAAAGATGTCAAGATGACAGCTGGGCAGTAGATTTAACAAGCCACCTGTCCAGATTAGAATGGGCCAGAAGAATCTGGAAAAAGATTTCTTCCAAAAGAGAGCTGGACAGAATATCTGCACATGAGGGCTTCCCCAGTGGCTCAGATGGTAAAGAATCTGCCTGCAATGCAGGAGACCCAGGTTCAATCCCTGGATAAGGAAGATCCCCTGAAGAAGAGAATGGCTACCCACTCCAGTATTCTTGCCTGGAGAATCCCTGAACAGGGGAGCCTGGCAGGCTACAGTCCATGGGGTCGCAAAGAGTCAGACATGACTGAGTAACTAACACTTCCATACTCTGGGCACATGAGGAGGAAATGAAGACAATCAGAGGAAAGTTGGGGCTTCAGTTAATAGTGAAGGCTTAGAATACTAAGCCACCAAATATTAAGCCATGTTCAGAACAGAAAAAGTAAGCCCAGTGTATCTCATAGCTTAGCCACCAAGAGCACTGAGGTGGTTGCAATAAGCAACTGACCACGGATTGCGGCCAGTGGTGCCCAGCGTTGGCTGCAAGGTAGACCCATCTGCCTATCTTTAGAAAAACCCCAATGCCCAAGCTACACCCTGGGGCATTATATCACAATCCCCAGCCAGTAGGACCCAGATGCAAGGTTTAAAGTTCCCTGGTGATTACAACATGTGCGGAAGACTGAGACGCACAAAACTCACCAAAGGTGCAATTCCAACCCTCATGCAAACCCTCACAGACCTTTACCTGAAGCAACTACTTACAATCTTGACTTTCAACCACCCACTGTATATCCACCTAGGTGTCCTACCAGTAATCAAAGTCAAAATGTCCCAGAATGAGCATTTCATGTTCTTTCTTAAAAATGACAGTGTGTGTGTGTGTGTGTGTTCACTCAGTCATGTCTGACTCTTTGTGACCCCATGGACTATATCCTGCTAGGCTCCTCTGTCCACGGGATTTCCTAATCAAGAATACTGGAGTGGGTTGCCATTTCCTCCTCCAGGGGATCTTCCCAACCCAGGGATCAAACTGGCATCTCCTGCATTGCAGGCAGATTCTTTCCCACTGAGCCACTGAGGAAACTTGATTAAAATGACACTAGTAGTAACTTAGAGTTACCATATGAACCAGCAATCCCACTCCTGGGCATGTATCTGGAAAAAACTCTGATCTGAAAAGGTGCATGCACTCTAATGTTCATAGGAGCACTAGTTAACAATATTCAAGCATGGAAACAACCTAAATGTCCATCAACAGATGAATGGATAAAGAAGATGTGGTACATATACACAATGGAATATTACTCAGCCATATAAAAGAATGAAACCATGCCATTTCCAGCAACATAGATGGACCTAGAGATTGTCATAATAAGTCAGACAGATAAAGACAAATAGCATATGATATCACTTAAATGTGGAATCTAAAAAAGTGATACCAAATGAACTTACTTACAAAACAGAAACAGATATACAGACATAAAAAACAATATATGGTTACCAAAGGGGAGGATGAAATAGGAGTATGGGATTATCATACATACATATAAAATAAACAACAGGGACCTACTGTTTAGCATGCGGAACTATGTTAATTATCTTATAATAAACTATAATGGAAAGGAATCTGAGGAAGAGTACAGAGAGACTAGCGCTAGTGACTCCCTGATGTCCAGTGGGGCACCCCGTCTCCTGGTCCCCCATGCTCATCCCCATGCCCTTTGTTCTTACGTCCAAATCCTGCTCAAGAAACCCACTTGTTACTTCCTGTCCTTCCCAAGTTCAGATTAATGCAAGAATTCTGCCAAGGCCAAACAAAGCAAAAGCACACAGGGAAAAAGGAAAAGGAAAATACAAAGTTGCAACATGAAATTCCCTGGAAGTAGGTCAGCCATGAGCTTACTTTATTTGTTCACCCTCTCTCAGAAAAGAAGAGTGATTGACAAGCAAGAATGCTGGCTGGATCTCATGATTTAAATCCTCAAGTTGTAGGGGCTTTCCCGGTGACTCAGTGGTAAAGAATTAACCTGCCAGTGCAGGAGACACAGGTTCCATCCCCGGTCTGGGAAGATCCCACATGCCATGAGCAACTGAGCCCATGTGACACAACTACTGAAGCCCTCGAGTCCTAGAGCCTGTGCACTGCAACTGAAGAGTAGCCCCCAACCGCCGCAACTAGAGAAAAGCCCACACAACAATGAAGAACCAGCACAACCAAATATAAATAAATAAAATAAATTTAAATTAGCAACTGGGATGGATTTGAGCATGCTCCAGAAGAGACAGGGGCCTCTCCCCTGTTTCCCTGAACTCTCACCTAATCCCTACACTCTGGAGTTCCCAGGGTGAGGACCAACCTGCTCCGTGGTCACGGATGGGTCCAGACCAGTTGCATTTCTATCCACGTCTCAAATACTTTGCATTGCCATTCTCATCCTACCTCCCCACTTTCCGCACATCGATCTCATTAAAAGGCAGAGGCTTCACAGGAGGTCTGTGCCTAGCACCTTATCAGTCTGCTGCAGTCTCCCCCCATCCTGGGCACCACGGCACAGCCTCACTTGCCATAAAGGAGAGAAGCAGTCTCCTCTGCATCTTTGCCAACACTTTGTTTTCATTTTTGCTGGTCTGATCCTATAAAATGGTAACTCATCATTTTACAATTTAGGTTTTCCAGTTACTATCAAGGCTGAGGATTTTTACTTGTGTCAACTGGCCATTTGCAAATGTTTTTACTTGCTTGTTTGTTTTATGAACTGCCTTCCCATTTCTTTTACCCATTTTTCTGTACATTTGTGCTTTTGTCCTCCTTTCTTCACCAACCTAACTCCTTTATTTTCCCAGTTCCAGCTTCTTCCACCCTGGACCAAGACCTCCTCCACATCATGCTGTATTTCTCACTTGTCTCTCAAAATTCTTGAAAATCAGTTGTTCAATGCGTCTTGTCCCACAAAAGTCAGAGCATCATGAGGATACCGTGGGTATCCATCTCAGACACTGCTGTCACCGCAGCAACGAGCAAAAGCCTGCCACGTGTTTCCTGAAAGAAGGAACAGAGATCCCTGTGTCTTACACCAGTTGGGTCCAGGCAGAAACTCACTCAAGGGGTACTGTTGAAGGGAGTTTCATAAGGGATCATTTACAGAGGTGGGGGCAAGGTTGGGAAGACCAAGGAGGACAGTGAAGTCCCTAGGACTTGTAACAGTGAAAAGCATCATTCAGCCCAGGGATGAGGATGATGAGAGAACAGGTTTAGAGAGACAGAGACCTCACAGCAGGAGGGAGACCGGGAGATGCCATCCAAATCTGAAACATCATGACTCCATGATTCAGACTGCCCGAATGGTGCTCATCATTGCTTCGTGCATAGAAAACCTCCTTCCACTGAATCCTTAATACTTAATTCTCAGATTGCACAAGATGGCACCATGTGTAACACCACTGCAAACGAGAAAATAAAACCATTGCCAAATAAGCTCTACAGAAATTGAATGCTGGAAGAAGCCAGAAAAACTCGAATTCCCTTCCTGGCAGGACTACCCATTTGCTCTGTGACTTCAGGGACATTTTCTGAACCCTCCCAGACCCCGGTTCCTCCAGCATAAATGTCTGTGTCCTTTTATTCCCTGCCTCCAAAACTATTCTGCTCAAGAAAGAGAAATCTTCTGAAGGAAAAAGAGAGTTGCCAAAAGCCTATCCTATCAGCCAACTTCCACCAGGCCTTGGAATCCTCTGCAAATGGCTGGTTTTGCAATTCTCTGGGCTTTGCCAACCCTCCAGGGTAAAAAAAAAAAATCTTCCCACAAGGATTCAAGACTCACAAGGGGAGGAAATCTTTGAGAAAAATCTGGGTTGATGAGCAGCTAAGAAAAGCCAGGAGGAAGGAGACACATCTATATATGTTTATGCAGAAAATAGAAAAGGTTGAAAAGGAATGTTTTTCTAAAATACTGCTTCTATGAAAGCAACCTTCTGTTCCTCCTTCACTCCCCAGTCGACTGGAAAAGACAGAGTGGCTCCTGCTTTCCATTCACGTCCTCGAAGGCCGGGGCTATGCATCTCTGACGCGGACGGCTTGAGTTCAAGTCCTGCCACTAAATGAAGTGCCTCTGATGGAGGCACCCACCTTTCTCAGCTCAGGGTGAGTCCATGCAAAATAGGTAACAAATGTGCTAGGTTGAAGGCAGAATTAGAAATCATGAAAATGAGTGTGTCCCTGTAGGCTGGGCTCTGACATATAGTCACTGGGTTTCATCATAGGCACTGTCGCTCAGACATCGAAACAGCCTCCGCACCAAACAAACGCCTTTTGCGCATCTACTCTGGGTAGGGTGATGGGGTGACAAAGGTGAGAAAAGCTCACAGGGTCCCTGACCTCCTGGGAACTTAGACTCTGGTGAAACGGAGATGTCATAACGAATACATAATCAAGTCATAATGAAATACATAATTGCCAACTGTAAGAACTGCTACAAAGGGAAGACAGAGAGCAAACTGGGGACCCGGTCTGGCCAGGAAGGTCTTGGTCCTGGAAGTGAAGGGTGAAGGATAAACTGTAGGGTGGTGACAATGTGACCTGCACATGCTACGGGTCTGGGGTCGGGTCTATGGAGCAGAAGAAAGGCCTGAGTGTTGATGCCCAGCCAGGGGAGAGGGAAGATACAGTTTGAGAGTCCAGCCAGACCCCACCCCCGGGAATCCACACGAGGGACGGAAAGGTCATGATCAGGGCCCTCCGAGGGATGGGACGCCACAAAGCTCTGCCACTGAAATGTGCAGCTCAAGTCCCCCTGTGGCCACTCTTCACACACCATCTCCTGATCCCCAACCAGGAAGACGAGCATCGGTGTTTCCGTGATTGGGTGATTTATGAAGAGAAATTGTAAACACATGCATACACATATAACATATACACACATATACATACTTGTGCATATATGTATACACCCATATATACACATTTATACATATACACAGGCACGTACACACATACGTGCACACCTATACGTACATATACACACATACACATGGGCTTCCCAGGTGGTGCTAGTGGTAAAGAACCCGCTTGCCAATACAGGAGACATAAGAGACGTGGGTTTGATCACTGGGTCGGGAAGATCCCCTTGAGGAGGGCATGGCAACCCACTCCAGTATTCTTGCCTGGAGAATCCCATGGACAGAGGAGCCTGGTAGGCTGCAGTTCATAAGGTCGCAGAGTCAGACACAACTAAAGCAAATTAGCATGCATGCACACACACGTAAATACACACACACATACTCATATATAAACATACACACACATATACATACTCATGCACATACATATACACACCAATACATATACACAGATACATACACACATATACACTAACACACATATACCACACTACATATATATGCATAATCACACATATACATAAACACATGTATGTATGCATGTGTGTACATGTACACATGTATATATTATCTGCCTTTACCATCTTGGGAAATATATACAATCACTCCTAAGTCATCATCCCTTTGGATCCTGTTTTTTTCCGAAGACAACCACAACAGCACCTCCCATCACACATGCCCACCTTTCTATATGTCCTGACACTCCTCCGCTGAGTAAGTGGTTACATCTATGTCCCCTCTCTGTGACTGCGGGTTGACATCTGTCACTTCCCTGATCAACAGAAAACAGTGGCAGTGGTACACACAACACCTGAGGCTGACACATAAAAAGGCCAGGCACATCCACCTTGTTCTCCTGGATCCCAGCTGCCATGTTCTGGGGAAGCTCAAACAAAGGCACGTGGAGAGGCCACATGTAGATGTCCTGGGTGACAGCCCAGCTGAGGGCCCACCCAACAGCTGGCATCAACACCACACAGGGGAGTGATGCTGCCTCCAGACGACTTAGGCCCAGCTGGCAAGTCACCCAGTCCTTCAATGTCTCCACCTGAGATCCCGAAATAGCGGAGCAGAGGCCAGCTCTCCCCATCAGGCCCTGCCCAAGTCTCTGCCAGAAAGAATCCTTGAGCAAGAACATAAAGGAGTCATTTCACACCACTATTTTGGAGTGATCTCTTATGCAGCAACAGTAACCAAGCCAAAGAGTAGCTTCAAGTTTATACGTATATATATAATTTTCCTTAATCACCATTCACCACCCTACAAATCTGAGCGGATGTCTTCAACTACTCCCTCCAAAGGACCTCTGGACTTTGTCCACACCACTTTTGGAAAAGGAGGACCAGGTTCCTGACTCTAAATAAAAATTAAACACTTCTAAATCACTCAAAACATACAAAGTAATCCATTCAGACTGCAAAAAAAAAAAAAAGAAAGAAAAAGAAAATCCGCCTTAGCAAATTGGAGCCCTTATTTCAATTGGCTGTGAAAACAGATCAAAATGAGATCTTCATCGGCAACAAGTAAATAGGGCACCTTGGGCTTTCCTTCTGCACCGACCACTGGAGGCTCAAGCATCTGCAAAGAACGTGCACAACTTGAGTGAGGCAACACATAGAAAGGGTACTCGGCCCGGGGCCTGGCACTGGAGAACGTGCCAAATTCCAGTTAACATTATTACTGCTTTTGTTGTTGTTAGAATTAACATTTCCCTTTATTCCATTGTTAATTCTTCCTGACTTAAGCCTAACAACGTTCCTGTCCCATCTGAGGAGAGAATATATACTGAGTTTGGTTAGGGGTTCCTAAAAGGGATCTCCAATTCCATACATCAGAAATGTTACAGAAGATTATATAGTACACCTGCCACACACCTCTGTTTTGGTTTGGTAAAAGAACTGTCCTTTTTATTGAAAAAAAAAAGAAAAATCAACATGTGTTAGAAAACAGGCTTCTGAGAAGTTACATTTAATCACTGCATGGTTTTCAAGGTGAATAAATAGAAGTATCACCTTTGATCATTATGAAGGCACCACTCCCCATGTGGTTACATAAATATTACAAAGCTGCACCCAGAGAGTGGGACAAATACGGGGGGACAGAGATGGGATCAAAGAGCCAGGTCACCTCAGGTTCGTCTCTTCCTCTGTTCCTCAACTGCTGTGTGACTGTAAGTGAATCGCTTGGCCTCTCCAAGTCACAGTGTCTTCAAAACAAGGCTACATTCCAAACTTTTTATTCATACTGAAAGGACCCTCAAGCAGAGGAGCTCCTAAGTTAGTAAAAGTCACTATTCAGATGGTTAGGTATGCTGAATGGCAATCCCTTAAGCAAAATAATCACTTGCAGATTCACAATGTTAATTAGCATCTTAAATATTATTTCAAAAAACCTGGGCCTTGCGCAATCTTGCCGTGCATCATGTAATGCAATTATCAATATCTAGTGGAAGAAAAGGTGATTTGAGACAGAATTACAACTCACATGCCATCCAGGGGGCTCAATGGCACACGCTCCCCTCCCACTGACATGCCACTATTATCTTAAGTTGCTGGGGTGGGGGTCTTCTCAAGCCCCACATTTATGGGAGGGGGTGTAGAGGAGGTGAAAAGGCAGAAGGAGAGAGACCAATCAGGGGAAGGATGGAGGATAAGGGCTGTGCACTGGACCCAAACCTGAGTCCCTAGCAGGGACACTTCTGTCCATCCCCAAATGACGTCTAGTCACCTAGCTTCAAGTCTGCAGAGTGTCTGACACCGCCTTCCTCCGAACATCCCAGCTTTCCCTGGGCCCAGGAAGCTCCCTGCCACTGACGGACTTAACCATCTGGGTCACATTCCCCATCCAGAAAAATGTCTTTTGTAGCCTAGAAAGTGGTAGGAAGTCTATGGCCTAAGAGCCCTGACCTGTAGGAAGATGGCTGGCATGTAATTGACTTGAAAGGGCTCTTTCCAAAGTATGGACTGGCTTTGCACTTGTCAAAGCTGCAATGATGAAAAGGGGGTTAATGAAACCCTCTTCCTGAGACAGGGCCAGGAACTGCTTCTGGCAGGTCAGACTCTGCCCTTGGAGAGAGGTCCAGCCTCCCTCACTGGGCACCGTCCACTTTCCAATGTCAGTCCCCATGGCCAGACAGTCTGGGATCCTGGAGAAACGCAGAGAACCAGGAGTCTCAAGGACTCCACCGAGGGCCCAGACGGGCTCTCATCTATTACCATATATGCTGAAGTCTGCTAAGACCTGAACCAAGACCCACCATCCACTTTCCCCACCAGGCAGGAGCACAATCAATTGGGGCAGGTCCCTTTTTTTAACTGATTGCACCCTTAAGTATATTTGAGCATCACTATCCAAATGCCTTCCTTCCGCACTCCATAACCCCTTGTATTGGAGCTCCGTGGATCGTAACACCAAAGCATGTATCTGTCACTATTTTTCCTCCCGATCATTTCCGTAGCTGTTTTCCCACCATGCGTGTCACTGGAGGAGCCGGGAAAGAAAACCGCTTTACAAGAGCTCTTCTTCCAAGTATTTCCTCCGTTTCTCTGACAGTTGCACACCCAGGGTCGAAACTCTTTCCCGTGAACAACTGTGCTGAGCACATTTCTTCACCAGGTCTATTTCAGCTCAAGAAAGACCGAGGGCAAAAACAAGACAGAAGTTGTGTGCCGGGAGGGCGCACCGCAGGGCACCCTGAAAGTAAGGTACAGACCATCTGCGGTCCAGTCTAACGGCTTCATCCCGCGTTGCAAGTCTGCAAAAGGGATCCGTGTTCCCAGCGAGGGACCAGTGGAGGAGAACCAGTCGCAAAATCTAGCCGGGGGCCAGCACTTTTTTCCTATCATTAGCTCCCGGCCACCTGTTCTAGAAAGAGGGGGATGGAGCTTCCGAGGAAACAGGCGGTCCATCCCGGCTGTTCGGTTCGGAGCACTAACTATGTCCCCCGGTCAACCAGCCCTCTCCCTGCCCTCCCTCTACAGGCCAAGGAGTTGCACAGGTGGTCACGCGCTCAGGGGCCGAAGCTCACCAGGACAACTTCATTACTGCCCACGGGGGACCTGTTTAGGGGAAGAGTCCCCACTGCTGCCTCCCTCAGTCCCTCCAGCTCGTGGCAGGAAGCAGGGCAGAGCAGGGAGGCACAGGTGACGGTTGCCAGGGCAGCCAAGCGCCCAGCGTGCCGGCCACGGTCCTACCCCCGCCCCGCGCCCGCGAGCACGGTCCTCGCCTCCCGGGCCCCTCCGCCCGGGGCAGGGGGCGTCCCCGGGCCTGGACGCCCCGCGCCGCCGCCGGAGCCGCAGCGCCCACTCGGGGCGGGCGGCGAGCACTCACCGTCGTGGTCCCGCATGCTCGACAGCGACCAGAGCAGCAGCGCCACCAGAGCCAGGAAGCAGACCTGGCTCAGAAGAAGGTCCCTCCGGCAGCTCCGGCGACGCTCACGCTCCTCCAGGTCCGGCGAAGGCATCCTCTCCGCGCGGCAGGACAGCGGCCCCGGCGGGGGTCCCCGGCGGGCGGCGGCCGCTCCGATCGCGGGCGGCCGCGGCGCGGCTGGTGGCGGGAGGCAGCTCCGCGCGCGGCGGCGGCGCGTCCTCGCTGCGCTCCCGCCCGGCGGCCGCCGCCGCCGCCTCTCCTTCCTCCTGGCGGCCGCCGCGGTTCTCCCGATCTCCGTCCTCGTCGTCGCTCAGTCCCTCCTCCTCCTCCTCCTCCTCCTCCTCGTCGTCTTCGTCGCCGCCGGCCCGCGCCGCCGCCTCCCGGCGCTTGGGGTCCCCGTCCTCCTCGCGCGCCATGGCTCCCACGCTCGGCGTCCGCGCTCGGCCTCGGGCGGCGGCGCGGCGGGGGCGGCGGGGGCGGCCGGGAGGCGGGGGCGGCGGCGGCCGAGGAGGAGGAGCGGGGAGGACCGGCGGGAGGAGGGGCCCGCCGCGGGCCAACTCGGCCGGCGGGCGAGGCCACCCGGGGCTGCTCCGGCCTCGCCGGCAGCGGGAGCGCGTCGCGGGGCCGCCCCCGCCTACTCCATGGTCCGCGCGCGGGGGTCGGGGCCGAGCCGGGGCCGGGGCCGGGGCGAGCGCGCCGGGAGCTCGGGGCGAGGCGGGAGGCGGCAGCCGGCGGCGGCGCGGCGGCTCGGGCGCGGGCGCGGGCTGGGGGCAGCGGCGGGGACGCGGCGGCGCTGGCCAGCCCGGCGGAGAGGGGGCGCGTGGGGAGGAGACTGAGCCGGGGAGGGAGCCCCGCGCGCGGTCCTGCGCTCGTGCCGGCGCGGGAGGGCCCCCTCTCGGGACACACGCGCCGCCGAAAGGCTGATCTCCTGGGGGAAAAGGGTTCGCCCGAAACTTTTTGAGGAGCGGAGGGTCTCTCCTGCCCTCTCCCCGCCCTGTGCCGGGAGAGGGGCGCCGCAAGTGCGCTTGGCTGCGCGCGCCGGGCCGCCGGGCTCGCTTCCTCCCGCGGGCCTCCTGGGTTTCCCTCCGCCCCCTTGTGGGGATCCCCGTGCGCGCCCAGCTCGGGACCTGAAACAGGACTCCCCGAGGCTCTTTGGCTCGCTGGGGGTGTCCTGGCTCCCCCCTCTGGCCCGGGCTCACACTTCACTCGGGATAGTCCTGTACCAAGCCTCTAGGGCTGTGGCCGAGGGAAGAGGGTCAGGGCGGCGCGAGGGTCCCCGGCCAACCCCGGGACGAGGCTCCTTGCCTTCCTGTCGCCGAGAGCAGTCAGCCTGCCCGCAATCCTGAGGTCAGAGCCCTAATCCTTGCACTCCCCAGCCTCCTCTTGTGCTCCAGCCCTCACCTGCAGCCTTGCAGAAAATGCCCTTTAGAGAGGACACCTGGGTCTCAGGTACACCCACCCTCCCTCCTGGGGTTTCCAGCTTCCCCAGTGCCTGGTGCCTCCCTTGGGCTGAGGCTAGGATGGCGAATCTAGCCTCAGAAGGTGATACCTCTATGGTGGGGCTGAAAACAGAAGTGAAAGTCGCTCAGTCGTGTCCGACTCTTTGCGACTACATGGACAATGCAGTCCATGGAATTCTTCTGGCCAGTATACTGGAGTGGGTAGCCTTTCCCTTCTCCAGGGGATCTTCCCAACCCAGGGATCGAGCCCAGGTTTCCCACATTGCAGACGGATTCTTTACCAGCTGAGCCACAAGGGAAAACAGAAGGGCTTGTTCAAAAAATGATCCCTGGAACCCAGGTGTGGGTCTGGGTGACAGTCTCCACAGAGTCAGGTTATATCAGGGAATCCAGCTGCAGACGTCTATGGAGGTGAGGAGGAAGGAGAGACCTCTGTATGGGTTTCTCCACTCCTAGGTCTGGGAGGACCCACAGAGTCCAAGGGTGACCCCACCTATGGGTGACCCCACCTATGGGTGACCTCCTAGCCCAAGCTCCCCAGATGCCCCCCCCCCACAGCATCCGGGAACAGCGGGTCATGGCCAAGGACAAAATAGACCTTCCTAGGTGGCTTCCTCACCACAGAGAGGTCATCTCACCCAGCATGCCTGGGAGCTCTTGCTTCCTGGGTGTATCATGCCTTTAGTCCTTTCTCAGCCTGGCATCTCCCCAGAAGCACCTCCCCTACCCTGCCCTTGTTGACCCTTCTGCTCCGGTTGGTTACCAGGTACCAACCCTGGAAGGAGGATTTAAACCCTGGAAGTCCCTGGGGAAGGGGAGGGACTCCAGTCTCATCACCTTGATTAACATTCAGAAGAAAGTTTAGGAGCTCAGAAGGCTGTCCTTTATTCAAATAACCGGGAAAGATACTCGCTTTTTCTCATGTAAATAGGAAAAATAAAAGTGAGAGAGGGAATCTGGAACTAATTGGGTTAGGGAATGAGCCGCAGGCACAAGGAATTGTGTAATATGGGGGTGGGAGAGGTGTCAGGAAGAGAGCAGGAGGGCGGAGGGGAGGAACAAGGAGTTGGCAATGCCCTGGACGTGCCCTGGGCACCTGCATGGAATGAAAGAGCTGAAGCCAGGTGGGGAAAGAGGGGGAAGGGAGACAGAGATGGAGTATCCTTCCTGGGCACGCTGAAGTGATTTTTTTTAGTTCATCTTCATTTCAACAGATTTCACAGCAAAGTGGGTATAGCAGAGACAAAGACCCCTGAGAAGCCCACCACCCAAAGAAGAGGGATGGGTGCTTCCTGTCCCCAGCCTGACAGCACCTACAGTCATGGGCCCCCATCCCAAGCAGGGGTGGCTCCCCGGCCAGAAGAAAGGTTCCTTCTAGGGTCAGGGAAGCCCCCTACCCCGCCTCGAGTGGGCACCCTTTGGGACTGGGAGTTGGGGTGGGAGAACAGGTTCTCACATCCTCTGCCAACCCTGGAGGAAGGAGACAGACCCCAGTGGACTCTTCCCACCTGTGTTTGTCCTACCTGCCCTCTCCCAGTCTTCGGAAGCTCCCCCCAAGAAACTGGATTTTGGAAGGAGCCGGAGCTGAGATAACTCATGTGCTATTTATCTTTCACCATCAGGATCCTCGTAGATCCCGAGGCAGCTTTTGGCTTTTATTTCTTAATCTGTTTGCATTTGATCTCACATTTTGTGCAAAGAGCCTCGGGGAGAAAATTCCAGGCCCTGATACAGTCGTCTGAGAATTCGCTTGCTTGGAAAGAGAAGCATCGCCCCAATATGTGCCAGGGCCTGCACCCTTCCAGGAGCAAGACAGGCGTGGGTAAGAGGCCCCTCCACAGCCTGGCAGCCTGGGCCGGGTGCTGGTGTCACCATCCATGCCCTCTTTTTAACCTCCGAAAAGCATTCCACACAAAGACTTTGGACTGGATACGAGGGCGCAGAAGTGGTTCATCTTTCTCATAGATCTGCCTTGATCACAAAGGACCACGTGCACAGACATCAGCCCAGAAGCGAGGCCCGGGCCACCAGGGTCTTCTGTGCCCACCAGCCTCGATCCCAGGCTCCAGGCGCTCTCTAGCCCACAGTGCCCACACCTGATAGACCTGTTTCCACAACAAAGCAAGGCTGTGTCTCCATAACCTCAGACAGTGCCAGTTGTCAGACAAGACACTGGCAAGACAGGAGGAAGAGGGTGGGGGAGGAGAGGAGAAAATCAGAGGAGCCACTTGCTGGGTGAGGTGACAAGTCAGCCTCCTGGCCATGGCTGGCTCTCACCCAGGGAGGTGAGGCCTGAGCAAAGAGAGAGAAGACACTGAGTGTTCACAGAACACCTTCAACACTCTAAGGCCACGTGCTGGTGGATGGCGGGGAGTAGGGGGGCGACTTGTGCATGGGTGAGTCTGGGACAGCCCTTGGACATGACACCTGTTCACACCAGCCTAGACACAGACTCCCAGGCCTCCTGTCTCGGGCCGGGTTTGGTCAACCGTGACCCTGGCCGAACGGACCAGCTGCGCTTCACCTCTAGACGTGTCACCTGCCCATCGGGCACTCAGAGGCCAACAAAACCCCAGCTTCTCCGAGAAAGGTCTGACTGCTGATCCCCTCCTCATTCTTGTCCAATGCCTTCATCAAAAGGCTGGTAAACCTGTTCCTTTAGATGCTTCCTGGGCTGTCGGCATTTCAGAGAGCACAGAATCATCACTTCTGGACAAGTGTGAGTCCACGCTGCAGGTCAGGAGGCTGTGGGAAGGCCCTGTCCACAAACTGGGGCTCACGGGACTTGAAGCATTCTGTTAGAAATGAACTTAAAAGAAGCTGCTTGTTTTTGTTATTGTTTCTTTTCTTAAAATTTTTATGGGAGTGTCATTGATTTATCATGTTGTGTTAGTTTCAGGTGTGCAGCAATCAGTTATTTTACAACTGTTTTCCATTTTTATATTCTTTTTCAGGCCAATGGTCAGTGATTTTTGGGTGCTTTTGACTCACTTCATGGATGTGACTGTAGTTTTTTTCTTTTTCCTGTGGACCAGAGTCATTATCACGGGTGCCTTTTTTTAAATTTACTAAGGATTATTTACATATAGTAACATGCACACGGCTTTAGCATTTAGCTCAATGACTTTACCTACACATGGACAACCTACTTGGGTTCCAGATCAGGACTTAGAGCATTCTCTGGTCCCCTCGTGCCAACCCCTCACTGGACGATAACCCTCTGAAGGTAACCCCTCTTCCCTGCTCTCTCTCCAGGGTCATGGGTGCCTGTCCTTGAGCTTCAGGTGAACAGAGGCTCCTTTCGCTCAGCCTTGTTTCCATGGGATCCGTCCACGTGGGTGTGTAGGGCTGTGATGGTTTCTTTTCGTGCTGCATATGTGTGCATTGTTTTTTACCTGATGCTTCAGCTCCCTTCCAAGTTTAGTGTAAGCCAAGAGTAACCACACCACTGCCTCTGGATCTGAGACAAGTGACCTCCCAGATTGGCTCCTTTTAGAAGGAACTTCAGCTGAAACTGAAACAGTCCTGGGCTGCCTCTCAAACCGGTTACACGACCTAAGGGTAATTGCAGGACAGCAGATCAGCTGGCCAGCTTGGGGGTCAGGCTTTTAAAGACGCCTAGAAGAACTGCTATGATGTGCATAAAATTTGGAGGCCGCTTTTCATGGAAAAAGCACAACCCATTTCTTGTACATTCTTGCCATCCCCTTTTTCTTCTAAATGAGAGGAAAGTAGAATTAAGGTGCCATCAGAAAAGACACCCCCTCCCCCACTCCGAGGCAGGGCCATGGAGGGTCCTTTCAATCCAGCATTAGTGGATATAAACAGTACAAAGGATCTTGTTTGAAATGTTCAGTCCCAGCCCATCCTAAGGAAAAGGATTCAGGAGGCCTGGAAATCTACATCATTCACACATTTCCAGGAACCCGCTTGTGTTAAAGTTTCAGATCTGTTGTTCTAGAGGAAGGGACAGTGCAGCACATCTTTTTGGTGGATCCTGGAGGGAAAAAAAAAATCTGAAAAGGGAAACTATGTTGCCCAGTCCCTTTTTGTCAAGATTTGTAATTGACTTGTTTTGGATATTTGGAAGAAATAGAGAAAAGAGTGAGGACACAAGCATACCCTGTAGTCAAGGCTATATATTAATATCTCTCCTGTTTCACAAGTAAAAAAAATCCTATTAAAAAATAATCCAGGGAAAATAATAAAGAGGTTACAATTTTAAATCCTCAGGACAAAAAATAAGCAATTACAATTTGAGCAATTTTCTCATTCTATGAGAATCACTCAGGAAGAAAACATGTAAACCCCACCCATTTTCTTTTGTCATTGTAACCTAGGACAGGTAGGATGCTGAGTGTGGCAGGGGGCACTAAGAAACGACCTGGGGGCCTGTTTTTGTAAAAATACAAACGTTAGGCTTAGGAATCCTGTTTTGAATGACAAAGACAGATCTATAAAGTGTTTTGTCATTTTAGGTTTCAAAACCTCTTCCTGATCAACTACCGCGATATATTATACATCTTAAGTGGCAAAAGCAAGATACATTATGAACTGTATACTGTCAGTGCTGCAAAGTTAAGCAAAATCACTTGCATGTCTCCCTATATATACACTTTAATATAAATATATTTATATATATATGTGATATGTATACGTATGTATGTGCTCAGTCGCTCCGTGGTGTCTTACTCTCTGCAACCCCATGGACTGTAGACTGTCAGGCTCCTCTGTCCATGGGATTTTTCAGGCAAGGATACTGGAGTGAGTTGCCATTTCTTCCTCCAGGGGATCTTCCTGACCCAGGGATTGAACCGATGTTTCCTGCGTCTCCTACTTTGGCAGGTGGACTGTCTACCACTGAGCCACCTGGGAAGCCCTATATATACAAACGTACATATGGTCAGCAATGGTTACTTCTGAATGTGGGATTTCTGGATTTGGGGTGGAGGTTAGTGACCAAGGAGGGACTTTCACTTTTTATTTTATATTGGTTTTTATTTTTAGAATTGTTTTTCTGGCAGTAGTCTGCCTATTTTTCTAATCAAGAAAATAAAGAACAATTAAAAGAATCTGCTCACGTGTAAGTAGTTAGGATAAGTTGATTTAAATTAAGGGAATTGACGTGGCCTGATTCTGGCCTTGCCGCCTGTGTGAGTCCTGTGCTAGCTGCTTGATGCCCAAGGTCGTGGGTTGGGTGGGGGGCTTTGTAGGTAGCAGATCGTGCATCGAATTGGGCTGCAAATCCACCAGCTGACCATCTCTCCACTCACTGATGATATGAAAGACAATTGATTGATAAGCCTTCCTCCGAAGGATGTTGGCTGCAGGGAGACCTTCTGAGGATACATAACATTCAAAAGAGACCCAAGTCAGTCTCTCCTTGCACTTGAACAACCTGTGTTATCCAAGTGAGGGTCCTCACAGCAAACCTTGCCTCCCCCACACCTAGAATCTAACCACAGATTGGAATGCACTTCCATTAGAGCCCAGCTCAACTGCCAGTGTAACATCCAAGATTTGTTAACACATGGCCCATCCCCCAGTCCCTGTCACGGGAAAAACCCGAAGTCAGGGTCTGAGACAAGGGGATTTCCCATCCCCCACCTTCCCCTCCCCAATCGTGCTGTATCAGTTTCCTTATCTCCTTTGATCCGCCTGCCACCCAAGATGAGGCTGACCATCCACACCGCCGGCCTGGAAAAAACTGTGGCGCCGCGCCCCCTGGTGGCAGAGGCAGACATGCTCCCGAGGTTGTGTTAATAATGGGCCGGGTCATGAACTAGTTGAGCTTCATCTCGGACTGGATCCATAGTCTTTATTTTCGAGTTTCTGCTCAGACAAATCTGACATTGGGAGAGACCGGGGCGTCACAGGCAGCACTCCCGTCCTCCAGAGTTTGTTTCATGAGCGAGATTTCCTTACATTTCTCTATCAGTTGTCCTGCCTGAAGGTACTTAAGTATTTCGCTTGTTTAAAATTAAATCCCCTTTGGAAATGTACACCTGAGGGAGATAGGCCTCCTAGGTAGCTTGTCCTTTCCAGTCACTTAGGGTCCTTGCCACTTACAATGTTGACCATGGACCAGGAGCATCTCCTGGGAGATGCAGAATCTTGGAGGCTCATCCCCCAACCCGGCGGGCTGGCTGCCTGAGAATCTGCATTTTAACAAAACCCACAGATTTCTGTGTGCGTTAAAGACAGAGAAACATGGATGCTGTTGTATTTCCTCTTAGATGAGATGACTAGGACTTCATAACTTCCCCTATTTGTGGCTAACCAACAAATTATAACACTCAAGATTACATGTACCATTTTATTTTGTTCAACTTGCTGTGTCTCATTTGCTTTTAAACACTTCTTAAATATGAAAACCAACAAAGCCAAACTCCTAGGTTTAAGCATTCAAATCAGTCTACAAGCAATAGATTCTGAGGTCCCTGAGGTATAAGAATTCCGGCTACACCATTAAGCGTTTAGCTGTGAATAGCAAGTCCCTCCAATCCGGAAAATATTCAGAAGAGGAATTTCCAAGTTAAATCCCAGGCCTGTCATAAACTATGTTAGTTCACACCACCGCTAGTGTATGATGCACAAAACACAGTCTAAATTAAACTTTGAAAAAAGCAGTGTGAGAATTTGAAACTACAACCTTATGTTGATATAATTCTTTTTCTTTTCTTTCAGTGTTTCTCTGCATAGTCTGCATAAGTCATATTCTCATTAGACTATTATGTCCAAAAATACCAAGTTTTCAAGTCAGATGATAAAAATGATCAAAGGAATGAAAAAAATAGTCCTTTGACAATTTAAAAATTGAGTGTAATGATTTTTTTTAACTTTTTGCATGCTTGCGTGCTAAGTCGCTCCAGTCATGTCCAACTGTTTGCAACCCTATGGACCATAGCCCGCCAGACTCCTCTGTCCATGGGATTCTCCAGGCAAGAATACTGGAGTGGGTTGCAATGCACTCCTCCAGGGAATCTTCCCAATCCAGGGATCGAACCCAAATCTTTTGTGCCTGCTGCATTGGCAGGCGGGTTCTCTACCATTAGCACCACCTGGCAAGCCCTTTAAACTTTTTATTTTGAACTAATTTTAAACTTACAGAAAGTTGCAAAAATAGTTCCTCTCATGAACTTCCCCTAAGGTTATCACATTGGGTATCTACTGCACAATAATCAAATCTATAAAATTAACACGGGCACGTCTCTCTGTTAGGACTTTGCCATCCAATGCAGGGAGTGCAGATTTCAATCCCTGGCCAAGGAGCTAAAATCCCACATCCCTGAGAGCCAAAAAGCGAAAACATAAAGCAGAAGCAATATTGTAACAAATTCAATAAAGACTTTTAAAATGGACCACAAAAAAAATCTTAAAGAAGATTAAATTACCACAGTTATACTATTGCTAACAAAATGCAGACCGTATTCAAATGTCATCACCTTCTCTTCTAATATCCCCTTTCTATTCAAGGTAGAATTCTCTGGTCTCCCACATTGCATTCAGGTATTTTCTTTTCCACTAATCTCTGATAATTCTTTTTCCTTATCTTTCATGATCTTGACACTTTTGAGGAGTATTGGTGGTTTATTTTGTAGAATGTCTCTCGGTTTAGGCTTCTCTAATGTCTTCTCAAGATTTGCATGAGGTTATCCATTTTGAGCAGTGAAATGACACTGAGTTCTCATTGCATTGTATTAAGAGGTTTGTAATGTCCATATGTCTTATTACTGGTGATGTTAACCTGCATCACCTGGAGTTAATATCTTGGGAGGTGATACCTTGAAAACAGGTCAACTTGTTTCCCTTCAAAATTTCACGCATTAGTTTTTGCATCCATCGATGGACCTTGTCTCCAATAATGAATATTGTGGTACTCAACCGTTTCATTAAAAGTTACTTACCATTTCCCTGAGGTATTTAACAAATATTTAATAAATACTAGAGGAGACTGAGTATGTGTGAGCAGGCTGGGAATTTGAGAAGGGAGAGGAGGTGTGTTCAAACAATAAACGAGGGGTGGGGGCAGGGCAGCAGAAAGAAGAGAAGATGAAGTCACTCGGTCGTGTCTGACTCCATGGACCGTAGCCGGGCAGGCTCCTCTGTTCATGGAATTTTTCAGGCAAGAATAATGAAGTGGGTTGCCATTTCCTTCTCCAGGGCATCTTCCCGACCCGGGAATCGAACTCCCAGGAGCTACCAGGGAAGCCCTGGAAAGCAGAAGGGCTCTTCTAAATGTGGTATTGTTAGCATGTCTTGAAATCCCGAGGAGCTGTAACTGTAGCACCTGATTTCAAGACCTCCTAGATAAGATTTCACAGCCTCTCCATCCATATGAATCTACCAGTCAAGGAATCCAGGCTTGTAAGACTTAGAATTACGTCTTTAAAGGACAAGAAAGCTGTTCAGAGTGGGAAAACCTAGTAAGTAACCACCTCCATGATCCCACATCTAGTGTTAGTCAAATGCATAAATAAGCTGAGGTAATTCTTTACAGTGAAATAGCTGGCATTTTTTATTTGAAAGTCATCCATACTATATTAGTATTAGCAAATTCTTTTGATAGACACCATTTTTGTCTTTGATTCCTTGAAATAGTTTTCATAAAGAAGTCTTTGGCCAGACTTACTGGGTATTGTGCTTTTGGTGACCAATTTTTAAAATGCCATGATTCAAAAGTGTTTTGTTTTGTTCTTAAAACGTGTATTCTTCTCTCTTTAAGAGAAACTTCAGAGGCCCTGAAGTTACAACATGGGCTCCTTGCTCCACATGCCAATCACTTTTATTCCTTCCTAAGCAACAGTCTCTGGGTTCCAGAAATGTGAGTGAATATTTTGCCAAAAGCAAGGCTGGAAGGAACCAGGAGGTATTTACAGGTTTTCCTTAAATAAGGAGACAGGGAAAAGGAAGGAACCAGGACTTTAGCTTAACTGACCAGAATACTCAAAAAGAGAAGACTCACATTACTAATATAAGGAATGAAAGAGGCTATAAGCATCACAGAAATACGAATTAGAAGGAAGTACTATGAACTATGAACAATTGTATACCAAGAAATTAGATAACCGAGATGAAAAACACGAATTCTTAGAAAGTCACAAACTACCCAAACTGACTCAAGAATAAGCAAAACATCTCAATAGACCTATAACAAGAGAGAAAATTAGTGATCAAGAAGCCTCACAGAGTGCAGGGCCAGAGGGCTTCACAGACGAGTTTTACCAAATGTTTAAGGAAGAATTTAAATGAATGCTTTACCAACTCTTACAAAAATAGAAGAGAGAACATTTTACAACTCATTCTATGAGGCCAGTATTTTTCTGATACCAAAACCAGTCAATGACATCACAGTGGGAAAAAGAAACTTATGAATATAGATGACAAAACCCTCAACAAAATACTAAAAATCTGAATCCAGTGACATACACAAAGGATTATATACCATGAGCAAGTATAAATTAACCCAGGAAAGCAAGATTGGTTTGGTGTACAAGAATCAACAAATAATACAGCATTTCAGTAAAATAAAGGGCAAAAATTACATGATCATCTCTATTGATGCCAAAAAAAAATTGACAAAACTCAACATCCCTTTGTGATTAAAAAAAAAAATACTCAACAGACCACACAGAAAAGTTCCTCAGGATGTCAAAGGGCATCTGTGAAGAAGCCTATGAAACATCATAATAGCAAAATACAGAAGCTTTTACTCTAAGATTGGAAACATGAAAAGGTTATCTGCTCCCAAAACTTCTATTCAATATGGTATGAGAGATTCTAGCCAGGGCAATCAGGCAAGAAAAAAGTAATAAAAGGCACCATACTGAAAAGGACAAAATAAACCTATTTCTATTTGCAGGAATCTGCGCAAAAGGTATTAAAGCTAATGAATGCCTTTAGCAAAAATGCAGAATACAAAATCAACATACAAAAATCAATTTAATTTCCATACCATAGTAGTAAATTTGACAATAAAATTTTAAAACAACTCCATTTACAATAGTTTCAAAAAGAATGAAGCGCCCGGAATAAATTTGGCAAGACAAGTCCTTAGAAACCTACAAAACATCATTGAAAGAAACCAGAGACCTAATGAAATGGAAAGACAGCTTGTGTTCAGGAACTGGAATACTTGATATTGTTTAGATGGCAGTATTCTTTCAATTGATCTACAGATTTAATGCAATACTTCTTAAAATTCCTGCTGCTCTTTTGCAGAAATTAACAAGTTGATTTTGAAATCTACATGGATACAGACTTTCAGTTTCCAGTTCAACATACAAGGAGATTGGAAGCTGTTGCTCTTCCTTAACAATTTGACTTGTGTTTATTAACATAATTAAAAAGCTGAACAAGCTGGAAAAATCGGCAACTCTTTTAAGAACCATTGAGAGAAGTGAGGTCACAGGCAAACTGTTGCCCTCAAAATTAAAGAGACAGACATGAAAATATTAATACAGAAAATCACAAATTATCAGAGCAGAAACCCTAGGCACAAACCTCCCAGGGACTCAGTGCCAAGGTAAGAAAAATATAAACTGTAATTGATGAGTTACTGGCGGCTCAGGGTGGGCGAGTCTGGGAGGTAAAACTTCAGGGAATGAAGCAGTCATAAGAGGGATCTTACAATTTTGTGATTTTTACCTCCTGGGACTTGATCAGATCCTCACAATGATATTGAAGAAAATCCCCTCATGCTTCCAGCATGGAGAGGAGAAAAGGAATCCTTTGAAATATGACAGAGCATTCTGTCCTTCTTCATCAGGCTTGTCCTCAAGAGAAACTCTCTTATCAGACCCTAAACTCGAGGGCGTTTATCAGAGCCTAAACAACACAGGAAATACCCAGTTCCAGCCCACTCTAGCCATCTGTCCCACCTAAGCGGGTAGGGGAGACTAAGAAGCACTTAGGAATGTCACAGGTCAGAGGTACAGGGTCACTGAAAGACTGAAGTTGCATCAACAGGACTGTAGAACACTCCTCTCCCCCCACACCTCACCATCATTTTACTAAAGGCCTCCTTATGGCAGTTCCATTTACTCAGTATATCACATCTGATTATCAAGAAAAATTGCAAGACATACTAAAAGGCAAAAAACACAGTTTGAAAAGACAGAGCAAGCATCAAAATCAAACTGAGATATGACAAAAGATGTTGGAATTATCAGACTAAGAAGTGAAAAGGATCATGATTAATACAGTTAAGGTTCTAATGTGTAAAGTAGAAACCGCATAAGAACAGATGGGCAATGGAGCAGAGAGATGGAAATTCTAAGGAAGTATCTAAAAGAAACGGAAGGAATTGAAAACATTATGAAGGAAGTGAAGAACGCTTTTGATGAGCTCACTAGTACACTGGATAGAGCTGAGGAGACTCTGAGTTTGAGGATATGTCAGTAGAAACTTCCAAAATGAAAAAGCAGAGAGAGAAAAAAAAAAAAACTGGAAAAAAAAAATCACAGAACCAAATATCCAAGAATTGTGGGATTACTAAAAAGGGTATAACATCCATATAATGGGAATACTAGAAAAAGAAGAAAGAAAGGAACAGAAATATTTGAAGAAATGATGACTGACTACTTCCTCCAAATTAATGTTGGACACCAAGTCACAGATCCAGGAAGCTCAGAGAACACCAAGCAAGAGAAGTGCAAAAAAAAAAAAAAATCTAGGGCATATTATATTTAAACCTTATAAAATCAAAAATCAAGAAAAAGCTTGAAAGAAGTCAGATTAAAAAAAAAAAAAAAAAAACCTTACCTGTAGCAGAGCATGGATAAGAATTGCATTTAATTTCTCTTCAGAAACCATGCAAGCAACACCAGAGTGGTGTGATATATTTAAAGTATTGAAAGAGGAATACTCCAAGCTGGAATTGTGAA
Organism: Okapia johnstoni; assembly: GCA_024291935.2. Taxonomy (NCBI): domain Eukaryota; kingdom Metazoa; phylum Chordata; class Mammalia; order Artiodactyla; family Giraffidae; genus Okapia; species Okapia johnstoni. The sequence goes on from CM044324.1 coordinate 30,050,533, forward strand.
CACTATAGAATTATCCTTCAGCAATGTAGGAGAAGGACTTTCAGACAAATAAAACTTGAGGGAATTTATTCCCAGTAGATAAGCCCTGAAAGAAATTCTAAAAGATGTTCTTCAGGGAAAAGGAAAATGATAGAGGTCAGAAACCTGGATTTACATACAGATAGGGGGAGCACCAGACAAGGGATACACTCGTGCCCAGGCGTGTCTGAGTCTTTGCCATCCCATGGACTGTAGCCCATCAGTCCTCCGTCCGTGGGATTTTCCAGGCAAGAATATTGGAGTGGGTTGTCATTTCCTTCTCCAGGGGATCTTCGTCACCCAGGGATCGAACCAGCATCTCTTATGTCTGCTGCACTGGCGGGTGAGTTCTTTACCACTAGCACCATCTGGGAAGCCTCATAGAGAAGGGATAAGTGAAGGTAAAATAAAGGTTTTTATTTTTCTTATTCTTAATTGGGCTAACATACAGAAGTTCATTACAATAATAATAGCAACAATGTACTTGACTGTGAGATACATATTTTTGAATGACAGCAATAATACAAAGGACGGAGGGCAAGATTAGGATTGTCTTGTTACTGAACTTGTTACTATAAGGTATTGGCACCAACTTGAAGGAGTGTAGCATAATTTGAAAGTGAACTTGGTTTCATTGTAAATGTATATTGCAGACTCGACAGCAACCACCAAAAGAAGTACAACTGATACGCCAAGAAAGGGAAAAAAATTGAATCGTATAAAATGCTAACTAAAACCCACAAATATCAGAAACAGAGAGGAGAATAAAAATAGGGTCAAAAAAATAGAGCAATGAATAGAAAACAACCGCAAATATGGTGGATCTAAATCCGACTGTATCAATAATTACATTAAATAGCTATAATGGAAAATAAGTTCAAAAATAGTATATGTGTATATGCATAACTGAATCACCTTGTTGTGTACTTGAAGCACTGTAAGTCAACTATACTTCAATAAAATATATATATTAAAAAAAATAATCACTTTAACAAGCACCCCCAAGCCTCTATCCACCAGGAATCCCGCTCTCATTGGGTGTATATTTATTCTGAATAGGAGACATTATATTGTTAAAAGTGTTAAAAAAAATCACTTTAAACACCAATGGTTTAAAATATAGCAAATAAAAGGCAGAGATTGTCAGGGTGGATCAAAAAGCAAAACTCAACTACATACTGTCTCTAAGAAACACACTTATATGAAGCTACACATCGATTAACAATAAAAAGATGGAGAAAGATGTTACCATAGTTATACTAATAAGAAAGTGGAGTAATAAGAAGAAAGTGGAGGAGCTGTATTAATTTCGGACAGGTCAGACTTCAGAGCAAGGAAAGCTATCAGGGATAAAAAGGGATATTACAGAATGATGAAATGGTCAGTTCTCCAAGAATATATAACAAGCCTTAATGAGTTTATTTGTGTCTAACAACAGAGTGTCAGACTATGTGGGTCAAAAACTGATGAAGTTGTAAGGAGAAAGAGATGAATCCATTATTATGGATGGAGACTTCCACGCCCTTCTCTCAGAAATGGACAGGTTCAGCAGACAGAAAATCAGTAAGGACATAGCTGAGCTCAACAGCACCATCAATCAACTGGGTGCAATTGACAGCTATTGATTACTTCATCCAGCAAGAGCAAAATACACATTCTTCTGAAGCTCACATGGACATTCACCAAGATAGATCATGTTCTGAGCCATAAAAAACACCTTAACAAATTCAAAAGAACAGAAATCACAGAAAGTGCGTGCTCAAACCACAGCTGAATTAAACTAGGAATCAATAACAGAAAGCTGGAAAGTCCCCCAAATATCTGGAGATTAAACAATACATTTGCAAATGATACTCGAGTCAAGAAGTACTCTCAAGAAAAAAATTAAACGAATTAAATTGCAGTAAACGAAAATTAAAATGCAACTTATTAAAATTGGTGGGATACAATAAAAGCAGTGCTTACAGGGAAATTTATAGCACTGAATGCTGATATTTAAAAAAAATAAGAAAAATCTAAAATCAACAATCTAAAAGTCTTGCATGTTAGGAAAATAGAAAAAGAAAATGAACTTAAATTCAAAGTAAGCAGAAGGAAAGAAATAAAATGTCAGAAGAAATCAATGAAATTGGAAGCATGAAAACAATAGAGACTATCAGCAAAATCAAACTAGTTCTTCAAAAAGATCAATGACCTCAATAAGCATCTAGCCAGGTTGATTAAGTAAAAAGGAAGAAGAAAAATGATTAATATAGAAATATAAGAGGGGTCATCACTGCTGACCCCAGGATATTAATGGTATAATAAAGGAATATTATAAACAACTCTATACCCATAAATTTGATAACCTACATGAAATGGATGAATTCCTTGAAATGTGCCAAAATTTACACAATTTGAATATTAATCTGAATATGTATAGAAAAGATAGTATGGTTATATATATGTAAGTTAAAGAAATTGAATCAATAATTAATAACTTTCCAAAACAGAGAGTACCAAACCTGTATCAATTCACTGGTGAATTCTATGAAACATGTAAGGAAAAATTTATACCAATTCTCTACAATCCCTTCTAGAAGGTAACAGATACAAAAAGAGGCCTTTCTAACTCATTTTACAAAGGCAGCATTACCATGATCTCAAAACCAGCTCATAATGTTAATTTCAGTTAATGCTATGGATGCTGGTACAGCAGTTTATTGTTACTATTTCCCTTACATTATATTATTATTATTGACTGAATTGGGTCCCTCCAAATTCACATGCTGAAGCTTTAACCCCCGATATAGCTGTACATGAAGAGAGGAATAAATAACTGAGGTTAAATGAGGTCATAAGAGTGGGGCTCTAATCCAATAGGATCCTCCAAGAGGAAGAGAAACCAGGAGCCCACGCAGAAAGGCCATGTGAGGACACAGCGAGAAAGAGGCCACCTACAAACAGGGAAGAAGCTGAAGTCAGTCCTTCTGGCACCTTGGTCTTGGACTTTCAGCCTCCAGAACTTGAGAAAAATAAATTTCCGTTGTTTAAGCCACCCAGTCTTTAGTATCCTGTTACAGCAGCTCAAACAGACTAATACAATTATTATTCAAATTTTCATAAACATTTGCTCAGGAAGGATAAAATGTTTGATCGTAATAGAGGTGGCCTCCCAGGTGGTTCAGTGGTAAAGAATTCGCCTGCCAATGCAGGAGACTCAGGAGACGAGGGTTCAATCCTTGGGTGACAAAAATGAAAAGATTATTGTTAAAGAAAACCAGATATCTCAAGTTAATGAATTTAGTGCTTTTCTAAATTGGGAAATGGGAGGATGCAAGAGTCTGGGCTCCCCAAAATCATTCCTTTCATCTGCACTCAGCTAACTGGGGCCAGTATCCTGTGTCTTTACGTTGTGAGTTTCCTCAAGCTTCATCCTTGGGGGTGGCTGCAGGTTGATGACTGCTAGGTGGCGGGCATTCTTTGTCTCCTTCTTGAGTTCCCACAGGGCTCACCATGAGTAGGGGGCTACAGGGGTTAATGATGACACCTTTTGTTTACTGATACGGCAGGCAATATTTTATTTCTCTTATTTACCTGCTAAGTCGCTTCAGTCGTGTTGAACCCTATACGACCCTATGGACTGTAGCCCGCCAGGTTCCTCGGTCCAGGGGAATTCTCCAGGCAAGCATGGAGTGGGTTGCCATGCCCTCCTCCAGGGGATCTTCCCAACCCAGAGATCAAACCCAGGTATCACGCTTGCAGGAAGATTCTTTACCATCTGAGCCACCAGGGAAGCTCTCTTACTTACACTTTCTTACAAATAATTTATTTATACTTCAATAGAATTTCAAAATTTATAGCTATTCACTCTAAGCTATGTCTGAAATGCTTTCATATATCTGAAAATAAATATTCCAATATGAAAGACAAATCTAAACACGTCTTATTCCAATCAGCATTGGACAAGCTGCTTCGTTTCTGACCACATATGTGTTCTCTGTACAATCACATGATCATCGACCAGACACAAGGTAGGGCAGTGAAATAGGGGAGTTAGGCTAGTAGGACTTCCGAAGATTAGGACCAGGAAAAGTCAAAGAGCAAATCAGAGCCCAATATTGAGGTCAGAGCTAAACCCTGATGCATCCTTACACCGTGTGTCAGCATTTCCTGTGAAACCCTTGAGCTCAACATACCTAAGTGAACTCTAGCAGACCAGAGTCTCAAGTCTTTGGGAAATGCAGTATCACTTTTAGAATATTTTAAATTTGCAATCTAAAAAGTTTTACTACTTTGTTAGGGTGTCTGTAATAAAAACCAGGCAGCATTTGGACATTCTGTATGGAACAAGCTCTCTAAAGGCTTATTCTCTGAAGCTTTCAATCACGGTATGCCTGACCTTAGATCTACCAAAGCTGGTCTGCATGCCCTAGCCACCTTGGAGGGAAGCCAGTCATTTCTGTGACTTAGTCAGATCCTTCCAAGGGGATTAGATGACAACTTTATGGAGGAAGTACCCTTATTCCTAGAAGAGCACAGGCAACTCTGGGAGTCTAGCATGACGGATGTGCCAGTGAGAAGTGTGTATTTTTGATAAGTTGTACTTTCTTTTTCATTTAGTTCAAAATAGCTGTAAATTTCTCTTGAGACTTCTTCTTTGACCCATGTGCTATTCAGAAGTGTCTCTTTTGTTTAAATTTCCAACTATTATAGGATTTGGGGACTATCTTTCTGTTATTGATTTCCAGTTTAATTCCATTGTGGGCTGAGAACATATTTTGTACGATCTCTATTCTTTTAAATGTGTTAAGGTGTGATTTATGACAAAGGACGTGGTCAGTCTTTGTGTAAGAGCCACATGGGCTTGAGAAGATTGTGTGTTCTGCTATTGTTGGAAGAAGTATTCTATAAATGTCAGGGTGACTGATGGTGGTGTTCACATTAACTATATCCTTACAGGTTTTCTACTTGCTTCATCTGTCAGTTATTGAAAGAGGGGTATGGAAGTCATCAACTATAATAGTGGATTTGTCTATTTCTCCTTGAAGTTCAGTTAATTTTTACCTCGAATATTTTGATACTATATGCTTTCACACTTAGAATTGTGACGCTTTCTCAGGAAATTTATCCCTTTATTGTTCTGTAATGCTCTTATTTATATCTGACATTTTTTTTCTTGTGTTGAAGTCAGTTTTAACTGAAATTAATGTGATTAACTCCAGTTTTCTTATGATTCATGTTAACATGATATATCTTTCTCTAGCCCTTTATTTTCAGCATATATGAACCTTTAGATTTAAAGAGAATTTTTGGCGGACAAAGTATATTTGAATCTTTTTTTTTCCTTCACTCTGACAATGTTTGTCTTCTAATTCTGGTATTTACAACATTCACATATATTGACTACTGATATGGTTAGATTAATATCTACCACGTTTAAAACTGTTTTCTATTCATCACATTTGTTTGTATTTCTTCTTTCCTGCCGCCTCTGGTTTTAACTGAACATTTTATACTACTCCATTGTCTCTCCTTTCTTAGCATACTGATTGTTATATTTTAACAAATTTTAGTGGTTGCTCTAGAGTTTACAGTACACACCTTTGGGACTTCCCTGGTGGTCCAGTGGTTAAGACTGCGTTTTTCAATTCAAGGGGCACAGGTTCAATCCCTGGTTGGGGAGCTAAGATCCCACATGTCTTAGGGCCAAAAAAATCAAACATAAAACTAAAGTAATATTGCAACAAATTCAATAAAGACTTTAAAAATAGTCTGCATCAAAAAAAACCTGACTTAAAAAAAATAGCAATATACATTTGCAACTAATCCAATCTCACCTTCAAATAACACTATATCGTCTCACATATATTGTTACTACTTTATAATAGACTAGCCCCAATTCTTCCCTCTCATCCTTTATGACTTTGCTGTTCTTCCTTTCATATATCCATATGCTTTAGTCACCCAATACGTTATTACTATTAATCGAAACAGTGATACTTCAATATCAGTTAAAAGTAAGAAAAAATAGGTACTACATAAAACTGGGCTTCCCTGGTGGCTCAGCTGGTAAAGAAGCTGCCTGCAATGCGGGAGACCTGGGCTTGATCCCTGGATTGGGAAGATACCCTGGAGAAGGGAATGGTTACCCAGTTCAGTATTCTGGCCTGGAAAATTCCATGGACTGTTTCAGTCCATGGGGTTGCAGAGTTGGACACGACTGAGCGACTTTCACTCTACTTTAGGAGATGGAAATGGCAACCCACTCCATCTATTCTTGCCTGGAGAATCCCATGAACGAGGATCCTGGCAGGTCCATGGGGTCACAAAAGTCGGACACAACTTATCAACTAAACCACATAAAACTAAAAAGCCTCTGCACACCAAAAAGAAAACATCAACAAAGTGAAAAAGCAACTTACAGAGTGGGAGAAAATATTTGCAACTTATATATCTGATACAGCATTCATATCCAAAATATATAAAGAACTCATACAACTCAATAGAAAAAAACCTAATAATCTGATTTTAAAATGGGGAGAGGAATTGAATAAACATTTTTCCAAAGTCATACAAATGGCTAACAAGTGCCTGAAAAGGTGCTCAACATGGCTAATAGTCAGGGAAAGGCAAATTAAAATCACAATTAAATGGTTATCATCAAAAACATGAGAAACATGGGAATTCCTTGCCAATCCAGAGGTTAGGACTTGGAGCTTCTACTGCCAGGGCCCAGATTCAATCCCTGGTCAGAGAACTAAAGATGCCACAGACAGAGCAGCACTAGAGGTTCGGGGAACCATGAGCAACACAAGTGCTGGCAAAGATGTGGAGAAAAGGGAACCCTCATGCACCGTTAGTGAGAAGGTCAACTGGGGAAGTCGCTATGGAAAAAAGTGTGAAGGTTTCTAAAAAAAAATAATAAAAATAGAGCTACCACATCATCTAGCAATGGCACTTCTGGATATTTATCTGAAGCAAACGAGATCACTATCTTGAAAAAATATTTGGGTTCCCACGTTCACTGCACCATTATTTACAATAGGCAAGACATGGAAATAAACTAAGTGCCCATTGATGAATGAGTGGATAAAAGAAAAAGAAAAGGCAGCCATGAAAAGGAAAGAAATCCTGCCATTTGAGAAACAAAGATGGACCTTGAGGGTGTTATGTGAAGTGAAATAAGTCAGATAAAGATATGGTTTTATTTCACTTATATGTGGAATCTAAAACAAATCAAACACAAACAGATTGGTGATTGCCAGAGGCTGGAGTTGGGAGCAGGCAACTGGGTGAAAGTGGGAAAAAAGAGTAAGAAAAATGAAAACGTTTATTTTTACCTTTTAAAAATTCCCTTCTCTAATGCTTTTCCTTTTTTTAATGTAGATCCAAGTTTCTTGCTTATGTAATTTTTTTTCTTCATGAAGAACTTCCTACACATTTGTTTCTGGACAGATGTGCTGGCAATGAACTTCCTCCGGTTTTTGTTTAACTGAGAAAATATTTCTCCTTCACTTTTGAAGGGTAATTTTACTTGATGTAGAATTCTTAATTTTTTCTTTCAACATTTTAAATATTTCACTTCACTCTCTGCTTGCCTGCACAGTTTCTGATGCAAAATCCTCCATAATTCTTCTCCTTATTTCTCTATAGATAAGACCCCTCCCCCCAACTCTGTCTTCTTTCAAGACTTTGTCATTAGTTTCCTGTAATTTAAATATGATATATCTCAGTGTAGGGTTTTTTTTTTATATTTGTCTTGGTTTTCTCTGAGCTTCCTAAGTCTATGATTTGTGTCTGTCATTAATTTTTGAAAATTCTCTGTCATTATTCCTTCAAATATGTTGTCATCTTTGTCTTTCTTTTCCTTTTGGTATTCCAACTGTGTCTATGCTATAACTTTTGGAATTTCCCTACAGTTCTAGAATATTTTGTTCTGCCTTTTTTTGTTGCTGTTGTTCTTTTTATCCTTATTTTAGTCTGGGAACTTTCTATTGGCATATCTTTAACCTCTCTGATTCTTTCCTTGGCTCCATTGAGTATACTGATGAGCCCATTAAAGGTTTGCTCCGTTTCTGTTACAGTGCTTTTTGATTTGTAGGGTTTCCTTTTGATTATTTGTTATAGTTTCCAACTCTCTGCTTACATTATCCATCTGTTCTTGCATGTTGTCTAGTTTTTCCATTACAGCCTGTAACATATTAATCATAGTTATTTTTAATTCCGTCTAACCAGTTCAGAATCTGTGTACTAGCTGAATCTGTTTCTAATGTTTCCTTTTTTCTCTACAGGCTCTGATTTTCCTTGCCTTTTAGCATGCCTTGTAATATTTAATAAATGTTGAACATGATGTATTGGGTAATAAGAACTGAGGTAAAGCCTGTAGTGTAAGATCTTGTGTTCATCTGCTTGAGAGTTGGGCTGTGTTTAATGTTTGCTGTAACTGTAGATGTCAGAGGCTTCAAATTGGTCTAGCATCTTTGTTTTTACCTTTGCTGTTGTCTTTGGGCTCCTTAAATAGAGACTGTGCCTTGCAGCTCTGTCAGCTGTAATACAGTGTTATCGGTTCAGTCACTCAGTTGTATCCAACTCTTTGCGACCCCATGGACTGCAGCATACCAGGCTTCCCGGTCCATCACCAACTCCTGGATCTTGCTCAAACTCATATCCATCGAGTCGGTGATGCCATCCAACCATCTCGTCCTCTGCCATCCCCTTCTCCTCCTGCCTTCAATCTTTTCCAGCATCAGAGTCTTTCCCAGTGAGTCAGTTCTTTGCATCATGTGGCCAAAGTATTAGCATTTCAGCTTCAGCATCAGTCCTTCCAATGAATATTCAGGACTGACTTCCTTTAGGATTGACTGGTTGGATCTCCTTACAAGGAGTCCAGGGGATTCTCAAGAGTCTTCTCCAACACTACAGTTCAAAAGCATCAGTCCTTCGGTGCTCAGCTTTCTTTGTGGTCCAACTCTCACATCCATACATGACTACTGGAAAAGCCATAGCTTTGACTAGATGGACCTTTGCTGGTAAAGTAATGTCTCTGCTTTTTAATATTCTGTCTAGTTTTATCATAGCTTTTCTTCCAAGGAGCAAGCATCTTTTAAGTTCATGGCTGCAGTCTCCATCTGCAGTAGTTTTAGAGCCCAAGAAAATAAAGTCTCTCACTGTTTCCATTGTTTCTATTTGCCATGAAATGATGGGACTGGATGCCATGATCTTGGTTCTTTGAATGTTGAGTTATACTAGAGTCTTACTGATGTGGTGGTAAGCTGCTGGAGAGAGGAAGCATTCTACAATCATTTGATTAAATCTCAGTCTTTTTAATAGGCCCATATTCCTGGGCTGTGACTTTCACAAGGGCCTCTTAGCTTTTTTCCTTTTCCTTTGGGTTCTGGTAAAAATCTTTCCCCTGGAGAGTGAGCATCTGCTTTGGAGAACTCTCTGGGCATGTCTCACAATGGTTTCCCCTCTTGTCAGAGCCACGAAAAGATCTTTCTTTCTTTTTCAGATTCTGTTGATGTGGACCATTCTTAAAGTTTTAATTGAATTTGTTACAATATTGCTTCTGTTTTACGTTTTGGTTTGAGGTGCCAGCGTGGAATCGTAAATCCTGGATGAGGGATCGAACTCTCACGCCCTGTATCGGAAGGCAAAGTCTTAACCATTGAACCATCAGGGAAGTCCCTGAGGGGATCTTTCTTGGCTTCATGATAAGGACCTGGTGGGGTTCCTGAAAATAGGTCCTGAAAAGCATGGGGCTCCCTAAGACTTCAGACTCCAGAGATTTCACACTCTCAAACTGTTCTACACTCAGCCTACAGCAATTCGTCCAAATCCTCATGGTAGGTGTTCCTACCTATCTATGGCTCCAGCACCTTCTGCTCCAGGTAAGTAGACTCCGTGTTCACTCACCATCTCTCCAGACTGGAGGTGACGGTTTACCCTCTGATTTCAAATCCTTGATAGGTCAGAAGAAATCTGTTTATTTTCAGTTTGCTCAGAATTTTTCTGTTGTAAGAACAGGAATGATCACTGCCAAGCTCTTTACATGTTGGAGCTGAAACCAGAAGTTCTGAGTCTGTCTTTTTGAAATAATGGAAAATGTAAACCACCTGGGAGTAAACAACAGCATTATTGCTTGCTCGGGTAACTGGAGATTTTAGAGATCATTCAAGACTTATGTTTGGTTTGATCTCCTGGCTCAGCAACACTGATAAGAACACTTATTCCTTTCCTTTGTCTGTTCTGATTCCTGTCATCTACAACCTGGTTTCCAGGTGGCTGCCAAAAGTTTCCATGCTATACACCCCCTCTGAGAAAGAGTAACTCTCCCCAACACTGGAAAAAAGACTCTTGGGCTTCCATCTTAATGGAACGACCCCAGGTGACATTACGTGTACATTGTATACGTTAGCTGTCGCCATGAAACACTGTGTAATAACCACACAGTCTTGGTGCCACTTAACTGTGAGTGTTATTCACATGGCTGACAGTCATCTGATCTGAAAGGAGATATGCTTGTGTCATCTGGGCTCCCCCACATGTCTGCAGGTTGGTGGGGTGTGCCCATGTAGGCTGGGTGACCAGATGGCTCTACTCTCAGCCAGGGAGGCTCTGTTTCACCTCTCTCCCTCTCCTGGGTTCTGAGACTGAGTCATATCACTGTCATAGAAATGGCAGGGGTACAAGAGGGGAAGTGGAGACACAAAAAGCTTCTTATGCATGAAACTGGCACAGTGTCCTTTCTTCCAGTCAGAGTAAGACCCACAGCTGTGGCTAAAGTCAAAGGACAGGACAGGATACACTGCTCAAGATGAAGCCGTGGTGAGGGCATAAGCGCGGGTGAGGATTATGGTTAAATACTCCATCTGCTGCTCTCACGAGTCAGCCAATCACTGTCTTCACAGGAATTCCAGTGCCTTGATTGACAAGGACCAGTCAGAACTCAAACCATAGAACAGCTGATTGATTTCTACTGTATTCATTTGCTAGGGCTGCCAGAACAAAGACTTAACAGATATCAGCTAACATTTAATAAGCATTGCCTACATCCCAGGATCCATGTTAACAGCACCTCAGGTTTATTTCACTTAATCTTTACCACCCAAAAAGAGCAAAAAGAAATCAAAATAAAGCAAAACCAAACAAAACCTGGGGAATAAGGACTAGTGTTAGAGGGAAGTTCCTGGTGGCCCATTGGTTAGGACTCTGCTCTTTCACTGCCAAGGGCACAGGTTCAATCCCTGGTCAGGGAACCAAGATCCTGCAAGCCACATGGCATGGCCAAAGAGAAAAAAAAAAAGAACTAGTGTTAGAGATGTAGAACTGAGGTTCAGAGGGATGAGATAACTTGCTGCAGTTCCACAGCCAGTGAGAGATGTGGTCCAGGGACCCAGAGCCATACCTGCCTGACTTTAGAGTCCAGGCATCTAACCACCAGGCGGAACTGCCTCCAGGTGGGTTTGGTTCTGTCCTCCATATGGTGTGTCTTGTATGACAAGCATCCAAAAACTGTCTTGACTGAGTGGCTCTTTAGAACAAAATACTTCCAGCTGTTCTAAAATGTTGAAGCAGCTCTAATTAATGTAGGCATACCTCTGAGATCTGGGTTAAACCCAGGAAGTCTGCTGCCAGGATGTGTGTATGTGATGAGCCACTTGAAATGAGCTGCCCCTGGGAATAAAAAGAAAAGAGGAGACATGCTTCCCACCTTCGAAAGATCATGGTCACAGCGAACAGTTAGAACATTCAGATGGAACAACAGATTCTGCTTGCATAGGGCAACTCATGAAAACACACAAATGAAAATAAATAGTCCATGTACAGTGCAAGGTAGTGGGGAAAAGATGGATTTTGCAAAAGCCTACCAGACTTGGGCTTTGCAATTGTTTCTACCACACTACTGCTCCCAAAACTTGGAGAATGTTTCTTAACCTTTCTGAGCTTTGATTTTTCTCAACTAACCAATGAATACAATTAATGTCTGCTTCCTAAGACTCAAGTGAAAAAATGCATGAAAAGGATCTGTGACAGTGGGAAGTGAATCTATATATATGTTCTCTGGCTTTTATGTGTGTGTGTGTGCTAAATTGCTTCAGTCGTGTCCAACTCTTTGCAAACCAACGATCTGTAGCCCACAGTCTCCTCTGTCTGTGGAATTCTCCAAGCAAGAATACTGGAGTGGGCAGCCATTCACTTCTCCAGGGGATCTTCCCGACCCAGGGATCAAACCCAGGTCTCCTGCATTGCAGGTGGATAGGCAAGGACTATAATTTGGGGGGGTTACATTTTGTGATGGAAAATGCATGACTTTTATTTGGTTGGACATATCAAATCTCCTGATCCTGAGAAAGTTACATAACCTCTCTGAACATCAATGTTTCTTTTTCGTTGGGCAAATCCTGATTGAGCATCTACTATGGTTGAGGCACTGGACTAGGCCAGCAGAGGCATGACCAATGCAATCTCTGACCTCCAGGGACCCACAGTACTTGTCTGCAGTAGGTACCTTCATCCTGCCCTTGTAGTGCCGAAGGACAAGAGATGCTGTGTGTTGAATACCACTGGGCACATAGCAGTTTAGTCTGCATCAAACAAAATTCATCCATGAAGGACGGAAGAATGCCAAAGAGAAGGGTAGGGGGTATATACTGGTTTTTTGTGGCTGTCACAAATGACCATAGACTGAGTGTTTAAACAGCACAATGTTACCATCTTACAGTTCTGAGGGTCAGAATCCTGACATGGATCTCACTGGGCTAAAATCTAGGCCTGAGTAATGTTGCATTCCTTTCTGGAGACTCTAGGGGGAGAGCTAAGGACTGAACTGTGTTCACCCCAAATTTATATGTTGAAGCCCTAACATCTCATGAGGCTGTCCTTGGAGCTAAAGCTTTTAGGAAGTTATTAAAGTTAAGTAAGGTCATAAGGCTTCCCAGGTGGCACTAGTGGTAAAGAACCCACCTGCCAATGCAGGAGACACACAAGAGATGTGGGTTTGATCCCTGGGTTGGGAAGATCGTCTGGAGGAGGACATGGCAACCCATTCCAGTATTCTTGCCTGGAGAATCCCATGGACAGAGGAGCCGGGCAGACTATGGTCTATAGGGTCGCAAAGAATCGGACATGACTGAATCGACTTAGCAGGCGCACACAAGGTCATAAGGATGAAGTCCTAATCCAACAGGACTGGGGATTGGTGGCCTTATTAGAAGAGGAAGAGAGAGAGAGATCGCTTACCCTGTGTGCAGGCACCAAGAAAAGACACCACCCACAAGCCAGCAAGAGGACTTGATCTTGACCTCCAGCCTCCATAACCATGAGAAATCAATTTCTGTCATTTAAGCCACCTAGGCTATTTTGTTATGGCAGCATGAACAGACTAATACAAGAATGCTTTTTTTCCATTTTTCCAGATTCTGAAGTCTCCTCCATTCTCTGGGTCATGGCTCTCCTCCTCCAGCCTCCAAGCCAGCAATGTCACTTCTCTGAATACACCTGGGAAGGGTGCCCTGCTTTTCATGACTCACGTGATTTGACAGGACTCACCTGGATAATCTAGGAGACCCTCCCCCACATCAGGGTCCTCAACCCTTATCACATCTGCAAAACGTCTTCTGCCTTTGAAGATAATACCCACAGGCTCTAGGGACGACAATGCCTTTGGGGAGCCATTATTCTGCCTACCGCAGGCCCCAGGGAGGTCTGTTTAGAGTCCAGGCACAGGTTCTGGAAGAACATCTAAGTGCATGGAAACAGAGATGAGAAAGTCATGCTTTGTATTTCCAGGGCCCAGCATCTCTGCCACAAAGAATATACTCTGCCAAAGAGGGAATGTAAGTGGTCTGATCAGACATTTCCCAGCAGACATGGTCCCCAAATACCAAGAGTTAGCAGGTCTGATTTACTGGCGTCTTTTCTATAGCATACACTTGATTCTGCTCATTGATAAAAGATCCATCAGCAGGGAGGCTCCAAGAACAAGTGCTCTAGGAACCCCCACCACTGCATTCCCAAGACAAGAGAAGCACTTCCCTGGGGCCATCTCCAGGAAGAGAAGGGGAAGGAGCAGAATTTGAAAGCCCCAAGCATTTACCTGAAAGAGACTACTTTTTAAAAATTTAATTTTATGTTTAATTGGAGGATAATTACTTTACAATATTGTGATAGTTTCTGCTATACATCAACACACATATACATTACCACATGTAAAATAGATAGTGGGAATTTGCTGTATGATGGAGGGAACCCAAAGCAGGGGCTCTGTGAAAGAGACTCTCCTACACTGGAATAAATGAATGAATGTCACTCAGTCGTGTCCAACTCTGCAATCCCATGGACTGCAGCCCACCAGGCTGTTCTGTCCATGGAATTCTCCAGGCAAGAATATTGAAGTGGGTTGCCATTGCCTTCCCCAAGGGGATCTTCCTAACCCAGGGATTGAACCTGTGTCTCTTGCATTGCAGGTGGATCCTTTACTGTCTGAGTCACCAGGGAAGCCCTTTATAACTGGAAGGAGCCAGCTAAAGCCCAAAGAGAGAATTATTGTTCATCATCAAGGCTGGTTCCCAGCCTCCATGAGGGGTGGGGCAGGGGTGCTCCTAGGGAGATTGATCCTTTTATTGTTAATAAGCAAGTCACACTTTATTTCCCCACCTGAGGTTGGCATATGCTCCTGTTTGGCCTCACACAATGTTTTATGTAGCTACACTTATGATGCACTCCAAGAAATGAGTTTCACATGTCCTCCTGACTGGCCTCAATTATATGCCCACTGGACTGCTCCTCTTTAAGGTTCTTCCTAGAGCCCTAACATGGGACACCTGGGGACAGGACCCCCTTGACCCAAACTTTGCCAAGAATCACAGCTTAAGCTCTGCCTAGAGGCAGGAGGGTGGACCAGATGTCTTCTAGTTTAATGAATCTGTGGTGGGTAATGCAGGGTGACTGCAACAAAAAATTGACTGTCAATATTCATTTAGCTATTGCAAGCTGAACAGTCTGCTTGTCAGGAGGTCAAAGCCTCCTTCCCAAGGGGGTGCTTCCACCTTCCCCCTCACCTGGCCATTTTGCAGAATGGTTGCTGTAACATAGAGGGATACAAATAAAAATCTTATTGGTTTTTCTTACTTTCAAAACATTCCTCTCCCACAAGCATCAGTGACTCTGAAGCTTGAACCAAAGATTCTGATTATTTTACCCGGGAAAGAATGATTTATTCCCCCCAATGATTTTATCCTGATAAATATAATATTTCTTAGCAGGCCGCACAGAGGCACACTCACCTCCAACATAGTCAGCGACCCTTCAACCAGACAGGGAGCTGTGAGTGTGCAGCTGATCCAGGTGGTCTGCCATTCACCTGCTGGGCTGCCATCACCTGCTCGCACCTCCTCAGAGGCTCCCTGCTTCACCCACCCCCAGGATATTGGCACAAAGCCCAGTGATAGGCAGGTACCAGGTAGTCAGGGAGTCGGTGTTCCCAGCACGATGGCTAATTTCCACATTGGGGTAACCAAGAGTCTGCGGAAGAGTATATCTTAAAGTTTAAGAACAATTTCCAGGTGTTTCTGAAGCACGGAGCATCCACAGTTTCTAAAGATCAGCAGTCTGTGGATACAATTAAATCAGTCTGATGCTCAATTGTACCTTTTTTTTGTCACTTGGCGGCACAGAAAACGACTGTCACCCTGCAGTAATTCTGAGCTCCCAGCTTTCTGTTTGATCTATGTTCCATTTTCCCAGGCCACACATTTTGGGAAGGTATTTTTCACAAGAGTAGAGCTGAATGAGTTTCCTCCCTTTTTCTCCTAACTGCTTCCTGTGCCTGGAGGCATTCACAGGTCACTGCAACATATTAGGAGTCCACATGTTGCTCATTCACCTTGAGAAACATTGCCCCTGCAGCTCCAGTTTCATCTGTTTGTTCTCCAGGTTCATCTGAATTTCACACAGGCCACTTGTGCCCCAAGCATGCCTGTCTTTTAATTACACATAAAAAACACTAAGTCAAAGATCTGAACTCCATCCTTTTTCCTTTGTAATTACAAGGTGTCCATAACTTATTATCTAAGATGCCAGGTCATGGAGAGTGCGAACTTTGGGGAGAAACGGACCTGAGTTTCAATTCTGGCTTTGCTATTTATTAGCTGTGTGACCATGGGCAAGTTGCTAAATCTCTCTCGGCCTTAACAGAATGCTTCTCTCTGCCAGGGGGAGAGAAGCTCACTGAGGCTGAAGCTGCAAATCCCACTTGGATAAGGGAGGACCACTGAGGCTGTCCACTGGACATGTGGACAGTGTGAGCCCGGCATCCCAGGTGGTGTTAGTGGTAAAGAACCCATCTGCCAATGCAGGAGACGTAAGAGATGCGGGTTTGATCCCTGGGTAGGGAAGATCCCCTGCTGGAGGGAATGGTAACCCACTCCAGTATTCTTGCCTGGAGGATTCCATGGCCAGAGGATCCTGGTGGGCTACAGTGCATAGGGTTGCAAAGAGTCAGACATGACTGCACACATGCTTAATTTAACTGAGCTTTCTGTTTGTAACCAAGACTCTGCACCAATTCCATGGCCCTTGGCTCACATCTTTCTCATTTCTGGGCCTGTGGCCCCATTGAGTCCTATCTGCCTCCTCTGGGGTCCACTGACCCCTGCCTCTCTCCTGACTACCCATCAGAGCGAATCTTCCAGAGTCTGTGCAGAGGAAGGCCTGTCTCCTCTAGACCTCAGATGTTTCAGCATACTACTTGGTAAGGGCACAGACTTTAAAAAATTAAAAGGTGAATGTGCACTAGATGTGCAGGAAATTGGTGAAGAGACCCTGGAGGTTGTGGGTGAAGCTCTGACTGTAGCATCTGCTGCAATTTGTCCCTCCCACATCACCGGCTGCCACTGCCCACCCTGAAGGCTACGAGGATTCCAAGGAGTAAAGGAAAGTGTCTGAGGGTGACAGTCCTACTTTCCATGAACATAGCTGCTTTTCAGAGTCAGGTTGTCAGAAGCCCGCCTGAAACACTTAGGGAGCAACAAAGGGGACAAGGTGGAGGCGAGAGGGGGGAAAGGGGGCCATAAACCTAGCAAGAAGTCCCCAAACTTGAAAGACAAAGCAACCACACCAGACACCAGTGCTGAGTGTAGACAGCCCGGGGCATAGATTCTGGTGGCCTCTGCACAAGCCTCCACTGAAACACAAACACTTTGGGGAATCAAGTGCCACCAGCACGTGCACACATGTGAATGCACATGGAGGCTCTCAGGCTCAGCTCCAGGTGACACCTGCCTGCACGTACAGCACAGCGGGGTGGGGTAGAAGGACACCCTGGGTTGAGTAGCATCCCTCTTTAATCGGACAAGTTCTGTTCTCAAAGGGAGGCAGAAGGAGACAGTCAAAGGCTGTTATGCATTTCAGATCCATGAGGGTTTCCCCGTGCACCCACGGAGACCAGGCTCCGGTGTTGGCCCGATGTAAGCGGTTAGCTGTTCTAGGTTAGGGAACTACTACAGACGACCGCCAAGTTGGGTGGGGGTGGGGGGTGGGGGTCGGGTGAGCCCCCTTGTTGGCAGAACTTTAAGCAAATAGGGCTTGTTCATGCCTCTGGAGTCTTCCCACGAGGTGCAGCGGTAAAGAATCCTCCTGCCAATGCAGGAGATGCAGTTAGATCCTTGGGTTGCAAAGATCCCCTGGAGGAGGAAATGGCAACCTACTCCAGTATTCTTGCCTGGAGAATTTCATGGACAGAGGTGCCTGACGGGCTACAGCCTATGGAGGCACAAAGAGGCGAACACAACTGAGCGCACACACATACACAATGCCTCTGGCAGATTAAAGAGTTTCAGTGTGATCAGGGAGAGGAAAGGATATTAGACAACCTCTCAACTCTTTTTCCGGTTCCTGAACAGAAGCCCTGAGCAAGTCTGGTCCCATAAAGCCCTGCAGATATGCCCAAGGTTTGATTTTCTGTGAAGCTGTTTTCATGTCTTAAACTCACACATTTTAAAGAATCTCCTATTTTGCAGGCCCTGCCTTCACCCACTTCCATGAGGATCTCTGCTCCTAGCCCCTGATGTGGGGCAGCAGACCCCTGTCCCCGCCCCAGCTAAGAAAGAGACCAGCCTGAACGCAAGTGTTCAGGGTCCCAGCCATCTCTTTTCTCTCTCTCTGACCCCAACACTCCAGATTATTACAGAAGGGGGACTTCCCTGGTGACTAGTTGTTAAGACTTCACCTCCCAAGGCAGGGGGAGCAGGTTCAATCCCTGATCGAAGAGCTAAGATCCCACACGCCTTGTGGTCAAAAAATCAAAACATAAAATAGAAGCAATATTGTAACAAATTCAATAAAGGCTTTAAAAATGGTCCATGCCAAAAAAAAAAAAAAAACTTAAAAAAAAATTACAGAAGGAACCCAGGATGACTTATTCTAGCCGATTGGCAATATCCTTAAGTGATCATGGAGTTTTTCCTGAAGGAGAGAAAGAAGGCAAATCTAAGAAAGTAAAACACTCAGGAAAGCCGCACAGGGTAACGTCACTGCCAGAGCACTCAGTGGCCAAGGAGACGGAGATTCCGTCAAAGTCCACGCCAAGAAGTGATTGGACAACTTAGATGAATCATGGAATTAGAGCATCGGCGTCGTTTACCAACCAACCGGCACAAGCCGCCAATCAGCCCTGGTGCACAGGCTAGTTCCCAGGAAGAGGCGGGGAAGTTTCACGCCAGTTCCCCCCCTCACACCTGCTGGGTGACTTTGGACTTCAGTTTCCTAGACTGCAAAATGAAGTGTCTGTGATTCTAGTTCTACAAGTTCATGTTATTCCTGGAGTTTCTAAGGCCCAGAACTCTGTCTCTACTCACATGGCCCAGTAAATAAATATTTCTTCTTCCTGGTGCACAGATATAGTCAGCAAGTATGCTCATGAGTCTCCAAGAAGTTAGCAGCTCTATTTTTGGAAGGACAATCCCCAGCTGGGGTATCCAAAAAAAGGACAAATCATCAACAAATAACTCAGCCTTCAGTATTTCAAACACATCATAAAATGAATGGCGAGGGATTTAATAGACTTGGGTTGATGGAATCTGCCTTATATGCAGAAGAGTCCAAACACATCATAAAAAAATAAAAAAGACCTTGCCAAACTCATAAATAAACATCTCCAAGTCCTGATACCATGTTTTCCTGGTGCATTCCTCAATTTCACTGGCTATAATGGGTTCCTGTTGAAACCTGGACTTCACAACTTTTGTTTTGAGTATTCCCGGCAGCACCAGGGAGGATCAACTTTCAAAAAGAACATTAGGCCTTTGGTGGGGCACAGGGTAGCAATAAGCGTGATCATAGGATTTACCCTGTAGACCTTCTTTATCTTGACCTTCTCGCTCCCTCCTGCCCCAGTGCCAGGCCCACCAGCACAGAAATTCAAGAAAGACCCATCTGGGCAGAGCTGTTAAAGGGACAGAATGCCATTGCATGCATGCTGTTGGTACCCGGCCCACATTCCCTGGACTCTTAGCATTCTTGTGTACGTCAGCTTAACACCTTCCAATTGTAAGAGGCTATGCTGAACCGAGAGCCTTTTCTGGTCACTGGAGTCCTCTCTGCCTGGGCACTGGAGGCTGGAAGTGCCCAAAGAAACACTCACTGGGAGCAGTCTTAACCCGCTAGCAGATGGGAGTGGTAGGCCAATGCCCCAGCTCCCCACCCCCACCCCACCCGCCTCGGGAAGGACAGCTCTGAGCAAGCTTCTCCCTGTCCCGGATCTCCGGTGGCTAGCCCCTCGGGTGCTCAGGAACACACGAGCTGTGGCTTCTCCCCCTTCTCTGCCTCACTTCTCTGCTCTCCTATCAGTGCTTCCTGGGATCACCTCCCAAATAAATTACTGACTCCTTGGAAGCTCAACCTGAGAAAGCCATTCAGTGTAATTAGACACATAATCAGATTTTCACGTGCATACACTTTTAGTTGTAGACAAGGATATATAGACAACCTTTCCAAATATGATTTAAGGGATCTCCAAACTATTTATTGCAGTGGGATCTAAAAAACAGCCTCTCGTTAAGGGGATTATAGCCTTGCATTACACTCCCTGGTGGCTCAGCCGGTAAAGAATATACCTGCAGTGCAGGAGAGAATATACCTGCAGTGCAGGAGACCCAGGTTTGATCCCTGGGTCAGGAAGATCCCCTGGAGAAGGGAACAGCTACCCACTCCAGTATTCTTGCCTGGAGAATTCCATGGACGGAGGAGCCTGGCAGACTATAGTCCATGGGCTTGCAAAGATTCAGACACAACTGAGTGACTAACACTTTCCTTTTATCCTTTTATTTCTTTCTCTTATTGAAAAGTGATAAATGCTTATCGCAGAAAAAAAATTTTAAATATAACTAAGCAAATAGGATAAAATTTATATCATCCATAATCTTATCACCCAGGTTGTATTATTGTTGATATTTTGGTGAGCATCTTTTCAAGAGCAAGGATGAATGTGTGTGTATGTACACATGCTCACAAACAGAACCATGATGTTTACACTGTTTGGAATTCATTTGCTTCCATTTAACAATGTCTTAAACATCTTTCATATAAATATTCTTCTGCTACTGCATTTTAATAGCAGAACAGTTTTCTGTTGTGCAGTACTGCCTTAATTCACTTAATCAATTGCTCTTCATTAGATATTCAGGCTGACATTTCATACTTAGTTCTGTTGATCCTCTCCACAACATGAGAGAATTTAGGTCAAACAGAACAGGGATTGTTTGGCCAATGAGCCAGCAGGGCCCATCTCATAAAGGAGGCAGGAATAAGACGTTGAAGCACCACAAGGACCATTAAGTGCTAGACTCTATGGAACTGAACTTAAGTCGCCTTAAAGAGGCCAATTTATCCCCTACTCTGCACACGCCCCTTTAGTGAGGCCTCCATTCATTGACCCCCAGATTAATGGGTATTGTACCATGTCACCCTAATCTCTGGAACCACCATTGATTGAGCGAGGATGGATGCCTGACACACGGGGGGCTGATACACTGGCTGGCCAGACTTATGGCTCCTGTGCCCTGGTTCAGAAGAATGAACCAAATCAACCATAGTCTTCTCTTCCCAGGAATTGGAGCTAAGAGATTGAGGGGACGGTTTCCGGTCATCTGTAGGCACCCATAAGCATGAGTTTCAGGCAGGGGACCATGTGTTGGGCCATTTGCACAGCAAAGCCATGAGACAGTATTGCTCAGAGGAAGGCTGAGAAGTAAAGATTGAGTAAAAATAACAGGTAGCAAATAAGGAGGGAGCAGAGGGTGGAAGTGGAGATGCAGGAGCTGCCAGCTCCATTCTCAGTTCACACCCAAACTGAAGCCCATTCATGCCTATTCTTTGTTGTATTCTTGAATCGCTTTCCCATATACAACTTTCTTTTGTTATTTCCCCACTTGAACTCATCTGAGTGTCAGTCTATTCTCCGTTAATGAAAGGTTTCTTAACTTGGATATAAAGCCTACAGACCTGCACACATGGAGGAAGCCAGCAAGTGCTGGTATCGCCGGGGGAATACTCAGGGCAGAAGCGAGATGTATCCCGGCCTTAGGAGGTGAGTGGGAATGGGATGGCAGCAATGAGCCGGAAGACAGGCTGGGATGAAGGGACAAGCTCGGCAGGTCTAAGGGAGGGTCCTTGCGAGCGCACTGGGTCTTTTCGGAAGAAGGAGGGTAACGGGCAGGAGGGGAGGAGGAGCCCCAGTGAAGATCAAGAGAGACCTCCGTTCCACGGCAGAATGCCTGGACAGCGTGAAGGAACTAAATGCCCAAGGAGGAGCCCACCAGCATCACCTGATGGCTAAAACATGGAGGTGCTGTTCGCTCGGTCGTAGCTTAGGAATCGAGGTGGTGAGAGAGAGGCGTAGAAGGATGCGTTCTGGACACCTGAGCCTCCCCCTCTGCCTCAGTTTCCCCACCCTTAGGACAGAGACACTGTCCTTCTCTTCAACCATCCACAGCTCACCTGGAATTCCTCCACATATTACACATCAGCCCTGCTACAACCTTGCCCTGGAGCCGGGAAAAGACTGCCCAGGGCTGAGGCAGCGAGTTGGCACAGCCTTGTCCTTGAGAGCATTGGAAAGCTGAGGACTCAAACGTTTCTGGGTGGAAATAATGTCGCAGTGGAACAATTCTAGCAGGCAGCCAAGGAAGTTCATAATGTGTATGAGCAGGTATCAGTGGCAAGAGATAGAATGAGCATGTGCGTATTACTAACAATGTGAATATTACTAACAATTCAGGAATGCAAGGCATTGCTCCCCCTGGGAAACTGAAAACAGGTGGCGTCATGCACTGCCAATCAATCATCAATCAATCAAAACTTAAAACTCGGTTTCCAGTCCCAGGTTTGCCATCATGAATGTAGGTAAATCGTTCCCCTGTTGGAATGGAGGTGGGACCGGGTAATGGTGAAGCAGTTACCCAGGGGCAATGCCCTGCTTCTCCTAGTCACCCCTGAGCACTGGGTGGGGCACTGGTGCAAAGCAAAAGAAGTGAATTTAAGTTGTTGCCGGAAATCTCATCTCCGCCCCCCGCCCCCAACATCCCTGCACTTCCCTGTGAGTCCTGGTGCTCACCTGCCCACAGGAGGCAGCACTCAGCTGACCCCTCTCTTCCCAGCCCCCTCCCCTCTGCCCCTCGATCCAACTCCACCAGGAACAAGGCTGAATCTCTATTTGGTCCCTCCACTGCATCCCATTCAAACTCCTCACTATGGGCTAAAAGGCTCCAAATGGCATCCAGGACCTGTCCTAGGCAGACTCCCTGGGGCAGCCATTCTACTGACAGGCTGCTCTGGGTCAGACCCTTCTCCTTGCTCCAATCAGCTGAGGCCAGAGTAGCTGAGTCTCCTGTGAGAGGACATGCGGGGCTGCTCCTCACGCCCATCATCCAGGTCCCAGAGATTCAGGTGAACCGTTTCCTAGAAAACATTCTAAGAAAAAACCCGGTCACGGAATGGAAAGGGGGACCAGTGTGCAGCACTCAGCCCAGTCCCATGGAGGGGCTCTGACTCCACTGGGGGCTCTGGGGAGGCATCAGAGTTGCCTGAATTGTGGGTGTGGGGCGGACAGGGCAGGGTGTCTAGACCTCCATGCCCATCAGTCGGTCCACACTTCTGGGTCTCCGTGCGCCCTGGACCCAAGAGAAGGTGGTCAGTCTACCAGGAGAGAGGCATCAATGCCGGATGCCAGCGGGTGTGAGCAGACCGCCGCATGGTGTGCAGCACTGGGTCCATCTGAAGTGGAACTGGTCACAAAGGCCACAGTGGGGGTCTTCCTTCTTCCTTTGCGGTGGGACACTGGAAGCTCCCTGAGCTCGCGTCATGGTCTGGGAGCTTGTTACATCTGATCTGCGGTGGAGAAGCACTGGGGACGCCGATAGTGGCTCACGGACAAAACAACCACACGGCTGTCTCATCCCTGCTGGGATGGAAACAGAGATCCTCCAGCTCCAGGTGACTCTGCTCCTTCCTCATCAGAGGATGTGCAAGGACCACGCTTCCTTCCCTCCCCCCAAACCCTCCTCCTCAACCTCTGTTTCTGTTGGAACAACATCATTCACAACAGCCAGGTGGGTATTCATTGAACCTTTTCTTCCATTTTCTTTTCTATGCACAGATAATTATGCACATCAAGTTGCCATGCAGGGGTAAATATTGTAATTTGGCTTCAGGGATATTAGACATAACATGGTTTTTGTTTCCTCTGCCTCTCCGGCTAAACAGAGAGCATGGCATCTCCTCCTGGAGGGGCCTGGACTACAAATAAGGCTTTTAATATTAAAAAAAAAAAAAAAAAAAAAACTTTTCTGAGCCCTGCGGTGCATCCCTCATCTTCTGAATAGCAGCATCATTTGTGACATCCGGTGGTGGGCAATTCAGCCGGTGAGTCATGCACCAGCGAGACATATGCTCCAATACCATCGTACGATGACAGGCAGCCTGCAATCAAGCGATCAAATGTGGGACTTTTATTAGCAGATTAAACAGGAAGCTTTCTCCAGAGACTTCTAAATCAACAGAGCCCATGGTTATTGCCCACTCACATTTATACTCAAAGAATGCCAGGCATCATTTACATGTGAATCCTCACCTTGCTGCTTCAGGAGAGGAGAAAGCAAGTCACAGCAGGGTGCCTTCTCTCCCTAGGCTGGAGGAGAGCATTCTAACCTAGCAAACAAATTGAAGTTGCCTGATGTAACAGGGCCACTGAGTGAATGGGACAGGATTCCAGTTCAGGGCTGGGCCTGTGCTTCATGGACATCTCCTTGGGATCTATCTTGAGATCTCTATGAATTAGTGTGGAGCTTGGGTACCAAAGGAGCTCCTGGTTCTGGCTCTGGAAGGCGGCATGGGCTTCTCCCCAAAGGATGCGCTGAAGCTCACCTCTATCAGAACCCTAAAACTGAGAATAAATCAAAAGTAGACTTCTATTCCCTCCAAACCTGCCATAAAACTGGGCAAGGGTGACTGAGCAACCTGGGGCCATGAATGCTGCTGCTACTGCTGCTAAGTCACTTCAGTCGTGTCCGACTCTGTGCAACCCCATAGACGGCAGCCCACCAGGCTCCTCCGTCCCTGGGATTCTCCAGGCAAGAACACTGGAGTGGGTTGCCATTTCCTTCTTCAGGGGCCACGAATGGCTTTTATGATATTCACTCAGAAGAACCTTATGGGGTGCCTAGGAGCTGTGCATGCATATGGTTCATCCACTGTGAGGTGGCTGGAAATGGGAAACAAGAAGGGTGTCCCAGGACTTCCCTAGTGGTCCAATGGTTGTGACTCCTGCTGGTAATGCAGGGGCATGGGTTCGACCCCTGGTGAGGGAACTAAGATCTCACGTGTTGCACGGCACAGTCAAAAGAAAAAGAAAAAAGTGTGGCCCTTCCTCTCTGCATTGAAGACTAACTTCTGGCAGGACAGCAGCGAGGGGATTTCAACTGAGGATGTCGGTTTGAGTGTGTCTCTCCTGGTGTCCAGCTGTGTGCCTGGACCAATGACTTCTTATTCAGTTTCCCAAGTCTCAAAGCCAAGGGTGCTTTTCTCTAGGAACTGGCTTGCAGAGAGCAGAGAACGTTTACACTAAGGTTTAAGGGATGCTGTGATTTAAAAAGAAAAATTAAGGTGCCTGGGAGGAAAAGTAAACACATTATTTTAAAGCTAATTAAATAGGCTTTATGTAGTACCTGCCAGGTGCGATGGATCGAAGGGAATATACAGTTTAATAAATCTCCAATTTCAGGGGCTTTATGATCCCAGAGGGTAAAGTAGTTTGGAGTGAGATGATGAAATGCAGAATGTGGGAGGTGAGAGGCACCTGAACACAGACTCAGGTGCATGGTCACAGAGCACTGGGCACCGTCCCCACACAGTGGCTGACGACAGCCTCTGACAGAGCCTCTGTCAGAGTAAATGCTTCTGCACACTTCCTGTGGTCCCAGCACCACCACGAGGACCTCACCTCTGCTCACTCGTAAAATCTTCACATTCGTGCCATGAAGAGGTGCCACCATCATTCCCACTTTACAGGTGACCAAAGTGAAACACAAAGAGAAAGCAGAACACCCTCCCATCCTACCCAGGACCACCTTCGCTATAGGACTTCTTGGCCCTTTTTTGTCTTGTTACTTCTCTTGCCTCTGTGGCACTCAATTATATCAGCCTGGGCTGCACGAAGCAATTCAACTTGACAAATCTGTATCAGATTTCAAGGCTGTACGAGACAGGGCAATGTGGCATCAGGAAGGACCAAGGCAGGGGTCCCACCCTCAAGGAATCTATAATCCAGCAACAAAGATGACCTTGGATATAGACTCAAATCAAATTCACAGTGGAATGCCCCATGTGCTGAGAAAAAGGAAGGAAAGTTTACTGTTAAGGATGGATTTGAAATGACCACATATGGTGTATCTTTTTAAACAAGTAATGTTGGGTTTTTTCATGATCATGAAAGTAGGAACTCATTGGAAAATATAGGGAGGATAAGAAGAAAATTAAAATTATTCATAATCTCACCAACCAGAGAAAAACATTATTATATGTTGATGTATTTCATTCTAATCTCTTCTATCTTCAAATTAAGGCTTTTTAGAAAAAAGAGCAATAGAATTATACTATTTACATAATTTTGTATCAACATCTTATCATGAGCATTTTCCATTGTCACTAAAAATTGTCTGACATATAACTTTTAAAGGCTACATGACATATAATTTTTAAAGGCTACAGAACATGTTCATGCATGGACACGCCAAATTCACCAGTCCATTTTACTGTTGTTAGCTGTTTACATTTTTGCCAGGTTTTGTTAAAAACAATGCTGCAATATCTACTATGGATGTTATTTTTCTCAAATCTTGCATGGAATCTGCCTTCTGTAAAAATGGTTAAACATTTGTAAGAAATTACAAAAAGAAAAGAAATTACAAAATGTCTAATGAAACCTTATTCGTTCTGTTACTGACATTGCTGCTCTAAGAAAGCCAGGTGCCCTCAACTATGGAGGGACCAACCCAGTCTCGTGCGCCCAGGAGAATCTGCCTTCTCAGGCCTCACGCCATCTTATTGGGTTCACTGGCCAACCGGTAGATGCAGGGCCACCCTCCTGTCACCATCTTGCCATATAGTAGCCAAGTGGCCCTCAGCATCTCCACTTCTATCCCAAATATCAATAGTCAAGTGAAAAATGTTTCCTGTGGCCAATACTCTCCAAAATTCTTAGAAATGAGTCTTGTTGGTCCACATTGAGTCACATGTCCAGTCTGTATTGTTTGATAGTCATGAAGGTCAGTTCAGCTCTGTTGCTCAGTTGTGTCCGACTCTTTGCGACCCCATGAACCACAGCACACCCGGCCTCCCTGTCCATCACCAACTCCCTGAGTCCACCCAAACCCATGTCCATTGAGTCAGTGATGCCATCCAAGCATCTCATCCTCTGTCGTCCCCTTCTTCTCCTGCCCTCAATCTTCCCCAGCATTAGGATCTTTTCAAATGAGTCAGCTCTTTGCATCAGGTGGCCAAAGGATTGGAGTTTCAGCTTCAGCATCAGTCCTTCCAATGAATATTCAGGACTGATTTCCTTTAGGATGGACTGGTTGGATCTCCTTGCAGTCCAAGGGACTTTCAAGAGTCTTCTCCAACACCACAGTTCAAAAGCATCAATTCTTTGGCACTCAGCTTTCTTTATAGTCCAACTCTCACATCCATATTTGACTACTGGAAAAACCATAGCTTTGGCTAGACAGACTTTGGTGGAAAAGTAATGGCTCTGCTTTTTAATATGCTGTCCGGGTTGGTCATAACTTTTTTTCCAAGCAGCAAGTGTCTTTTAATTTTACGGCTGCTGTCACCATTTGCAGTGATTTTGGAGCCCAAGAAAATAAAGTCTGTCACTGTTTCCACTGTTTCCCCATCTATTTCCCATGAAGTGATGGGACCGGACGCCATGATTTTAGTTTTCTGAATGTTGAGCTTTAAGCCAACTTTTTCACTCTCCTCTTTCACTTTCATCAAGAGGCTCTTTAGTTCTTCGTCACTTTCTGCCATAAGGGTAGTGTCATCTGCATATCTGAGGTTATTGATATTTTTCCTGGCAATCTTGATTCCAGCTTGTGCTTCTTCCAGCCCAGCGTTTCTCATGATGTACTCTGCATATAAGTTAAATAAGCAGGGTAACAATATACAGCCTTGACGTACTCCTTTTCCTGTTTGGAACCAGTCTGTTGTTCCATGTCCAGTTTTAACTGTTGCTTCCTGACCTGCATACAGATTTCTCAAGAGGAAGGTCAGGTGGTCTGGTATTCCCATCTCTTTTAGGATTTTCCAGAGTTTATTGTGATCCACACAGTCAAAGGCTTTGGCATAGTCATTAAGGCAGAAAGAGATGGTTTTTTTGAACTCTCTTGTTTTTTCGATGATCCAGTGGATGTTGGCAATTTGATCTCTGGTTCCTCTGCCTTTTCTAAAACGAGCTTGAACATCTGGAAGTTCTCCGTTCATATATTGCTGAAGCCTGGCTTGGAGAATTTTAAGCATTACTTTACTAGCGTGTGAGATGAGTGCAATTGTGCAGTAGTTTGAGCATTCTTTGGCATTGCCTTTCTTTGGGATTGGAATGAAAACTGACCTTTTCCAATCCTGTGGCCACTGCTTAGTTTTCCAGATTTGCTGGCATATTGAGTGCAGCACTTTCACAGCGTCATCTTTCAGGATTTGAAATAGCTCAACTGGAATTCCGTCACCTCCACTAGCTTTGTTCGTAGTGATGCTTCCTAAGGCCCACTTGACTTCACATTCCAGGATGTCTGGCTCTAGGTGAGTGATCATGCCACTGTGATTATCTGGGTCATGAAGATCTTTTTTGTACAGTTCTTCTGTGTATTCTTGCCACCTCTTCTTAATATCTTCTGCTTCTCTTAGGTCCATACCATTTCTGTCCTTTATTGAGCCCATCTTTGCATGAAATGTTCCCTTGGTATCTCTAATTTTCCTGAAAAGATCTCTAGTCTTTCCCATTCTATTGTTTTCCTCTATTTCTTTGCATTGATTACCAAGGAAGGCTTTCTTATCTCTCCTTGCTATTCTTTGGAACTCTGCATTCAAATGGGTATATTTTTCCTTTTCTCCTTTGCTTTTCACTTCCCTTATTTTCACAGCTATTTGTAAGGCCTCCTCAGACAGCCATTTTGCTTTTTTGCATTTCTTTTTCTTGGGGATGGTCTTGATCCCTGTCTCCTGTACAATGTCATGAACCTCTGTCCATAGTTCATCAGGCAATCTGTCTGTAAGATCTAGTTCCTTAAATTTATTTCTCACTTTCACTGTATAGTCATAAGGGATTTGATTTAGTTCATAACTGAATGGTCTAGTGGTTTTCTCCACTTTCTTCAATTTCAGTCTGAATTTGGCAATAAGGAGCTCATGATCTGAGCCACAGTCAGCTCCTGGTCTTGTTTTTGCTGACTGTATAAAGCTTCTCCATATTTGGCTGCAAAGAATATAATCAATCTGATTTCGGTGTTGACCATGTGGTGATGTCCATGTATAGAGTCTTCTCTTGTGTTGTTGGAAGAGGGTGTTTGCTATGACCAGTGCGTTGTCTTGGTCAAGGAGATGAAAATTCTGGCTAGGCAACCTGTATCTTGATTTCTCTCTTGACTTCCTGGCCATTGCACCATTTACAAATAGCTAGACCAAACCCAAGAGTTTCCAGCTATGCTATTTTTATGTAAACAAACAGTAAAAAGTGCTAGCCTGGAGCAGATCCAACCACAAGTCTCTTGGGATAACCCTGACTGCAGCTCAAATTCAATATGCCCCCAAACACATCTGTCTTCCCTGCCAAAAACACGCTTTCTCCTGTGTCCCCTTGTTCCTGGAAGTCATCACCACATGAGGGAGACCCTGGGCATTAGCTCACCTGGATCCTATTTACATCCCCCTCCCCACCACGATGATGCAGTGGTAAAGAATTCTCCTGCCAATTCAGGAGACGCGAGAGACACAGGTTCAATCCCTGAGTCAGGAAGATCCCCTGGAGTAGGAAATGGCCCCCAGCTCCAGTATTCCTGCCTGGAAAATTCTATGGACAGAAGAGCCTGGTGAGCTACAGTCCACAGGGTTGCAAAGAGTCAGACATGACTGAGCACACACATACACTCCTTTGCTTGCCTCTACATCAGAGTCTGTGAAAGCTAAAAACTTAATCTCCAGTGACTCTCACTGCTGTATGTAGTCATGCAAACACTACTGGCCAATAATATATAAGCAAGTGATGCCTGGAGCTATTGCAGCCATCTTATCACTATAAGGACCAGAGTCATACACTAAGGAAGAAAAAGCATAGAGAGAAAGACCCTGGGTCAGAGGTGATGTCTCAGTATGCTAAACTAGTCTGGACTGCCCACCTCTAGGTTTCCTCTCACATGAGACAACTAAGCCTCTACTTTTTAAAGTCATTATTAGTGCAGTCAAATGTAATTCCTAAGAGATACACCCTCTTCCCAGTCAACTAGAGAACCTCAGAGTTTCTTCATCACTTCCCATAGTCACTCCTCATCACTACTCAATCACCTAGCACTATTGATTTTACTTCTCTGGGGAAAAAACTAAAAGCCACAATACACCAGATATGTGTTAGCTATGCATGGTGATACTTTATGGTATTAGTAGATCAAACATGGTCTTGGTAGGAGGTTGTAAAAAAACAGACTCAAGTTGTAGAAGAGTAATTAGCTACAGTCATTTTGCTAGAAAGTGTTAACGTCCTTTCCATGTTTGGAATGTTAAAACGATTCTATTATTGTTCTTGTTCAGTCATTCAGTCGTGTCCGACTCTTTGTGACCCCATGGACTGCAGCTCATCCTCGGTCGTCCCCTTCTCCTCTTGCCTTTAAGCTTTATTTCAATAAAAATAAAAAAATATTACTGAATAATAATAGCATCTCTAGCTGTCTAAAACAGAACAAAATATACTCAAACTGCCTTTTTTTTTTTTTTCAAACTGCCTTTTAAAGAGAATGGATCCTGTTAGGGGAAGCGCTTTGTCTGCCCTGGATGTAGAAATGCTTTGCGATGCTCTTTTAGGAGCAGAAGCTGCAGGAAGCTGAGTGACCTTGCCTAGTGGAGGGGAAGACTTTGGGGAGAAGGGAGGACAAGGGGAGGACTCCGTGATACTGTAGGAAGGGCAGGTCACGAAGGAGCCCCAGGCAGCTGAGTGTTTGGAAAGGACTTTGAAGAAAAGGAGTGAAGACACGGAGGATTAAATTGTTTGTGGTGTGATCCATTAGGCAATGTCTCCCCAGCTCTTTAGGACTTCCCTGGTGGCTCAGACGGTAGAGTGACTGCCTACAATGCAGGAGACCTGGGTTCAATCCCTGGGTTGGGAGGATCCCCTGGAGAAGGAATGGCAACCCACTCCAGTACTCTTATGTGGAAAATCCCTTGGATAGAGGATCTTGGTAGACTATAGTCCATAGGGCTGCAAAGAGTTGGACACCACTGAGCAACTTGACTTTTCTTTCCCCAACTCTTTAGTAACATCCTCCAAGGTTTTGTGTGAGTGGCTCAGATGGTAAAGAATTTGCTTACTGTGAGGGAAACCCGAGTTCAATCCCTGGGTCAGGAAGCTCCCCTGGAGGAAAAAATGGCAACCCACTCGAGTATTCTTGCCTGGAGAATCCCATGGACAGAGGAGCCTGGTGGGCTACAGTCCATGGGGTCACAAACAGTTGGACATGACTGAGCAAGTAACACTTTCACTTTTTTAAAAATTTATTTATTTTTTAATTGGAGGATAATTACTTTACAATTTTGTGTTGATTTCTGCCATACAGCAACATGAACCAGCCATAGGTATACATATGTCCCCTTCCTCTTGAACCTCCTTCCTACCTCCCATCCCATCCCACCCCTCTCGGTTGTCCCAGAGTACCGATTTGAGCTGAGTCATACAGCAAATTCCCACTGGCTATCTATGTACATATGGTAATGTATATGTTTCCATGCTACTCTCTCAATTTGTCCCACCCTGTCCTTCCCCCTCTGTGTCCACAAATCTGTTCTCTATGTCTAGTCTCCACTGCTGCCCTGCAAATAGGCTCATCAGTACCATCTTTCTAGATTCCATATATATGTGTTAATATACGATATTTGTTTTTGTCTGTCTTACTTCACTCTGTATAATAGGCTCTAGGAGACGGCCACTTTTAAACTGAAGCAGGGATTATTTCCCCCCTGGACAAGCAGAGGGAGGAAAATACTTGATGCAACAAGGCAATGACCCCAGTGAAAGAAGGTCACCAGAATTTGAGTACACCCGGAACTCACAGGCATCTTGGGGTGGTCTTGGAATTTCAACAAGCCATGGGTTTGGGGTCCAAGACAATTTTAAATAAATTTCAAGCTCTGGGAAGCCCCAGCTGACATAAAGTCTTTATGTGATAAAGAGATGACTGTTTTCTGGAATAACATGCACCCTGAAAAATATATATGTGAGTAGATAAGTCATGTAGTAGACCAGTAAATGTTTTTATTTACTATCTTTCTTCTTTATCAAATTCTAAGTAGCCAAAACACATGGATAAAAGACAACGAGATGAAAAATATAAGAACTTGAATCGAGAGCCCTGTAGGGAGAATGTAGGAGGAATTCTGATAGGAAGTCCAGAGGGAAGGATCAGAGAAGACAGCAAGGAATAAATAATCAAAGAAATGTGAATAGAAAATTCATCTGTATTGAAAAACAGCATGCATGTTGAGATTTTAAAAAAATGCTAAGCATGATAACTTCATAAGAATGATAACTTTAAAATCACATCTAGACCTATACTGGTAATTTTCTAGCCAATAAGGATGAAGAGGAAGATTCTAAAAGCTCCCAAGAGAAAAACATCTATTAGAAAACAAGAATATAAGGGCCATAAAGATTTTATGCCAGACATAATCTCCAGCGCCATGAAGAAAATGATATATCTGACTATATAAAGACTACAGATTCCTGCCTTTTGCTATTTACTGAAATCTAAAATAAAATAAAACTTTACATCTATCTGAGACACATATATGTAACTAGATAAAATGTCTTGAAAAAGATACCAAGCAAACTTAACTGCGTGCACCTCTGGAGGAAGGAGGGGGATGACGTGGAAAGAACTGTCACTATTTTTATTGTGTATTCATCTTCATTTCAATTATTAAAGAGCTGCCCTATGACTTGAAGCTTTTTTAAAATCATACGAAACTCATAACAACAGAATTCCCTTTGCGGAATAACAGACGAGGAACTGCTTACTTAATAATTTCATCATTGATTCATTTATTCTGCACATATTGACTGGCCACCTACTATGTGCCAGGCATTATTTTAGGCACTAAGAATACAGTTGTGAACAAAACAAACAAAAGCTCCTGCTGTTGTGGTGTTAGAGATATTGGCTTCCAAGTTGGCATGAGTGGTAAAGAACCTGCCTGCCAATGCAGGAGACATAAGAGATGCAGGTTTGATCCCTGGGTCAGGATGATCCCCTGGAGAAGGGAACGGCAACCCACTCCAGTCTTCTCACCTGGAGAATTCCAGGGACAGAGGAGCCTGGCAGGCTACAGTCAATGGGAGAGCAAAGAGTTGGATACAACTAAGGTGACTTAGTATGCACATACGCAAGAAGAGACCACCCCCCCCGCAAGCTTCATTCTTTCTCTCTCTCTCTCTTCGCCTTGTGGGGACTCAGCGAGAGGCGTTTGTCTGCAACCCAAGGGTGAGCTCTCCCCAGCCACAGACCCTGACTGGCATCTTGATCTTTGACCGTCAGTCTCTAGAACTTCGAGAAAAATATGTCTGTTGTTTAAGCTTCTCGGTCTGCAGCTTTTGTTATTTTGCTATGGTATTTGCAAACTGACTGGCACAGACGGCAGCATGCAGAGTTTTACAGAGCAATATACTCCTAGATGCACATTAGGCATTTTATGTCTGTTATATCCCAACAGAAAATGTAAAGGATAAAATAAAAGACTCCCTCCAGCATCACCAAGGAGAAACACCTGAACCAGGTAAACAGCCAAAGTTTCTGGATCCGCTCTTGGATCTGGACACTGTGTCCCAGCTGAGCCGCTGCCAGGAAACAGGGTGCTGGGCCAGCCTGAACTCTCAGAATAATGCTGGGCTGGAGCAGGATGGTGAAGAGGGAGGGTCCTGCTACTTAGAGTCAGCCAGGCCTTCTTTTTCCCTCGGGTGATGGAGGATGGAGAAGGTGACCCAGCTGGGAGGGCAGAACAGTGCAGAAGATGACCTCTGTACCCTGCCCAGGCCAGTGGTGGTGGTCAAACCCTGGTGACCCCGCCTTCTGGCCTACAGTTCTCAGTCTACCAAGTGCTGCATGACTCTGAAGGCAGAGCTGTTGGTGGACAGCGAGACCACCCAGATGCTCGTAAGCTGGGCACACACGAGGTGGACAAGAGATGCAGTGTGATGCAGAGTTAGCACTGAGAGTGGAATGATTCCAGTGGATGTTCATTACCTGGCCTGTGGCTTGGGAGAAACATGCTCCCCTTTCCTGTTTTGCTTTCAGAACCTTGGTATATTTCATTTTCCAGCCCCAACCTGACCACATAACAGCACTTTTGACTTGAAACTGCTTTCCAGGAGAACTTCTTGAGCAATCCTGAGACAGGTTGGGACCTGAGACCCTTTGCTTGCACCTGGACACACCTCTCCTCCAGCAACAAAATGCAAAGAAACTGTATGGGACTGAAAATAACTGCGTGCATGCACAGTTGAGGCTAATTCTGAACCCAAAAGATACAAAGAGACTGGAAAAAAAAAACTCACCTGCCACTTCTGAGGAGCCTGGATCAAAAACAAGGTGTCAAAAGCAAAAAGCAGAGTGCTATGCATGCTCTCTGCACACAATACCACCAGAAGGGTGGGCAAACCACTGAAGCTCTCCCTCCAGCCACCTCTGGACACACCCTTACCCTCATCCCAAATAAGGAATCAACTTGCCCCATCTCTGGGAGTGAGCAAAGGAACCTGTTAACTTCTAGCTCCCCTCTCCCCTCCCTGGCTACAGCAGGGCCCCCAGTAAAGCCTTGCCTGAATTTCCTGTCTAGCTTCTTGTCTATTTCTATTGATTGGGGAAGGCCAAGAAATCAGGTCAGTAACAATCCTAATAAAACTTTATATCAATGCTTTTCATATGTACTCTCACTTCTAAAAATGTGGAATGACTTTCAACCAAGAAATACACTTCTGACAGCAGGCACAAGTTTAGATTTTGCACAAATATCCACCATATTGGATGTACACTATGCTAAGGAAATCTAAAGAAAAAAATTCACTTATTCATTTAGAAAATATTTATTGAATGTTGATAATAGGAAAGGCTCTCTATCCAAATCTAGATATCTAGAGAGAATGATCATTGACTTAAAGATTCATGGCTAAGTTTCTCTGTGCCTTTAGGAGTTTACTGATTATTAGCTAACTAAGTGAAATATGAAGGGAATTAAAGATGGAAAAAATAAATTAATACCAGATTGGGATGCTGCTGCTGCTGCTAAGTCGCTTCGGTCGTGTCCAACTTTGTGCGACCCCCTAGATGGCAGCCCACCAGGGATGAACTGAGATGAAAACATTACTGATCATGAAAACCAATGAGAAAACGAGATGGTGTTTTCAATAGGTTCATTTACACATTTTTTCAGAATACATTTTTTGAAAAGTGAGGTATAACTATGTACAAATGATTCCTTCCCATCAAGTGGACAGTCCTTGATAGTCTTATATTAAAAGGAAAATAGTTTCACTTAATTAATGTAACTGAATTTAGTTACATTATTTCCTATGAATCATCATTAGGAGACAACAGTGTGAAGCTATGAAAATCACCTGAAGTATCCTCCATAAAGAATTATACCTTCTCCACTGTTCCCAACAACAGGTATAGACCTCCTGCTACAGTCTAGCTCCAGCTGATACTGTGAAAGTCAGAGGTTGTGTGAATAGGGATAAATACTCTATTTGGTCATTTCCCTAAATTTGTTCCTATTGGTGTTAGTGAAGAGAAGAAGAAGATGTGTTGAGGGTTAAACACTTTTGGTGAAACCAAGTTAGAGGCTGTTTTATTGTAGGGTGTCTCAAAGACCAGATACACTGAGGCCCACGCTGAGTCTTACGATGGGAACGCCTTGTGCGGTGTAGCCCCAGCTAACCTGCTCCTAGAGCAACCTTCACGGAGCATTTTGCGGACTAGTGGTCTATCAGAACACATCCCCAAAAAACATTCTTCTGTCTGAAAATACCAGGAAAGACAGTTGTTATAAGACAAATGCCCTTTACCTTGGGCTCACTCTGCTGTGCATGGCCACCATGCTTCCTGACATTACAGGACAGAGTGCAAGGCTGTCTTTTCTGGGACAGCCTGGTTTCCAGTTCAGAGGCTGTGAGGCATGAAGTGGGATGTGTCCACTTGTGTTCTCCGTGACATCACCTAACTCTGACCTCTATCCTCTAAGTTTCACATCTGTGACTTGGGTGTCTCTGCAGGGGTTACAGGGACAAGAGACTCGGGCTACACACAGAGGTGAGAGATGGGGGCAAGGGTGGGGCCAGAGGTCCATCCTGCCCTTAGAGGTTGGCTGAGGGCACTAGGTAGGCAGGGGTCCAGGCATCAGGGAAACCTGGAGGAGGAGGGCTCAGCAGACCGGCAGGGACAAGGGACAGGAGATGGTCATGACATGTTAGTTTCAGCTACGGTTCTGCAGTGATAACAAACAAAGCTTAAGTCTCCGTGTTTTAGCACAACCATGGTTTTACCTCTCACTCACCCCACAGCATGAGATGAGCCAGTGGTTTCGTGAGCAGCTTTTCTCCATGTGGCGACTCCAGAGCCCAAACCCTCCAACTTAGGATGCTGCCATCATAGCCACATGGTTTCCATGGTTACAGAGGAAGCGGGAAGGAGACACAAACCACCTAACGCCATGAACTGGAGACTTTAAAACGAAAATCCACAACCATAACTCCATGGCCCCATCCATTTAGCCAGTCTTCACTTTCCCAGGATCCAGACGTTAACCAGCACTTAGGAAATGCTCGATAAAGTCTTGTTGACTGAACAGTGCAGAGTTGCTGGTTTTCAACTAAATGTATTGACTTTCCTGTTTCCCTCAAACACAGAGGATATAACTCCAAAATAAAGCAGCAGACACTCCGAGCAGGCGATTTCATGGGAAGTTCAAGCAGGCACACTAATTGTGGGGCCTCTCATGAAGAAGACCTCTTGGCTTGTTAACTCTTTCTCTGACTCCTTGGAGCTTGTCCAGACAGGCCTACTTACCTGTCCCGAACACCAGCAAGTCCCCTGCACCTTGCATGTGCTCCAGAATCTCTGCCAGCTGGTCCTCAATGGCAGACGTGAGCTCATCCCCACCACTACCACTAATGGGGATAACTTACAGCAACAAACAAGGGAAAACAGAGATTTAAGAGTTTCCTATTCAATACACAACCATGCTTAAAAGTTAATAAATGTAAAAGGCTGAGAAATTTAAGTATGAGATTAAGGAATGTGACTGTTTCTCAAAACCCAGAGTATGATGAGCTCATCCACTACAACTGCCCAAGGACTGAGAAACTGGTATGACCTGAAGCTCTGGCTCATACATTGAGAAGATTTCCCCCACCATCCCCATGGCCCAGGGAAAATTCAATCATATCATAATTACTCTTGACCAAGGTGAATGGGAGAGGGGATGGAGAAAACCACCCACAGTAAAGAGCTGTTTTCTCAGGAGTCTTCTGGGGCTTTTTTATCCTAACAAAAGATATTCATCATTGTACTAATCTAAGAAGGCATTTTTCAGTTTTAAAGGCAGGGTTCCCCAGAGCACAAGCTATGCAGTAATTTGATGGAGGTCTCACGCTGTCACAACTAGCATGATTGAGTGATTTTCCAATTTTCAGAATGCCTTAGCAAGAAGGAAAGAATAAAACCCATGCCCAAGCTTATGGCCAAGAAGTAATTCCAAGGAGTACTATTCCCATCACTGCCTCCCTCTTAGTCTTAGGTGGCCTACAGAGCCTGGTCTCTGAGACTCCAGGCAATGCCTCAGGGTGGTTCAGGCTCTGCAAAAGGACTTCCTCTCCTGCCCCATCCTTGTTGAGACAGATCAGCACAGACACCCCTGGGTGTACCCCCCGGGGTTTCCCTTAGTTTGCAGGGACTCACTCAGCCTCCTCCGGCAGATGTTCATTGCTGAATCCCCAGTGCCTGGCTTGGTGGCTGGGGCAGAGTATGGGCTCAACCAATATTTGCTGAATTAAACAATCAAGTGTTTGATGCCCCCCACACAGGGTAATAGGGCTTCGCTTGTAGCTCAACTGGTAAAGAAGCCACCTGCAATGTGGGAGACCTGGGTTCAATCCCTGGGTTGGGAAGATCCCCTAGAGAAGGAAAAGGCTACCCACTTCAGTATTCTGGCCTGGCGAATATACAGTCCATGGGATTGCAAAGAGTCGGACACAACTGAGTGACTTTCACTTCACTTTTACACAGGGTAACCAGAGAAACATGGCTAACGATTCCTGCCTTCAAGCCTCTTACAAACTTGCTGGAGCGATGAGGACAAACACAGGGCATCCACCATTTTCCCAAACCATGCCAGGTAGCGGTTGTTCCAGGGCTGAAGACTTGCGTGATGAAATAGTCAAGGCCTTCACCAGCAAATCACTGAAACTGGCCCATGTTCCCCCTTCTACTTCAAAGTTGGCTGAGCCAAGGCTCCTGGGGATGGGAGATGCCTCCCCTCTCCCACCGCTCATTCTGCAGTCCCCAGCCCCACCCCTGCTGTGCTGAAGCCCCTGTCCTCTGGGCCTCGGCCACTGCAGTGGTCACCTAGGATGCCCCCTCCCCTGCAACTCCTTCCATGGTCAGACCTAGTCCTGGGCAGCCTTGGAGGGTCAGAGTTTTACACAGCCCTTAGCCAAGCTAACTGTTCTGCCACTAGATTGGGTGATTTTAGTTCATTCCAGTTCCTCTTTTACTCTCAAAACATGGTGTACATTCCCTTTGTTTTTAATTAATTTATTTTTTAATTGAAAGATAATTGCTTTACAGGATTGTGTTGTTTTCTGTCAAACATATCAACATGAATCAGCCATAGGAATACATATGTCCTCTCCTTCCCCTTTGTTTTGACAGAAAACAAGTCTGCGTCCCTCTTAAGACCCACCCCTCCCTCTCCATATAGTCAGCTAGCTATGGTTTTCCCAGTAGTCACGTGTGGATGTGAGAGTTGGACTACAAAGAAAGCTGAGTGCCCAAGAATTTATACTTTTGAACTGTGGTGTTGGAGAAGACTCTTGAGAGACCCTTGGACTTCAAGGAGATCCAACCAGTCCATCCTAAAGGAAATCAGTCCTGAATATTCATTGGAAAAATTGATGCTGAAGCTGAAATTCCAATACTTTGGCCACCTGATTTGAAGAACTGACTCCTTGGAAAAGACCCTGATGCTGGAAAAGATTGAAGGCAGGAGGAAAAGGGGACAACAGAGAATGAGATGGTCGGATGGCATCACCGACTCAATGGACATGAGTTTGAGTATGCTCCGGGAGATGGTGAAGGACAGGGGAAGCCTGGCGTGCTGCAGTCCATGGGGTTGCAAAGAGTTGGACACGACTGAGCTACTGAACTCCCTCTCCACCAACCTGTAGGCCCTGGGCTAAGTATAAGCGTTTCAATGTCTCTTTAGCAGGTAAATACCGACCCCTGGCCACAAAGCCCATAGCTTTGTTGAAAACCCTGAGCACAGGTATTGGGGGTCAGCTCAGCAGCTTAGGGGCACCCCCTCCGTGGTTCTGTCTTCTCCGGGTCCCAGGGGACCAGCCACAGCCTCAGCATCACGTCCTCATCCAGCTGTTTTTAAGGGACAGAGGGTACAGACCCTTCTGCCCTCACACCTCTCTCTTACTGCGGAAGCAGGCTATCCCCCAGCCCTCCAGAAGGCCTCCCTCCACCAAAAGAAACAAGATGGTGATCCTGTTGGCAAGGAAGGTGGGTGAACGTGAGTCAACGACAGCGTCTGCCACCATCAGCCGGGGCGTCTGTGGCCACAGGTGAGGACCGTCTCTTAAGTACTACTTTTTTCTCATAATTTTTTGTTTGGTGGCAGGGGGGGCTTTTTTGGTGTTAATGTAAACAGCGACACTTTTGTTTTTATAAAATGATTAAGCTGATGTCTTTTTTTAAAAAATTACATTGGCTGAAACAGTGTTCATTTATTTCATTGTAAAATAAGACTGGTGCTTCGGGCTTTGTTCTCCAAGAGAAAGGGGAGTTTGGGTGGGAAATTAGTGATATTGGATGGATGGCTGCCTGGCCAGAAGTTGCTAGAGGGAAGAGGAGGACTAACAGAGTGGCAGGTGGTGGGGGAACTTGGATATCCCTTAAAGACACTGAATTTTACCATGGCATTGGAACACTTGGCAAAGAAAAGCAGGAACAGGTTTTCTGCTACCAATGATTTATTATTTCCCAAGGCCAACTGGAAAGTCGTTTCAGCTGCCCAGCCAGCTCATAAACTCCATTTCTTACTACACCAACTTCCTAACTTGAGAAACCCCGGGAACTCAGGGTGGGCAGACAGAACTGTATCGAACTTCCTCCAGCAGCTCAGAATCTGCATGAGAGGGACCATTTTACACAGATGTCCTCGACTTTGCCACAGATTGTCCCTGATTCTCTAGAGAGGGTCAGGAGACACGGGGTCTACTTGGAAAAGAGAGCCACCAGATTCTGTCACATTCCTAAAGATGACGGACGGCATCTTCACAGGACTCCTCCGATCTGGGTCCAGATTGGAAAAAATGTGAGAACCTGGTGTGGAGGGAGAGAGACCAACGGGGACTCCCCCGTTGAGGCCTGGAAGATGAACAGATAGACTGTGCCTGGTAATTTTGCTCTGAAATGAGGCCTGCGTGGATATGCTCACAGAGGACTAGCCTCAGGCCTGTGCTGAGAAGACCCCACCTCCTGCACAGCAGTGCTTCTCACGCTTCGGCAGCACCAGAATCACCTGGAGCTCCTGCTGTGACTCACATGGCTGGACCCCAGCTTCAGGGCTTCTGATTCCATGGTTCTGGGGTGCGACCTGAGAACTGGCATTTCTAACAAGTTCCTGGGGGATGCTGTTGCTGCTGGTCTGGGGACCACACTTTGAGAACAACTCTCCACAGCCTCCTCTGGCAGTCCTTTCCAGTGGGGACCATGCTTCTTTGCTCGTGGGTCAGAAATGACAGCCAGTCACAACCTTACTTCACCTTATTCAAAAATCCAAGGGAGGAATTTCTCCCTAACTCTTTGGCCAGAACTCTTCTCGAGGCCACCTGGCTTCTTATTTGCATTTTCTTTCACTGAGGATGGTCCCCTCTCCCCCCGGCATGTGGTGGAGAGTCTAGCCTCGTCCTGGGTGGTATCTCCCTTCAATGTCCAACAGAGACCAATGAAGCCAAGCTCCCTTGGTCATGGGACTTCCCTGCCCCTGCCAGCAGCCACCAGTTTCTATCTCAGAGTTAACACACGTGTGTGCCCATTTCTACTCCCTGGCACCATCTTACCATTTTTCACATGCCCCTTATCTTCTCACAATAGATCCATCAATATATCACAGGCCTTATTACCCCATTTTATGGATGAGAAAATGAAATAGGTGAAGAAATTCACCTAAAGGATTAGAACCCCAGGTCTGTTCCTTGAGGGGAGCCCCAGCATCAGGACTAATTTTCCAGCACCTTGCTCTAGTGAAGACCTAAAACATAGATTACAAATGTCTGGGGAGAAGCTGGACTTCAAGAACTCAAAGAGCACACAGAGAAGGAGAAATAAATTGCAAATGTTGAGGCAAGATGGAAAACCAGAATTCCTCGTGTGACAAAGTAAGAGACCTGTTCAGAGAGGGAGAGTCTCAACATGCTTTGCCCTTTTGGCCAGAGTGACATTGAGCTGGTCACTTCACTCTCCCAAGACTGCAGATGAAAAGATGGGGCAAGACCCCAGGTGTTCTGATCCCAGCTCCTCAGAGCCCCCAAATGGACCTGAACATCAGGCCCTAGGGGGCCCCACAGGAGGAGCTGAGTGGGCTCTGGGAACAACTCTGCTGCCCTATAACCCTGCCCTCAACTGTCTCTAGAGTTTGTGCTTCTAATTTATGCAGCATTTGAAGAAGTGCAATGGCAGGTTTTGTTTTTGTTTTTTGTTTTTTTAAAAAAAAAAGCAGTTTGAAAAATCACCACTTAGATCTCTG
Source organism: Okapia johnstoni (assembly GCA_024291935.2). NCBI lineage: Eukaryota > Metazoa > Chordata > Mammalia > Artiodactyla > Giraffidae > Okapia > Okapia johnstoni. The sequence goes on from CM044324.1 coordinate 30,092,365, forward strand.
GTGTCCACAATTTTATGTCAAGAAAAAAATGGAATATAATCATTAAACACAAAAGGAAATACAAATGTTGGGACCATTTTTCAAGACTTCAAGGTCAATTGTCTGATGACCTCTCCTGAATCAGTGCTGGCTGCCGGTTCCCTGGCTCACAGGAGCCGTGAGGAGAGCCTAGCTAGTTCATCTCAGTTCAGTTCAGTCTCTCAGTTGTGTCCGACTCTTTGTGACCCCGTGACCTGCAGCATGCCAGGCTTCCCTGTCCATCACCAACTCCTGGAGTTTACTCAAACTCATGTCCATTGAGTCAGTGATGCCATCCAACCATCTCATCCTGTCATGCCCTACTCCTCCTGCCTTCAATCTTACCCAGCATCAGGGTCTTTTTCCAGTGAGTCAATTCTTTGCATCAGGTGGCCAAAGTATTGAGGTTTCAGCTTCAGCATCAGTCCTACCAATGAGTATTCAGGACTGATTTCCTTTAGGATGGACTGGTTGGATCTCCTTACAGTCCAAGGGACTCTCAAGAGTCTTCTCCAACACCATAGTTCAAAAGCATCAATTCTTTGGTGCTCAGCTTTCTTCACAGTCCAACTCTCACATCCATACATGACTACTGGAAAAACCATAGCCTTGACTAGATGGACCTTTGTTGGTAAAGTAATGTCTCTGCTTTTTAATATGCTGTCTAGGTTGGTCATAGCTTTTCTTCCAAGGAGCAAGCGTCTTTTAATTTCATGGCTGCAATCACCATCTGCAGTGATTTTGGAGCCCAAGAAAATAAAGTCTGTCACTGTTTCCATTGCTTCCGCATCTATTTGCCATGAAGTGATGGGACTGGATGCCATGATCTTAGTTTTCTGAATGTTGAGTTGTAAGCCAACTTTTTCACTCTCCTCTTTCACTTTCATCAAGAGGCTCTTTAGCTCTTCACTTTCTGCCATAAGGGTGGTATTATCTGCATATCTGAGGTTATTGATATTTCTCCCGGCAATCTTGATTCCAGCTTGTGATTCTTCCAGCCCGGCATTTCACATGATGTATTCTGCATATAAGTTAAATAAGCAGGCTGACAATATACAGCCTCGGCATACTCCTTTCCCTATTTGGAACCAGTCTGTTGTTCCATGTCCAGTTCTAACTGTTGCTTCCTGATCTGCATACAGATTTCTCCGGAGGCAGGTCAGGTGGTCTGGTATGCCCATCTCTTGAAGAAGTTTCCAGTTTGTGGTGATCAAAGTCTTTGGTGTAGTCAATAAAGCAGAAGTAAATGTTTTTCTGGAATGCTCTTGTTTTTTCAACAATCCAACAGATGTTGGCAATTTGATTTCTGGTTCCTCTGCCTTCTCTAAATCCAGCTTGAACATCTGGAAGTTCACAGTTGACGTATTGCTGAAGCCTGGCTTGGAGAATTTTGAGCATTACTTTACTAGCGTGTGAGATGAGTGCAATTGTGAGGTAGTTTGAGCATTCTTTGGCATTGCCTTTCTTTGGGATTGGAATGAAAACTGACCTTTTCCAGTCCTGTGGCCACTGTTGAATTTTCCAAATTTGCTGGCATATTGAGTATAGCACTTTCACAGCATCATCTTTTAGGATTTGAAATAGCTCAACTGGATTTCCATCACCTCCACTAGCTTTGTTCATAGTGATGCTTCCCAAGTCCCACTTGACTTCACATTTCAGGCTGTGTTGCTCTAGGTGAGTGATCACACCATTGTAATTATTTGGGTCATGATGATCTTTTTTGTATGGTTCTTCTGTGTATTCTTGCCACCTCTTCTTAATATCTTCTGCTTCTGTTAGGTCCCTACCATTTCTGTCCTTTATTGTGCTCATCTTTGCATGAAATGTTCCCTTGGTATCTCTAATTTTCTTGAAGAGATCTCTAGTGGATTACAAACATGCGTGAGTATGCTGTGTCCACTCTAACACTTGAGTAGGAACGTTCAACACCACTGTGCAAAGAGTTGGGTAATCTCGCGATTTCAGATGTCAAGGTACCTGCAGAGACCTAAAGAGCTGTGGTTTTTCTTCAAGGCCCATAACACACACTAGAGGCTACATATGTATAAGGACAACCCTACCAAGGCTCGGACTGCAAGCCAGCAGTTACAGCCACAGAGACATAGTGTTAGGGATCCTGGCAAACGGGAAAGTTCAAGGGAAGCAGCCTTAACGCCTGAGATGTGGGATTAGTGAGACAGGGGAATGGTGACTTTCAGCCTGAGGGTGAGAAAATGAGGTGAGACCTACAGGTTAGAGAAGGCCGCTAAACTCAGTGGGCAGTGGGTTCCTGGCAATAACTCCTCTCTCTGCCCATGGCCAAGGTGTGGGGAAAAAACAACACATAAGCCAGCTCTTTGATCTTTATATTTTTATTTTTAATATTTTTTTAATATTATTGAAGCCTGCCAGGCTCCTCTGTCCATGGAATTCTCCAGGCAAGAATACTGGAATGGGGTTGCCATTCTTTTCTCCAGAGGATCTTCCTGACCCAGGGATCGAACCTGGGTCCTCTGCACTGCAGGCAGATTCTTTACTGTCTGAGCCACCAGGGAAGCCATATATATATAAACTACATCTATTAAAGATGTGACTTCAACCAGCAGTGCCTGAGAGGCCATAGGCATTTTTCTTTTTAACCAAAATTCATTGAAAATAGAGGAGCAGAGAGAAAAAAGCAGGGGAAGGGAAAGGAGGGAAAGAGGAGGGAGGGAGGAGAAGGGGAAAGGGAAGGAGTAGCGGGAGGGGAAGGGGAAGGAGGAGAGAAGAACTAGCCATGCCACCTTGTAAAATGTAAGAATGGCCGTCTTCAGATCACTGGAGTACATGAGGGAAGATGGCACAAATGTTGCCTTTTCTTGAAAGCTATGAGAAAAAAAGCAAATGCACAGGTTCTTGCTACAGGAGCCTCATTTCTGGGGCCATGGGGATAGACGGTAAATATTGAATTACCTGATAATTACTGAATTGTCTGACCCTCTTAGGTACAGTCGACTCCTGCTAGTGACACCACCCCTGGGCCCAGGACTTATGCCCTCAGGATTTCCCATTTTAGGCAGAAGCCCCAGTGCACAGGGACATGGCTCACAGCCTAAGAAGGGGTGGGTTTGCCAGTAATCGGCCCTCCTGCCATCAAGTCACTCTGGGGACCAATAGGAGCTGGTGGTCACCAAAGCTTTGTTCCAAAGGCCCCAAAAGACCAGCAGAGGAGGGAAGACACCAACAGAGAACAAGGCTTTCAACTTCTCCTCCCTGTAAATTGCTCATTAAATAGTTACTCCAGTGGGGTCGGCAAACGAGATTGAACCAGTAGCCCTGCGAGTGACGACCTGGTGGCTTGGCTAGGCCCAGAGTCTATGGAGCAGGAAAACCTTAGCGGTTATTCCCATCGACAGGACTCGGACGATGACAGAGATTCGTAGCTCAGTCTCAGCAACTGCTACCATGCGTTGGGGACATGCAAGCCAGAGCCGAAGTACAACATTGCAGTGTGCCGGGTATGCACACATTCTATTTCCTTCTCAAGATTAAACACACTCTCACCCTGTACGCCTCTGCCCACAGCCTTCTGGGTGTAAATGTATGAAACATGTGCATCCGATGTCTGTTTCAAGTTGAAAGGAGAGCAAAAATAAGATGATATTTTTAGATGCCGGGAGAGACAGACTGGATGGGGTTGAGAATGAAAGCAAATTCCAGAGACCAAGTGAGCAGATGCTTTTCTTAAATGCAAATAGTCAGACAAATCCCTGGGAAGTGATGTGCTGATGGACTGCCATGAAACGCTTAGTCCCTTCCAGTCTTTTTCTTTGTATTCCTGCACAAACTCAGAAAAGTCCATGAGAATCTTAAATCCATTATTTAAATTAAACTTGGTCTTCCATCTGGTTGGACTGGAGTCCAGCCTGGTGTCGAGAGAACAGCTTTGGTGAGCATGGCAGGAATTCTTGTTTCAAAACACCCAGACCCTAAATGACAAGAGGAAGAATGTCTACCTCTGAGTTTGATCATCCACCTTGTCGGATTTTCAGCTTCTTGTTTGTAGATCTAAACAATCTAATTTTAAAAAATACTTCCTGAATTTCTTCTATACACAGATGCTTTACCAAAGTAAACAACATTTTCAATTAATGGAAGAATCAAAGCTGAATAAGAGAGATGTCCCTCTCCAAGAAAACTGGTGCCCAGCGGAGAAGACAGCCACACGACCCTACTGACAACACCAGGTGGTAAGGAGGAAACTACATGGGCAGCTGTGAGATATGTTGCCAAGAGCATGGGCTTTGGAGCATCTATCCTGTCTTTTTTTTTCCCCTTGACTGCACCCTGCAGTTTGTGAGATCTTAGTTCTCCAGCCAGAGATGGAACCTGTGCCCCTGCAGTGGAAGCACAGAATCCTAATCAATTGTATCTACTATTACTAATAATAGGCCTAACAGACTTCCGTGGTAGCTCAGACGGCAAAGAGTCTGCTTGCAATGTGGGAGACCTGGGTTGGGAAGATCTCCTGGAGAAGAGAATGGCAACCCACTCTAGTATGCTTGCCTGGAGAATTCCATGGACAGAGGAGCCTGGCAAACTATAGTCCATGGGGTCGAAAAGAGACACGACTGAGCGACTGACACTTTTTAAATTATATTTTGTCTGAAGACTTTTTGAGTCCTTTTCAACCGGAGTTCCAGGAAATTAAGTTCTAATGCCCTAAACCATCAACTATAAATGTAGTGGATTGCATTCTCCCTAGGTGTCTAGAATGGTACTGGCTAGTGTCGCTTTTTTCCTTGGAGGAATTCAGAAAAATTGCTCAAAGCATTATCTGTGGGACTTACTTAAATCAAGAATAGCTGAGGGAGGCCACCTTGTTTAGAAAGACATTTTTACAGTAGGTCCTTATCGCAAGGAACTCTGCTCAATACTCTGTAAATGGCCTATATGGGAAAAGAATCTAAAAAGAGCAGGTATGTGTATGTGTATAATGGATTCACTTTGCTGTATACCCAAAATTAACAAAACATTGTAAATCAACTATACCCTAATAATTTTTTTTAAAAGAAAGACATTTTTAAAGCATCAGAAATAAGAAGACAAAGCCCGATATTTTTCATAGGTATTTAAAGTCTCTGTCAGGTACTCAACAAAGTTTCAAGATTCTTGTCAATGTATGGCAAAACCGATACAATATTGTGAAGTAAAAAATAAATAAATAAATCAAACAAAAAGAACCTTGTTAGGAATGGACCGAAAATCACTTGGCTTTGGCACAAAGCTTGTCCTCCAACAACAACAAAAAATGACTACATAATGCACTGAGAACAATACAGTCACAAACTAAAATGCATTCCTTTGTTAGCAGACACTCAGAGAACACACCACTGAAGAAACAAGCATTTGAACGAGCCTGGCAGTGCGGGAGGTTGTAAACAGATCAAGCACAGATGTTGCTAACAAGCTTCAGCGTCTGGAGTTTGACAGATTGGTTTCAGTAATGAAATCCACAAGAGGTACTTTCGGAATGCAACAACAGTCAAGATGTGCAAGGAAAGATATAATCTTGACAACTGAGTTTTTGTTATTAAATACAGGATCTTATGAGATTAAAAGAGAATTCTGGGGTGAGGCTGTCAAGATAATACTACATGGAAGCACACTCATTCCTCATTCATAGGCAAAGTCCTACAGTAAGTTTGTTGCAGCCAAAAGTGTGCCAAGGACTACAGGATGTCAGCAATATGGGCAGACGTATAAGATTAAGACCTTTAAGATGAAGTAGAATTTTTGTGTGTCTTTTTGGGGGGGTCTGCACCTCGCAGCTTGCAGGATCTTTGTTCCCCGAACAGAGATTGAATCTGGGGCCACAGCAATAAAAGTGCTCAGTCCTAACCACTGGTCTGCCAGGGATGTCCCTGAAGTCGAATTTTTATAATACTTTATCATAGAAGGAGACTGTGATGAACTGATGTTTGTGGTTCCCAAAATTCATTTGTTAAAGTTCTAACCCCCAGTGGATGATATTTGAAGACAGGACTTCGGAGACCATCAGGTTTAGGTGAGGTCATGGACATAAACCTCCCCTGATGGATTTTGTGCCTTTATCAGAAGAGCAAGAGACACGAGAACACACTGTCTCCACGACCATCAAGCACCGGAAGTGCAAAAGCACACAGCCAGAGGGCAGCCATCCACAAGCCAGCACACAGACCCTCAACAGACACCACGGATCCGCCCGCATGTTGATCTTGGACTTCCCAACTGAAATAAATTTTCAGTGCTTAAGCCACCCAGTCTGTGGTACTTTGTTACAGCAGCCGGAGCAGACTAAGGGACCCACTTTGAAACTTGCTTGTGTCCCATACAGATCTTATGTTATTTTACAGCAAAGGGCTTAAAAGATATGACAGACTTAAGGATGGGTTCTACATTTCTTTTGTAAAGACAAGTGCTTCAGGTTTGCTGACCTTTCCTGAGATGACAAGTGGCTGTCACTATTCTGCTATCTAACAAATATTTCTATTTAGAAGATGTTCCACACATGTCCAATCAAGGTGAAGATGACATTTAAGCAAAGTGAAAAGAAACTGTTTTTTAAAAGAGACGTGTGCTTCTGAAGGCAGCATTTTCATCGAAGATGTTGGGGGTATGTTCCCAACACTGTGTGATTTTTTTTTTTAAATCATGTGTGTTACTGTAAAACCTCTGCTCCCTCCACACTCTGAAAACTTGGAACAGCTTCTGATAACCTTTTAAACAACCTTCCACACAGAGAATGTCACCAGCTTAGAAACAATTTGTTCAAGATACACAAACACAACACCCTCTGATGAGTTTGCAGGAACAAGCTAAAGGTCATCAAGGAGGAATTTAATTTGCCAGAAACATTTCAACAGGAATCTTTGCAAAGTTGGTAGACAGACTGAAGGTTGTGTATTGTAATTTGGTAGGTTTAGCCCACACTGCATTTATTCTATTTAACTCAACTTAGTATGAAATTGCTACTATGAAACCAGTTTGGACAAATAAAATTGGAAATTTCATATGATTTGAATATATATATATATATATATATATATATATATAATGTGTATATATATATATATTTGTGTGGCATCTAGTGGCCTAGAGTCCTGTGGCTTTTCTGAGACAGGGACTTAAACCTCACAACCCATCCATCTCCACTTAGGTGAATTAGGAGTTGGGGACCTCAACCAGGACGACAAAGAGCCAAAGACCTTGTGTCTTGGTCCCTGACGGACCTGGGAACTGCATGACTTATTAAATGCCTCCATGGCCTAAGACAGAGAAGAGGCTGCAGTGGTGTTTGGAGGTGAGGTCTTTGGGAGGTTATTGGTTTAGATGAGGTCTTGTGAGTGGGGCCATATCATGGGATTAGGAAGAGGAAGAGACACGCTAGCTCTTGAGCATCTAAGTAGTGGGTCAAGAGAAGCTCAGAGACCCCTCACACAGTAATAGCAAGAAGTTCTGTGTGATGGTGAGAGAAAGAGAAAGAGATGCATCCAGCACTTGAAGGAGGACACAGTGATGGAGCTGGAGGTCAGTGACCTGCAGGAGTCAGTGGACGAGAGCCACATGGGATGAAATACATGGTAGAGAAATAAGACCAGAGAATGGAATGTGTCTCTAAGAAGGAAAACTCAGCTTTCTACCTATGGAGGGAAAAACCCAGCTCTTCCTTATAATGTCTTTCTTTCCTTTGGGTCTATTTTACACACAAGCCACTTCACTCTGGTCGCCAAATGTATCAAGGTTTTGCCCCACCGCAAGCAATTCTCTGTGGCGCCCGCTGGGTGTCGTACAGTTTGACCCAGTTCTAGTACCATCTGCCTGGAAATACTTTCAGATCCCACAAGTTAAAGGTTCAGTCCCAAGAGACTGCTCCCACCCCCACCATTTATTTAAATGAACAAACACCAGTCTCAGTCCCCACCAGTCTCAGGCAGGAGGTCCCCAGGTGACTCACAACTTCCATCCAATCCGGCTACAAATCAGAGGGTCCAACGACCTCCTCCTCGGGTTCAATCAACTTGTTCAAGGAGCTCAAAGAACTTATATTTGCCAGATTATTAAAGTGTGTGATAAAAGATATGGATGAAGAGCTGAATGAAGAGAAACTCGGATGAGATCCAGGAGGGTCCTGAGCACAGGAGAGCCTCTGCCCCTGTGGAGTTGGGGTGCATCACCCCCCCATGTCGATGCAACCCGGAAGCTCTCCACACCCCGTTTTGGGGATTTTATGGTGGCTTCATCCTTTAATATGATGGATCTCTGACTTGTCGGTCCTTCCCTCTTATCTGGAAGGTGGAGGATGAACTGAAAATCCCAAGCTTCTAATCATGGCTTGTTCTTCCCAGTGACTAGCCCTGCTCCTGGAGCTCACCCAATCACCTCATTTAAACAAAAGATGCTCCTATGAATCAGGAAATTACAAGGGTTTCAGGAGCCCTGTGGTAGGAACCAGGGTCAAAGACCAATATACATATTTCATATTACAAATCAAAAGTGCATGGCCTCCCTTGATCCCTCATCTCCAGACACCTTGGCCCTCTGTAGTTTCTGAGAACTGAGATGAAATCCTGAAGTAAAATGAAGAGAAATTCTGAAATGACCAAGCACAAGTTTCCGCAGCCCGGCCAAACACAAAAGAGAAATTAACTCAGTTAAAGACAAGTTAGAGGAAGTGGCATTTCTTGCTCACCTGAATTGTTTGGCTTGAGACCACAGCCCTTCAGTGGACTTCAGCCTTTGGGGGAGGCAGAGGCCCCTTCTCCCAATGGAAGTGTTCCCTCTTCCATCCTGAACAAGAATTCCTTGGGAGCATAGATTAAGAGGACAATGGAGCAACTCCCAACTACACCAAGAGCTTTCAGAAGATGCCTTTGGTGTGGAATCTGAAAGGAAAGATGTGATTCTGTAGCAGAGGTGGGTGAATGGGTCCGTAGTTTTTCAGGTAGCACAGCTTACATAGCAAATGCCTCCAAGTTATCATGTCTCTTCTGTGAGCCCTAGCCTGCCTTCAAATTCTTCAAAATAAATGCAGCATTTGATGAGAACAGACAACTTTGGAAGAGATAAAAAATCAGGGTTGTGGGCCTTCCATAGATCTTCCCATCTTTCCTGGCTATGTTTCCACTGGGGACAGACGAGCACAAAAGCAGCCGTAATCAGCAGTATTGACTCTAGTGCTGAAAGCATTTTTCATCCGTCTCTGAAATTATATTATCAAGCAAGGAAAGCAAACAGAACAAGCTTTCTTGTTGATTGCAACTATAAAAATGGATGCGGTGTTATGGACCACAGATTTTCAGGGAACTCACTTCTGTCTTAAAATATCCTTCTCTAGGTAGCCCCTCTCAGGCTGATTTGTGAGCTCCCCAGCCAAAACACGTGTGCTCCAGTGCAAAGATTTAGTAATTTCTGGGACATTTTCTGATTTTTTTTTAAGAGGGCTTCCTGGAAGATTCCTGGAAACACAAGTTCACAACCAATAGGTATATGTGTTAGGTGGTAGCTACCTTGCCTTTAGTAAGTAGTAGGTGACTCAGTACCTAGAACTGAGTGAGGTGATAGGAAAACATGATAAATGAGATGAAATCCAAGCTTTTGTTGACTTGGAGTCTCTCAGGCAATACAGACACAGAGACAAACTTCTGACACACCACAGAAGGAGCACTGGGAGAACAGAAAGCACTAGATATTAAAGTACCACAAGAAGGAAACTTGCAAACCTGGAAGGCTTCCCAGAAGAGGAAGAATCTAACCCAAGTCATAAAAGTTAAATGGGAATACGTTAGCAAGGCACACAGAATGGATGAAGGTTGAAAGGTTTGTGAGGTTTGGGGAAATTTTCAAAAATCTCAATACAGTGTAGGAGGTACATGAGGTTTTTCTCCAGGAATGTTTATGGAGGTATAATTTACATGCAATAATATGTACCATTTTTGAAGAATAATCAGCTATAAAAAAGGACAAAAGGATGCCATTTTCAGCAAGGATGCCATTTTCTAGAGATTATCATACTAAGTGAAATAAGTCAGAAAGAGAAAGACAAATACCAAATGATATCAATTATATGTGGAATCTAAAATATGACACAAATGAAACTATATGAAAAAGAAACAGACTCACAGACACAGAGAATAGACTTGCGGTTGCCAAGGGGGAGTGGATAGGGAGAGGGGTGGACCAGGAGTTTGGATTTACAGATGCAAACTATTACATTTAGAATGGATAAACAAGGTCCTACTGTAGAACACAGGGAACTATATTCAATATCCTGTAATAAACCATAATGGAAAAGGATTTTAAAAAGAGTGTATATATGGGCATAACTGAATCATTTTGCTATACAGCAGAGATTGGCACAACACTGTAAATAAACTATACTTCAATTTTTTTAAAAAAAAGTACCATTTTCAGTGCACAGTTCTATGAGTTTTGACATATATACCACGGTGAAAATGTAGAATAGCTCCATCACCTCTAATTTCCCTCCAGTGCCCCTCTGTAGCCAGCACCCTCCCCTGACTCTCTACCCTGGCAGCCACTGATAGGTTTTCTGCCCCAGTGGTTTGTCTTTTCCAGAATGTCATATAGATAGAATCATAGCATGTACAGTCTTGTGAGTCTATCTCCTTTCACTGAGCATAATGCGTATGAGATTCATCCATGTTGTTTTGTATATGTACATGGATGTTTTTAGAAACTAAAGGCATTTATACTAATCATCTGATCCTAAAAATCTAAATTGTGATAAAGTTTTAATTACCAAGAAGATTCTCAGAGGGGATTCTGCGAAGGTGGCTGCTTACATGCATGGATACTCACCTCTCTTCTCATATTCTCATATTCCCATCTGGAATAACACAACTCACCGAGTACAACCAAAGGTCACATTAAAAGGGAAAGTATTTGCCTGTCCCAATTCACCCTCAGAAAGCCTGCCTACTTCACAGACTCATGTGAATCCAGAGGGGAGATGCACGTGGAAATGCAATGACACAGTCCCCGTGGATTGCGGGGGGTGGGGGGTGTGCTATGACTTGTCCCCAAAGAGATCGAGGGACAGAGAGGTTTCTGCCACTTTCCAGTAGAGTGAGCACTTTTCCAGGTTTTGCACCCCCACCTCATTAGGGGAAATAGCCAGTTGAGACACCAGAGTTATAACCTCCACGAATTCTAAAGGATGCCTACCCAGAGATGAGTGAGAACCATTTAAGAGAGAGATACTTACTCTTGGGGAAAATGTTGGAACCCCCTGGAGAGGCTTAAAAGTTACTGATGCTTGAATTCTACCCCTAGAGATTCTTCATTAATTGGTTTCACTGTGTCCTGGGCTTGGGGATTTTTAAAACCTCCTGGAGTAATTCTCATGTGTGGCCAAGGTTGGGAACTGCCAAATTAAAGAAATATAGCAACCTGAGGGAGAAGAGTAAATTTAACAAGTAAAAGAGATAACTACTGTCAAAAGAGAGCTAATAGAAGAGAAAGAGGAACTTAAACCGAAAGCAAGGGAGAGCTCCCAAGAGCATTCGAGTTAACACAAAACCAGAAACATTTTCTAGAACTAGAATGCTTATTTCTGAAATTACAGGTTCAGTAGACAAATTGAGAAGAAATAGTCTCTGTAGAGAACCAAATTACTGTTTTGGAAGGTCGAGTGGAAGAAGTATTTTATAAATGATGTGGAATTCATAAGAAACTAAGAAAAGAGACTTGGAGGACAGGCCAGGATATGTGAATGTGAATAATAAAAGATTACTAGAAGGGAAAAGGGGGACAAATAAGGAAGTAGTAAAAAAAAGGAAGGAAATCATAAAAGCAAAATCTCTCTGGGAATAAAAATGTTTTGAGTCTTCAGGTTATAGGAGTAACAGAACCCCAAATAAAATTAATCATAATTTTTTTTTCAAAAAACTCAAACCTTCCATTTATATTTCCTGATGAGATTCTTGAATTCCAATTATGGAAAAGAAAATACTACTTGCTTATAGAAAGAAATGACAAATTACTTCCAATTGAAAAAAAGATTGGCTGGCATTAGCCACCTTGCCTGCAATGCTGGAGGTAAGATTGTGAGAAGATGTTTAAGGGTGACTTAAAGAGGGCAGAATCTCAAGAATCCTACACCCTGACACAAAACCACCCACCTGTCAAGGGAAGACATTTAGTATATGAACAGACTCAGAAAGTCTATGGGAAAAATGTGTAATTCTTCCATAAAACTATTCCAGATCATACAAAAAGATGGAAAATATTCCAAATCCATTCAATGAAGCTACCTTAGCCTTACTAGCAAAACCTTCCCTATGTAGGATGTCCAAAAACAGAAACAAAACAAAACACCATCTAGGTTAACTTTATTTACAAATACACAGGTAAAACGTTATCAGCGAAACATTCAAAGTTGAATCTATCAGTATATTAAAGGGGTGATAAACCATGACTCCAGAGGATTTATTCCAGGGCTATAAAAATGATTTAATTCCCAGATGAACATATTTTTTTTTTAGTGGATAAGTTAGTTTCATATGGAATTTAGGCAATATAAATCACAATCCCAGCAGAATTTTTGTAGCTATAAATGAGTTGATTCTAAAGTATGTATAGAAAGTCTATACCCAAGAATGCCCAAGTCATTTTTAAAAAGAATAAATTAGAGGAATCACGTTGCCTGACTGGAAGACCTACTTTTAGTAAAACTATGGTAATTAAGACAGTAGAACAAAACCAGAGGCCAAAGACCAAGTGATTTTTGAGAGACTTTAGAGCAAAATTAAAATGCAAAAGCAACCTTTTCAACCTTTAAAAAAAGTAATATCTCAAGAATATTCAATTTAATCGTAATAATTCTTGAACTACATTTTAAATTATGATACATAAATATTATGCTATGCTATAGAGTCATTTTAGAGATGCATCTATCACAAATCAGATGTTAGAGAGATCTATATAGTAGTAAGAATTCCTACATTTTATTCAAAGTGGTAAAATACTGATTCTAAGTAAACTGAAAAATTAAGTATGTATATTGTAATCCCCAAAGCAGCCTCTAAATTATCTAAGAATGAGTCAACATAGACAAATTAAAATGGAATATTTTAAAATGTTCCAATAACACAAAAGAAGGCAAGAAATGAAGATCAGAGAATTGAAAAAAAAATAGAAGGAACAAAGAGGAAAAAATAACAAAATGAAAGTCCTAAATCCAAAACTCCAAAAGTGACATTGAAGATAAACGGTCTAAATATATCAAGTAAAAGTGAAATATATTGTCAGAATAAATAGGAAAACAAACAAACAAATATATGACACAGTATATGCTGCCTGCAAGAAACCCACTTCAAATACAATGACACAGTTAAGTTATAAGTAAAAGGATGAAATAAGGTATTCTACGCAAATATTAAAAGAAAGGTAGAATAGCTCTATTAATATGAAACAAGTAGACTTTAGAGCAAAGCAATTATTAAGGGTAAAAAGAGGTATAACATAGTGATAAAATGTTGATTCAAGAGGAACACGTAATGATCCTAAATGTATACACATCAAATCAATAAGCATCAAAATAGCTGTTGGCAAAAGCTGAGAACAGAAGGAACAGTAGACAAATGCACAGTTACAGTTGGAAACTCTAGCATTCCTCCCAGAGTCACTGATAAAATTAGTAGAAAGAAAATCACCAAAGAGGTAGAAGAAATGAAAGACACCATTGAATAACTGGATCCAATAAATATTTATAAAGCATTCCCACACGACATTTTTTTCCAGTGCTCAAGGAACATTCATAAAGGTACACCAAATCCAGGGTTATAAAAAAAGATTAACAAATGTAAAAAGAAGAACTGAAATCTTACAAAACTACTGTCATTCCAGGAAGCCTGTGGGCTTACCCAAGGATATGCTCCCAGGAAACACCATAGGAAGCTTCACCTTCTAGAAGGAGGGAGGGGAAGAGGAAAACAGACCTCACTAAATTCATCCAGCCAGTCATGACCCAAGGGAACAAGCAAGTGAAAATGGTGAGTCCAAGGGATGGGAGACCGGTATCCAGAGTTGCTACAATATGTTATCTAAAATCTCCAGTTTCCAACAAAAAAGTTATAAGACATTCAAAGAAACAAGAAAGTATAACACATACACCAGGAAAAAAAAGAAAAGAAAACAGGCAACAGAAACTGCCTGAGAGAGAGAGAGAAGTCCAATCTAACAGAAAACAACTTCACATTAGCCATTATAAATATACTCAAGAACTAAAAGTAGCTATGATTAAAGAAGTAAAGGAATACGTGATGACAATGCTGCATTACATAGACTATATCAATAAAAAGACAGAAATTATATAACAGAACCCAATGGTCATTCGGGAATTGAAAGGTATAATAATTGAAATGAAAACTCACCAGACAGATTGGAGGGTACATTTGAACTGGTGGAAGAAAGAATCAGCAAGCTTGAAGATAGGTTGATAGAGATGATGCAACCTGAAGAGCAGAGAGAAAAAAGAACGAAGAGAAGAGAACATCTCAGAAATGTTTGGGATGCCACTAAGCCAACAGATGCATAACAAAGTACCAGAAGGAAAGGAGATGGAGAAAGGAGTAGAAAAAATATTCAAAGAAATAATTTTGAAAAACTTCCCAAATTGATTGATGAAAATAATAATCTATACATTGAGGATGTTCAACAAACTCCAAATATGATAAATACAAGGAGATCCACAAATAGACAAATCACAGTAAAAATGTTGAGATATGAAGACAAGGAGAAAATCTTAAAAGCAGTGTGAAAAAAAGACATATCACTTACCAGGGAACACCAATAAGAAATAATTAACTTCCCCTTAGAAACAATGGAAGTCAAATTCAGTGGGATAACGTGTTCAAGGGGCTCAGAGAAAAACAGTCCTCCTAGCATCCTAAGAAGGCAGAACTTCCTTTTGAAAATAAAAGGCAAAATAAAACTCTGTCAGATCAAAAACAGAAATGTGTTAGCAGAGCTGCCTTACAAAAAATACTAATAAAAGTTCTTCAGGTTGAACACAAGTGACTATGGTATATATCATCCAAACAAACAAAAAGCACCAGAACAGGTTAGTATGCAAACAAACAAAAAGCACCAGAACAGGTTAGCATGCAATTGTGAAAGATAATGTAACTGAACAAAAAAGAAGACCTAAATAAATGAAAAGAGAGCCTGTGTTCACGGATGGAAGATTTAATATTATTAAGATCGCAATATTTCCCAAAGTAATCTACATATTCATTGCCATTCTTAACAAAATTCCAAGGAGTGTTTTTGCAGAAATGAAAACTTTTGTCTTAAAATTCATATGGAAGGGACCCAGAATAGCCAACACAGTCAAAAAAGAAAAATAAATTTTGAGTATTCTCACTTTCCGATTTAAAAACTTACTGCAAATCAATAGTAATCAAAGCAGTGTATGGTACTGGCATAAGGATGAAGGTGAAAGTCAGTCACTAAGTCGTGTCCAACTCTTTGTGACCCCATGCACTATACAGTCCATGGCATTCTCCAGGCCAGAATATTGGAGTGGGTAGCCTTTCCCTTCTCCAGGGGATCTTCCCAACCCAGGGACTGAACCCAGGTCTCCTGCATTGCAGGCGGATTCTTTACCAGAATTCTTGCAGGTATATTATTTACCAGAATTCTTTACCAGAATCTTAGGCCACAAGGGAAGCCCAAGAATACTGGAGTGGGTAGCCTATCCCTTCATCAGCATATCTTCCCGATCCAGGAATCCAACCAGTGTCTTCTGCATTGCAGGTGGATTCTTTTCCAACTGAGCTATCAGGGAAGCCCAGCATAAGGATAGATGTGTTAATCAATAGAATAGAATTTAGGAGTCCAGAAATGCACTCATATACCTATTATCAATTGATGTTCAACAAGAATGCCATGACCATTGACTGGGGAAAAAAAATAGTTTCCAAAAAATGGCTTTGGGACAACTGAATATCCACATCCAAAAGAATGAAGTTGGACCCTTCACACCATAGATGAAAATTAATTCAAAAATAGATTAAAGGCCTAAGTTTAAAAGCTAAAACTATAAAAATTTTTAGAAGAGAACATGGGGGCAAATCTGCACGACCTTAGATTTGGCAAGGATTTCTTAAATATGATGCCAAAAGCACAGGCAACACAAGAAAGGACAGATAAACTGGACTTCATCAAAATTTAAGTTTTATACATCAAAGGTCATTTAAGACTGAAAAGTAACCCACAGAATGGGAGAAAATATTTTCAAATCATATATCTGATGAAAGATTTGTATCCAGAACTTGTAAAGAATATGCAAATTTTAACAACCTAATAGTAAAAATAAGTAAAGAACTTGAACAGATGTTTCTCCCAAGAAGACATACACATAGTCAGCAAGCACATGAAAATATACTCAACATCATTAGTCATTAGGAAAATGCACACCAAGAACCACAATGAGACACCACTTCCCACTCAGAATGGCTATAATAAAAGAGTCAAATAATGACAAGTACTGATGAGGATGGTGGAGAATTGTAACCTTCATTTACTGCTGAGAATATAAAGTAGTGCAGCCACTTTGAAAAACATTCTTTTTTAAAAAAATATTTATTCATTTATTTAGCTGTGCCAGGTCTTAGTTGCCATGTGTGAGAGCTTCCATTGCAGCATGTGGGATCTAGTTCCCCAACCAGGGATTGAACCTGTGCCCCCTGCATTGGGAGCACGGAGTGTTACCCACTGGACCACCAGGGAAGTCCCTGAAAAACATTCTGACAGCTCCTCAAAGGATTAAAAATAGAGTACTAGGCTTCCTTGGTAGCCTGGTACTTGGCTCAGTGGTAAAGAATCTGCCTGCCAAGTGGTAAAGAAACTCATGCAGGAGACATGAGCTCAATTCCTGATCCAGGAAGATCCCACATGCCGCAGAACAACTGAGCCCAATGTGCCACAACTACTGAGCCTGTGTTCTAGAGCCCAGGAGTCTCAACTACTGAGCCCTAAAGCCTAAGCTCCACAACAAGAGACACCATCGCAATGAGAAGCCTACGCACCACAACTAGAGAGTAGCCCCTAATCGCTGCAACCAGAGAAAAGTCTGCACAGCAACAGAGACCCAGCACAGCCAAAAATAAATAAAATATTTTAAAAATTATTGAGTCTGAGGCTACAATTACAAAAACAAGATGAGAGTTACCATATGAACCAACAACCCCACTCCTAGCTATATATCCAAGAGAACTGAAAACATATATATGCTCAAACACTTGTACACAAACGTTCACCAAAAGATTATGACAATTGCAAAAATTTAGATAGAATCCTGCTGTCAATCCTCTTCATTATAGGGGACTAGAACACAAAAGTAGGAAGTCAAGAGCTACCTGGAGTAACAGGCAGATTTGACCTTGGAGTACAAAACAAAGCAGGTCAAAGGCTAACAGAGTTTTGCCAAGAGAAAGCACTGGTCATAGCAAACACCCTCTTCCAACAACACAAGAGAAGACTCTACACATGGACATCACCAGATGGTCAATACCGAAATCAGATTGATTATATTCTTTGCAGTCAAAGATGAAGAAGCTCTATACAGTCAGCAAAAACAAGATTAGGAGCTGACTGTGGCTCAGATCATGAACTCCTTATTGCCAGATTCAGACTTAAATTGAATAAAGTAGGGAAAACCACTAGACTATTCAGGTATGACCTAAATCAAATCCCTTACAATTAAACAGTGGAAGTGACAAATATATTCAAGGGATTAAATTTGATAGACAGAGCACCTGAAGAACTATGGACGGAGGTTCATGACATTGTACAGGAGACAGGAATCAAGACCATCCCCAAGAAAAAGAAATGCAAAAAGACAACATGGTTGTCCAAGGAGGCCTTACAAATAGCTATGAAAAAAAGAGAAACTAAAGGCAAAAGAGAAAAGGAAAGATATACCCATTTGAATGTAGAATTCCAAAGAATAGCAAGGAGAGATAAAAAGCCTTCTTCAATGATCAGTGCAAAGAAATAGAGGAAAACAATAGAATGGAAAAGGCTAGAGATATCTTCAAGAAGATTAGAGATACCAAGGGAACATTTCACGCAAAGATGAGTACAATAAGGACAGAAATAGTAAGGACCTAACAGAAGCAGAAGACATTAAGAAGAGGTGGCAAGAATACACAGAAGAACTATACAAAAAAGATCTTCATGACCCAGATAATTATGACGGTGTGATCACTCACCTAGAGCCAGACATCCTGGAATGTGAAGTCAAGTGGGCCTTAGGAAGCATCACTACGAACAAAACTAGTGGAGGCGATGGAATTCCAGTTGAGCTATTTCAAATTCTAAAAGATGATGCCGTGAAAGTGCTGCACTCATCCCAGCAAATCTGGAAAACAGTGGCCACGGGACTGGAAAAGGTCAGTTTTCATTCCAATGCTAAAGAAAGGCAATGCCAAAGAATGTTCAAGCTATTGCACAATTGCACTCATCTCACAAGCTGGCAAAGTAATGTTCAAAATTCTCCAAGCCAGGTTACAAGAGTATGTGAACCGTGAACTTCCAGATGTTCAAGCTGGATTTAGAAAAGGCAGAGGAACCAGAGATCAAATTGCCAACATCTACTGGATCATCGAAAGAGCAAGAGAGTTCCAGAAAAACATCTACTTTTGCTTTATTGACTACACCAAAGCCTTTGATTGTGTGGATCACAACAAACTGTGGAAAATTCTGAAAGAGATGGGAATCCCAGACCACTTTACCTGCCTCCTGAGAAATCTGTATGCAGGTCAAGAAGCAACAGTTATAACTGGACATGGAACAACAGACTGGTTCCAAACTGGGAAAGGAGACATCAAGGCTGTATATTGTCACCCTGCTTATTTAACTTATATGCAGAGTACATCATGCAAAATGCTGGGCTGGATGAAACACAAACTGGGATCGAGATTCCAGGGAGAAACATCAATAACCTCAGATACACAGATGACACCACCCTTATGGCAGAAAGCGAAGAAGAACTAAAGAACCTCTTGATAAAAGTGAAACAGGAGAGCAAAAATGTTGGCTTAAAACTCAACATTCAGAAAACTAAGATCATGGCATCTGGTCCCATCACTTCCTGGCAAATAGATGGGGAAATAATGGAAACAGTGACAGACTTTATTTTCTTGGGCTCCAAAATCACTGCAGATTGTGACTGCAGCCATGAAATTAAAAGACACTTACTCCTTGGAAGAAAAGCTATGACCAACCTACACAGCATATTAAAAAGCAGAGACATTACTTTACCAATATAGATCTGTCTAGTCAATGCTATGGTTTTTCCAGTAGTCATGTATGGATGTGAGAGTTGGATGGTGAAGAAAGCTGAGCACTGAAGAATTGATGCTTTTGAACTGTGGTATTGGAGAAGACTCTTGCGAGTCCCTTGGACTGCAAGGAGATCCAACCAGTCCACCCTAAAGGAAATCAGTCCTGAATATTCATTGGAAGGACTGATGCTGAAGCTGAAACTCCAATACTTTGGCCATCTGATGCGAAGAACTGACTCATTGGAAAAGATCCTGATGCTGGGAAGGATTGAAGGTGGGAGGAGAAGGGGACGACAGGATGAGATGGTTGGATGGCATCACCGATGCGATGGACATTAGTTTGAGTAGGTTCCAGGAGATGGTGATGGACCCGGAAGCCTGGCGTGCTGCAGCCCATGGGGTTGCAAAGAGTTGGATACAACTGAGCGACTGAACTGAACAGAACTACTATCAATCAATCAAGGATGAGATAGATAAAATATAGTACTTCTATACCATGGGATATAATTTGGCTGTAAAATAGGATGAAATATTGATACTAGAATGAAGTATTGACACATTCTGCAACATGGATGAACCTTGAAAACTGTGTGCTAAGTGAAAGAAAACATCACATTTTCTATTCCATTTATAGGAAATGTCCATTATAGGAAAATCTATGGAAATATAAAGTAGATTGGTAGTGCTTAGGCTGGGAGTGAAAGGGAGGAAGTGAAGGGAATGGGAGATGGTAGATTAAGAGTTCATGGATACAAGATTTTTTTTTTCTTTTTTTTTTCTAAACTTTTGTTTGCACTTCACAGCATGTGGCACCTTGGTTCCCTGACCAGGGATTGGACCCTCACCCTCTGCATTGGAAGGTGGAGTCTTAACCCCTGGACCACTTGGGAAGACCCCAAGATTTATTTTTGAGGTGAAGAAAAATGTTCTAAAACTGACTGTGGTGATGGTTGCAAGTATCTGCAAATATAATAAAACCCATCTGTTCACTTTGAACGGTGAATTGTGTGGTATGTGAATTGCACCTCAATAAAGCTGATGATAACAAATGCTGGCAAGAATCTGCACCATGATTACAAGGAGAAACACAGAATGGTTCAGTCACTCTGGGAAACAGTTTGGCAGTTTCTTATGAAGCTAAACATGTACCCAGTTAAACATGACACATCTCTTAGTATTTACCCTAGAGAAATGAACATTTATGTTCACTAAAAAGCTGTACACAAATGTTTACAGCAGTCCGATTCATAATCCCCCAAATGGAAGCAATTCAATTCAGTGGGTGAGTAGATAAACAAACTGGTATGTTTATACAATGGAACCCTACTCATCAGTAAAAATAATAATAACAAAAAACTATTGATTCTTGCATCAACTTGGATGGACCTCAGGGCCATTATATTGAATAAAAGAAGCCAGTCTTAAAAAGTTATGTAATGTAAGATTCCATTTTTTTTGACAGTCTCAAGAAATGCAAAGCTAGTGATGCAGAACAGATCAGTGGTTGCCAGGGGTTCAATGAAGAAGGACAAGACTATAAAATGGTAGCATGAGGGAGTTTTAAGGGGGTGATGGAACTATTTTTTATCCTTATCATGGCAGTAGTTACAGGAATCTATAGACATGTTAAAATTCACAGAATGACATGTCCCAAAAGTCAAATTCTATGCTCCCAAGAGTTCATTTACTGTATGTTAACTTAAAAATTAAAACTAAAAAAATTTTAATCAATACATAAAAGCAAAATAAAATTAAAAATAAATAAAAAGGACCCAGGAGAGAAAGGGAAGGTAGGAGAATTCACCTAACAGCTCCAAGGCCAGCAAAGGAGACTTGTGAGGAAGAGGTACACAGATATACACAGGTGTACCTAATAGGATTTATATAATGTGCTACCAAGCAGCCAGGTGGCAGGCTATGTGATAGACAGGGTACATGGCCGGACATCATCCAGTAAGATCACGTGATCAGGAATTGGAGGGAAGTTGGGACCTTGACTACAGCTGCATCCTTGACTGAGTTCCAGGTAGGATGGGACCTGGATGTGGTTCATGGTTCTCTCTCTGGTGCCCGCAGCATGTCAGGGCGAGAACAGAAGGAAGGTTCCTCTTGTCCTCATGTGTGTAACACACAGAGTGAAAGGGTGGCAGAAAGTGAGCCACAACAAGAGCTCCTCAACCACTGTGACCCCAGACACCCCCTCCCATGAGAAAACCTCCAGTAGGGCCCTGCCAGCCCCCTGAGAACTGGCCCAAAGACCGAGTCTTGGGTGGTTTGTTACTCAGCAGTAGCTAACGGATACATGTGGGGAAGTGCCGGGCGACAGAGAACAGGGTGTGGACCTGCCTTCCAGCATATCTCTTCTCTGCTGAGACAGAGGAGAAGCGCAGAAAAGGGATCTGGCTCCTAACTCTGCATCTCTCACTCACCCTGCCACCCCCCTGATGATATTTAGTCACTCCTGGGCACATGGGACCAGCTTCCCCCACCTGCCTTCCCCTGGCAGACACTTTCACACGTTTAGTTTACAGAGGAAACCATCATAGAGATGCAATCTGCTTATAAGGAGACGTAGGTTTGATCCTGAGTGGGGAAGATCTCTTGAAGAAAGAAATGGCAACCTGTTTCAGTGTTCTTGCCTGGAGAATTCTGTGGACAGAGGAGTCTGGCGGGCTGCAGTCCACAGGGTCAAAAGAGTTGGACACGACTGAGTGACTAAACCACCAACCATATGAGGGGTCAGTACCGTGAAAGGCAGGTGGAAGAAGTAGGACTGGACAGAAGTGTCAACCTGTGAGGCAGGCCCCACCCACAGGGAGCTGCCCCGGGTCCACTGCCCACCTCACTCAGTCACTGGACCCCAGACATAGGTCATCCCTGGGGGTGTGATCCAGGAGGAGCTGATGGCTGAGAGTCACCCGCTGACCGCATTCCCCGGAGATGGAAGCAAGTCCTTCCCGGAGGGAGACCTGGGCCATGTCCTGGCGTCCACCACTATATAATCAGAGTCCAGTGAAATCACCTAACACAGGTGTGATCTCACTCAACCTCAGACCCAGGGGCACAGGCTCCTCCTCTTGAAGAACAATTGTGTAGAGGGTGGGCGATTGAGAAGGGTGTGGTCAGAGTGTACAGCCCAGCAGCCCCCACGCAGACCGAGCCTCCAGTTAGGAACCGTGAGCACCCTCTACTCATAAATCCAACTAATTGAGTCACCTGTCCCAGGTCCCGTGCATGGTATATAGACAAGGACTTTTTTTTTCTTTTTGAGATAGTGTCAATTTTATTTGTAGGGCAGAAATTCAAAACCACTGGGGCAGGAATGACTGGAGCATTTGCAGTTTGTAAGATGCACTTTTGGTTCTTCGCACCTGAAATCACTTAAAAAAAAAAAAAAAACTTGTGTGTCAGTCACTCAGTCATGTCCAACTCTTTGTGACCCCATGGACTGTAGCCCGCCAGGCTCCTCTGTCCATGGAATTCTCTAGGCAAGAGTACCAGAGTGTGTTGCCATTTCCTTCTCCAGGGGATCTTCCCCACCCAGGGTTCAAACCGGAGTCTCCTGCATTGCAGGAAGATTCTTTACTGTCAGAGCCACCAGGGAAGCCCCTAATTGGAGGATAATTACTTTATAATATTATGATTGTTTTTGCCACATATCAACATGAATCGGCCATAGGCATACTCAGGTCCTCTCTCTCCTGAATCCCCCTCCCACCTTCCTTCCCACAAGGATTTGAATCCAGACTTCTTTCACAGGAAAAACCAAAGCTCTTAAACTGGCCTGAACTTTGTAAACCTCTCCGCAAATCATGAGGCAGGGTCAGGGCCCAGAAGGACCTCAGAGCCCAGGGAAGCAGTCACTGGAGAGACACTGGAGGCGGGGCTGGTGTCGGGGCGGGGGACCTACTGGCTGAAACGCTGCTCCTCAAGTGGCCAAACCTCGCACAGAAAAGTTGCCAACGGCCGCACTCCTTTGTGAAAGTAAAGATGTATTCTGAATCACGATCGTCTAACATTGTAAATACGGGATTTTGACAGGCTCGTGTTGGGATAACTTCCCAGGGCAATGTCTATGGGCTTACCAAAAAAAAAAAAAAAAAAAGCCCTACAATCAGAAGAATTAGCCAATGTGATTTGCCCAGGAGCTTTTTCCACCAGAGATGATGTCTGGGAGTTTGTGTGGCAGTGATTGAGTTAGGAACAGCACGGGGCCGTCCTCTCAGGATTACCCCCTCCATGTGCATCCGTGACACAGTGACATCCAAGGAACGCTCTTCCCCAGCTGACCCCTCACCTTTGCAACACTCCACTCTCTATCCTTTGGGTGGAGTTTGCAGAAACCCTGGAAAGTGGAGATGCCTAGTGGGTGATGAGTTCCCAAAGACCTACAGAGGCTCAGAAGTGGTGGGCGTGAAGCTTCAGATCTGGAACGCGGGCACCAGTGCAGTCTTGGTGCTACGACAATGTCGCATAGTCACAAGATCGGACCCCACTCCTCCCAATAGGGGTGAGGAAGCTTAGTCTACCTCAAATACCAGGATCAACTGAGTCATGGCAGGTTTAGTCTTTTTCCCTCACCTTCCTTTTCCCTGGAAAGCTCGGATAAACATGGTGGCAGAGACGAGGTGAGCACACAGGCATCCAGGAGTGGGCAGAAGCTCTGCAGACTGTGGTTGTACGTGCCCAGCATGGGGTCCATCGAGGTGCCCATCCTGCCTGCTTCTTGGCTGCAGCCCTGTTCCCAGCAGGTTTGGGTTCCCACAGGCTCTGTGTCCCCCCCCACTGTGCTGTGCTTAGTCGCTCAGTCCTGTCCGACTCTTTGTGACCCCATGGACTGTAGTCCACCAGGCTCCTCTGTCCATGGGGATTCTCCAGGTGAGAATACTGGAGTGGGTTGTCATGCTGTCCTCCAGGGGGTCTTCCCAACCCAGGGATCAAACCCAGGTCTCCTGCATTGCAGGCAGATTCTTGACAGTCTGAGACACCAAGGAAGCCTAAGAATACTGGAGTGGATAGCCTATCCCCTGTCCAGAGGATCTTTCTGACCCAGAACTCAAACCCGGGGTCTCCTGCATTGCAGGCGGATTCTTTACCAGCTGAGTTACCAGGTCCTCCCCGCTGCAGACCATCAGATCTGCCTGCACCTCAGGGGCTCAGAAAGGGCCCAGAGGACTTGGGTGAACACATGAGGACACTTCCCTGTGTCTACCTGGCCCTAAAGAGGCTGGCTGGTGCACAGAGGGGCTGCCCACTTGGGTGGCTTGCTCAAGTACCCCCTGCCTTCGGAGCCCCAACCTCTGCATGGGGCTTCAGGAGCGTGCGGAGAAGCTCAGAGCCTGAGCACCAATGGCCACCACCGTCCTTCCCTGCTGGGTGAGGGTGTGTGTGTGTGTGTGTGTGCCCGCGAGCATGCACGCATGCATGTGCGTGCATGTGCCAGGAAGGGGCACGCCCTCTTGACCCCCAAAATCCACACCTGCCCTCAGATCTGAATTCTCTGTCTCCAGAGAAGTTCCTAAGCTCAAGAAGTCCTTGTAAGAACAAAATGCTATTTATGCAGCCCTTTTCCCATTGCTGAGCTGAATTCTCTCCATGTGCTGTTTCCTTTAGTCTTCACAACAGCATGTATGCTCTTGGGGTGTCCGTGTCACAGTCAAGGAGACCGAGTCACAGGGAGCCCGTGAAGCTCCCACGGCTGCCAGGTCTTGAGGCTGATTCAAACCCAGCTGCTTTCAGGCCTGGTGAACGGCCCCACCAGCTTTGCTGCTTCACGGGACACAGCCCTCTAGCCCAAGGACCACTCTTGGCCGGCGTGTGGCTGCAGTGAGTGCTGAGGGTCCACGTGGGCCCCTCCATCAGGCCAAGGTCTGACTCTCCCAGAAGTCATGTGAGCCATGTGGGCAGACTGGGAGGACAAAGCCCAGCCCCGGGCTTTCATCCAGCCCAGGCCACTGGCCCTCTGCCCACCCCATGCCAGTGAGTTAGAAATAGCATGGGGCCATCATCTCAGGATTACCCTGAGACCATCATGTCCACCACACCTGGAGCAGCTATAACCTGGCCCTAACCAGCTATAACCAGAGCCTTGAAAATGCAGGGATGTTGAACATGGACTAGAACACACTAGAATCATCCAGGTAGCTGTAAAATATCTCCTCTGCCCAGACCACACTCAGGATTACATCAGAAGCTCTGGGATAGGGCCCAGAGGGTCAGGACTTCAAACTCTCCAGGTGATTCCAGTTGGAAGCAGGAAGCCCCATGGTCATCTTCAGTATCCCCTCTCCTGACATCTCTCCCCACAGCCTTCAGCAGTCCCCTGCCTGACCCTCCTTCATCTCTGCCATTAATGTAGACACTAGATTCTCCTGATAAAAAGATACCGTGAACTCAAACATCCCCATGTTCCCTCCCTGCTACAGAGGGAACAGTATTCTGCACACACAGCAAATCCAGTTATCTTTGCTGAGCTTACAAAACTGTGAGAGAGCTACAAGCCTCACATTGTTTTAGCCTTGTCTTAATTTTTCAGCAAAACACTCATACGTTCAAGCAGCTGCTGTCAGAGCATGGCTGTGACACCAACAGAGGTCACCAGGCTGGTAAGACCCCAGGGATGGCAGCCAGAACACATTTCTCCTGCTCCAGCCCATATTCAGAAGTGGCATGCCACACATCCTGGCTGTCAGGGCAAAAACTCACTCTTACATTGCCTCTTGCATTCTTCTAGAAGTCACTAAGAAGAAAGGTTTGAAGGGAATTGTTCGGTTTTGACACACATTTTATTGCAAATGTCCTTGGACCTTGCCAACTAGTTTTGTGCAGTGAGCAAGGCACATCTTTTATGATTCCCATCTGTTGTGAGCTGAATGGTGGCCCCAAAGAGAATGACTGACTCCTAACCCCTGGAATCTGCAGACACGACCTCCCATGGCAAATGGGGTGATTAAATTAAGGATCCTGAGAGGAGTGGCTTTTTCTGGATTATCCTGGCCATCCCTTGAGTTCTACCAGCTCATAGGCCACCAGCTCTCCCCAGCTGAGCAAGGGGGTTTCGGGAGTGAGTAGTGGTCTTGCTTCGGGACCTGCACCCACTCTTCCTTTCCAAGGAAGGAGAGGCAAGGACATAGAGTCAGGTCCCAGGGGAGTGGAGACCTCAGCACGGAGGCAAGCCATTTCCCCAGGTCTGTTCCGCACCATCTCCTAACAAGTCACAGCAATTAATCAGTGGTGAGGACAAGAAGGCTGCCAGCTCTTGTGTGTTCTCCCCAGCCTCTCTCTTGCTTGCTGAGCAGGCCGTTGGCAGGCAGGACAGAGCTCCAAGACCCAGAGTCACATGGCGGTCACTCCCCCAGACCCGGACGCTGAGGGGTAGGAGGGCGTGCCTTCCAACCTCTTTATCTGAATTCCCAGCACCATCAGGATGGGCGATCCCACTCCTCAGTCCCCTGTGGGTTGTGCCACAACACCACCCAAAGACCGAGGGCCCATGGGAAGTTCTAGAAAGACGGTGACCCTGTCTCTTCCTGTGAGAAGTGCCAGAGCTTGTTGTTGTTGTTCAGTCACTCAGTTGTGTCCGATTCTTTGTGACCCCATGGACTGCAGCATGTCAGGCTTCCCTGTCCTTCAGCAACTCCCGGAGCTTGCCCAAATTCATGTCCATTGAGTCGGTGATGTCATCCAACCACCTCATCCTCTGTTGTCCCCTTCTCCTCTTGCCTTCAATCTTTCCCAGCATCACGGTCTTTTCTAATGAGTCAGTTCTTCCCATCAGGTGGGCAAAGTATTGGAGCTTCAGCTTCAGCATCAGTCCTTCCAATGAATATTCAGGATTGATTTCATTTATGATGAACTGGTTTGATCTCCTTGCCCAGAGCTGCCTCTGTGCTGTCTGCAGTGGGTGATGACAACACAGAGGTCAGATTTCACTGCCCAAACTGCCAAACAAAGCAAATCATCTCTTTTGGGGGCAGTGCCTCAACTTTTTGTTTGTAAATTGTTTTTTCATTGATTGATTGATGGCTACACAGGCTGCGGCATGTGAAACTTCAACCAGGGATTGAACCCATACCACCCCCCCTCACCCTCAAGTGGAAGTGTGGAGTCTTAATCACTAGACCACCAGGGAAGTCCTTTTTGTTCATAAATTTAAAAGACCTGGCAGCCCAAAAAAGGCCACAAACTCAGTGTTTGGAAAGCCATGGGGGTGGTAAAATTTGTGAAGAGAAGACTCTGAAGGGGACTGATTCTCCACTCCTAGTAGAAGTGATGCCCGCAGGGGTGCGAGGGGGGTAGAAAGAGAATTTTCACCCCAAAACTTCCTTTGTCTGGTCCTAAGATAAGTTTTATCTTGCTCCTTCTTCTCCTCAGTTTGCCTGGCAGTGTAATGGGTATGGCCATTGTGATGAAACTTCGGGAGGTCGGGTCTGTCAGTTGCTAGTCTGTTCAGCCCCATCTCAGCTCTGGGCAGGGTCTATGGAAGGTACAGAAGATGGAGAAGATGTAGAAACCCATGTCTCAGCCCTGCTCTGCTTGCCCATGGCACATCGTTGGTCCCAAGGACTCTGTGTCCCCACTTGAGAGCAGATGGAGCCCTGAGGGTACCTGTCCTCTTGTGCCCACAAGTCCACCTCAGGGACCCCAACTCTCCTCCTGCCGACCTGGTGGAGGAGGGTGGCCACAAGTTCACATCAGAGAGGGGAGGGACGGCCATCCACAGAACAGAGTTTAGACACAGCTGGGTCTACATGTGGGCTTGTCACTCACAGCCAAGAGTACGTGGTGGAAGTGACAATGGCTGATTTCAAGGTCGGTTCAGAAAAGCCAGTGCAGCATCCATCTCACATGCAGGAGCCCTTGATTTTGAGGGCCTTAGCCTTTACGTAAGGAACCCAGCCACTCCAGACCACACAGAGAGGGTGTGCATAGTCCTGGTCGATAGCCCTGCCCAGGTCCAGCTGGCAGCCACTTCAACCACCACGTGGGAAGGGCAGGTCTTCCAGGTGATCCAGCCTCCAGCCATGGAGTCTTCCCCAAACTGGATTCTTCTTCCTCCCAGAAAAATGGGAGAAGTTGAGGCCTCAAATGTCAGGAAGCAGGCACAAGCCATCCTCACCAGGTCCTGTCTGCAATCCTGAGCCCCAGTACTTGCACATCATAAAGTGGCCATCCAAGGCTGCTAAGCTTTGTGATGCAGGAATAGAGCCTGGGTCACCTTTCATTCACCAATGGTTTATTGCGCTCATACATTGTGATGCTGTTCAATCACTATTTGCAACCCCATGGACTGCAGCACACCAGGTTTTCTTGTCCTTCACCATTTCCTGGAGCTTGCTCAAACTCATGTTCGCTGAGTCAGTGATGCCCTCCAACCATCTCATCCTCTGTTGCCCCCTTCTCCTCCCCTTAATGTTTCCCAGCATCAAGCTCTTTTCCAATGAGTCAGTCAGCTCTTCACATCAGGTGGCCTAAGTATTAGAGCTTCAGCTTCAGCATCAGTCCTTCCAACGTATATTCAGGGTTGATTTCCTTTAGGATTGACTGGTTTGATACAGTGTGCCTGGCTCTATTCTGGGCACTAGGGATACAAAAATGAAGAAAACCAAGCCTGTCTTTAAAGACAAAGTCTTGTATGGGAGCAGATGTGTGGCACACAAGATAGTTAGTGGTGCTATGTGTGCAGGAACCAGTCCAGAATCCTAGAGGAGCTGGTTCTGGTGGGGAATCCAGAGGGGCTTCCTGGAAGAGGCATCCAGAAGTACAGAAAGATGGATATTGCCCTGTTTTCTTTACAGAGAATCAGAAACTGCACAGCACAGTAAAGAAGTTACTGTGGTACAAGTTGCAGCAGTGGCTGCTGAGCCCATAAAATCCTGCTGAGACTTGTCTGTGCCAGAGGGCCCTACCACCACGCTTCTCTATAACATCTGCTTCCCCCACAAACCTTCGCTCAATTCCAGAAACGCTCCAAACTCCTATCGCCTTCTCAAATGCCCTTCCCACTGCTTAGAACACTGTTCTCACCACTCTTCTTCCAGCTCAGCTGTATTTTCCCCTGGGTTGCCTCAGAAAGCACCCCCCTATACAGCCCCTCTCCTTGTCTCTCACACTCACCACACTTACAAGCTTGTATCTGTCTGTTTGTTCACTTCTAGCCTCCCTGGATGGACTGCACCCTCCATGCGGGTGAGAAAAGGACTGTTTGGTTGACCTTTACACTCTCAGCACCTAGCATGATACTGGGCACCCAGCCAGCCCTCTATAAATGGTGCCGAAAGAACAAGTCCAGGGATGAATGAGTGGAGCCAGCCTTGGGCTTCGGGTCTGTCCTCATCTCTGATTTTCTGATTAGCTTTTTCCTGGCTCCTAATGTCACCCCCAGCCATGAGGAACCCATCCCGCTTAGGAACATCTCTCTGCCACCTCATACTGACCCTAAGAGTTCCCCCAGCTATAAACACAGTCCCTCTGGACCAGGGTTTCCATCATCCACCTGGAATCACCCTGCAAACCTCTCCCCACAGGGGACTAGGACCACCAGGTCAGCCCAACACAGGGCTGCATCATAGCAAAAGAGACAGTGAAGGAGGGGCTTTGCAGAACTGGGACAACGGAGAAAAGTCCCACAAGACACAGAGCATGTCCAAGTGCCAGAGATCCTCCCCCTCCAGCCTACTGTACACACCAGCATACTCACACTTAGACAAGAAAGCCTTTCATCAGATTTGACAATGTCACATGATGTCATTCCACCGAAGTCGTTCCAGAGATGACAAAATCGAAGAGCATCCAGGGAGACTGGCTTCCCTGGAGACTCCAGGATGGAAGAGGGCACACAAAGAATTGAGATCTGGTCTTTCCTTGCTTCTTAGGCCGAAGAAGTGACTGGGTGGGGGGTCCGTGGCTTTCCCTTGAAATAGTTTTCCTTATGCATTAACTTTGCCTTCTTTTTACCAAGAAGACCTGCAGGACAATGGCTGTGGAGTTGAGCTGTGTCCTCTTTCAGCACTGGCCCTGAAATCAACATGCAGGATGCCTGACATCTGGAAGGAGAGACTGTGGACACCTCCACAATCTCCACCTGCTGGGGTGGCCTCAGTGACACTGCCTGCCTTGGGTCATGCCACTGTCTTAACAAACACAAAGCCCATGTGTCATGTCTACATAGAGCCAGGAGGGTTTTACACAGAATCACTCAACAGGAATGCAGAAGGCTGTCACTCAGCACAGCTCAGCTGGGCATAACTTCACAAGCAAACCAGAAATGTCTCTCACAAACAAGGGCCCTATGTTAATTTCAGGGCCAGTGCTGAAAGAGGACAGAGCTCAACTTCACAGCCATCATCCTGCAGGTCTTCCCAGTAAAAAGCAGGCAAAGTTAATGCATAAGGAAAACCATTTCAAGGGAAAACTACGGACCTCCAGCCAGTCATTTCTGTGGCCTGAGAAGCAGGGAAAGACCAGATCACTATTCTTCACTTGCCCTCTTATGTGCTGGCATTGACTTAGTTGCTGATCTACAAGAGTACATCAGAGAGACCTAGGATCCAGCCCTGGCTCTGCCCCTCACTAGCTGTGTGACTGTGAACAAATGACCTCCCTTCTCTGTGCCTCCATTTATCTTCTGTAAGATGAGGATAATAACAATAGCTTTTTCAAAGGGTAGTGAGAAGAGTAAATGAAATAGAACTCAGTCCCCGCACAAGAAGTACTCATTGAGCATCTACTGGGTTCCACACACCATTCTAGGTGCTCAGGGAAGAAATACACCAGGAAAGAAAATAGACAAAGATCCTTGCCCTCACAGAGCCTGTATTCAGGTTTGGATAGATTAACCTAATTAGCCTAATAAATAAGTATCAATACACTCTGTAGACGGTGATGACTGCTGCAGAAAAGAGAATGTAAGGTGGGCCAGATGGAGGAAACATGGCCACTTCTTCCTTCCTACAGCAGTTCCCAGCAGCCTGAATCAGGTCTTCCCTTAGCAACTTGCATGACTGAGGGAATATGGCAGAGTGGTGTTCTGCAGTTTCCAGGGCAAGCTCAGAAGAGTGGCAGCTGATTTCTGGCCCCTAGAACATCCTCTCGGGGTCCCCAAGCGACAGGTTGGAGAGGCCACTTGTAGGTGCCCCAGTCAGTCGCTCAACTGAGCCCTGCTTCCAGCTGCTCCCGCCAAGATACCAGCCACGAGAAGAAGCCACCCTCCAAACCAGCCCATCCACCAGCTGAGTACAACCAAATGACCTCAATGGATGGGCATGAAGCAGAATTGCCCAGCTGAGCCCGGCCTGAATTTCTGACCCACAAAACCATGAGATACCATAAAATGATTGTTGTTTTAAGTCACCAGGTTTGGGGATGGCTGGTTACATAACAACAGATAACCAGAACTGAACGGGGAGGGGGGGCTTGGGTATAAAGCATATGAACTCCTTGTCCAGCTGCCACAAAGTGCGCTCAGACTGTATCATCCCTATTATTATCCCACCTGGACTCAAGAGCACAGCCTGCTCAGCTTTGGCGCCTGTGGAATCCAGGAGGAGACAGGAATCCGCTTGTCTCCCCTCCTCCATTCTTTACGCCCTCATCCTGTCCTGTCCTTTCCCACTTCTCTCTACATTTCATTCTGTCTCCACTTCATTCTCTCCACGTCCTTCTTTTCTCATCACAGTCCTCTCCTCCCTCCCCTCTCCCTCCCCAGCACCTCATACCCTGGAGCTTCACCCCCACTTGGAGCCAAGCCTTCCTCCATTCATCTATGTTTCTATTTTCTCCAGGATGAAACAGGACCAAGTGCAGACGCGTCCTTGAACATCCCATCAGGGAGGAGGGATGACACATGCTTTATAGAAGAAAGGAGAGTGGGCCGCCTTGATTACTCCCCTGAGAAACTTCAGAACTTGGGACATTTCAAATTGACGTGAAAGAGCCACAAGCAAGGTCACGGGCAGCTATTTCCATCCAATCTGGGCTTTAGCCAGCTCTTCTGTCCCCATCACAGGATGCTCCTCTCGGAGAACTCTGGCCTCTTCCCTGAATTGCAAGAACAAGTGTTGCTGGTCCCCCGGGCACAGGGGGATGAAGGATGCACCACAGGTGGTTGCCCTCCCCCACATCCATGAGGCCATAACTGGCCACAGTGGCCCCTGCTGTGAATGACCTTTGAGTGAGAGCAATGTGCCCTAACGTGGCAAAGATTCCTAAGCCTGGCTGCGCATTAAAAGAATCTAAAGTGAAAAAGACCCTGATGCTGGGAAAGACTGAAGGCGGAAGGAGAAGGGGGTGACAGAGGATGAGATGGTTGGATGGCATCACCGACTCGACGGACATGAGTTTAAGCAAGCTCTGGGAGATGGTGAAGGACAGGGAAGCCTGACATGCTGCAGTCCATGGGGTTGCAAAGAGTCGGACACGACTGAGCAACCAAACTGAACTGAAAGTGAAAAATGAAAGTGTTAGTCGCTCAGTCGTGTCCAACTCTTTGGGACCCCATGGTCTGTAGCCCTCCAGCCTCCCCTGTCCATGGGATTCTCCAGGCAAGAACACTAGAGTGGGTTGCCATTTCCTTCTCCAGGGGATCCTCCTGACCCAGGAATCAAACCCAGGTCTCCTGCATTGCAGGCAAAGTCTTTACCATCTATGCCACCAAAAGAATCTAGGGAGCAGGTAACAAACATCCAGATGCCAGGACACACCATGGACACACTGAATCAGCTTCTCCAGGGGTGGACTCCAGGTGGCCAACCCAGTACCTTCCTGCTGTTCCCTGAGAACCAGGAACTTTGCATCTAGAAATCACAAAGCACCAATCCCTCCCTGCTTCACAGACCAGAATTCCCAAGCCCAGTTTAAACAGCAGGGTACCTCTCAGTGGCTCCTGTACCTCTTCCTGTTGTCCCTGCTGGCTGCTCCCCTCTGGCTTCAGATGACCAGGAAGGCTGTGCAGAGAGTACCATGTGACTTTCCTTCGCCCAACAGCTGGCTGAGCCGTTGTCAGGATGGGAGCTTTCTCTTCCACTGCATCAGAGAGAATGGAGGATGTCTTGAAGCTAAGGCTCGACTCCCATCTGCTCGCCAAGGTCAGTGCAGCCTGCTTCCTCTGGCCAAGAGTTGAACAACTGGCAAGGAGAGTCTGGCTCACACCTGCTTTGTGGGAAAGCTTTCACCCTTGCTAAGTTGGGTTTAGACCCCAATCCCATGGCTTTGGAAAGCTTTTTAGCAGCAGAATCAGGGTTTTATTTGGGAATCCCACACCCCAGACAGTTAACAAAGAACCGCCCTGATTGACGCCCCAGGTCTTCCTTGCAGCCACTCTTCCGTCCATGCATCAGCAGCTCCTGGGCCGCCTGGTGCTCACAGCTTTCATGAAACCCGGTTCTGAGCTGCTTCACTCACTCGGTTATTTCCGTGAGATTCAGAATACGTCTGGAGCTCTTAAGATGGCCCAACAGAATGGAGGATCGTGGCCATTCACGGTCTACGGTCACCCAGGAGAGACCAGAAAACCAAGCTTGGTGCACACGTAGGCACACACACATACACTGTGGGGAGAGAGCAGATTAGAAAAGATGGCGTGTTCAAGCTCTCTGGCCCCACGTTTTGCAAACAATGTGTAACAGGTGAGAGTATTTATAGCACTGCGCACGCTCGTCGCCAGGTACTCGCTGGGCTGTGGGCTATTTGGTGCGGTCCGCCTGTATCAGCTCCACCTGGAAAAGCCCGGAAGGGTTGTGTGCGGGGATGTTCTGTCTACTGCTATGGCTGCTGTGCCAGCCAGGAGAGAATAAACGTGTTTGCAGTTCCTACGGCTCCTTGAATTTTCTTCCAGCCTCTTAGCTTGCGCCTTGCCTACCCAGGATTCATCAAACAACACACAGTGTGAACAGTGAGAAGACTGGCATCGTAAACAAGATCAGCAATACACATATGCACAGATACACATCTAGGGCACACTTACCCCTTGAAGCTTGGACAGACTGTCCCCTCCCCCACCACCACTCACTGCCAGCAGCAAATAAAATTAGACTGGACCTATTCCTGTTCTCGGGGATGTCTTTCAAGGATAAGATGTCCACCCTCTTAAAAATCACATACTTTGTTTCAAAAAACCACATGGGAAATGGAGCAGAGACTTTCTGGGCACTTCATACAGAAACACTTATTCCTGTGGATATGCTTTGGATGTCCTCGGAGGCTGCCCCATGCCCACCGCAGCCTCTCTGTGCCGTGATTCAGGTGTCAGCACCGAGGAACCCCTCCTCCAGCGCTTCCAGGATCCATTGGAGGCTGGAGCTACCCCTGGTACAGACAGCGCTCCCTTCCTAGGCAGTGGGCAGATGGAGTCCCAGGCCCTGGCTGTCCTCAAGGATGTAGCTCAGGTCATCGGCAGTGAAATGTGAGCTCATCACAGCCGTGAGAAGCTGGGTTGTGTCTCACCTTCACTTCTGAGCTCAGGTTGGTATAAGCAAGGGAAGGCAAGCTTAGCTTTTCCAGCTGAAAGTCTCAGACTCACTTTCCAGCAATTCTTTGACTTAGTCCAGAGAAAGGAAAAAAGAAAACCTTTTTCCCATTATCAGTGCCCTCAAGCAAGATTTGACTTTTCAGAGCTGGTCTGCACAGGGGCCTTGGAGAACATCAGCACTGGGTAATGTATGCAGCTTGATAGAGCGTCTTCTAAAAATGGAGAAGGGGGAATCACGAGATGCCAAATGATCAAAGGTTCATGCTTGACTAAGGCCAAGTGTGCTCGCTGGACCAGCAGCCAGCAGCAGCAGCAACCTCTGGGAAAGTATTAGAAGTGTAAATTCTCAGCTGCGTTCCCACCCTGCATTTGTGCATGCTCAGTTGCTTCAGTCGGATCTGACTCTCTGTGACCCCATGGACTGTAGCCTGCCAGACTCCTCTGTCCATGGGATTCTCCAGGTGAGAATACTGGAGTGGGTGGCCAGGCCCTCCTCCTGGGGATCTCCCCAACTCAGGGTTCAAACCAGGTATCTTAGGTCTCCTGCATTGGTAGGTGAGTTCTTTACCACTAGTGCCACCTGCCTTACTAAGTCAGAAATTATGGGGCTGGAGCCCAGCAATCCAGGAGATTTCCAGTGCCACTCAAAGTTGAGGACCACTGGCTTACGCTAGTGGATGGGGCAGCCTCCGACCACGGTGCTGGGGTCAAGGAGGAGACAGAGCTGCCACCCCAGGACTGTGCAGTGGAGGGAGGGTAAGACCAGTGCCTGCAGCAATAAAGTACCCGGGGGGATGGCCACGTGGGCAACTCAGACCAAAGTCAGGGGTCCCAGGGACAGGGTGCTAGAAGCTTCATAGTAAAGAAAAATCCAAAGAGAAGAAAGAAAGGAGGGCAAAGGAGAGAAAAGTCAAAACAGAATAGGAAAAAATTTTTTAATTAAATTTTAAAAGAATTTTAAAAGAACAGATTTAAAAAAAAGAAGTCCAGGTAGCTCAGTGCCCAGCTCCATGAGGTCCTTGGTGATTCACCATCAGCCCCAGGAGTAGGGCAGCGTTAGTTCACATGGCCGATTAGCAGGGCAAGTGCAGTGGGGTGGGGATCTGGAACACCCTCACAGTCTCTAGAGTCTCCAGGCAAATGGAAAAACGGGAAACCCAAACACTTCCATTCTACTCCTGTCAGTGAGTGCGTGCTAAGTTGCTCAGTCGTGTCTGACTCTTTGCGACCCCATGAACTCTATCCTGCCAGGCTCCTCTGTCCATGGGATTTTCCAGGCAAGAATACTGGAGTAGGTTGCCATGCCCCACTCCAGGGCATCTTCCCAAACCAGGGATCGAACCCACATCTCTTTCATCTAGTCTGCATTGGTCGGCAGGTTCTTTACCACCAGCATCACCTGGGAAGCCCACTCCTGTCAGTACCTGGTAGCAAACACCTCCTCTGTACCTCTGCACTGTTAGTAGGAAGGAACGTGATGTCCCAGACGGTACAGAGTTTTGATCACTAGGAGTAGCAAAGCTGTGAGTCAGATACGGGGATTTTCCTAAGCAGACATTCCATTAAGAACCTTATGGCCCTCTCCCGTGCCCCCTCCAAAGCCACATTTCATTTATGTTCATATATGGTGTTGTTTTTAATCCTCTACCAAGTTCCTCTCAGAGCTCCCCACTTTGCAGTGCATTAGTTACCATGGGAACAATGAGGCCCCAGTGGAATAGGCGTAGCTTAACTGACGGGTGGAGAAAGTCATTTTGTGCAGTGGTTGGATAATTATATATATATTCCTATATTGTATATGATATAATAATAATTATAAATATACATATGTATGATTATGAAATCCAGGACTTTCGGGTAATTCTGACAACTCAAGGAACCTGCTAAAGGATACAGTCCACACAATGAAGGTAAAATGCTAGCAATGTGGAACAGCCCAGCTCAATACCTAGGCCTTACATTGTAACCTGGCAAAAAAAAAAAGAGAGAATATTGGGTGAGGGACCAGAAGGTAGAACGGGAAGAACACTGGCATGGCAGATGGCAGAGCCGGATTCTCACCCCAGGCGCATCCCTAAGTTGGCACATCGCTGCCTGGGTGACTTAAACCAAGTCACTTCACCTCTTTGAGGCTATTTCCTCATCAACTGAGAGAACCGATCAAAGTGTTCTAATCCCCCTTTCCTCTGTCGAAAGGTATTTTTTGTATACAGAGGTCTCACAGTGTGGAAACATACTGGAACATGTGCAAACATGTTTCTCACTGGCCAACTCTCTTATATCTTGAGTGTAAGTGTGCTAAATCACTTCAGTCATGTCCCACTCTTTGCAACCCTATGAACCATAGCCCACTAGGTTCCTCTATCCATGGGGTTCTCGAGAATACTAGAGTGAATATCAGTGTGGGTTGCATGCCCTCCTCCAGGGGATCTTCCCGACCAAGGGATGGAACACACATCTCTCACATCTCCTGCATTATCACCCAGGTTCTTTGCCACTAGCACCACCTGGGAAGCCCTCATGTCTTAGCCAGAAACAAACACAGAATGAACCCCAAAGGACAGCTCTACAACCTCATCAACCAGGCATGGATACTCAGTTCCCTGTGTCCACTTCAACAGGCCCACTGAAGCGATGGAGTTCATCTTCCTAAACTATGTATGTTTACCTCTGCAACTCAAATATCTTTGCTTAAGAGACAGTGGATCCTGCATGGTTATCGAAAAGTTCAGGATTAAAAACACTAATTTGGTCTAGAAATTTCTCTGGATGTTTGTTGGTTCTTTTTCATCCCTACCTTATCCTCTCTCCAAGATCAAAAATGAGGGACTTCCCTGGTGGTCCAGTCATTGAGATCAGATGGTGGTCCAGTCATTGAGATCATGCTTCCACTCTAGGGGCACAGGTTCAATTCCTAGTCGGGGAACAAAGATCCCGCATGCCACACACAGCCAAAAAATAGAAAGGAAAAAAAAAGAAAAGACCAGAAGATGAGGTTAAAATGATAGTCCAGTTTCAAAGGTTATTTCCTGGCAGTAAATATTCTTCTATTTTCCAAGAAGGACATCCCAAGGTCTTCTCTCTTTCTTTCTCCTTTTTCCCAAGGACTTTAACCCAGAGGCCCTATAAAAACCAGGTTGCCTCAACCAAGCATCAACTGCCTCACTCAGCGCTTTGTTCTAAATAAAGATGAAGCCAGGAGTAGTCCCTGTTTATTAAGGAGACTGAACATGAGTTGTTTGGTGGTCATCTATATCAGCCTGCCCCATCATCCTGCCAGATGGGAGGTTTTTTTTTCCATATTTCGGGTGATGCTCAAAGAGATAGAGCAACACGTGTCTTATCACAAAGCCTGTGTGAATGAGGCGAGTCCATGAGATTTCAGAGCATAGGGCAACATGGACCACAATGTATGAGTCCACACCAATGCTCTATAACAGTTCAGTTCAGTTCAGTCGCTCAGTCGTGTCCAACTCTTTGCGACCCCATGAATCACAGCACACCAGGCCTTCCTGTCCATCACCATCTCCCGGAGTCCACTCAAACTCATGTCCATCGAGTCGGTGATTCCATCCATCCATCTCATTCTCTGTCATCCCCTTCTCCTCCTGCCCACAATCCTTCCCAGCATCAGGGTCTTTTCCAGTCAGTCAACTCTTCACATGAAGTCGCCAAAGTATTGGAGTTTCAGCTTCAACATCAGTCCTTCCAATGAACACCCAGGACTGATCTCCTTTAGGATGAACTGGTTGGATCTCCTTGCAGTCCAAAGGACTCTTAAGAGGCTTCTCCAACACCACAGTTCAAAAGCATCAATTCTGCGGCGCTCAACTTTCTTTGTAGCACAACTCTCACATCCATACATGACTATTGGAAAAACCATAGCCTTTACTAGATGGACGTTTGGTGGCAAAGTAATGTCTCTGCTGTTTAATATGCTGTCTAGGTTGGTCATAACTTTCCTTCTAAGGAGTAAGTGTCTTTTAATTTCATGGCTGCAATCACCATCTGCAGTGATTTTGGAGCCCAAGAAAATAAAGTCTGACACTGTTTCCACTGTTTCCCCATCTATTTCCCATGAAGTTATGGGACCAGATGCCATGATCTTAGTTTTCTGAATGTTGAGCTTTAAGCCAACTTTTCGCTCTCATCTTTCACTTTCATCAAGAGGCTTTTTAGTTCCTCTTCACTTTCTGCCATAAGGGTGGTGTCATCTGCATATCTGAGGTTATTGATAATTCTCCTGGCAATCTTGATTCCAGCTTGTATTTCTTCCAGCTCAGCGTTTCTCATGATGTACTCTGCATATAAGTTAAATAAGTAGGGTAACAATATACAGCCTTGACATACTCCTTTTCCTATTTGGAACCAGTCTGTTGTTCCATGTCCAGTTCTAACTGTTGCTTCCTGACCTGCATACAGGTTTCTCAAGAGGCAGGTCAGGTGGTCTGGTATGCCCATCTCTTTCAGAATTTTCCATAGTTTATTGTGATCCACACAGTCAAAGGCTTTGGCATAGTCAATAAAGCAGAAATAGATGTTTTTCTGGTACTCTCTTGCTTTTTCGATGATCCAGCGGATGTTGGCAATTTGATCTCTGGTTCCTCTGCCTTTTCTAAAACCAGTTTGAACATCTGGAAGTTCACGGTTCACGTATTGCTGAAGCCTGGCTTGGAGAATTTTGAAGATTACTTTGCTAGCATGTGAGATGAGTGCAATTGTGTGGTAGTTTGAGCATTCTTTGGCATTGCCTTTCTTTGGGATTGGAATGAAAACTGACCTTTTCCAGTCCTGTGGCCACTGCTGAGTTTTCCAAATTTGCTGGCATATTGAGTGTAGCACTTTCACAGCATCATCTTTTAGAATTTGAAACAGCTCAACTGGAATTCCATCACCTCCTCTAGCTTTGTTCGTAGTGATGCTTCCTAAGGCCCACTTGACTTCACATTCCAGGATGTCTGGCTCTAGGTGAGTGATCACACCATCATGATTATCTGGGTTGTGAAGATCTTTTTTGTACAGTTCTTCTGTGTATTCATGCCACCTCTTCTTAATATCTTCTGCTTCTTTTAGGTCCATATCATTTCTGTCCTTTATCGAGCCCATCTTTGCATGAAACGGTCCCTTGGTATCTCTAATTTTCTTGAAGAGATCTCTATAACAAAACACCCCCAAATGCAGTAGGTTAAAATGATAACTATTAAAATATATATTGATGTAAATATTACTGCTCTCGAGTCTGTGGGTCATCTGAGTCATTCTGCCAACCTTGGTCGTGTTCATGCATCTGGCCAGCTGTGCATGGCCTGATTACTCTCAGCTGGACTTCCATGGTTATCATGATGGCCTTGGCTGGGATGAGGGAGATGGGACTATATTTCAAGTCTAATACTCCCTAAGCAGCTCAAGTATATTCTCGTGGTTATTGCAGGAGGGCAAGCCTCAATGCATAAGCATTTTCCCAGCCTCTGCTGTGTCACTCATCACATGTGCTAACATCCCATTGGTCAGATCAAGTCACATGGCTGAGCTAGGCATTGAGGATGGGACAGAAGGCACTGCCCACAGTGAGACAAGTGAAAAATTGCATCATCATTGCAAGTACATCTTACATCCTCCGCACCCTTTCCACCTCCACGGATGAAGGCAACATTGACAATGGGACTTTTTTCAATTCAGTTTCTTTTTTTCAAAGAAATATTTAACATTATGACTTTCATCTGTAAATAGCATTGAAAATAAGCCTATATTCTAAGGAAGGTGGAAAATGAAAATTTCTTGGTTAAGGTATAGATGAAAGATCTTAACAGGATCTAGCTTTTAAAAACCTATATAATCTTGAAAACAAATAATTTATCTTCGTTTGTCTCTAGTGCAAATCCAGAATTTCGTTTGGACCCAGTTGGGTCTAAACAAGGAGCCAGTATCCGAATGAGAATCCTTATAAAGTCATATATTTATACAGTTTCTAAGATTCCCATCCAACCACTGCAAATGAACTACTTTCAAAGCAACCTTCTTTATAAACTTTGGAGGAAGGATAAAATATAAAGCATTCTCAGGGAGAACAGAAATGAGTAAACCACAAGGTCTGGATTATTTCTCCTGGATACCTGATTAAAACCAACCATCCCAACGGCCAGGCCAGTTGTGACTTTATGACACTCACATGCTCACATGGCACCTCGCCCTCTGAGCACCAAACATCTGAATGTTCCGAGCATTTTATAGACCAAACATTTGGATGCTAGAACACATTTTTCCATTTTCCATCTGGGAAAGAATGAAGACAGTCTGAGGTTTGTCTCTCAGACTTCCTAAAAAGATGACCTTGGATGCCTCAGGAAAGGCAGCAAGGCAAGTCCAAGCAGCCCACATTTCCAGGACCTTCCTTACAGTTCATCACCTGAAAGATGTCCATGTCAGCTACTCCAGAGCACTGGAAAGAAAATTAGTGTCCAAGAGATAAGGATGGAATTGAGAATTCAGCATGTGCCCATTAAGTGCGGGACACTTTTACAACTATGGGCCTAACCTACAACATCACTGGCTCCCACTTTCCATGTCAGGAAAACGAAGCTCCTGCAGGTCATGACTCACTCAGATTCACACTGCAGCCTCAGCTGTTGCACAGACGGCATCTGTCAAGTACCTAATTATATGCGCACAGAAACCAGGTGGGAAGAGTGAACATGGTATCAAAAGAGAGAAAGTCCCAAAGTACAAGCGTGAACTGCTGTTTTTAGTATATGTGTGGCCGAGGCACCTCTACCTACAGCCCAGCTCTGCTCTGTACCATCCTCCAGACAAGTTACGACACCAGAACAACCTCCCCCGGAGCAACCGTGATCCGAGAGTTGACAGAAGAAAACCAAACTTCTCCCCCCCTTACCCCAACCGCCATCCTGCAGCCCTCATGCCAGGGCAGCTACAGCTGTTGTTTAGACTCTGAGATCTGGTTCACAACAAAGTTCCCAAGAGCAAAAACTCACACATTCAAAGAGGAAAACCACTCCACTTGAGCTAATTCCCTTTTCCATTGCCACCAGCCTCACTGGGAGAATACGAAAGAGGATCAAAGCGCTGGGGTTTGAGAGGACAGGATAATTGCCCTGTAGCCCAGGACTCCCCGCTTCCTTCAGCTCAGAAGCTGACTAAGAAGCATGTGAATGTGGGCAAGAAAAAGTGCCAGGTCCACACTTGGAATCAACCGACAGGAAGAACCTGGCCCCTCCAGTCTAATTTCATTTTCAACATGAGTGTATGTGTTTGTTTTGCTTCCACTGAAGAACTGATCCTTTGAACTGTGGTATTGTAGAAGACTCTTCTCTTGAGAGTCCCTTGGACTGCAAGGAGATCCAATCAGTCCATCCTAAAGGAAATCAGTCCTGAATATCAGCATCAGTCCTGAATTCATTGGAAGGACTTATGCTGAAACTCCAATACTTTGGCCATCTGATGCGAAGAACTAACTCATTTGAAAAGACCCTGATGTTGGGAAAGATTGAAGGCGGGAGGAGAAGGGGACAACAGAGGATGAGATGGTTGGATGGCATCACCGACTCAATGGACATGAGTTTGAGTAGGCTCCAGGAGTTGGTGATGGACAGGAAGCCTGTCATGCTGCAGTCCATGGGGTTGCAAAGAGTTGGACACGACTGAGTGACTGAAATGAACTGACATGACAAACCCTTGATCCCCGTCCTTTCCTCAAAGGAACTGCTCCTGATGTTGGGAGGGAGCATTTGTAGATGACCTCTGTCTTCTAGACAGTGTCTGGCCTGAGCCATCTCAACTCCGCTGGCTGACCTCCTGGACTTTCTTATATGGAGTTGGCCTCTGCCTGCCTTATTGTCAGAGACCATGACCATGTGAAGTCTCTCAGTCGAGTTTGACCCTTTGCAACCCCATGGGCTGTAGCCCACCAGGCTCCTCCATCTATGGGATTTTCCAGACAAGAGTAGTGGAGTGGGTTGCCATTTCTTTCTCCAGGGTATCTTCCTGACCCAGGGATCGAACCCGGGTCTCCTGCATTGCAGGCAGACGCTTTACCATATGAGCCACCAGAGAGAGGCTGTGATCAAAAGAGACCCCACTGTCCTCAGGAATGTTACAAGCACCCAGACACCCAGCAGGCCCCCGAAACCCCAGCAGCCCTGTCCTCTGTCTGCTGACTGATCACAGGGGCATCTGTGCTCAGGAAGGTTGGCTGTGACAAACGCTGACACTGCACCCATCTCCGTTGAAGTCAGATCGACACTAGTCATTCTGAGAAACCAGGAAGGTCATGTTGCCTTTTCAAACTCCTATTTCCTGAACTGCAAAATGGAAATATATATATATATACATATATACCTGACTCACGGCAGCATGGAGAGGATTCAACTGAAAAATTAGCAAAATATTATTTACTTTTTTCTTGAGTAGATGAGACAAGGTGACATTAAAGACTGATGCTGACGGTTTGATCATAGTAACAGCCACCACATGGGAGCCAGTCCTGTGCGGGGCACTGTGCTGGATGCTTCCATCCCTCCCTCCATCTCCACAACACAGCATCTTAAAGGATGTACAAAGCCTGGTTTGATCTGTTCTTGGAAGAAGATAATGCTTTACTCATATTAGGTCACCCCAGAGGCAACTTCTCAAAAGAGGTCATTGGGCAGATGATGCAGTAAATATGAGGACCCAATCCTTCCAGGAGTTTAACTCCTTCTTGGGACT
Source organism: Okapia johnstoni (assembly GCA_024291935.2). Lineage (NCBI taxonomy): Eukaryota > Metazoa > Chordata > Mammalia > Artiodactyla > Giraffidae > Okapia > Okapia johnstoni. The sequence continues at coordinate 30,135,886 of CM044324.1, forward strand.
ATAGACTCCTTCCGGATTCAGAGTCAAGTGAACAATCTGCTTTTTTAGAATGGGTGGAATGTCTGACTCCTAGTGGAAATCTGTTTGGACTCAGACCAACTTCCTTAGGGGATTTGGTGTCAGGCACCTACCTTGCCTCTGGCAGCCTGTCAGCCATGAGAGGGCTCTAGAGAAGTAGACGCCTTGACCTTGAGGAGTCTAGATCCATCCATCCACCCAACCAATCACTCATCCATCCCAACATGTTTATTCAGTTTCCTTTATGTGTTTAGACCTATGCTACCTAGAGTCAGAATGGGCTGCTGCCTTCCTGGAACTTACACTCTAGTTGAATTAACCTCAGAATATACTTACAGAACAAGGAAAGAAACTTTAGAACCAATAGACTGGGGATTCCCTAGTGGTGCAGTGGTTAGGACTCGGCATTTTCAACACCAGTGCCTTGAGAACAGGTTCAATCCCTGGTGGGGGAACTAAGATCCTTCAAGCCACATGGTCAAAAAAGGAAAAAAAAAAAATAGATGGAGCGCTAGTCTCCCAATAGAAGAATAATTAGTCAATCTTTCTGTAAGGCAGTCCAGTAATGAGTATTGAAGCCTAGAATATTTTATTTTCCCATTGATCCAGCAAAGCTACTTCAAGAAATACCTCCTAAGGAAATCCTCATGTATGTGCATGAAGGCTTACTACTATTCTTTGCATTATTGCTTAGAATAGTTTTAAAAATTGGAAACAACTTGCTAATGAGAGATGAGTTAGATAAATTACGGTACATTTCAACACTGGAGTACTGTGTGGTTATCAGAGATTATTTTCTATATATATATATTGTTAAGTGAAAAGGGAAGATTATAAAACAATGTGTAGAATAAGACTTTACTTTGATTTTTAAAAATAATATGGGATTATATAGATGGATATAAATACACCGATTAAAACTGGGTGTGCTTAAGTCTTTAAAATGGCTTTCATTATCAAGCTGGAATCAAAGAGTAATGTCTTTACTGAAGGTTTCTGGTGATAATGATAACACACAGTTCTTTCAAATACTTCTTTTGCCAGCCTTTCCTTTCCTCAAACTTTTGTTTCACACGACAGATAATGCTTTCCTCCTCTTTCTCTTTTTGACCTTGCTCAGGCCTCCCCCAAGACTCCCAGCCTTTGAACCTTCATCATTCACCTCTCTCTCTTCTCTGTCGTTGCTGTTCAGCTGCTAAGTCGTGTCTGACTCTTTGTGACCCCGTGGATGCCTGGCTTCCCTGTTTTCTCTTCTACTTACTAATATTCTCCTTCTAATACCCTCCCCCCCGCCCTCTCCTCCTTCTCTTCCCCATCCACCTCCTTCCTCCTCACCTTCTTATTCTCCTTCTCTTTCTCTGTCTCCCTCTCCCCCCTTTCTGTCTTTCCCTCCCTTCTCTCTGTCTCTGTCTGTCTCTCGGTCTGTCTCCTCCAAATTCCTTCCCATCTCTTACCTTCTCTGCCTTAGAGCATCTCCACACCGTCATAGGGAGAGACCAACTTGACCCTCTTAGCTTGTCCAAATTTCTTTCCCACCAACCTCCCCACCCGGCATAATAAAGACCTCTTGTTTCAGAAAAGGAGGGGAGAGATCCAAAGACTTGGAATTTGGATTTGAGAATCCAAATACTTGATGCCTTTCCTATGTATGTTATTAATATTGGGCATATCTGAGCATTAAGATTTAGGGTGATTTTATTTTCTTTATTTACCTGTTCAATGTTTTCAGATTTTCAAAAAGTAAACATGTTTTACTAGATAAAGAGGGAAAACGCTTTTCTTAAGTGATATAATAGTGGACACTGTAGCAGTTAGAATTCTGATCATTTTCCCCGAAGGAATTACAAAGTCCCTTGTGAATGTTATTAGAAACATATCCCTGAAAGGGGAACCCCTCTGGGACAGGTCTAGACTGCTGTGATGGCCCCAGGAGGCCTCCGAGAGCACCACCTTCCCATCACTTTCCCGGCATGACTCATGATGATTCCAGCCCCGGCCTCTGATGTCCTCCGGCTGACACCACGGGAGCAGAGATGGGCTCCCCCCAAGCTCTGCCGGAGTTGCTGATCTGTGAGCAAAATAATTATTGTGGTTGTCTCAAGCCCCTGAGTTTGAGGGGGTTTGTTCTGCAGCCATAGTTTGCAGCGCAATCGGCAAAGCCTGAGATCTCAAATTCCATGACCCGCTGAGAACCTGGGTATCCTTTCTCTCCCACTGGGTGATGGAAGGTGAATCATTCACTCCAGTAGGATTGTCCGAGGACAGGTAGGAGCAGGGCAGAGAGAGACCACAAGTTTCCCCAACAGGACCCCTTTCTTGGCCCCCATAGTGTATCTGTTTTCATGCTTCCGAGACCCACAGACACTCCCCCACATAGAAGCCACGAGCAGCAATCTCTCTGAGAGAGTGGGACTCCACACCGAGCTTCAGGTCACAGTGCAGAGAGGATCTCGCCCTGGGGACGGCCTCCCCGAACGTTTCCGCACCAGACACGCTTGACCCCAGACGCTGGCCCTGAGATGAGGATTTGAGAGCAAGTGATTTATTCAGAAAGTGATCCCAGAAGACACACAGGACGTCAGGGAAGTGAGACCAGGGAGGAATAGCAGCAAATAACACGTGTCACCAGGTCAGTTACCCTGGCGAGCCACCGGCGTCCAGTCCTGCTGGGGTCACAGGCGACCACCCGGAACCCACCTCTGAGTCGTCCCATCCAGAGGACGAGGAAGCCGGGGTACCCTCCAAAGCCCACCTGTCCTGTCCGATGCAAGCCTTGAGCTGCCACACAGAACAAACAGCAGACACCTCACATAGAACAGCAGGTGCCCCAGTAGGAAGCCATCAACCCATGTGAGAAAGGTGAGTGTTGAGGGGATACAGGCAGGCATGAGTGTCTACCGAGCTGCCGTGAGGCTGGTCAAGGCCCCAGGGCGTCCGCCAGAGCAGAGCTGGCAGAGCATCACCTGCTCTCCTGGCCAGAAGGGCTCAGGAAGCACAGAGGTCCTGAAGCAGAAACCTGGCGAGCAGGATGGGAAGGGAGGTCAGAGGGGGAGGCTGAAGCACACAGGACCACAGTCAGGATTGACTCTGGATTTTACGCTGAGTAAAAGGAAAAGCCAGGCTTCCCTGGTGGCTCAGACCTTAAAGAATCGGCCCACAATGCCAGAGGCATGGGTTCGATCCCTGGGTTGGGAAGATCACTTGGAGGAGGAAATGGCAACCCATGCCGGTATTCTTGCCTGGGAAATCCCATGGACAGAGAAGCCCAACAGGCTACACAGTCTGTAGGGTCGGACACGACTGAAGAGACGGAGCAAGCACACACAAAAGGAAAAGCCACGATGGTTTGGAAAGGAGCAGCACAGTCTGACCTGTGTTCTTGAGAGCATCATTCCAGCTACGAAGCTGAGCAAAGACAGTAGGAGTTGATGACCAGTTAGTAGATGGTAACAACACTGCAAACAAGCCACCATCACCATGGCTCCCACCAGCATGGAGGCCTCGGAGACTACAAGAAATGGGACGACTCCAGTAAGCTTTGCAGGTCCAGGCACCTGGGCAAGGGGTTCAGTTGATGAGTCAAGGGCACCTGGAAGCTGTTTTGTCTGAGCCCATGGACGAGGGATTCACCATTGTCAAGATGGGAGGGCTGGAAGCCTCTGGGGTGGCTGGCAGGTCAGGAACAGGTTGGGCGCCTGTCAAACATCTGAGCAGAGATGTCACGTGGCAGCTGCCCAGACATACCTGAGGTTCAGGACTGAGTCTGGGTTAGACACATAAATCTGCTGGTAAAAATGGATAATAATCCCGTTAAACTGGCAGATTCCTCTGCCTCCCTTGGTAATCACCACCAGGCTCAGAGAGTTGACAATGAACCCTACTGGCAGCCCTGTAAGATTCCTGCCTTGGCCCTAGGCAGGAGGCTTCCTTTAGTAGGGAACAGTTCCACGTCTGCTCAGCTACAATTCTCAGGCACAGGGCTGAGCTTTCACCCTCACCACTGTTTCTCCTTTGTTTCCCCCCATTGATGGCTTGCTTGTCCCCAGCCTTGTCTCTTAGAAGCTCCCCCAGGATGGCTGACACCTCTGGGAGGCACCGGTGAGAGCCCCCTGTCCTCCCTGCTGGCACCCTGAAGAATCAACACCCCATTGACCTCAGGCACCAGCCTTTCCATGTGGAAGTCAAGGATCCTGGGGTGGCAGTGAGGTGGGTTGGACAAACACTGTCCTTGTGCATCCCACTCAGTCCAGAGATCAGATTGCATTCTGGGATGCTCTGGCAGGGCTGGACCAGCCCCCCCTCCTGCCAAGCCCCAGGGGAAGGAGGGGGCGGTGAGGATGGGACCTGGTGTTCCACAAATGAAGCAGAGAGCATCTTCTCTGAACAAGTGTCGTTTGGATCCAGCCCCGGTCACTGACACCACCCACCCCATCTGGACCGACCTCAGGGAACCCTGCAGGCCCCCTCCTAGCATTGGAAGAAACGTTCAAGGAGTCTGGACACCCTGTGGGGCATATCAGGAAAGGACCTGGGTCTGCAACTCCTCTGTCCTTGGAACTGATGAATTCTCATGTTTTATGGGAGATTTTCATGTCCCAAAAGTCCCAGGTTTCCGAACGGGAACGCGGTGCGTCTGCCTCGAACATTTGGCCTTTGGATACATGCCCCACTTCCAGCCTGCAAACTGTGATGTAAAACAGCCTGGGCGGCTGTCCCCCGCCTCCGGCGAGATGGAGAACAAGCAGCTGGACAATACTGTCTGAAGAAGAACAGAGAGCCAGAGAAGAACTAGAAACATCTCCCTTACTCCCTGAGTGAGCTCCCCCCAGCCTCCCACCTCCTCTGGAGAGGACCAGTGTTGCCACGGGTCCCCTGCCCCCCTAGGTGTCTACCCCCTCTCTCAAGAGTCCCTGTCTGGGCTTCTGGCTCCCTCTTGAACACTTTGAACTCTGGCCTCCCAGGAGTTTCTGTTTATCTTTGCAAAAAGCTTTAATCCTTTCCTCCTTTTCTAAATGCATTTTAGGGCCCATGGGTACTGTTTACTTCAGGGAGGTCAAGTCAGGATTTGGCGTGTTGAGGAAATCCCGACTCACTCATCCCTTTAGGGTGAGAGGGGACAGGACGGTGTGGGAATTCATCGCTCTGAGGAGTGGGGGGTGGGAGAGTCTTGAATTGGTTCTGGAGCTGAGTCCCAACAATTCTGAAACTCTGCTTCCTCCCCTGTAAGATGCAGGAGAGCAAATGTAACTGCTCCCCGAGCTAAGTAAGGGCCCCCGACATGTGCTGAGGTGTGTGCCCTGTACCAGCTGCACAGACACCTCTTCCCTCCCCACCCCCAGGCTATCTCCCAGCCGGGACCATTCTGGTCCTAAATGCTGGATGGTGCAGCACTGTTCACAACAGCCAAGACCTGGAAAAAGCCTACATGCACCAGCAGATGAGCAGACAAAGAAGAAGTGGTGCATATGCACAACCAAATACTATTCAACCACAAGAAGGAAGGCAATTCTGCCACTGGCAACAACACAGATGGAGCTTGAGGGCATTAGGCTGAAATAAGCCAGACAGCAAGACAAACACGGCGTGTACCACTTACATGTGGAATCTTGTTTTTAAAAGTCAGATTCATTGAAACAGAGAGTAAAAAAAGTGGTTGCCAGGGGCTGAGGGGTGGGGGAAATAGGAAAAGGTTGGTAAAAGGGCATAAACATCTAGATAAGATGAAGACAGTGAGGCTCTGATATGAAATATAATGATAGAGCTGATAACGCTGTGTTGTATCATTGAAATTTGCTCAGAGAGTAGAACTTCAGTGTCCTCACACACCCAAACACTCATTATTAGTAATTGCTGCTGAGTGGAAGAGTTCCCAAGCAAAGGTCTCCAAACAGGTAAGGGTGATCCCAGGTCCTGCATTCCCTGCCCTCTCCCTATCTACCTCTGCACGAGACCTGGCTCTGGGAACAAGGAGATTTCCTCCACCTCTGAGAATCCCCCAGAGAAAATTCTTGCAATGAAAAGGGAACTCGGTGAGAGGGGTCTCCATAGGAGGAGACCGTTCCATCCCCACGGCTTCAGTCCACAGAGCAGACAAGGAGAGAGAATGCTCTGGGCCAGGTTGGCACCATTCCAGAGGCAGAGAAACAGTCAAAAGGAAAACAATAGCAAGGGGGCTCCATTCATGGAAGGAAGAGTCATTAAGTGCCCACCAAGTGCCAGGCCCTGAGGGTCCAGGAGTAGACGCAACAGGGCTGGAGTCCTGGGAGCTCTTGTTCTCATGGGAGAGAGGCGGGTGGGCGGTAAGCAGTCAACAGAGAAACATGTGTCAGATGGTGAGAAGTGCTGGGGGCTTGTGGGGATAAAGCAGGGGGTGGTCTGGGAAGATTTCAGCAGGAACCTGAGTTTCAGCCCAAGTCAGAAAGGAAGGGGGTCCTGCCCCAGACGGCCAATCAACCCAGATGAAAGTCAGGGTCTCTACGGGGTGATGTGAGATCCCATGTCCTCAGGGCCACCTGTCTTTCTAACATCTGGGCAATTGTCATCATAAAACTGAGGGACACTGGCTCACAGCTATGCACCACTTGGACAGGAGTGGTTTGGCCTGGTCTGTACATTAACAATTCCTTCCATCCGGCTGCCTTTCCTGAAGCAGCTACATGGGAATTACCCAAGGAAAGGTTAAAACTAGGGGTTCCTGAGGCCCCCCCCCCAGACTCTGGCTCAGTGGATCAGGACTGAGAATCTCCCTCTTGCTGCCAGTCCCTGCTTTCTTGTTGGGAGCAGCAGACATTCAAGGGCAGGGCTGCATCTGTCTCCCTCCGAGTTCTTGCCCAAGGTCCAGCCCTGGGTCCCATTGAGAAGCTCTTCCTAATAGCCACCATGAAGGTGAAAATGTTAGTTGCTCAGTTCTGTCCAACTCTCTGTGACCCCATGGATTGTAGCCCACCAGACTCCTCTGTCCATGGGATCTCCCGGCAAGACTACTGGAGTGGGTTGCCATTTCCTACTCCAGGGGATCTTCCCGACCCAGGGATCAAACCCAGGTCTCCTGCATTGCAGACGGATTCTTTACCACTGAGCCACCAGGGAAACCCTAACAGCAACAGAATTCTAGCCAATTAATTGGCCTTTTCTCCTAGACTAAATGCTGCATGACAATTCTATAAGATGTGCCCCCCCACACTACACACACACACACACACACACACACACACACACACACACACACATAAAATTCATCTGGGAAAATACAACCCAGAAAAAGGGCTATATCAGCAAAATGATTTTAGAAAACACCCTTCTATCGGCAGGAGTGGCGTGTGGAGGAGGAGTGGGCACATCTCTGGGTGGGGGGCTCCCGACTCAGTTATGGGACCTCGAAATGGGCAACACCCTCCTCGCCGCTGTAAAATGAGGGCTGGGCTGCAGGAGACCCGGAGTCGGGTCCACCACTGCTTCTCAACATGTAGGGGTGCTGCAGTGAGCTCAGTCCAGCACGACCAGCCCCAGGTTGGGGCCAAGCTGCCCACTCATGGTAATAGGTCAGGTGCAGGTAATTGTCCCACGTGGCACTGATGCCAAAGAACAGAGACTCAAGAGAAATGGGGTCATCGGACTCACGTTCTCCTCCTCTATACAAAGGAGCTGACCCTAGCCTGTGCTGCCAGGGGTAATGGTGACTTGCTGGGGTCAAGGCTGTAATCATGGGTGCACAGGGCCTGGCGGGCGGCTGTTCAGTATCCGAGGCTGCTCATGGGGGCTTAGGAGAGACCAGTCCCCCCAGGGAGCTCTGATCCCTGACAGGGGGCTCAGGGCCGTTGGATGAGCTGTGGGTCCCATCGTCTCTCTGACACTTCCAAGGTGGACTTCAGTTCTATTCAGTCAAAAGCCCTCAAGGGTCTTCTACAAGGGGTCACAGAAGAATCAAGGCAGAGTCTCTGTGCAGGTGCCTCAGTCCAGCAGGAATGCCCGCTGAAGTCCCCACAGTCAGTTCATCAGGGTGAGAGGTGCGCCAGCAGCCAGGCTCAAGTGCACCTGTGGGCACACTGTGGGCAGCTGCCCACACAGGCGTGCAGTCTGATGCTCCAGGGCGGAGTCTGCATGCTAAAGCCTCTGGTGCCCCCAGCCCTCAGGCCCCATCAAGATTCAGCAGGCGCCTTGTCTGACACTCAAGTCACTGTACCACCCACAATGGAGAGGAAGTCACTGTCCTGGGACCTCAGTTCTCAGCCAACACAGGCAGGACGTGGCGCCAGACATGTGTGCAGGGGGCTCCGAGGCAAGGAGGAGCTCTGGGCGCCTGCCAGGCACCCTGGTTCATCCACTGGTGACATGGGCTGCCCCTCCCCCATCCTAATGCCATTGCTTCCCACCACCTTCCAAATAAGCCACTTGCCCTGGAATCCTTGCCTGGGGTCTGCTTCTGGGGGATCTGCCTAATCAAAGCCTGGCTGTTTGTTGTTTCTCTCCAGCATTCCTCAGACCCCGGAGTCCATGATTCTCTTCTCCCCACCCTCAATGCCCCTTCTCTTCTGCTGTGCACCCCAGCCCTAGATCCCACCTTGCTGGGAGGTGAACTGCCCAGGTGACCAGCATCTCTCAGTCTACCTCACCTGCCTGAGCTGTGGGAAAGTCCAAATCTAAGCCACTCCTGGGTTTGCTCCATCCTTTGGATCTACCCTGGAGCTGGTGTCCAGCAGGTGGAGCTTTTAGAACCAGCTCAGGGTCATGCCTGCCCAGCTGAGCCTCTGCACGGGTCCACCACCTTGAAACCCCTGCCTGACCTCCTCGTCTTCAGCCAGCAGCCGGGGAACAAGTCCAGGTGACCCAGCGTGGTTCCCAGTCAGCATCCAGCCCTCAAGAACACACCCCTAAGCCTGGTCCTCACATCCTCAGCTCCCAGCCTCCCACCTCTCATCACTGGCCATGACTGTGCCCCCTGGCTTGGGGGTTTTTCTGACCTTGATGCTCTGGGGGACTCTTCTCTTTGCATCTGGTCCCAGGAGAGCATCAGGCTATGGGAACAGCAATGAAGAAGCCGTTTCTCACCTGGTGGAGGGTTTGGATAAGTGCACGAGCAATAACAGCCACTGTGACAAGTTCCTAGGCAGGGAGGTCAGTGCCGTGGGGGCCCGGGAGTGCACCGAGGGAGAGGTCAGTACCATGACTAAGAGTTATCCAGGGCAAGAGTGGGAGGGAGACATGAGTGTTGGCCCAGGAGCAGCAGCTACAAAGGCCAGGGGAATAAAAGACTCTCTGGTGAACCCCTGCTACTGAGCAGGGAGCCTGGAATAACACTGGAGCCTTGACAATAAATAGTGACACCTCCTACCTCCATTAAAATGAGAATTTAAATATTTAAACTTATGGGTAGTCAGTTCACTAGGGAGCTTTGTTTTCTCACGGAATCCCACCTCTGAGTTCCTCCTTTTGCATCATTCCATCTCTGCAGGGGATAAGCAGCATTATCCACAGAACCATTAAGAAGACGTCAGCCAAGGTGCAAACAGCCTAATTTAGCCCTCTGTGTGGGCTGCAGTGAAACTGAGCTCTGGGGAGCTGGGGTCCGTGGCTGAGCTGTGTGCTCTAGGTAAAAGGCAGGAGATGGTCAAAGCAGCTGATAGAAGCCTGCACTGACCATCCCTGCCAACTCCCCGCTCCAGGCAAAGTGGAAAGTTCCAGAAGAGAAAGCAAGGTCCCTCACCAGCTCTAGGTGCTCCAATTCACCCCTCCATGGGGCTCCCTTGTCAGAGAAGAGACTCAGGTGCATTCAGCCCCTCCAGACACTGAGTCTTGAGAACGTGCATTGATTGGCTTCTTTATCATCATGCCTTCTCTGAGTCCATCAACCCAGTGGGGCTGGGGTGGGAGTGGGGAGGGTGTTTGCTGGCGGGGAATACCAGGAGGGGTCTCAGAACCCGCAGAGGTGGACAGGAAGGGGCAGGAGGATGGCGGGAGGGGCAGGCTGGCGTTGGGATGAGCCACCCTGGGGGGACTGACAGAATCTGAGACCCACTGAGGTCTGGAAGGCTGCTCTTCTGCGTGAGTTGACACTTGGAAAAGGGCAGGTTTACCTACATGCCCCACCTGACCAGTCCCCCAGGCTGGTCACCGCCCCAAGGGCAGCTTCCGAGTCACTGGAGAAGGAGGTTATGGAGACGCCTTGCTAAAAATGGGCAAGAGCAGACGTGGTGTCACAGTCCAGGTGATTCTGGGTGCAGTCCCACCGGAAGGATGGCCCAGCCCGGGACCAGGGCTTTATTCAAAAAAAAAAACAATAACTGCTTTCTCCCAAACCTCTTTAATTATCACCTGTTCTCTGTTCCACTAACCCCTGGTCCTCTGGTTGTCTTGGGGAGCAATGTGGGTGGCTCGTTGTCCACATATCCCACCCCTGCCCCATCTTTAGAAAGACTAAGTCAAGCCACTAGGCACTGCCTAACGTCCATGCTTTCCAAAATGCCGCCCATCTCCACGTTCTCCCTCCCAGCACCCCACAGCGACCCGTCCTCATGAGGGGGTCACAGGGTGAGGGGGAGCCTGGGCCTTGTGTGTCAGAAGCTACAAACACCGTGCAGAAGCTGGCATCCCGGCTGTTTGTGCTCATGGAGGGCGGGGCCCAGGCCAGCCAAGTGGACTCAGGAGCAGGTGGCACTGGGCTGGCATTTCTGCCAGGGCTTCCCTCAGCTGGAAGTGTGTGTGTGCCAGCCACCTAACTTCTACCATTATGCCTTCACGTGTGTGTGTATATGTGGACATGTGTGTATGTGGACACATGTATTAATCTGTTTATTCAAAAATTCACACTAGAACTAGAAGATTGTCTAGAACTGCAAAGGTCTAGAGCAGGGCACAGTGAATGCCAGTGCAGGCACCAAATCCAGCCAGCTGTTGCTTTCCTATAGTCTACGAGCCAAGAACCGTTTTTACATCTTTTAATGGTTACATTTTATATAAATACCTACACTGTAGTCTCAGTTTTCCCCATTGGCTGGCAAAGCCTGAAGTATATACTCTCTGACCCTTGATGAAATCATATATGGACCCCTGTTCTCAAACAGCGACTCTCATGGAGTCAGAGTAATAGACTCAGAGAATGTGATCGTCAGGATCTCGGGGTTGACTCGGGGTGCACTGCGCAGTCAAAAGAGTTTGTTCTACTCCCTGATCAAGGACCTCCAGCTGCAGGTCTAACCTGGAGAAACCCTCAGCATTAAAAGCAAGATCGTAGCCACATTGTTTCTGACAATAATGAATAAAAGGGGATTGAGAAGTAAATGATGGTGCATTCAAATGGCAAGCTGCACAACAGGAAGAAAAATGACCTAGACCTGGATACTTGTCATTATGAGCAGACCTCAGAAACACAGTGGTAATTGAAAAAATCAAATTGCAGCATGATCTGCATATTTTGAAACCAGTTATTTAAGTTTACAAGTAAAAGTTCAAAATAATAGTATGTGTTGTTCTTAGGTACATCTGTGTGTATATGTCTATATATGAGAAGATGTCCAAGATGGACTGTAAGTATACAACTTAACTTTCACATTATTGCCCACAGGAAGACAGGGAAGGAAAACAGAAGTGAGATGAAACGGTGGAGCCAAAGGAGTTTCAACAGTACCAATAGTATATAATCTTACACACACATACTCACACTCACACACACACACACCAAAAACAAAAAAAAAAAAAAAGAAGGAAAATGGATAAAATGCAAATACAAACTGAGAGGTGGAAAGCCAGGTACCTGTCTTATTATTCTTATCTCCGAATTCACAGAGTAGATTCTAAAACTACCATTGTTTTTTATTTGCTCTTTCCCACTACAGTTTATTTTGAAATTCAAAGTAACTAAAGATCAGTGTGAGGTTTTTAGTCTAATTGGAACGAACATGGACATTTAAAAATTTGAGAAACACTAAACTGAAGCAGTGGCTTTCAATTTTTAAATCAACTTCATCGAAATATAATTTACATACAATGCATTTCACAATTTTAATATACAATTCTGAAAACAAAAATGCTAATTCTGAAAGAGACGTGCACCCCAAAGTTCATAGCAGCACTATTCACATTAGTCAAGATATGGAAACAACCCAAGTGTCCACAACAAATGGATGGATAAAGATGTGGTGTATTTATACAATGGAATATTACTCAGTCATAAAAAGAATGAAATTTTGCCATTTCCAGCAGCATGGATGAAACTGGAGGGCATTATGCTAAGTGTAATAAGTCAGACAGAGGAAGAGAAATACTGTATGATAACACTTACATGTGGAATCTAAAAAATGTAACAAACTAGTGAATATAACAAAACAGAAGCTGACTCACAGATACAGAGAACAAACTAGCAGTTACCAGTTGTGAGGGGAGGGAATATATAGGGGTGATGGAGGGAACAGTACAAACTACTGAGTGTAAGACAGGCTCAAGGATGCATTGTACAACGTGGGATATAGCCAATATTTTGTAATAATTGTAAATGGAAAGTTACCTTTCAAAATTGTATAAAAAATTTTTAATTAAAAAAAAGCCAAATTATATAGAGATGATATGAACTAACAGCACTTACTATGCAACAAAATATTATGCTAACCAAAAGAAAGTTATGTAATTGCCTTGAAACATAAACTCTTCGTCTCAAAATTATATATACATTTCCATGAGCTTCACCAAATAGACATAACCTACCCATGAAACAACCAACACAATCCAGGGATTAAACACTTCTGTCTCCCAAACCTCTTACCTCTCCCAACTGACCTCTCCACGCCAGCCCCTTCCCCTGGTAAATACTGGAGTGGGTTGTCATTCCCTTCTCCAGGGGACCTCCCTGATCCAGGGATTGAACCCAAGTCTCCTGCATTGTAGGCAGATTCTTTACCATCTGAGCCACCAGGGAAGCCATCTAATTTATGAGTGGGTTTTTTTTTTTCCACAAAACTCTTCCTTCAAGCAGACACATGGGGGAACCCAAGGAAGCGAGCCCTGTGAGATCTGAGCTGTGCTGGATTAACTGGGGGAGCAGAGGTGCTGACTCTGAAAACCGCAGGAGCTCAGCTGTGGTTTCCTCCTTCTTGAACCGCCTTCCTGAACCCAAGCACTGCTTTTAACATGGAGCGTTTCTCCTACTGCACATGAGAGCAGCTGCCTTTTTATTATGTCTTGAATGAGAAAACACCTGTGTGCTGAGAGATTTGCTGGCCCATCACGGTCTGGAGGGCATCCATTCTAAGAGAATTTAGTCTCACCTCTAATTTTAGAGATGAGCATTCTGGGACCCAGAATTGAGAAGAAAGTGAAAGTGTTATCATTCAGTCATGTCCCACTCTGTGTGACCCCACAGACTGTAGCCTGCCAGGCTTCTCTGTCCATGGAATTCTCCAGGTGAGAATACTGGAGTGGGCAGCCATTCCCTTCTCCAGGGGATCTTCCCGACACAGGGATCGAACCCTGGTCTCCTGCATTTCTGGTGGATTCTTTAGCGCTTGAGCCACCAAGGAAGCCCAGAATTGAGGAGGCTTTTGGTTAAACTCACATGGCTGGAGAGTGTGAACCAGCCTGAGGGAAGGGATGTCTGGTCAATCCCATTATGGAGTCAGAGGTTCTGACAACATGCCTGATCCCCTCTGACTGCATCGCTCTGCCCCAAGATGTCCAAATAGATGTGCCCTCTGCCCCTCCCAGGCAAGTGGTACCCAGAATGCCAGGGGAAGAACTGGGATGGGCTTCATCAGCCCAAAGACTGGAGGAATACAGGACATTGCTCTTCCACATGCCCAAAAGGTGGCCAAAGAGGTTTCCATCTTTCTGGCTCACCGGTCAAACGGGATGAGTCACAGTGCAAAGCCAATAAACACGAAATGGTCCAGCATCCTGTGCATAATAGACCTTCAAATAACAGCTGTTCCACTTGCAGAGAGGACGTAGAAAGTCACAAAGGACATTTCTTCCCACTCTAATGACAAGGAAAGGCCAGGAAACCCACAAAAACATAATTTTGAGTCCATTGGAGAGTTGACTGCAACCAAGACAACTAAATACCCAAAGATGGACTCCCCTGAAGGGGACATGGGGACACAGCCTGTCTCACCTTCCTCAGCACGTAGCAGTCCCAACAGAGGTGGCCTCCCCAGAAGCAGATGAGCAGAAATCACCTAAAATTCTAATGACTTCTAGACATCAAGTGCAGACTAGCGTGTCCAGCTTAGAATCGCTGGGACTTCCAGACACAGCGAGAGTTCACAGTCACTCACGTATTCTTTGCCGCAGGCTTCCACCCAGAAGGCGTAGGCAAGATGGTTACAATGAGTGTCCCAAGGTGGTACAGGGGTGTAGGTGGTGACCTGCTGCACTGCAGTCCAGGCCCCAAACCCAGCTCTCCTCCCACACCCTCCTTCAGATGAAACAACGACCTGAAACTGCTGGAGCAGGCGAGCAAAAGCATCTGAGTCAGACCCTTACCCTGACACAGAACAGAGGTCTGCTGCTGGGACTAGGGGGTGGGGGGAGAAGGGAAGGGACAGGGAAGTCCCTCCCATCTCAACACAGAGAAATGCTGCAGAGCTTGGTTTCCAAGGGCAGTGGGCGATGTGCTGATAAATTCCTTTTCCCGAAAGGCAAGATCACATCTCTAATGATTGGAACAGTTCTATCCTAACAAGAATTTCCTTCAGGCCACTTTATTGTCATCCCTTCCTCCACTCCAAGCTCCTGACAACCACTGACATAGTTTCTTAACTTAAATTTCTCCCTTTTCCCGATCCATTCCCCAAGTGAGGAACCGTGACCGTTGACACTTCTGTATGGTTACAAATAGAACCGCTACAAACACTCACATGCAAATCAATCAATCAGTCTCTGTCTCTGAGACTCAGCCCTGACCTAAGCCCGAGGCTGAACCAGGAGAAGTGATACACCTTTCACCCCCTCATCATGAGCACCAAGTGACAAGCACCCAGTCTACCACTGGAGGGTGTCAAGACCATGGAGAATCGACTACACAGGTGCTGCTGAAAGCTGAGTGTGGAACAGGAACCTCCCCCTCCCCCAGCACTCCAATCGCTACACTAAGCATAAGATAACAGCACCCACTGATGGAGAAGCCTGAGGGAAACAAACTCAAAACCTAAGGAAACTGACTCAGCCATCCGTGCTAACTGCCTGGTGGGAGAGCCATGCCCTTTTCTGAGTATAAACACTGTTTACTTCAGTCTCTACGATCTTTCCACACCAACATCTGGCAAGCAATCAAAAATGCTGAGATGCACAGAAAAGCAAGCAAGAACAACCCACTGTAGAGAGACAAAACAACCACTAGAATCACACTCAGATGACTCAGAGGTGGGAACTGTCAGACACGGACTTTAAAATAATTATGATGACTATGTTGAAAAAATCTCATGGGAAAATTGTACAGGAATCTAATAAATCAAATGAGGAGGTAAACTAACAGGGAACTTCAGCAGAGAGTCAAAAAGGGTCAAGTGGGAGTATTATAAATATAGAATGTGATTCCAGAGATTAATTCTTTTTCTGGCCTTATCAGCAGGTTGGATACAACTGAGAAAGGAATCAATGAACTTGAAGATAAAAATTATACAATAAAAATTATACATACTGAAATCAAAAAAGAAAAAGAAGAGTAAAAAAAATAGAACAAACTTGCAGAAGCTGAAGGAAAATAATAAGCAGTCTAACATACATGTCATTGAAGAGAAGAAGAGAGAGAATGTAACAGAAGAAATTCTCTTTTATTCTTCATTATTAGGTTGGTGCAAACATAATTGCGGTTTTGGACAGTAAAATTTAAATCTTTATAACTAGGCTCAAACACATCTTCATTAATCAAAATAGGAACCATTACAATCAAGACATTTTTGCCAATGAGAAATAAATCTGTTTATTCCTGCAGTGTAAAAATCCATGCCTCGGGATTTGACAAACTCTTGGAAAGCATTTTCTACATTGTGCTGGTTGTGGAGGCATTTTCCCTACAAAAAGTTGTTGAGATGCTTGAAGAAGTGGTAGTTGGTTGGCAAGAAGTCAAGTGAATAGGTGGATGAGGCAAAACTTCGTAGCCCAATTCATTCGACTTTTGAAACGTTGCTTGTGCAATGTGTGGTCAGGCATTGTTGTGGATAAGAATTTGGCCCATCATGTTGACCAATGCCAGCTGAAGGCATTGCAGATATCAGTACATCTCATTGATTTGCTGAGCATACTTCTTAGATGCAATGGTCCCACCGGGATTCAAAAAGCTGTAGTGAAAGCCATTCAAAAAGCTGTAGTAGAAATATAGATCAATGGAACAAAATAGAAGCCCAGAGATAAACCACGCACACCTATGGGCACCAGTGACCATGAGTATTTTTTTGGTGCAAGTTTGGCTTTGGGAAGTGCTTTGGAGCTTCTTAAATCTCAGTTCAACCACTGAGCTGGTCATTGCTGCTTGTCATTCAGAATAAAAATAATAGCACTTTCTCAAAAATCAAGCAACTGCTGCAGCTGAATTCTAAACGACCCAATCAAAAAATGGACCAAAGAACTAAACAGACATTTCTCCAAAGAAGACATACAGATGGCTAACAAACACATGAAAAGATGCTCATCACTCATTATGAGAAATGCAAATCAAAACCACAATGAGACGATTACACACCAGTCAAAACGACGCATTTTTTTTTTTTGCAATCAGTTCAGCCACTATGAGGTACCCTTTTAAACGAGTTTTTTCACACCTTTCCAATTTGCTTTTACAAATAGCCAGATGTCCATCGGCAGACGAATGGATAAGGAAGCTGTGGTACATATACACAATGGAATATTACTCAGCCATTAAAAAGAATACATTTGTATCGGCTATTGAGATGGATGAAACTGGAGCCCATTATACAGAGTGAAGTGAGCCAGAAAGAAAAGCACCAATACAGTTAATGCTCATAGTTTGAAAGATGGTAATGGTACATATCAGCTTCAATGATGGCTCTCAGGGAGAAGGTCGGTTGGACGTTGTCAACTTCCAATGGCCAGAACCACTGCACTCCTCATCTTCAAGGTTCTTGTCCATTCTTTGCCAAAAACTTCAATTGAACCACCACTGCAAAAACAAAAACAAAACAAAAAAAATGACAAACTCGCTTGCGACCCCATGGACTGCACGCCAGGCCTCCCTGTCTATCACCAACTCCCGGAGTTTACCCAAACTCACGTCCATTGAGTCGGTGATGCGATCCAACCATCTCATCCTCTGTCATCCCCTTCTCCTCCCGCCTTCAATCTTTCCCAGCATCAGGGTCTTTTCAAATGAGTCAGTTCTTCACATCAGGTGGCCAAAGGATTGGAATTTCAGCTTCAACATTAGTCCTTCCAATGAACACTCAGGACTGATCTCCTTTAGGATTGACTGATTGGATCTCCTTGCAATCCAAAGGACTTTCAAAAGTCTTCTCCAACACCACAATCCACAAGCATCAATTCTTTGGTGCTCAGCTTTCTTTACAGTCCAACTCTCACATTCATACATGACTACTGGAAAAACTATAGCCTTGACTAGATGGACCTTTGTTGGCCAAGTAATGTCTCTGCTTTTTAATCTACTGTCTAGGTTGGTCATTACTTTCCTTCCAAGGAGTAAGCGTCTTTTAATTTCTTGGCTGCAGTCACCATCTGCAGTGATTTTGGAGCCCCCCAAAATAAAGTCTGTCACTCTTTCCACTGTTTACCTATCTATTTGCCTTGAAGTGATGGGACCAGATGCCATGATCTTAGTTTTCTGAATGTTGAGCTTTAAGCCAACTTTTTCACTTTCCTCTTTCCCTTTCATCAAGAGGTTCTTTAGTTCTTCACTTTCTGCCATAAGGGTGGTGTCATCTGCATATCTGAGGTTATTAATGTTTCTCCTGGCAATCTTGACTCCAGCTTGTGCTTCATCCAGCCCGGCATTTTGCATGATGTACTCTGCATATAAGTTAAATAAGCAGGGTGACAATATACAGCCTTGATGTACTCCTTTTCCTATTTGGAACCAGTCTGTTGTTCCATGTCCAGTCCTAACTGTTGCTTCCTGACCTGCATACAGATTTCTCAGGAAGCAGGTCTGGTGGTCTGGTATGCCCATCTCTTTCAGAATTTTCCACAGTTTATTGTGATCCACACAGTCAAAGGCTTTGGCATAGTCATTAAGCAGAAATAGATGTTCTTTTGGAACTCTCTTGCTTTTTTGATGATCCAGCAGATGTTGGCAATTTGATCTCTGGTTCCTCTGCCTTTTCTAAAACGAGCTTGAACATCTGGAAGTTCATGGTTCACATATTGTTGAAGCCTGGCTTGGAGAATTTTGAGCATTACTTTACTAGCATGTGAGATGAGTGCAATTGTGCGGTAGTTTGAGCATTCTTTGGCATTGCCTTTCTTTGGGATTGGAACGAAAACTGACCTTTTCCAGTCCTGTGGTCACTGCTGAGTTTTCCAAATTTGCTGGAATATTAAGTGCAGCACTTTCACAGCATCATCTTTTATGATTTGAAATAGCTCAACTAGAACTCCATCACCTCCACTAGCTTTGTTCGTAGTGATGCTTCCTAAGGCCCACTTGACTTCGCATTCCAGGATGTCTGGCTCTAGGTAAGTGATCACACCATCGTGATCATCTGAATCGTGAAGATCTTTTTTGTATGGTTCTTCTGTGTATTCTTGCCACTTCTTCTTAATATCTTCTGCTTCTGTTAGGTCCATACCATTTCTGTCCTTTATTGAGCCCATCTTTGCATGAAATGTTCCCTGGGTAGCACTAATTTTCTTGAACAGACCTCTAGCCTTTCCCATTCTATTTTTTTCCTCTATTTCTTTGCACTGATCATTGAGGAAGGCTTTCTTATCTCTGTTTTATTCTTTGGAACTCTGCATTCAGATGGGTATATCTTTCCTTTTCTCCTTTGCTTTTCACAGCTATTTGTAAGACCTCCTCAGAGAGCCATTTTGCTTTTTTGCATTTCTTTTTCTTGGGGATGGTCTTGATCCCTGTCTCCTGTACAATGTCACAAACCTCCGTCCATAGTTCATCAGTCACTCTATCAGATCTAGTCCCTTAAATCTATTTCCCACTTCCACTGTATAATAAATTTAAAATAAACAGCAAACAATAAGTCATCAGCAAAAAACATAAAGTGAGAAATCTGCCTTAGAATGATGGTTAACATAATCACATTTATTTAGAATGTATTCCAATATCAAATGGCAAATTTCAACAACTGCTATTACTTTTGCACCAACCTAATAATTTTTTTCTCTGCCTTCAAGCTTCTATGTTTAGATTTCAGCAATTTGACTATGGAGTATGTGTGTGTGTGTATGTGTGTGTGTCTTATATTTTTCCTGATCTGGTTATACCAAGCCTCTTGCTTGTGAGCTTTCATTAATTTTAGACAATTCTTGGTTATTATCTCTACGAATATTTCAAGTATTTGGATTTGCTTAAAGAAATGAAGAGTGAAAAATTGTAAAACTAAAGCAAATATGAAGCACATTTTTAATAGAATATTTTTAGTCTCAGATGAGAAAATATCTTAAGTTGGTAAAAGTAGTGCTAGGAGTAAACAATAGCGGTGGGTCTTCTAATTAGTTAATTCTTTTCTAGACATCCCAGAAATAGCCCAGTCCATCACCTAACCCACTGCTCCTATTTCTTCTCAGTAAGTCCGAGGCCCCACTACTCCTTATGGTTCAAGATATCATCAGAGGTTGTCCCTGTTGAAAAGTAGAGGAAGCCCCCTACCATGTCTGCTCAGCCCACCCCTGGTTCTAACCTGCTGGATGGGCAGCTCCTTGAGAACACAGACTCATCTCCCATGGACAGCATCGCTCCTCAAGCCCATCCTACCAGTGTACCCACTCTTCCCCTCTAGAACCTTCGGTGACACTTCAAGACCCTCTTAGGCCAGCACAGGGGCAGCCAGGATGGCAGCGAAGCCCACTCCTCAGGAACTACCCATAGCCATGGGGGCATGAGAGACCGGTGGTGAGTGCCCTGACCTCCATCCTTCAGGGAAACATTCTCTGCGCTTCTCACACATCTTAGCAAAATCGAGCTCTGCTTCTCACAGTAACACATTCTCATTTTTTATTTTTTGTTTTTAATACACTCTCATTTTGATTGTTTCTCCTCCCCTGTCTCACCCTCCTGCCTCCTGGGATCACCTCACAGAAAATCACCTGCACCCAGCTGTGGTCTCAGGCTCTGCTCCAGCCAAGACAGACTCCATATTGATGACTCAGGACCTCGGCGTCCTCTGGCTTCATCAGTCCAGAAAGAGAGCTTGTCGTTGCCCCAGTCTCACCAGGGAACAACCGCATGTGCCAGCAAGAACCACTCGACTTGCTCATCTGAAGAAACAAGCCAATCGCTTATTCCAGGGAGAAGGGGGGTGGCAGGGTGAGTGCTGCCCTCCCAGGGACCAGTTATTGCTCTGCATTCCTTCCACTGACATGAACGCCCAGAGGAGCCAAGAACATGTGGTCAAGGACCCAAGTTTCCTAAGTTATCTTCCGCACACAAATACACACACAAATACACAGTGCAGTGCCTAAAAAGGGGAAATTGAATCGTGATAAATTTATGGCAGGTTTCAGACCTGGACTGTCCTCAACCCATCTTTCTGTGCTTCTCAGAGTGGAGAGTCTGGGCCAGTGCCCCAGAAGCCAGTGACCCCTGTGACTGAAAGCAGGGACAAGCCTGAGATCCCCGTAAACACGCGCACTCTGGCCCTCTCCCTTTTAAGAACAAAACATCTTCTCAAAGCACTGGACTCAGGGCTGTTCAGAGACTCATGGGGGATTCCCAAGGAAACCATGGGACAGCTTAGGGCTTTGCAACTCCTGCAACCCCAGGCTAAACCCCACTGAGAGCTGCCTGTGTGCAAATAAGGCACCAAGTGAGATTAAGAGATGAGGAAACCCAGGTCCTACTCTCAGTGAGAGTTCAGTCTAATAGGACAAAAGACAGCTAAGAGCACAGGAAGGTGATGCCCTCAGGCTTTTCCAAAAAGGACTCGACTCCCTTTAAAGTTCGCGAAACAGCAGAGGATTGAATTGTGACATGTGCTATAGGGTATAACTGTGGAGCCAGATTTCAAGTGGAAAACTGAGTTAATAGTGCCTCAAATTCAGAAAGAGCAAAATTAAAAATCACTAAATTAAGAAATAGTACCTAGTTAGAGGGCTTCCCAGGTGGCACTAGTAGTAAAGAATCTACCTGCCAATGCAGGAGCCACAAGAGACTCAGGTTTGATCTCTGGGTCAGGAAGATCCCCTGGAGGAAGAAATGGCAACCTGCTCTAGTATTCTTGCCTGGAAAATTCTATGGACAGAGGAGCCTGGCGGGCTACAGTCCACGGGGTTGCAAAGTGTCAGATGCAACTGAACACACACACACACACATACACCACCCTAGTTAGAGCTTCTTGTGCCTGTAGGAAGTTTGCAAACTGGGAGCTTTCAAATTTAAAGATGATATGATGCTCAGGGATGTGACACTACAAGATGGTTTATAAAGTGAAAATGAGGCAATTATTTACACCCCTTTACAAAGATGGGTGATGACGGCGGGGGCTTCCGGATGGCAGGGGATTGGTTTAAAGTGATCCTCTCATACCCTTTTAGGAAGGAGACTCAGGTTTCTTTTATGATTATCAGGGACATTTACAAGAAATAACCCAAGTATAAGCTAGATTCAGTTCTGCTTACGTGGCTCACGGGAATTCTCAAGTCTGGTCTCCTTTTAGTATTTCATTTTGGCAATGGACACTAAGAGACATGTAGACCAGGGAGAAATGTGATGAAGGTCCAAAGTGTGTTTTTTCTTATGGGAAGAGAAGTGTTGTCTCTGAGTTCTGCCCAGGCTCCTGGGAAGCCTCGATCTAAGAAAGCACCTCCTTCTACACAGTGGAGCCATGATGAGAGTCTGTCTTCTGCTGCAGGCCCTGGACCCACCTCCAGCATCCAGGGGAGCAACTCACTTAGTGTAGCTTAGGGAGCAACACAGGACCCCAGACATGACATTACCTTTAAAAGCCATGAAACTCCTTAAAAAAAAATGTGAATCTGAACCCCAGAGAGAGGCTGTGATTAAAGATGGGATGAGAGTTGACTCTCCTAAAACCTTCTTGGCCTTGTGGGAAGCTTCTCCGAGGTGCCCTGACATGTTCAGCTACATCACCTGGGCTTCTCCAGTCTTGAAAGATGTTCCAGCCCTATGATCCTTATCTCAGCACATTCCCAGGCTGAATTGAAGATGAGGCAAATTCCTCAAAGCTTCTGTCTGGAGAGGTGGGGACTGACCTTAGTGACTGGCTTTCCAAAAGAATGGGGCAAAAATGATGTTCTAACGATTCTGAGCCTAAGACATCTTGCCAGAGAAAGACAAATATCTATATTGCTTATATGCGAATCTTTAAAAAAAAAAGATACAAATGAACTTATTTACAAAACAGATTTATGGACTTAAGAGAATGAATTTATGGTTATGGGGTGGGGGTTGGGGAGAGAAGGGTGTTAGGGAGTTTGGGATGGACATGTACACACTGCTATATTTAAAATGGATGACCAAGAAGGACCTACTGTGTAGCATAGGGAACTCTACTCAATGTCATGTGGCAGTCTGGATGGGAGGGGTGTTTGGGGGAGAATAGATACATGTATACGTACAGCTGAGTCCCTTTGCTGTCCACCTGAAAATAACACAACATTGTTAACCAACTGTACTCCAATATAAAATAAAAACTTAAAAAAAAAAGAAGTCCTGCAACTTCTGTCTTGGACTCTTCCGGGAACTCTCGTTCTATGGTCACTCCCACTCGGAGTCCAGCCTCCATGCTGTGAAAGGCCAAAGCCACGTGGAGGCCACACACCTGTGTTCCAGTGACAGTCTCAGCCCTGCCAGCCATGCGGGTGAGGCATCTTGAATGTCCCACCCCATCAAGTCTGCAAGTAACTGCAGCCCAGCCTCCTGTGACGGTAACTACACAAAAACAGACCCGCCCAGATAAGCCCAACCAACCAGCAAAAGCACAAGAAATAATACCAAATTATTGCTTGAAGCCATGAAGTTTGGTGTCATTTTCAACCAGCAAACAGATAACAAGGGTCCAGGTATAAGGGACGTTGCTAAGAACGACGTTCCCTGCCCACAATAAGGGCTGGTCCCCTCATCCAGCTGCCCCGTCCTTCACAGTTCTGCATGCCTCCTGGGCACCTGGGAAATACAGGAGGGACTACTTGCTTCCACATTCCTGCAGAATGCAACAAGTGCACAGCACAGTCAGGAGTGCCTGGGGAGACTCTCAAGTTCAAGGGCCTCGCTGTGCAAAGAACCTGAAGCTCAGAAAGATAAGGGATAAGCTGGTGACAAGGCCAGGGCTGCAGACTGGTGCACCTGACTCCTGTCCTGTGCTTCCGATGAAACTCCCTGCTGCAGCTCCCTGCTGCCTCCTCACCCATCCTGGAGCGAAGCAGACAGTCTTGAACACAGATTCTGCCATGCAGAACTTTCCTGGTTTGCAGGAGACCTCAGAGTAATCTGCTCACCACAAGCTCATCTCACTGCCTAGAAAGGGCAGTCTGCCAAGTGAAAGTGAAAGTCGCTCAGTTGTGTCTGACTCTTTGCGACCCCATGGATTGTACAGTCCATGGAATTCTCCAGGCCAGACTACTGGAGTGGGTAGCCTTTTCCTCCTGCATGGCATCTTCCCAACCCAAGGATTGAACCCAGGTCTCCCACATTTCAGGAGGATGCTTTACCAGCTGAGCCACAAGGGAAGCCCAGTCTGCCAAATGATGCCCCTTAAAATTGACTCATTACACCTGCTTTGAGCATCTACTGTGTCCCAGGACATGAATTAGGCACAGACATAAGGTACTCGAGGGTAAATAAAGGAATCACTTTTGGAAAGCGATTAGCCGAGGCCAGGTCACAGACAAGGTCTGCTTGCATGCCTTGAGATGAGTCCTCCACCAGCACTGTCTGTCCGTGACAGGCCACAGGGTCATCAAGGAGCCACTTTTGGGGAGCAATGCAAGGCTTCCCAAAGGGTGGTATTTGAGCTCACTTTGAAGAATAAGCAGGAATTGACAACGCAGGTACGGGGTGAGGGTACGGGCAGAAAGAAAGAAGACAAAGGTATGAAGGAGTCAAAATCCCAAGTGTGCCTCAGACCTGCAAGTATTCTGTTAGGGTTGTGGTGGAGTGAGATAAGAATGAGAAGCTGAGACTGGGCAAGGCAGATTACAAGTCAGTAATAGGGTTGGGACTTTCATCCTGCAGAAAAAAATCAGACACTGTACACCAACCAGTAACAGGACCCATCTGTTTCACAACAGAGATTTTGACAGTGGAGAGAATAGATGGGAACGCCATGAGTCAACTCTTGCTGAGTAACGAATACCCCAAAATGGCAGTGGCATACAAAAATAAGCGCTTATTTCTCACTCTTGCGTGCACCAGCATTTTGGCTAAGAAGGGCTGACCTTGCCTGGGATTGGCGGGGCTTGCCTCTAGATAATGTTTACAGTTCAGTTCTGCTCCACGTAGCTCTCATCTTTCTTAACCGGAAGCTATCCTAAGCATTTTCTCCTCACAGTGAGGGCAGAAATGCAAAAGGCAAGCCCAGCAGCACAAGCACATTTCAAACCTGGACTCCTGACCCACAGAAACTGTGATATAATAAATTGGTGTTGCTCTAAGATGCCTTCTCTCCCAAGTACATCTTCCCAGCAGTGGATCTTCAACTTTTGGTGTTTTGTTTTGTTTTTTTTACTTTTTTGGCCATGCCACGCAGCACGCAGAATCTTATTTTCCTGGCCAGGGATTGATCCTATGCCCATTGCAGTGGAAGTGGGGAGTCTTAAGTCACTGGACCAACAGCTGCTGCTGCTGCTAAGTCACTTCAGTCGTGTCTGACTCTGTGCGACCCCACAGACGGCAGCCCACCAGGCTCCTCTGTCCCTGGGATTCTTCAGGCAAGAATACTGGAGTGGGTTGCCGTTTTCTTCTCCAACAGTTCAGTTCAGTTCAGTCGCTCAGTCGTGTCCGACTCTTTGCGACCCCATGAATCTCAGCACGCCAGGCCTCCCTGTCCATCACTAACTCCCGGAGTCTACCCAAACCCATGTCCATTGAGTCGGTGATGCCATCCAGCCATCTCACCCTCTATCGTCCCCTTCTCCTCCTGCCCTCAATCTTTCCCAGCATTAGGATCTTTTCCAATGAGTCAACTCTTCACATGAGGTGGCCAAAGTATTGGAGTTTCAGCTTCAGCATCAGTCCTTCCAGTGAACACCCAGGACTGATCTCCTTTAGAATGGATTGATTGGATCTCCTTGCAGTCCAAGGGACTCTCAAGAGTCTTCTCCAACACCACAGTTCAAAAGCATCATTTCTTCGGCGCTCAGCTTTCTTCACCGTCCAATTCTCACATCCATACATGACTACTGGAAAAACCATAGCCTTGACTAGACAGACCTTTGTTGGCAGAGTATTGTCTCTGCTTTTCAATATGCTATCTAGGTTGGTCATAACCTTCCTTCCAAGGAGTAAGCGTCTTTTAATTTCATGGCTGCAATCACCATCAGCAGTGATTTTGGAGCCCAAAAAAATAAAGTCTGACACTGTTTGCACTGTTTCCCCATCTATTTCCCATGAAGTGATGGGACCAGATGCCAGAGAAGGTCCTAATTTTGTTGTATTTTGCAATCTGGACAGGCTAAGAATTCCCCAAATTTCAGGCCCTTGTTCTTTTATTTAACAAATCTTTCCATCAACTGATTTCTTTCTTCTCAGCAAAAAAGGAACTAGGCTGTATTTTTAATACTTTGCTTGGAAATCTCTTCATGTATTAATAATATCCAAATTCATCCCTTACAGATTCTGTTTTCCACACAACTATAGGACAAAACTCAGCTAACTTTTCTGCCACTGTGTAACGAGGGTCTCCTTTCCTCCCTATCCCATCACGTGCTACTCATTTCCTTCTGAGTCCCTTCCTCACCAGAAGGACTTTGAATATTCATTTTCCCACCAATGTTCTCAGCTTTCCCAGTGACTCAGCAGTAAAGAACCCGCCTGCCATTGCAGGAGATGCAGGTTCAATCCCTGGGTCAGGAAGACCCCCTGGAGAAGGAAATGGCAACCCAGTCCAGTATTCTTGCCTGGAAAATCCCACGGACAAAGAAGCCTGGCAGGTTACAATCCATGGCGTCATAAAAGACTTGGACACGACTTAGTGACTAAACAATGGTAACAACAACTGATGTTCTGTTTGTGACAACAGAGGTATTTTTCAGGGCCACACAGGCTTTCCTCATCATGTTCTTTGCTTCCTCCTGAGTCACCCCATCCATGTTGCTAATGATAGTCTTGTTCAAGGCAACCTTGATCTCTTCTATCATGGTCCTTTCAGCCTTTACCCATCACCCAATTCCAAAGCCACTTCCACATTTTTAGGTATTTGTTACAGCAGCACTCCACTTGCAGGTACAAAAATCTATATTACTTTCCCATTGCTGCTGCAATGAATTGCCACAAACTTTGTGGTTTAAAACAACAACAACAACCTTACTCTCTTATGTTTCTGATGGTGAAAAGTCTACAATCCACAGATCAGCCTACTTGTATTCCTTCTGGAGGCTTTAGGATATAATCCATTACTTGGCTTTTTCAGCTTCTAGAAGCTGACTGAATTCCTAGGACCATGGCCTCCTTCATTCCAACCTCTTGCTTCCATCTCCAACTGTGAACTCTGTCTCCCATTCAGAGGGATGCTTGTGATTATATTGGGCTCATCCAGATAACCCAGAAGTATCTCCCCATCTCTAGAGCAACAAGTTAATCACATGTACAAAGGTCCTTTTACCACATAAAGTGATATAGTCCCAAGTTCCAAGGATGAGGATGTGGACATGTTTGTTCATTGTTCAGTCGCTAAGTCTGACTCTGCAGCCCCACGGACTGCAGTGCACCAGGCTTCCCTATCCTTCATTATCTCCCAGAGTTCGCTCAGATTCATGTCCATTGAGTCAGTGATGCCATCCACCACATCCTTGGGGGTCCATTATCTACCTGACCGACAGTGTAATGGTGAGTATGTGGCTATGCATTTGCCAAAACTGATAAAACGTTACAGTGCAGAATTATGAGGGAAAAATGCAGACAAATCCCAATAGAGGGGTATCTTTCAAAAATACCTTGTCAGTCTTCCTCAAGACTGTCAAGGGACTTCCCTGTCAGTCCAGTGGTTAAGAATCCACCTTGCAATGCAGGCGATGCAGGTTTGATCCCTGGCCAGGGAACTAAGATCCCACATGCTGAGGAGAAAGTAAGCCCACACAACACAACTAGCAAGTCTGCGCTCCACGATGAAGATCCCGGGTGCCACCACTAAGACCCAACACAGACAAATAAATACATATTTTTTTTTTAAAAAAAGACTGTCAAGATTATCAAAAACAGGAAAGTCTGAGAAACTACTGCAGCCAAGAGAAGCCCAAGGAAACACGATGAATGTATTATGGTACCTGGATGGGATCCCGGAATAGATAAAGGATATTAGGTTAAAACTAAGTAAATCCGAATAAAGTATGGGGTTTAGTTAATAACAATGTATATGTATTGGTTCATTATCATGACAAATACACTATGTTAGTAGTAAATAATAAGAGAGTAAACTTGGTTTGGAGTACTTGGGAACTTTGTACTACCTTTGCAATTTCCCTGTAAATTTAAAACCACTATAAAATTTAAAAGGTTGTCTTAGAAAAAATAATAGGGGGTCATTCAAGTGTTTCAACTGGGAAAAGTACCATGACAACCCCAGGGTTTGGGGAAACAGTCCTGTTGGATTGGGAGAGGGAAGGGCTGGCATCCAAGGGTTCACCTGGATCCACTGTGGTTGGCGATGATGGCAATTGTTCAGAAGTCTACAGTTCAATGAAGCTAGAAATGGGTCTCAACAGGTGCTCCTGAAAGAGGCCCATGGGTCTTCTTGAATAGCTGAACACTAGGGAGAAGGCAACGGCAACCCACTCCAGTACTCTTGCTTGGAAAATCCCACGGATGGAGGAGACTGGTGGGCTGCAATCCATGGGGTCGTGAAGAGTCAGACACGACTGAGCAACTTCACTTTCACTTTTCACTTTCGGGCATTGGAGAAGGCAATGGCAACCCACTCCAGTGTTCTTGCCCAGAGAATCCCAGGGACGACGGAGCCTGGTGGGCTGCCATCTATGGGGTCGCATAGAGTCAGACACAACTGAAGCGACTTAGCAGCAGCAGCAGCAGCGGGGACAGATAACCCATGTCTTCATCTACCCCTAAGCCCTCTTTACCATGACTCTGGCTTGTACCATTGTTGTTAAATAATATCCTTCAGTCCTCATCATAAAACATGTCCCAGGCTTGCCTCTGAGAGAGACTGAAAACCCCAGCAAAGTAAGTTTTGGTCAAATCCATTCAGCTTTAGTGTTCAGTTCCCCACAGAAATGCAGGTCAGTCAATCAGGATACAATTTGTTGAAAGCCTGCCTTTTTGACAGAAGAATCAGTTAATATAGGAGAAAAAAGAAGCACAGGCATGATGGCGGTGCCTTGCATTTTCAAAATGGAGCCGTCAGCCACTTGGCTAAGATGAGGTGTTTTGAAGTAAACATATGAAATTGAGCAGTTTCCTGGTTTCTGTCAGCTGAAGATTAGAAGGCAGAAGTTAAACGCAGGCATTTTTCCCTTCACAAATGACACGCAGTGCTCAGAGAGCTCTTTGTAAAGCTTCACGGGATGGTGGTTATTTACAATGTTCCTTGCACCTAAAAAACAGAAGGATCCTCTGGCCGTATTACCTGTGCATAAAGCAGGGATCATGTCCTGTTCAGGCACCCATAAGTCCCCTCCCCACAATATGCTAACATTATGGGGGGAGGGAGGGAGGCAAGGTGGGATTGTGGCTGTGGAAGGTTGGTTGCTTGCTTTGTTGTTCTATTTTGGTTTTGTCTTGTTTAATGTCCATCCTAAAGGAAATCAGTTCTGAATATTCATTGGAAGGACTGATGCTGAAGCTGAAACTTCAGTACTTTGGCCGACTGATGTGAAGAATTGACTCATTCGAAAAGACCCTGATGCTGGGAAAGATTGAAGGCGGGAGGAGAAGGGGACAACAGAGGATGAGATGGTTGGATGGCATCACCAACTCAATGGGCATGAGTCTGAGTCAACTTCGGGGCTTGATGATGGACAGGAAGGCCTGGCGTGCTGCAGTCCATGGGGTCGCAAAAAGTCAGACATGATTGAGCGACTGAACTGAACTGAACTGAACGTTTAGGCCTTCGTCTTGTTTCTGTAACCAGCTCAACAGCTCTCCATAAACCAGGGTCAGTAATGCCCCAGAAGATTCAATCTGATGGTTTAGGGGACTCAAAGACTTCACCAACAGCCTCCCCTGCAGGACAGATGGGGTGCCCGTCCCTGAAATTTGGAGGGAAAAAACAAGGAATAGAACGTCTTCAGATCATGGATTCCTCCTCGAGTAAGAGCCAACAGCCCAGGGCAGCCCTGTTCCTCCCTGCCCACCCCACTCCCCAAACAGGGTACCGCGTTTGCCGGAGCCCAGATGTCCCATTCTGTTTAATCCACACCTGCCTCAGGGGCTCACG
Source organism: Okapia johnstoni (assembly GCA_024291935.2). NCBI lineage: Eukaryota > Metazoa > Chordata > Mammalia > Artiodactyla > Giraffidae > Okapia > Okapia johnstoni. The sequence goes on from CM044324.1 coordinate 30,165,600, forward strand.
TAGCCAGTTACCACCACCAACAGAGGATGGGGCCAAAGCTGTGCCAGTTTGATGCGACCCAGACAGTGAGAATCTTTGACCTTTCTCTTTAGAAAAGCAAATATTACCTACACCTGTGTATGCATGCATGCGTGCATGCATGCTAAGTCAAACCCATGTCTCTTGAGTCACAGACACAGAAAACAAACTTATAGTTACCAAAGGGGCAAGGTGGGAAGGGGGAAGGATAAATTACTGGGATTAACAGATATACACTCCTGTTATAAAGTAGATAAACAACAAGGACTTACTATAAAGTACAGGGAAGTATATTCAATATCTTGTAATAAACTCTAATGGAAACAAATATGAAAAGTAAATATATACACGTGCATATCTTTCCAAGCCAACAAACCCTCTTTTATAACATGTTTTCAATAATTGTAAATCATCCTATTCTGTATGAAAATACCAGAATGCATTTACTGAATCCATTTTTTGCCACATTTTTTTATTTCCTATATTTATAAAAGACATTTTAGTGAACATCCTTAGAACTAAATCTTTGAACAAATCTTTAGTGGTTTCCTTGGGATAAATTTCAAGACAAATAAAGGTTAGGAAACAGTGTTTTGAAACTCTTAAAGCTTTTGCTATTCACTGCCTCACTGAGCTTCAAAAATGAATATACCATTTTCATCCAAGTGGGGCTGCATTCCCACTGACATAGGAGATTATTCAAGTATATTTCTGAAATGACTTTCCTCTGTTAAATGCTTTTATTTTAAAACCTGGGTTCCACATACTACTCATTGAAATTGTGAGTGAACTCATTTTTCATAGTTTATAACTATAACTTGTATGTAAGAGAATTACAGATTTTTTACCCCTATATTAGAACCCCAGTCATATTTCTGTAGTCTCTTACAATAGCTCTCCGGTTGACCATTTTAAGTTTCCCAAATAGAAAACAACATAACTGGTAAATGATAATAATGTCCTCTGTAAATCTTCCCTTCCAGAACTTATTCCTCATTATCTGTCACACTTCTTGGGCTAATGCCGCGTAAAACAATATTGAATTACGGTCGGGACCGTCGCAATCTTTTCTTGTTTCTGACTTTAATGAGACTGTCTCCAATGTTCCTCAATTAAATGTGATGTTTTCTCTTAATTTAAGATTGATGTTTTAATCAGTAAGCAATCGTTCAGCTGTTTTCAGTAACAGAAAACTAAACTTCAACTGGCCGATACAGTAAATTAGAAGCCCCCCCATCCCCTGGTCCCCTCCTCCGCCCCCCCATCCCCACCCCACAAGTACAGACAAGCCTTGATCTAGTCAATCACCTTCTCCTCATTTTAGGTCCAAGGCGTCTTCCTCTCCTGCCCATCACAGCAGTCAGAGGCCTCCCAGGGCTGCAGTTTTCTTGTTCACATAAAACAGAAAGCGAACATCTCTGTAGGTAGCTGCTTTCCCAGGAGCCAGAAGAAATATCTCTATGTCACACTGGCCCCATGGGCAGTCACTTATTTATTCCTAAACAGCAGCTGTGGCCAAGAGGACAGGTTATGTTAATTGCTTAAGTCAACTATAAAATAGTCATGGAATGACCCCAAAACAGTAGATGTCCCTACAATCATCTTTATCAAAGTAAGGACCCAACTGTCTCTTCCCAGTTCAAAGAGTTTTATCAGAAACAGACATTTGGACGTTCATCTAATGCCTCTTCAGCATCTATGCTCTCTTTCCTGGCATCTTTCTTCAGTTAATTATAATTGTTTCTACACTTCAAGATCCTCCAAAGTGATTCTTCTTAGAATTTCTTGCAATACAATATAGAGCTCTTTTACCCAGGAGGCATTCAATAAATACCTCAAAAATTTCAAAAAAAAATCCTGCTGGGATATGGCCTCCTGGGAACCTGGGAACTAACAGGGGCCCCAGTAGCCCAAGAGCTTTAAGTCTACAGGACAACACGTTAGCTTTAAAAACATTTGTCTTGGCTATATGTATATCTATATGTATAACGATAGATAGATATAGATATAGATATGCTCAATGTTGTCCTAGCCTGTGATGCCAGAAACTTTACAAGCTCTCAGTCAATAGGACAACACCTTAGCTTTTAAAAGGTTCTGATTCATGTTAATGTATGGCAAAAACTACTACAGTATTGTAAAGTAATTAGCCCCCAACTAAAATAAATAAATTTATTAAAAAAAATAAAATAAAATAAAAGGTTCATGTTGAATATACATATACTTAATGTTGTCCTAGCCTGTGATGCCAAAAACATTAGGAATCCAAGCTACCCCTTCAACCTGGTTTCTACCCAAGCTGAGCCTGGTTGCCTGTGCCATGTCCTGCAGAAACTCGGGCAGTGTCAAACACTGCATCAAGGCTCCTGCTCGTGCCTTGTTTGTTTATGGACTTGTCTCCCCTCTAAGCTCATTTAGGACAGGCCTTCTGTATCTGATTTGCATTTGTGTCAAGCTGAGCAGAATACTTATATTTGAAGACAATATTTACTGGAAATTATTTTACTCAGAAACATTTTGAAATATCACCTTTCTAGTTATGGATTTCTAGGTCATTGCCTGGGCCTAAGCAAAACATTCAATACATGAGGGAGAAAATGATTTGTGTCTTATTTTCACTTGGATGTTATTGTATCCTCAGATGGTACTCAACTCTCCTGGGCCCCCCGGGAAATACTTAAAAATGATGCCTTCTGTTGGTTCAAAGTTTTAATGGGATCACTGTAAGTTTCATCGATCAAAAACATTTCCAAAACTCAAATCTGAGTTTGCTGGTAGGTGTTGTAGGTGGAGACATTCCGCTTTTACTGTATCATCACTGGGCCAAGGTTGCTTCAGGTTTGACCAACAATAAATCATCAGCTGAGAAACGGGAGAAGCAGACACATCATTGGCAGAAATTCATGGAAGTTGCTTAAGCTACTGACCAGTGTCTGCAGGTAGAGATCACTCTGCATGTCCATTATTCCTTGTGTAGAGTTATTTAGAAACATAGTATTTCCCTGGCTTGGGACCTTGTGCATGTCTCTGCATCAGACATTGTGTGACTCTGAATTCTCCTTGGAAATATGAGCCTAAAATATATTCCACAGACATCTAACATGTAACTGTCATTTCAGATCACAGTGGTGATAAGGGAGCACGTGCAGCTGGGTGAATGGATGGTGGTAAACGTGAAAATGTGACCCTAATCAGCAAACGTGTTTGTACCTCTTCTCATTTCTGGAGATCAGCCACGTTTGCTTACCTTGATGGAGCCAAAGACAGTTGGGGAATTGTGCAATCATTGGATACATTTTGGACTGTCTATCTGAACATCCCAGATGGTGAAATAAGATATTCAACCTCTGGCTGAATCTGTCTTAGTTCAACCTCAACCCTCACTCCTTTTGCCCACATTTAAAACCATGTGTTCCCTCCCAGGATTTTTCAGAATCACCGAAATTTGTACAGTCAATAGATCCATAGAAATTAGAGCTACACTGGACCTCAGAGAGCCTCAGTCCACAGACATGAACCCAGGTGAGCATCCAGAACGACCAGGTAATTTACCAAGTTTACACACCTGGTTAGCACCCAAGGCGGCAACATTCGTCTAGTCTCCCCATCCCAAGAGGAGCATTCTTTCCACGGGGACCCAAAACTGTTATTTCAGTTTGCAAGGACCCCCATCAATCACTAATGACTTTTGGTCACGTCAGAACTAGTGATTTTGTCACTGATCTCCTACCAGCCCAACATGGATTCTTTGGAAAAGTGTCCATGTAGTTTTGCCAGTTACACATGAAGCCACATCTGCTGATGGATGACAAGTCACCCATCGGAAGAATTAAACTAATGTGTCATTTTATATTCACAGCCCTCCCTGGGACTACACATGGTATTATTTCTACATTATTAATTGCTCTGACCTTCTGAGAACATAACAGTTAAAGTTCTCCCCACTGGGTTCTCTAAAAACAAAATTTGCTAAACAATCCCCAAACCCAGTTCAATTTAAGTCCAGGAAGAAAAGATGTGAGGGCTTTAAAATTGTTTCCTGTTTTTGTGCCATAAAACAAGGAACTTTGGTTTGTAGGGAACCTTGTCAAGAGCCAGGCAGAGGCTGGTTCTAGGATAAACATGATCCCAAATGTTGGGGTACCAATTCTATGGAAGTTGCGTTCAGAATTGGTTATTGGTAAGGCTTGCCCCCCTCCTTCAAAAAAATGGTTGTTCTTGGGGCCAGTCACCCAGGAAGGAAACTGGAAAGAGGATTCATAGGACTCTTGCCTTTCATCTCCTGGCTTTGAGGAGCTGAGATATCCAAGTGTGTGGGACTCACTTATAGGGGCTAAGGTTGTACCTACCACTGGGGGATACAAATGCATCTTTGAGAACCTCTTGAAAGCTGTAGACCCCGTTCCCAGGAAAATGCACAGGCACATGTTCAATTGCAATTGACCTTGTAGGCATCAGTGGACCTTGCTGAAGTTCAACCATGGACCTCCCAACGTCCACCCAGGATCTGATATAACAGCAAGCTGGGGCCTAAGGGGAGGAGTGCATCTTCTGCAGAGCACCCCAAGAATAAACAAAAAGAAAACAAAGCCAAGAGGAAACCATACCTCACAGCCAGATTATCTAGGTTCCTTTCAGCATCTATTTCCATCATACTATCCAAAAGACTTCAGAAAAGTTTCGTAGAGTGTCAGACTTTTTCAAATATACAGTTAAGGGGAAGGGCTGTGTCCCTGCTCAGGCCAGAATATGGGTGAATATCCTCTCGGGAGGATGAAATCTGGGCTATGTGATCCAGCCACCCCTCATGACAGGAAATACACTCCTTGGACAACCCAGGTTTATTTTTCCATTTCGGAAGATGCACGTGTTTCACCATTGACTGTGAAATCTCTCCACATCAGTGAGGATACTTTAACGCATCCTCAGCAAACTGGTCCTCTAAGTTGAGCTGATTCTTCATAGAGGTTCAGTGACAGTGACAGGGAAGTTGCTCAGTCATGTCTGATTCTTCTCAACCCCATGAACTGTAGCCTACCAGGTCCTCCATCCATGGGGCTTTCCAGGCAAGAGTACTGGACTGAGTAGCCTTTCCCTTCTCCAGGGGATCTTCCCAACCCAGGGATTGAACCCAGGTCTCCCACATTGCAGGCAGACGCTTTACCATCTGAGTCACCAGGGAAGCCCTGGCTGCAGCTAAAACCGGATCCATGATTTTAGGTCTTTTTAATCTTGTTTGCAAAAGATATGATGGACATTATAAAAAAAATTTTTTTTTATTATGCTTTCTGACCCGGGCCTGAAGGTGGGAATTTAACATGAAGATCACTTACCTCTCAGTTCCTTTGAAGACTCCACTTGGCAGATGAAGGCTTTGGTGAGTGGGTGACTCCAGTTTTTACATGTTGTTGGACTGAATTTCACCTCGTGCTTATGGCTTATGTTGCTGGCCAAAATCTTGGCTTTCTTTGCCCACTGAAGTTGAATAAAAAGTATGGAGACAGATTTTGGAGAAAATAGAAAGGTAACTTTAATTCTTAGCCGGCAGAGAGGGGAATACAGTAGGCTCATGCCTCAAGAACTGTGCCCACCCCCATGAGGAATCTAGGGGCTTATATAAGACGAGGGGGGTTGCAGTCAGGAGTCCGTGATGAGGAACAAAGGTGATAGGATCTTGATTTCTTCCTCTTGCCTTGTTTCAAAGACAGTCATAAACTGACATCAGTAACTCAGCAATTGAGTCTGGCAGCTCAGTGGCTGCCTTCTTTCTGATATGTAACTACAAAAGGAAGGGTGTTGTAAGGGTAAACACTAGACACAGGATGTATTTAGCATAGAGTTAAAAGAAAAATAGGTGTGAAGTGTAGCTCCTACAGAGTTAGGGGGCAGAAAAGCAAACTTAGTTACAGACATGCAGGGTCAGGCCTGCTCTTGTTCTCTTATCTTCTTTGTTCTCAGAAAAGAGAAAGAAAAACTCATTTCTCTTTTTTCCTTTTCACTGCAACACATACAACATGAAATTGTAAACAAGTGAGACAAAGCTGAACTAGGGAACATCAGGGTGAGAGGGAATTTGCAGAGCTTTGGAATTTTCATTCAGGGACTGAATGAAAGGGGTTAAGTCTCCGTGCTTTCGGGTCCCTGGTTGGAGGACTAAGATTCCACATGCTGCATGGCCAAAAAATTTTAAAGATTAAAAAAAAAGACTGACATTTTCATTTAGTATTTTACTTTATTTTTTCTAATCTTGTGCCGTGTACAAACTTTTAAAAGTATTATGGAAAAGCAAGCATGGTAGTTAGGATGGGGTAGGAAAGGTAAAATAAGCCTACCATCCATCATAATACTACCATTCAGATACAATACAGTTCCTTTGGGCCTGTTTCTTTCCTGTGATTTTTTTTAGGTGTTCTGAGCACAGCTGAGATAAAACCCTACAAAGCAATCACCATCCTGTGAATATTTATGTAATAAACAACTTCCAATATCATAAAAAGTATAACCTAAAACATCATTCTTAGGGACCACATAATATTCTTCTGCCTGAATGCTCCATGATTTACTCAACCATTACTTTAATGACAGGTATGTACATTTTCAAACTTCTCACTTTTTATAAATAAACCTGCAGCAGCCACCTTTGCATCTTTGACCATAAATCTGGGCTGCATTTAGGATTTTATCTTCAGGAAATATTCTTAGAAAGAAATGTATAGGGTCAAAGGAAATGGACATTTTGAAGACCCTGGACACACGCTGTGAAATTGCTGAGCTGCTTGCTTTGGAAACAGATGGACAGAGAAGCACAACTTCCTTGATGTTAATAGACCAGCTGAGTCGTGGGTGATGGAAGCAGGAGGGCTGGGTTCACTCCCCATCCCAGGAGGGAGGGTAAACCCATTGGAGACAGAAATTATTCAGTAAACAGAAGCTACAACTAGACTTTCCTATATTTTCCCATTTTCTACAGAAAATTTATCATCAGAAAAATGATTGTGATTAAATGAGCATATTTACAAAACAGAAACAGACTCACAGACCTAGAGAATGAGCTTAAGGTTGCCAGGAAGAAGGATGGGGAGAAGCGATAGATGGGGAGTTTGGGATGGACATGCACACACAGCTATATTTAAAGTGGATAATCAACAAAGTCCTACTGTATAGCACAGGGAGCTCTGCTCAATGTTATGTGGCAGCCTGGATGGGAGGGGAGTTTGGGGGAGAATGGATAGATCTATATATAAGGCTGAGTCCCTTCGCTGTCCCCCTGAAACTATCACAACATTGCTAATCTAATTGGCTATACTTCAATATAAAGGAAAAAGTTAAAAAAAAAATAAAGGCTTAAAAATTAAATACATTTTAACATGTAATTAAAAGAATTAAAGGAATTATTTATAAGTTGTGAATGAGGTTATATTCTTCAGTGAAATTTAATATGTTCATTAATCAACCACTTAATAAAGAACAAGAAAGTGAATTTTGCATAAAATTTTTAGGTTCTATGTATGTGTCTATTTAGTTCTATGTATGTGTCTATTTATAAGATCACTATCTTATAAATAGTGCACTGTTTATAAGTTAAACAATGGTTTATGAAATCTTATGATTTTGAATTTCTACCATACAAAAATTAACTAATAATTTTAACTCCAACTTTGGGAAGTTGTAAAATTTAGATTAACATCTAACATGGATTTTTCTTTTCTTTAAGAAGAAGAGTAAAAGATAAGAAAGATTTAACTTGTGCCAACTCAATGCGATCTTCCTCATCCTATCTTTTTCCCACCACTGTTCAAATAAACAGCATCCTTTATAAAGAAAAAAAAAGTCATTGTGATTATTTGTAGCTGCAAAATGGACACTGCCCTTGCTTCTTAAGCAGTGAATAGCAGGAGAAGCACCCCTGCCCACCTGACCTAGTACAGTTGACATAGTTTATAAACCTCCCCCACTCCCAGAGCACTTCCTTAAGGGATCCTCCCCACTACTGCACAGCAGCTCAGGTATCATTATGCCTGTCGTCCAGATGGAAAGACAGGGCGTCCCCAGATTGAAGCATCTTACTTAATAAATGGATGAGAAAGCCTTGTGGACAGCCAGGCTCCAAAAGAACTGACATTCTTTGTTTTCAGCTCCTTTAACTTAATCTTTTTCCTGTTTATATGAAGTCTACATGCTGCTATGGAAACAGGGGCTTCCCTTGCAGTTCAGTCAGTAAAGAATCTGCCTGCAGTGCAGAAGACCTGGGTTTGATCCCTGGGTCAGGGAAGATCTCTGGAGAAGGAAATGACAACCCACTCCAGTATCCTTGCCTGGAAAATCTCATGGACAGAAGAGCCTGGTGGGCTGCAGTCCACGGGGTTGCAAAGAGTCAGGCACGACTGGGCGACTAACACTTACTTACTTATGAAAACAGAGCCCCAGTAGCCCCCAGCATAGTACGAAACTGAAGACAGAAAGAACAAGTACATCTCTCCTTCATGCCCGCCTTGAGCATTGCCCGGTGAGGGACCAGCTGTGTTCCGGACACCCCTTTCTTTGACTGTGAATAGCATGGCGGTGGGCTATGGGTGGGCTGCTCTTTGTAACATATTCTTCTTCCCCCTGGGGAGAAGTGATTGTCAATATTAGGGTGAGATATGGTTAAATATAGACTAGCCCCAGGGAGGGACAACAGCTTATTACAGCCCTGTGTCCATGGGGACCCCAGAATGATGTTGATAAGTGTTCATCAACTCAGGTTCCTTTCTCTGATGGGAATCACCATAGTCCCTAAATGTGTATGAACCTGTCAACTCCTTTAGAGACAAGACTGCTTCGTACATTTTGAGATTGTGAGGTCGATACTGTGACCATCTTCATCCCCAGAGGGGACATGGAGGCCATGTGTGGCAGAAGCTGGCTGGCTGCTCTCCCTGAGTGCTCAAGGAGACAAACTCTCGCAGACTCCTCTGTGGTTAGGAAGGGGCAGCTGCTTGGACAGAAGGATTGTGGGCAGAAAGGATAGAGCCTCATTATCTCCGGTGCCATCCTCCAGGCCCTCTAGTCAAATGAAGAGGATGTGGTCAAGGATTCCAAGGAGGCTCCAGAAGACGGAAGGAAACTGGATCCCTGAGTCATGATGTGGAAGAGGGCCATGTGCTGTTCACTGGACTGTAATATGAGTGAACAATGACCACCAGGGATGGGAAGCTGTAAGAAGCCTTGTTTGTTTTTGCAGTGTTACCTGGCCTAGCATAACACATACAGAGTGACGGGCTCAAGATCACCTACGGAGGATACTCAGTTTATACCATCCTCTTGCAACTCCTCCTGTGGAGCTTTTAAAGAGGATTAGGAAATTTTGCCTCCAATCTCTTTGCAGCCCATTTCTGCTCGTGCTGGAGTAGCTGGAGGCTGGGAGCTGGAATCATCTGACTCTGACTCCCAGACATGTCTGGAGGTTGAGGTTGGCTGTTGGCTAGGACTTTAACTGGCTGCTGGCCAGAATAAACAGGCTTCTCCACGTGGTCCCTCTATGTCCCACAATGTGGTGACTGAGTTCCATATGTGAGCATCCCAGGAGGACCAGAGTCAAGCGGCATCATTTTTTATGATCTACCCTCAAAAGTCATACGGTGTCAGGGACTCCCTGGTGGTCCAGGGGTTATAAGAATCCCCCTTCCGATGCAGAGGACGCGGGTGATCCCCTGGTCAGGGAACTAAGATCCCACATGCCATGGAGAAATTAAGCTCCTTTGAATGAAGAGTCCATGTGTTGTAACAACAACAACAGCAACAAAAACCAGCACAGCCAAAATTAAAAAAAAAAAAAAGTCACATGGTGTCACTCCCAACAAAGTCACAAGCCCGTCCAGATTCAAAGGAAAGGACCGAAGTTCCCACATCTCAGTCTCAGGGCATTTCAGTGTTTCAGCCACCTCTGGAAATGCAGCCAGTCGGCCATTGCTATACAGTATGCATAGCTGTATGTCTGTACAGCAACCCGGAGCAAGAGCTTTGGTCACATTTCCCTTTTTTAACAAGAAAAAAAAAATCGTGTGTGTTTAGAAATTTCCTGTAAATATTCACAAGAAACAACTGACAATAATTTCCTCCAAGGAATGAGACTGGAAATGCAGGGTGGGGGATAAAACTACATTTCCATCACAGACCTTTTTACGACATGAATTGTTTCTCTCACATTTGTGTTATGTTCCTAACACTAATAGAATTTTAAAGTGACAAATGGGGATATTCTGAGTTGATCACACACATTTTCCTTTTTTTTCTGTTGAAATCATTAGATTCTTTTGGAGGCCAACCAAATGATGCAAAGGAGGGAAAAAAGAGAATTTTTCTGATTTCCAGTCAAGACATCAATTTTCATTTTGTGCTGGCTAGACGACAATTGGGCAAAATCAGAATCACATTCACACATGCAGGAAGTTCTTAATTTCTCTACAGCAGCGGGTACCCGGCAGGATGCATATTCTGGGCACCTGGAGAGCCACACAGAACAAGATTCTCCGGGCTCCACAGCTGACCTCCTGCGTTCCAGCCAAGAATCTGCACCTGAAAGCTTTCGCCTGTGATTCGCTACCATCAGCCCAGCCCTGGGCTTTTGAACTTGGCTTTGGAAAGAGCACAAACGGTGGCCCTGCCTCTAGGCTGTGACCCATGTGGACTCCAGCCCCACATTCCAGGTGTGGGCCACCTGACCTTATTAGGGATGCTATCTCAGGTCCCATCCAAAGCCACCAAATTAGAATCTACATTTTAGAGAGATTCCATCAGTAATTCTCGGGCATCGAGTGCAAGAAACACTTATGCAAAGTACATAATCGAAAGAGTAGAGAACAAAACAGACAAAAAGTCCCTCTTTAAGCGTGCTAAGTTGCTTCAGTCATGTCTGACTCTTTGCAACCCTATGGACCGCAGCCCACCAGGTTCCCCTGTCCATGGGATTATTCAGGCAAGAACACTGAAGTGGGTTCCCATGCCCTCCTCCAGGGGATCTTCCCAACCCAGGGATCAAACCCACGTCTCTTGTGTCTCCTGCATTGGCAGGTGGGCTCTTTACCACCAGTGCCACCTGGGAAGCCCCATCTTCATGAAGCTTATTTTACTTGGGGGAGATTAACAGTAAATGGTAGAAATGAACTTATTTACAAAACAGAAACACTAGCAGATTTAGAGAACAAACTTATGGTTAAGGGGATTGGAGGGGACAGATAGTTAGGGAGTTTGGGATTAACAACACACATTGCTGTATTGAAAATGGATAACCAACAAGGACCTATGGAATAGCATAGGAAACTCTATTAAATATTCAATACTCTATTCAATATTAGGTAACAACCTAATTGGGAAAAGAATTTGAAAAAGAATAGATACATATATAGGTATAACTAAATCACTTTGTGGTATACCTGAAACTAACACAACGTTGTTAATCAGCTATACCCCAATACAAATTAAAAAGTTTAAAAAAATTAAAATTAAATTAAAAGTTCAAAAATTAGTGATGAGTATTATATATGATATATCTAAAGACATAGCTATAATGTATTTATATAAGTTATATGTAAATTGGGCTTCCCAGGTGGCGTTAGTGGTAAAGAACCCACCTGCCAATGCAGGAGCCATAAGAGATGCAGTTTCAATCGCTGAGTCGGGAAGATCTCCTGGAAGAGGGCACAGCAACCCACTCCAGTATCCTTGCCAGGAGAATCCCTGGGACAGAGGAGCCTGGCAGGCTACAGTCCATAGGGTCACACAGACTCAGACACAACTGAAGCGACAGGGTCGCAAAGATTCAGACACCCCTGAAGTGACTTAGCACGGCAAGGCCGGGTGAGGCGGGGGCACCTGAGGCAGATGGAGGGGGGCTTTGAGGAGCTGTGACATGATCTCGCGATGTCATCAAGGTGTCCCTCTGGCTGCTGTGGGTGGGCTGTAGACACAGGCACCCGGGCCCAAAGCTAATGCAATAACCCAGGGGAGGCGGGGCAGGGGGGCTGTGGGAACTGGCCAGACGTCCACTCCTGCTCCACACGGGAGGTGGGTGACAGCCCCTCTCCCAGCCCCAGGAGTGAAGAACAGAGCTGGCCTTGTCTGTGACCCTCCAAAGTGTCGCACGGGCCACAGGGGCTGGGGGGCAAGGAGCCATGCAAAGCTGAGGTCATGAGTCATAAGAGAGGTTGTGTCTCCTTTTCCCAAGTTTGCATCAGCACGCTGCTTACGACAGCATCACTGTCTGACTGTGTCATTAGCAGAGGTTAATGTGCCCTGTGGTTTTACTCTTCTGTATAAAGCACCATGATGGTGGCCAGCGGGGGGAATTAGCGTCCCTGCAAAGCACAGAGGTCATAAAAAGCACAGTTTAGTTTCCAGGAAGGTTTGGAAGAAGACCCTGGCTGACTCACATGCAATTTCTCCTTTCACTCATTCGGGAGCTGAGTGACTACCATTAATCTCTATCAGCAAAGATAATTAAGTAGCACAGTTGTGGCGAGGAGGTGCCTGGAGGAACAGGCAGAGACAACAGGAAGCAGGAAGCATCTCCATTCAGTTGTACCTACCCTCCCATGGACAGTCTCCCTGCCCACATGTTCATCACTATGTTCTTTCCCTCGGGTTCACCCTGGTCCAAGCCTGCCGTCTCCCCACCACCAGGGAGCATCCTGGTGCTTACCCTCCTCTGTCTTGCACCCTGAAGTTGATGCCATGAGTCAACTGGAAGAACCCTTCCAGAGGGACCATAGGAACAGACAGATGCCAGAGAGCTGCCGCCATGGGGAAGGAGGGAGCAGCGCCACGCGTGAACTGAAGTAAAGTGAGTGAGGCTGCCCGGGGACAGGAGGACAGCACAGACCCACAGACAGACACAGGGACCCATGCCGCTCCCTGGTCTCACCACTAGAAGGAAAGTGAAGCCTGGGAAAGCAGAATGACTTGATCAAGGCGACACAAGGGGCTGGTGCCCAAACTGAGGGTTAAACACTGAATCCCTCCCACAGGACACCGCGTTGATCGTGTATTTGAATGATGCAGGATTGTTCTCCTTGGGGGACAATCAGGAGCTATGTCCTCCATGATATGTCAAAATTAGCACTTCCCTGGGGACCCTAAAGGCTATCCCCCATATCTGACATCACCACCTCACCTCACTTTCCATCAAGAGGTATTAGGAGAAAAATGCTACTTCCATCTAGGGTCCAGGTTCCCATGTCTTTCCTCTGACCCACCCCAACCCTTTAGGGTGAGCTGGGTTTTTCTGCTGCTCAATTTTTATTTTATTGGGCTCCAAAATCACTGCAGATGGTGACTTCAGCCATGAAATTAAAAGATGCTTGCTCCTTGTAAGAAAAGCTATGACAAAGTTAGACAACATTTTCAAAAGCAGAGACATTACTTTGCCGACAAAGGTCCATACAGTCAAAGCTATGGTTTTTCCAGTAGTCATGTACGGACATGAGAGTTTGACCATAAAGAAGGCTAAGCACCGAAGAATTGATGCTTTCAAATTGTGGTGCTGTAGAAGACTCTTGAGAGTCCCTTGGACAGCAAAATCAAAGCAGTCAATCCTAAAGGAAATCAACCCTGAATATTCACTGAAAGGACTGATGCTGAAGCTGAAGCTCCAATACTTTGGTCACCTGATGCAAAGAGCTGACTCATTGGAAAAGACCTTGATGCTGGGAAAAATTGAGGCTGGGTGGAGAGTGTGTAACAGATAATCAGATGGTTGGATGGCATCACTGACTCAATGACATGAATTTGAGCAAACTCTGGGAGATAGTGAAGGACAGGGAAGCCTGGCGTGCTGCAGTCCATGGAGTCACAAAGAGTCAGACACGACTTAGAGACGGAACAACAGCTGCCTCCACCTTCCCAAGATCACAGGCTGACTTGGATTCCGTTATCCTTGCTCTCGTTCTCTCTGCTTCCCAGTTATGCTGGGGAGGGTTGGTGTGGAGAGGGGGGAGGTGGGCACATGGTCTTTCTTACTCCTTAACCTACCAGATTCCTCCATGACTTGTCTCTTCAAAAAACCCAGAATCAAAAGACTCGTGCCTATTTCCTCCAGTTCTCATTTCCTTATGGAGGTTCCCGTGTCATATAACACATATTTTAAATAAATCTAAATGCCTCTGCCCTGTTAAGCTTTGTCTGTTTAATTTTCAGATCCAGCCCAGGACCCTAAGAGGGTCAGTCAAAGAAAACCTTTTCCTCCCCTTTGCTCCCTTACACTAATTACCATCTAAAATACTAGAGAATTAACATAGTCCTTATATTAATTTCCTCCTGTCTACTCCCCTGAGATCCATGAGGGCAGGGATCTTTGCCTGGTTGTTCACCGATTTCTCACAAGCTTCTCTGAGCTTGGCACACAGTTTGTGTTAACTCAAGTCCCAAAGCACACTGTGGCCAAATAAACTGAAGTGTTGGAATTTGGAGCAGAGAACGGTTTACTGCAGGGCCATTTTTCATGCCTAAAAAGCCCTGACCTCTCTGAAGGGGTTTGGGCAAAACATTTTTAAAATCCAAGTGAGGAACAAGAGTGGTAGAGTCTATGATCAGCTTGTACACAGTTCTCTGATTGATAGTGAGGCAGCAGTGTGGGGTCACAGGGATTAACAGTATCAGTCCTCAGGCTCCAGGAGGCCTGAGACTTCGTCAAGTAGTTAACATCATCCATGTTGGGGGAGGGAAGGATTTTTCCATCTTCAAAACAACTCAGGAAGTTTGCATCAAATACTGTTATCTGGGTACTTCAGAGAGGAACTAAAGCAGAGGATATAGGTAGAGGCCGGTCACCAGAAGGCCCCATAGGGTCTTGCTTGGTGTAGAGTAGGCACTTCATGAATAGTTGATACATGAATTAATGAAGCTTTCATGGTCGGTCGTTTGCATGTCTGTGGATATTTCTTTAGGAGATACATAAGTGAGCTGGCTGGGCCAAAGAAGGGTGCATTTAAAATTTCAATCAACACAATCAACTTATACTCAAGAAAACATATCCAGTTTACACTTCCAACATCAGGGCATGGTGTCTTTGCTTCCTCACCCTAGATAGTAACTCATAAAAATTCTTACCTTGTTTCAGTATGGGTTTCCCATGCCTACACTGGTGAGATTGAATATTTAGTCTTACATTGATTAGCCATTTATATTCTCTCTTTGAACCTATTATATTTCAGTATTTTAATAGGTAAAAAATTTTGGGGAGAATATTATAATTGTTCAGGGAAAAAATTGCCCCAGATTTGAGAATGAGCAAAAGTGATCCGTGGGTCTCCCTTCTTTGGCATCTGGGTGTTGCCTAGGGGATCTTCCAGGGATGATCAGATTCTATAGAGGTGTGCGCCTTTAATTGACCGTCCACCGATGAGGCTCTTTTACATACCTGTAGGGCCAGCAGCTAAATTAAAGATAGCTGACAGCACTGTTCTCGGTTCCTGTCCACAGCAATGCAAATAGATTTTGCCCCACAGAGAACATAACTCTGTAACTCACATTCTGACTTGAATCTGTTCTAACAACTGACTGACTCCTTCAGTAATTAATGAGCTAAATAAAATCTGGGACGCCCATCCATTTTGTATTTGTATGCCATGTTTGTAACGTCTTGAAAATGATACCTTAGCCAGCTTTCCCTAGTCATCAGAAGGAACTCAGCTGCCCTTGGGGCTGGGGACTAGGGAGGGGCTTTAGGATGATCTACAGTGGTGATACCAAGAATTAATGCTCAGAGTCTGACCTTTCCACTGTCCTTCCTGATTCCAGTTCAGAGTTTGGGGGTAGGGATGGAGAAGGAAGGGTTTTGTTTTGTTTAAATCATTATTTTTGCTCATTGCAGTTTAAAAAATATCTATTAAAATACCTATCTATTTATTTATTTAGTTGTGTTGGGTCTTAGTGTCAGCATGTGGGATCTAGTTCCCTGACCAGGAATTGAACCTGGGCCCCCTGCATTGGGATCGCAGAGCCCCAGTCACTGGACCACCAGAGAAGAGCCTCTCATTGTGTTTCGATCAAACTTGCAGCATTCCCTTTGTGGCAAGGTTCTAATCCTACAGGCAATTTTTACTTTATCTTTAGAGAAGGCTGTTATGTGATATTTGAGTTATGAGTATGTGGTAATTTTATGATATGCTCATTTTTACATAACACTGCTTTATCTTCGTGATTGCATTTTGGAGTGCTTTACATGGTATTAATCATTTAACTGCCCCATGTTACAGCTATTTTCCGGTCACTACATTGTTGTAATTCAATGGTTTTGCGCTACCACTTCCACTGCAGTTTTAATTTTCATGTCATCTGTCAAGATCTATCAGTTATTCCTTACCCATTTTGTCTTGCTTAAGAAAATTTTCCTATCTCAAGATTATTAACAAATGTTCCTATATTTTCTTCTAATGCTTTCATAGTTACTTGTACATTTGGCTTCTAATTTATTGTATATAATACATATGATAAATTTCACGATTTATCAATATTTTATAGCGGATAATTCAAGAACCCTATAATACTTCATCATATGCTTTATTAAAATCCTGAATGTATTTATAGACTAATTTAGTGAGAATTGAAAAATAATATAAAAATGGTAGGGTTCTTCACTTAGTCAAATCTCTACTGGTGACATTTATTGACAATTTGTAATTTTTTCATGTAGATCTTGAATGTTTTTTGTTACATTTATTACTAGATATTTTTTAGTTTTATGGCTATGGAATCTTATTTAGTATTACATTTTCTAATTTATTGTTCCTAATGTTAAAGACATCTTTTGATTTTTTATGTTGCTCTGATACCAGACCACTTTATAGACATCTGTTGTTGTTTAGTCGCTAAATTGTATCGCCAGGCTCCTCTATCCATGGGATTTTCCAGGCAAAAATACTGGAGTCGGTTGTCAATTCCTTCTCCAGGGGATGTTCCCGACCCAGGGAGGGAACCCACATCTCCTGTTTGGCATGCAGATTCTTTGTCACTGAGCCATCATGGAAGCCCAATATAGAAATCTACCTACTTCTAATAATTTGTCACTTGATTTTCTTTGATTTTTCTGGGTAATCATATCATCTCCAAATATCTCATTTTTCCTTCTCTTATTGCATTGACCTCTAGTATAATGTTTAACAGTAGTACCAATTTTGCTACCTTTGTGTTGTTTCCAGCTTTGATGGGAACGCTACAGGTGTCCAGTAAATAACAAGATATTATGCCAGCAGTTCATCAATCCATAATACCAGCAGCTACCTGGTACCCAACCCTCTTTCCTGAGTCCATACTCTCTGCTCCCACCTGACTGCTATGCTTGGCTACTTTGGCAATCAAGTATTTGATAGGTGATGCTATCAATCACCTTGACAGGTGACCCCAAGAATCCCTCTCCCCCGGCCTCCCCAGCCTCAAGCTTGGAGCTCTCCTGGAGCCCTCCTGCAGGACCCCTGAATTGCTCCAACCATTTAAAGAATCTCACCTGCACGTGGTTTGATTACTGAACTCCACTATCAATCTGATTTCGTTTCCCTTCTGGCTTGCATGCATTCCTCATAATTTCAGGTCCATGAAAAGTAATACATGCAATTTTACAGATGTGTAATGGATGTGTTTTATGTCTTTTCTGTAATTTCTAGAGATCTAATGCAAAAGGGGTCCTGGTTTACAGATATACTCATTCTGGTACTTTTATTCAGTCCCCTCTTTCCCCTCTTCTCCTGAGACAGGCTGGGAGCTGAGACCTGAGACTCTTTGCTGCTGTGCTTGCAGGATGAACATCTCCTTGAGCAACAAAATAAAAAGAAACTAAGGAGGACTAAAAATAACTGCATGCATATTGCAGTTGGACTGCAAGGAGATCAAACCAGTCAATCCTAAAGGAAATCAGTCCTGAATATTCATTGGAAGGACTGATGCTGAAGCTGAAGCTTCAGTACTTTGGCTACCTCATGTGATGAGCCGACTCGTTAGAAAAGACCCTGATGCTGGGAAAGATTGAAGGTAGGAGGAGAAGGGGACAACAGAGGACAAGATGGTTGGATGGCATCACTGACTCAATGTACATGAGGTTGAGCAAGTTCCAGGAGCTGGCAAAGGACAGGGAAGCCTGGCGTGCTGCAGTCCATGGGGTTGCAAAGAGTCGAACATGACTGAGCAACTGAACAACAACAACAATATTGCAGCTGAGGCAAAGTAAGAACAACAAAATACAAAAAGACCCAAAAAACCCCAGTTGCCACTTCTAAAGAGCTTGGAGAAAAAGCAAGGTATTGCACATGCCCCTTGAACACATCACCACTAAGAGGGTGGGCAAACCACCTAAGCCACCCATCTGGCCCAACCCCTGGATAAACCCCTACCCTCACCCTGTGTAAGGAACCAGCTTGCCGCCCTGGCTGAGGGAGAGAGCAAGGGAAACTGTTACCTGTTCTCGCTTCCTGCTGCTGCAACAGGGGCCCAGTAAATCTTTGCTGAATTTTTTGTCTGGCCTCTTAGCAATTTCCATTGATTAAGAAAGAACCCTTGGTAACACTCCCACAAAAGTCATTTTCACTCTTCATCAAAGACTTGCACCACTTCTCAACATGTTATCAAGAACTTCTGGTACTGGATACATTTTCTGACTCTACTGGAGTCTCTGGAATGAAAAAGGCTGCCCAAACCCCCCTGATCCATTATGAAAGCTATTTAGAGACGGGCTGGATATTTGGGTCACTGCTCTGTCTTCAAAGTTACTTTCTCAATCAACATTGGTCTAGAGAGAATGTAAAAAGAGATAAGATTTCATGCTGGTGACTGAGGTTATAAAAGTCTATTTTAGAAGCTCAGAGAAGTTGAGACTTGAGCTCAACTAGGACCTCACAGAGAAGTTTTAAACATCACTGGAATATTACTCAGCCATTAAAAAGAATGAAATAATGCCATTTGCAGCAACACAATTGGACCTAGAGATTGTCATATTGAGTAAAGTAGGTAAGAGAAGGAGAAATAGCCTATGGCATTCCTTATATGGTAAATCTAAAAAGAAATGATACAAATGAAATTATTTACAAAACAGAAATAGACTCACAGATTTAGAGAATGAACTTAAGGTTGCAGGAGGTGGGGGAAGGTAAAGATGGGGGGAAGGGATAGTTAGGGAGTTTGTGATGGACAGGTACACACTGCTATATTTAAAATGGATAACCAACAAGGACCTACGGTATAACATAGGAAACTCTGCTCAGTGGTATGTGGCAGCCTGGCTGGGAGGGAAGTTTAGGGGAGAGTGTATACATGTATACGTTTGGCTGAGTCCCTTTGCTGTCCACCTGAAACTATCACAACATTGTTAATCTAACTGGCTATACTCCAATATAAAATTAAAAGTTTTTTTAAAAAATCACTGGGATAAAAAATTGTCCAAGAAAAATGTCCTTGTAGGTCTTTTGGTAATCGACTGTGCTACCCAAGGGACAATATTACTTCTGATTATTTAAAATCACTTTTGATCTTAAAAATTCATAATTACATACTGCCTGACTTTTTTGATGCACATCTGCTGTTTTCTAGGTCCATCTGCTGGCTTAGTCTGAGTTGTCTACTTGGGGATCAGTTAGCAGGAACGATTCCATCCCATTGACTCCTCTCTCTAAGGAGCTGTGGAAGAGTCAGGCTCAGCAAGAGAAACTAAGAAAAAACAAGAGAGCCAACACATTACTTTTACTCACATGCACCAAAAAGTGTCAGTCTCGTGCACAGACAAGTGGATTTGTAAGACTGAAGAGGCCTCCCTAATTCGCTTTGATTAGAATCATCCCACTGCTGGCTTTAAATTTTCAAACCTGACAGTGGAAACAGTTCAGAAGCCATGTGGCTATGGAGATTGCTGGGTTCAGGGAAGGGGAAGTTAGCTTTTTGAAGACTGAGTCATGACTAGAAAAAGACTTTCAAACCCCCGGCACAGTGAGGCTGAAATTTATCTCCAACACAGTAAGGAAAAGAGGATAAATTCCAACAGATATGACCAAGGTTTTGCTGCCACCTACATTCCATCCCTAGATCAGGCCTGACCTCCAAACGTCACACGGCAGCCAGCACCCTCTTCAATCCATAGAGCTGCTCAAAGTGAAGGTAGTGGCCGGGAGCAAACAAGAAACTTGGGAGACATCCCATAGCAAGCCACCTGGACACCTGGTAACTCAGCCGCACCTGGACAAGTGACCCAGAGTGGACTCAACTTCAAGAGCAGGCTCCCCATGTGCCTGATGCTAGAGGGGAATGTAGACCTGCAGGATATTAGGGTGTCTGGTTTTGATTCATTCATCTTCTGCTGGGATCCCCTAGAAACTGACCCTGAAATTAAAATTTGAGTGTAAGTAGTTTATTTGGAAGATGGTCCCACTACAGGAAGGGGGATGGTAGGCCAGGAAGGGAAGCACTCAATAAAAAAGGTGAGATGAATCAGGACATCCCATGGGCAACTAATGGTCAATCACACCGAGCAGTGAGGGAGACACAGTGCAACAGGGCACAGAGCTGTCCAGTCTTTGGGACAAGGGAGAGGACGTGAGGTGTGTATCCATCAATCACATGCCATCATCCAGGGGACACTAACTTTCACCTGCCCACCTTAACCAAAGAGAGCTTTGACTCTTAAGCTTTAAGGTGGTTAAGAGCCCACCTTAACACTAGAGAGCGCCCTCTGGTGGAAAACTGCAGGTACTTGCAGGAGTCAGCTCCAGCACACCCAGAACAGTGATCAGGAGGGCAGATGGACAGGGCACTGACCCCTCCTGCAACACTGCGAGTTGTGCAAGCTTCGACATCTGAGTTTTCCAAGTCCTCTGAGTAACACATCTACCCTTGTCTCCCCCATGGGCGGACGCAGCCCAGCACCATTTCTCGGACACCGTAGTGGCCTGGCTCAGGCCATTCACGTGCTCTTCCACAGCCTCCCATGTCATAGCTGTGGTCACTGGGGCCTGCTGGGTCATGCCTGTGGTCACTGGGGTTTCTGAAAATGGACTGGAGTCTGTAAGGGAGGAAAACATTTTCCTCAACTCTCACAGGGTCCCTGGCTAGGTCCAAAAGTTAAACTGACAAAGACAAGTTAACAGGAGAAAAGCAGGTACATTTAAACACATTTTTTGAATGTTCACATGTACATAGGAGCCTCCAAGAAAGAATGAAGACCTGAAGAAGGGACCAGAGAAGGAGAGCAGGAAGCTTTCATGCCTTGTAGAAGAAGAATCAACACATCAGGGAAGAATCGACCAGACCAAGAGTTTTGGGCTGGGGCAGCATGCAGTGAAGAAGTAAGTGGGAAGATGAGAGTGAACTCAATGAGGTTTGTTTGTGCTCATTTCTTGACTCCCAGTTTCCCTTTTCTGGTGCTAAAAATGTCTGCCTTCCTCCTGGCAGAATACGGGCATCTCTCACACGGGAGGTTTCTGACCTATTTCAGGGAAGAAGGGAAGGTGGGTGGGGTGGGGAGGTCAGAGCAGCCTGCCTGCTTCTGCTGTTTCTCTAATTCCTCCAGCTTGGGAGGGTCCATATGCCAAGGTGCAGTCTTTTGGGGGAGTGTGTTCTGAACCCCATCACATCAAATAGTAAAGTCAGCCTCCCAGAAGAAAACTGTGCCCTGCAGACCCAGGGGGAGAGGTCATTTCAGACTCTCAACCACAGCTTTCATCGTTACATCACTTACAGAGGGTTCTACCCCTCAGGAAAGTACCGGGGCTTCTCATCCAGCTTGAGCATCCAGCCTCAACGTGGCTCTGGCCATGCCGTCAACTCCAGGTGGGCTGAACGTTACAGAGCCCAGTTTCCCAAGTGCCACTCTTGATTCTGAAATTTGTCATGGCTTCCCATTCCCTGAAGAGTAAGGTCCAGCCCCTGAGCCACCACAATCCACACCCAACCTGGCTTCCCAGGCAAGGGGCCAGTCAAGCAAGCTGCTGAAACATGGACAGACTAGGTCCCCTTCAACACCCACTCCTTGGAATACCCTCCCTCCATCTCTCTGCCCAACAAAAATCTTTAAAGGACAAGTCAAAACTCACCTCCCCCAAGAAGCCTTCCCAGATCACCCCAGCCCACAGGGAGTCCCAGAGATAGGTCTCATCTGCACCACTCCTGTGAATTTGGAACATGTTTTTGTGCTGCAGCTTATTATTATTTTATGTAAGTTTTCATGGCCCATTGGAATGATGAGGTCCTGGAGGGGGTGAGCAGTGTCTCACACTTCCTCCTGCTTCTCTGAGCTCCTAGCAAGAGCCAGAAGGCACATACATTTCTGTTGACGCTGCTGGTGGAAGAAGAGACTCCGCCAGCCTTCTGTCTGACCTGGGCTCCCAGGATGGAGCAGGAAGTCGATAACTGCTTGCTTGAGGAATGAATTAGTTTGTCAATCAACCTCTGTCCTTGGCATTGATGGAATCTGAAATAAAAGCATTACTTGGTCCTCATCCAATCAGTTCAGAGTCTTCTTCACATTTTGTGTTTTTATTTAGACCTCTCCACCCACTCTAAATGTCACTATGCCCACAAAGGTACCTTGCAAAAGAGAACTCTGTGACTTTGTTTTTATTTTTCCCTCAATAGAACATAACCTTTGAAGGGAGAAAGCAAATTTAGGTGGCTTTTTTTTATTTTCTCCTTTGGAACTAAAAGCATGGAAATTTGGTACATGCGGGACTTGGCATTCATTGTTGCCATGGCACCCTGTCCTTTGAGGGGTTGAAGGATCTTCCCACAATGCAGCTCTCTACAGACTGGCAGGGACTGGGCAGATGGAGCACAGAGCAGGACCCTGTGTTGCTCATCTCTGTCTGACTGAACCTAGCCATGGGCTCAGCAAACACAAGCAAGTTGGTTCCAGATGATGGCTTGAGGCCCATTTTACATCACAAACCAAGGAAAGCGACTCTGGGAAAGCAGTTCTGTGCATGACAACGTGGTGGAAAATGGCAGAAGTGGACTCCAGCATCAGTAACACAGGAGGCTCGGCATCAGGTTCCAGGGAGTCCTGAGCAACAGTGGCCAGGCTGGGAAGGGCTGGGCTGGAGCCCTGGAGACCCAGGCAGGATTCCTCCTCACTCTTAGCCCCTACTTCTCCTTCTGTATGTGTGCGGCTCATCTTCTCTGTGAGCCATCAGACCTCCCCCACCACCCTCAGAGACAGACACTTGCATAGTCTGGGCTTGGCGTCCCTGCCCCGAACTCACACACCCCAATCAGATCCACTGGCCCTGAGAGGTGGGGTCATAGTGGACAGATATGGCTGGTACAAATCACCTCTGAAGTGTGGGAGGGGGTCTAAAGAATTCACTGTGCCCCGGAAACACACCCCCAACAGGCGTCGACAACACACGCCCTGCAGAGGAATGAATACCCGAGGGGAAGCTTCACGGCCAGGAACACCAGGATGCGGGAAAACATGGTCCCCATCCATGAAAGCTGGCAGAAAAGCCTTACGACCCAGGCCCGGTTATAAAAGACCTAGAGCCCATCTAAGTTTTTTGCTCCTTGTGGGGACACTGGAGGAGGTAGGATCTCCTCTGAGAGCAGAATGTTGTTTTTGTGACAAATGTGTTTTCCACCAGCCTTTGAGCACTGCTCCAAGGGAGAAAGAGCCTGTGGGAGAAGCAGGTAGGAATGGCAAAAGGGGGGTGAGTCGTCTCCAGGTGAACCCTCCTCACCCAGTGGCTGCAGGAGAGGTTTGTTCTCTGTCTCTGACACATCCCAGGCCAGGGGAACAGCTGGGAGCCTTGTCAGGTGAGCCCAGTTCCAGAGAGAGGTTCTCTCAGTATAAATCTCTGGTTATCTGTTGTTGCTCAGCAAAACAGTGACTTAAAACAACCAGTCAGGGGCATTCTCTGGTCGTCCGGTGGTTAGAACTTCACCTTTTGATGAAGGGGTTGCGGGTTTGATCCATGGTTGCAGAACTATGATCCCACATGCCTTGGGGCCAAAAAATCAAAACATAAAACAGAAGCCATGTTGTAACAAATTCAATAAAGAATTTTTAAAATGGTCAACATATATACACATATATATATGTATATGTAAAAGCTAAAGTCATTCAGTCATGTCTGACTCTTTGAGACCCTATGGACAATACAGTCCATGGAATTCTCCAGGCCAGAATACTGGAGTGGGTAGCCTATCCCTTCTCCAGCAGATCTTCCCAACCCAGGGATCAAACCAGGGTCTCCTGCATTGCAGGCGGATTCTTTACCAGCTGAGCTACCAGTGAAGCCCATATATATAAACCACCAGCCAACTGTGTTGCTAACAAACCTGCAGTCTGGACAGGGTGCAACAGGACAGCTTGTCTCTGCTCCATGTAGGGGTGGGAGTGAGGATGGGGCTTCTCCTGTTATACAACCCACTCCCACGGTTCCCAGGCGGGGCTCCTGCCAGCTGGGAACTCAGCCAGGTGCGGTCAGTGGCCTTGGCTCCTCTCCCCCGGCCGCCCCCAGGCCAACGGGCTTCCTCACAGCGCAGCAGCTCGGTTCCCACAGCAGCACCCCAAGAGGTGGGGAGAAGTGCGCCCCAACCCTGGCCTCACCCCAGGGACTCTGGTCGACCAGAAGTCCTGGACAGACAGGCAGACAGATGGCAGCAGAGATGCTGAGTCACTTCCAGGCCAGGTGGGAAAAGTCCTGCATCTCTTCTGGGTCCTCATGCGACACTGGCCCTGGGGAAAGCAGGAAGGATGGCGGGGGGCGGGGGGGCAGGGGATAGCTGTCATTTAAAACATCTACTGCCCTGAGACCACCAAGCTGAAGAGACCACCAATGCAGCTCAGCTCCCAGCTAACAACTGAGTGAGGAAGCATCTTGGATTTGACTCAGAGAAGCCCCCAGGTGGACCCAGAGGTGGGCTGAGGGGACACGGCTGAGGAGCCAGCAGCCTCTGGTACCCGAGAGGAGGTTTTAGGAGCTGACACTGTCCAGCCATGAGAAGAGAAGACATAGAGGTGGGATCTAGAGTCAGGACCTTCAGTTCGAGTTCTTGCTGAGCACCCTGACCTGGACAAGTCACTTCATTTCTCCAAGCATCAGTGTCGGCATCTGAAAAGTGTGGGTTAAAAATAACCCTTTCAGGGGGAAGCCTGAGGAATGAAGAGTGTTTGCCTGGTCTCAAAGCATCTCCCCAGGAGACACATGTGAATTGCAAGAGGGAAATAGACACTTTATAGTGAAGAAGCCTGGCAGACAGCACCATACCCGAGTGATCAAAGTCAACAACTTCTCGTAAAGAGACAGATCGATTTTGCTGCTTCCTGGTGTTGCACCCTGAGAAAACACACCCGCACGTCTGCAAGTTCCTGCCAAGAACGCACAACCCGAGTCTCATCTCGGGGGAAACATCAGAGACACTCAGAATGAGAAACATCCTACAACATAATTGGCCTTCACTCTTCCGAAACGTCGAGGTGATGAAAGACAAGACTTCTGAAGTCTGTTCCCGACTGCGAGAGGTTTAAGGGACTGACAACAGATTACAGTGTCTGAGCCAGGATTTATTTATTTTTTTTCTACTACAAAGGACAGAAATGCAATGATGCCTATATACATTCTAGTATTTCATAAATGTGTAATTTCCCAACTTTTATAATGGGGTAGTGATTCTACAAGAGGTTTTTTTGTTTTGGAGAAAGTGAAAGTGAAAGTCACTCAGTTGTGTCGGACTCTTTGCAACCCCATGACTGTAATATATAGTTGGGATCTTCCCAACCCAGGGATTTAACCCAGGTCTCCTGCTGTTTTGGAGAAATATACCCTAAACTTTAGGGTCTAAAGGAAAAAGGGGCAGAGAGATATCCTGTCTGTAACATGCTCAAACAGTCGGGAAAAATATTCTTACACCTTTTCTATACATTTGAGGTTGAGTTAAAAGTTTCGAGTCAAAAGAAAAAATAGGAACCACCTCATGGCATTGCTGTGGTTCATTTTATTTTACTTACTTATTTTTGGCTGCCCTGGGTCTTCGTTGCTGTGCAGGCTTTCTCTAGTTGCTGTGAGCAGGGGCTACTCCCTAGCTGTGGTGTGTGGGCTTCTCATTCCAGCGGCTTCTCTTGTTGCGGGGCCCAGACTCAAAGCACGTGGGCTTCAGGAGTTGCAGCGCAAGAGCGCAGGAGTTGTGGTGCACAGGCTGAGTTGCTCTGTGGCATGTGGAATCTTCCCAGACCAGGGATCAAACCAGTGTCCCCTATATTGGCAGGCAGATTCTTAACTGCTGGACCACCAGGGAAGTCCCTTGCTGTTGATTTTTTTTTTTAAGGTGAAGCCATTGCAACCCCTCCATCTCCAGAGCTCCCCTCCCTGCCGAGACGGCTGCATCCTCTCCTGTCATCCCGCCCCAGGGCTCCCAGGACCTTCTCGGCCCCCTCTTCCTGGCCGCTCTGCCTCTGTGTCCCTCCCATGCTCCATCTCCACTGGCCAAAAAGATTCTTCTAAAAGGCAAACCAACCCAGGGATTTAACCCAGGTCTCCTGCTGTTTTGGAGAAATATACCCTAAACTTTAGGGTCTAAAGGAAAAAGGGGCAGAGGGATATCCTGTCTGTAACATGCTCAAACAGTCGAGAAAAATATTCTTACACCTTTTCTATACATTTGAGGTTGAGTTAAAAGTTTCGAGTCAAAAGAAAAAATAGGAACCACCTCATGGCAGGGAGGGGCTAAAGGCACTGTGGTCTGAGATTGCACGCTGTATGATTTCCAGTCTTTAAATTTGTTAAGGGGTGTTTTACGGCCCAGAGTGCGCTCTGTGCTGATGAATGTTCCACATGAACTTGAGAAGAACGTGTGTTCTGCTGGTGCTGAATAAAATGGTGCACAGAGAGCACTATATCCAGTTCACTGATGCTGATATTGAGTTCTAACTATGCCCTGATTTTCTGCCTTACAGATCTGTCCGTTTCTGATGGAGAGTGTTAAACTCTCCATGTAACAGTGGATTCATCTAGTTCTCCTTGCAGTTCTATCAGTTATTACCTCATGTAGTTTAATACTCTCTTTTTATACATGGTTTGCCTGGTGGCTCAGACAGTAAAGCATCTGCCTGCAATGCAGGAAACCCAGGTTCAATCCCTGCCTGGGTTGGGAAGATCCCCTGGAAAGGGTATGGCAACCCACTTCAGTACTCTTGCCTGGAAAATCCCATGGACAGAGGAGCCTGGTAAGTTACAGTCCCTGGGGTTGCAAAGGGTAGGACACGACTGACCAACTTAACCCAACCCAAACATTAAACACTGCTGTGTCTTCTTGGAGAACTGACTACTTCTTTATTATGGAAACTTCTTTACCCCTGATGATTTTCCATGCTCTGAAGTCTGTGTGTGCTGTGTGCTAAGTGGTTTCAGTCATGTCCGACTCTTTGCGATCCTATGGACCATAGCCTGCTGCCATGGGATTCTCCAGGCAAGAATACTGGAGTGGGTTGCCATGTCCTCCTCCAAGGGATCTTTCCAGCCCAGGGATCAAACCCACCTCTCTTATGTCTCCTTCAATGGCAGGTGGGTTCTTTACCACTAGAAGCTCTAAAGTTTACTCTTGTCTGAAGTTAATGTAGCTACTCCCGCTTCTCTTTGATCAATATTGGCATGGTATATCTTTCTCCATCTTTTTACTTTCAGTCTTTATACACCTTTATATTTAAAGTGGACTTCTTATAGACAACATATAGTTGGGTCTTGTTTTTTGATCCACTGAAAATCTCGCTCTTTCAATTGGCATATCTAGATCTTTGCACTATAATTGGCTCACAGGAGAACTCAAGAAAACACCCACACTATGAATCCTGAAATGAATTTTCAAAGAGGTACAAAACTGACCAATGTCTGCTGAGCAATAATTAATTACACCTTCATCAGTTCAGTTCAGTTCAGTTCAGTCGCTCAGTCATGTCTGACTCTTTGCAACCCCATGAATCGCAGCACACCAGGCATTCCTGTCCATCACCAACTCCCTGAGTCCACCCAAACCCATGTCCATCGAGTCGGTGATGCCATCCATCCATCTCACCCTCTGTCATCCCCTTCTCCTCCTGCCCTCAATCTTTCCCAGCATCGGGGTCTTTTCCAATGAGTCAGCTCTTTGCATCAGGTGGCCAAAGGATTGGAGTTTCAGCTTCAACATCAGTCCTTCCAATGAACACCCAGGACTGATCTCCTTTAGGATGGACTGGTTGGATCTCCTTGCAGTCCAAGGGACTCTCAAGAGTCTTCTCCAACACCACAGTTCAAAAGTATCAATTCTTCGGTGCTCAGCTTTCTTTATAGTCCAACTCTCACATCCATACATGACCACTGGAAAAACCACAGCCTTGACTAGATGGACCTTTGTTGACAAAGTAATGTCTCTGCTTTTTAATACGCTGTCTAGGTTGGTCACAACTTTCCTTCCGAGGAGTAAGCGTCTTTTAATTTCATGGCTGCAATCACCATCTGCATTGATTTTGGACCCAGAAAAATAAAGCCAGCCACTGTTTCCACTGTTTGCCCATCTATCTGCTATGAAGTGATGGGACCGGATGCCATGATCTTAGTTTTCTAAATGTTGAGCTTTAAGTCAACTTTTTCACTCTGCTCTTTCTCTTTCCTCAAGAAGCTCTTTAGTTCTTCTTCACTTTCTGCCATAAGGGTTGTGTCATCTGCATATCTGAGGTTATTGATATTTCTCCTGGCAATCTTTATTCCAGCTTGTGCTTCATCCAGCCCAGTGTTTCTCATGATGTACTCTGCATATAAGTTGAATAAGCAGGGTGACAATATACAGCCTTGACGTACTCCTTTTCCTATTTGGAACCAGTCTGTTGTTTCATGTCCAGTTCTAACTGTTGCTTCCTGACCTGCATACAGGTTTCTCAGGAGGCAGGTCAGGTGGTCTGGTATTCCCATCTCTTTCAGAATTTTCCACTGTTTATTGTGATCCACACAGTCAAAGGCTTTGGCATAGTCAATAAAGCAGAAATAGATGTTTTTCTGGTACTCTCTTCCTTTTTCGATGATCCAGCGGATGTTGGCAATTTGATCTCTGGTTCCTCTGCCTTTTCTAAAACCAGCTTGAACATCTGGAAGTTCACGGTTCACGTATTGCTGAAGCCTGGCTTGGAGAATTTTGAGCATTACTTTACTAGCGTGTGAGATGAGTGCAATTGTGTGGTAGTTTGAGCATTCTTTGGCATTGCCTTTCTTTGGGATTGGAATGAAAACTGACCTTTTCCAGTCCTGTGGCCACTGCTGAGTTTTCCAAATTTGCTGGCATATTGAGTGCAGCACTTTCACAGCATCATCTTTTATGATTTGAAATAGCTCAACTGGAATTCCATCACGTCCACTAGCTTTGTTCATAGCGATGCTTCCTAAGGCCCACTTGACTTCACATTCCAGGATGTCTGGCTCTAGGTGAGTGATCACTCCATTGTGATTGTCTGGGTTGTGAAGAACTTTTTTGTACAATTCTTCTGTGTATTCTTGCCACCTCTTCTTAATATCTTCTGCTTCTGTTAGGTCCATACCATTTCTGTCCTTTACTGAGCCCATCTTTGCATGAAATATTCCCTTGGTATCTCTAATTTTCTTGAAAAGATCTCTAGTCTTTCCCATTCTATTGTTTTCCTCTATTTCTTTGCATTGATCACTGAGGAAGGCTTTCTTATTTCTCCTTGCTATTCTTTGGAACTCCGCATTCAAATGAGTATATCTTTCCTTTTCTCCTTTGCTTTTCGCTTCCCGTCTTTTCACAGATATTTGTAAAGCCTCCTCAGGCAGCCATTTTGCTTTTTTGCATTTCTTTTTCTTGGGGATGGTCTTGATTCCTGTCTCTTGTACAATGTCACGAACCTCCGTCCATAGTTCATCAGGTATTCTGTCTATCAGATCTAGTCCTTTAAATCTATTCCTCACTTCTACTGTGTAGTCATAAGGGATTTGATTTAGTTCATAACTGAATGGTCTAGTGGTTGTCTCCACTTTCTTCAATTTCAGTCTGAATTTGGCAATAAGGAGTTCATGATCTGAGCCACAGTCAGCTCTCAGTCTTGTTTTTGCTGACTGTATAGAGCTTCTCCATGTTTGGCTGCAAAGAATATAATCAATATGATCTCGGTGTTGACCATCTGGTGATGTCCATGTGTAGAGTCTTCTCTTGTGTTGTTGGAAGAGGGTGTTTGCTATGACCAGTGCATTCTCTTGGCAAAATTCTATTAGCCTTTGCCCTGCTTCATTCTGTACTCCAAGGCCAAATTTGCCTGTTATTTCAGGTGTTTCTTGACTTCCTACTTTTGCATTCCAGTCCCCTATAATGAAAAGGACATCTTTTTTGGGTGTTAGTTCTAGAAGGTCTTGTAGGTCTTCATAGAACTGTTCAACTTCAGCTTCTTCTGTGTTACTGGTCAGGGCATAGACTTGAATTACCATGATATTGAATGGCTTGCCTTGAAAACAAACAGAGATCATTCTGTCATTTTTGAGATTGCATCTAAGTACTGCATTTCAGACTCTTTTGTTGACTGTGATGGCTACTCCATTTCTTCTAAGGGATTCCTGCCCACAGTAGTAGATATAATAGTCATCTGAGTTAAATTCACCCATTCCAGTCCATCCTAGTTCACTGATTCCTAGAATGTCGATGTTCACTCTTATCATCTCCTGTTTGACCGCTTCCAATTTGCCCTGATTCATGGACCTAACATTCCAGGTTCCTATGCAATATTGCTCTTTACAGCATCGAATCTTGCTTGTATCACCAGTCCCATTCACAACTGGGTGTTGTTTTTGCTTTGGCTCCATCCCTTCATTCTTTCTGTGGTTATTTCTCTACTGATCTCCAAGAGCATAGTGGGCACCTACTGACCTAGGGAGTTCATATTTCAGTGTCCTATCTTTTTGCCTTTTCATACTGTTCATGGGGTTCTCAAGGCAAGAATACTGAAGTGGTTTGCCATGCCCTTCTCCAGTGGACCACATTCTGTCAGACCTCTCCACCATGACCCGTCCATCTTGGGTGGCCCCACACAGCATGGCTTAGTTTCACTGAGTTAGACAAGGCTCCATAAGACACAATTTATTTATATTTCTGTGGACAAGAATCATTAGAATTGCTATAGTTTGGCTTAACTTATAGAGCTGCAAGATAGCTCTAAGACAATAAAAGGCAGAGATAGTCAGGAAGGGTGGCCCTAAACAGGATATTCAGTGATCTTTCTCATCAATTCCAAAGCTTTCCCAATTTTCCCTGGCACAGTTATCTGTTTCTATTTTTCTATGACTTGCTTTAATTTCTACTTTAAGTCCCCATTCAACCTAGATAACAAAAACATTACCTCAGTCAATTTGGGGTCACTTCCTCTTTCCCATGGATATCATATGTAAATTTCGGTGGTTAAAGCAGTGCCATTACTGGGGAAGGGGCTATCTGGTCTTTGCTGTCATCTCTCCAACTTGCAGAACACTCAGGTAAACACCGAACTGTGCATGTTGCCATGGAGACGTCCTTTATCCCCATCAGTTGCTCCTTTAGATCTACAGTTCTTGATGCTATTTCAGGTGCTCTTTTAAGGTATATATAAAAGTTCACCCTCTGAAACTATGTCACAGTGAAGTGTAGGAAAGTCCATTTGGGCCTCCAAAGCCTGGCGTGCCCAAATGTTCGTGGGGCCATTTCTACCCTGGGGATTTTCTGGGCCTCTCCCTAGAAGAAGGCTCCAAGACCACCCTGTTCTCACAGTCCACACAGCCATCCAGAGGCTCCATCATCTCCTAGGACATGACCCAGGAGCAGGCCCATCACCTCCTAGGACATGACCCAGGAGGCAGGGCCAAGAACCCTCACACTCTGTGATCCACCCCCTCCCTCCCTCCTCTTCTGAAAATCCGTGTCTAAGGGAAGAATGGAAGGCACTTCTCCTCCCATGAAGTGTTTTCCTAAATCTTTTATCCATGTTGGATGTCCTTCCCATCCCCCAAAGTATCTAAGCCCCCCAAGCTCATGAGCCAATAAGAGAGATTCTTCTTTTGTATTTTCTGCCGCCCAGGTCCTTCTCAGAGTACAAAGGGCTGGCTCAGAAGGGAGGATAAATACACTGGGGAGAGACACTGGTTATTATTTCAAACATTTATTCCACCCATCCCCATGTATGTCCCCAGTAGAGACTGTCAGGCACCTCTGATTCGCACAGCACTTGGCTCAGGGCCTACACATAGTATGAATTCAGTAGGGGCTAATACACGTGGCATTTAGCATGGTGACATTTAATTAATGTCAGATTCCCAAAAGGATATCAATGGACATTATGGTTTCAAGTAACAGTTCTGAGTTGCATAAAAGGGGGTTCAAATCTTAATCCTTCCATTTTCTAGTTTCAAGACTGTGGGCAAATAATATTCCCTTGCTAAATCTCAGCTTCCTTACCTTAAAATTAAAGAAATAATTCTGAGTTCACAACGTTATTATGAAAATTCAATGAGATGTTATATGTAATGTACTTAGCATGGTGCTTGGCATACAGTAGGTGCTCAATGAATGTTGGTTACTGTTACTGTTATCACCATTGTGAAAGTGAAAGTGTCAGTCATTCAGTAAAATCCGATTCTTTATGACCCCATGGACTGTAGCCCAACAGGCTCCTCTGCCCATGGGATTCTCCAGGCAAGAATCCTGATGGGTAGCCATTCCCTTCTCCGGAGGATCTTCCCAACCCAGGGATTGAACCTAGGTCTCCCACATTGCAGGTGGATTCTTTACCATTACTCAGACTCGAATTATGCAGCCCAGGACCTAAGATGCCTAGATCTTCTGTAACAGTGGGTTCCTATAGTGAAGTGGCGGCTGCTGCAGGGGAAAAAGACTTGGCCTGGCATCATCATATTACCTGTTCCCTCATCCAGGTAAGGTAAGCCTTTGGTGGACTCCCAGAGGTAAGAAAGCCCACCCTCTTCTGTGCTGTGACCACAATGAAGAAAAGTGTGCACCCCAGTCTCATCACAGGGCACCAATGTAGGCAGCCTTGCCAGCTGTGTGGTCAGAGGTCCAGGCAGCAGCAAACTGCAAAGGGCACAGTCTCCAGAAACCAGGCCTATGCACCTCGAAGCACTAGCCTGTGTCTAGAGAGAAGGTCTGTTCTTGAGACTCTAAAGTCAGGGCTCTGTCCAACATGAAACAGAGGAACATAGGTAATGAGTCATTCAGTTCCAAATTGAGACACAAGTTGGGCTTAGATCTCAGATATTTCTTGCTAGTAAAACCCAACCACTGCGATAGGAGTGGAGTAGAAGTAATCCTTTCCTAGATCAACTAGATGAGACAGGAAGCTGACACTAGGGCAATGATTGTTAAGCTTTAGTCTGCTAAAGGCTCCTTGAAACACACTTTGCTGAGTTCCAAGCCTGGAGTTTCAGATTCTATAGGTCTGGGGTATGTGGTTACCACATTTGTTAACAAAAATACATGACTTTAGATTTGAATTTGAGCTAAGTAATCATTTCTTTAGTACTTAATCCCAAATAGCACATGAGACATACTTAGACTAAAATAATCATTCTTGTTTATCTGAAGTTCTCATTTAATTTCATTATTATTCCAATGAGTTGACTCATTGGGAAAGACCCTGATGCTGGGAAAGACTGAAGGCAGAAGAAGAAGGGGACAGCAGAGGATGAGATGGTTGAATGGCATCACTAACTTGATGCACCTGAATTTGTGCAAACTCTGGGAGGTGGTGAAGGACAGGGAAGCCTGGTGTGCTGCAGTCCATGGGGTTGCAAAGAGTCAGACATGACTGAGCGACTGAACAACTGAATAACAACTCATTTAACTGGGGCATCCTGAAGGTTATCTGGCAACCCTATTGGGGTGGGGCTGGAACATTGGCTTGTCTAACAAGTTCCCTGGTGATGCTGTTGCTATGGTCTGAGAACCACTGAATAACTCAGACACCCCCTTTGGCAATTTCCAGTTCAACTCTGAGTACTACTGGCTGGAGCTTCCTGCCCCGGAGGCAAGTACATGGGGATCACAGACACCTTCACATATCTGGGTATTTGCCTCCAGGCTGGGAAGCTGGTGACAGAGGCCCAGGTAGAGGAAGTGCCTTCAGCAGCTCTTGACTGTCTTGGTCACTGAGAGGTGGGTTTCAGAGACTCACCGTTTAACCCGAAGGATTATAATAATTTCAACACCAGAGCCAATCCTCTATGGACAGGACACACTTGATCTTCTTGGCTAAGTCTGTGCAGACTACCTTGAGAGGAGGAGACACAGGTTTCCCTGTAACAAGGAGCTGCTTCTCTGCATTTAGAAATCAATCCTCCCCTTGGTTTCCTGCAGCAGCGCCATTCAGAGCGCTACGATTCCCCTGCCTTTGCTCAAGATCACAGGTGCTGAGAGATTCAGGGCAGCCACTAGGTCCTTCTTTATTTGTGTTGACCAAGCATGTGTTTGCTTTCATCCTCACACCCAGGCCCAAGATGGCATGAGAGCTGCAGATTGCTGGGGCAGGGGGTGATTCTTGTCATCTGCCTTCCAGGTAAGCAGCTCTTGTTTCCCATTGACTCTATGTGTTTACATGCACAGAGCATATATAAAGACAAAGAGTAAAGTACTGAATAAAAAGAACACAAAAGAAAACATTTAGATGAAATCAGCAACTATTTATAGCTATCACATGAGCTTGGGATTGTCCTGTCACCCCTCCTTGTGTTTTTATCAGTGACAGTGGACACTGCCTTTTAAGTCCACCATCACTGGGTATCCCTACCAGAGAGGCTAATTTATTTGGTCTGGGTGTAGACTGAGCAAAGGGAGTTTTAATGCATATATATGGAATCTAGAAAAATGGTACTGATGAACCTATTTGCAGGGCAAGAATAGAGATGCAGATGTAGAGAACGGACATGTGGACACAGTGGGGATGGGAATGTGGGATGAATTGGGAGATTAGTGTTGACATATATACACTATCAGGCTTCCCAGGTGGTGCTAGTGGTAAAGAACCCACCTGCCAACACACGAGACATAAGACATGTGGGTTCAATCCCTGGGTCAGGAAGATCCCCTGGAGAAGGGCATGCAACCCACTCCAGTATTCTTGCCTGGAGAAAAAGTCAAACACAACTGAAGTAGCTTAGCATGCACGCATGCATATATCATGTGTAAAACAGAGAGCTAGTGGGAAGCTGCTGTATAGCACAAGGAGCTCAGTTCAGGGCTCTGTGATGACTGAGAGTAGTGGGATGGTAGGGGACGGGGAGGGCTCAAGAGGGAGGGGAAATATGTACATGTATAGCTGATTCACTTCATTGTACGGTAGAAACTAACACAACACCGTAAAGCAATTATACTCCAATAATAAAAAAAAATTAATTAAAAAAATAAAACTCTCCTGCTGGTATAATTAATATAGCAAAATGTTGAAGTTGAACTGTCATCCTGCAAGGTCATGACAAACACTGACATCATGAATCCTGCATCTCTGCTCTGGGGAAAAATACACGCTTAGGTTCCCACGAGCCTCTGCCCAACAATGCCACCAGCCGATCAACACATAACCTGGTTCCGTGTGTGTTTCTATCTCAGGACACCTTATCTGATACATACAGTTGACTCATTGGCCTTGAACTCACAGCCCACGGTGTGATTGCTCACACCCCAACGAAGCTCATCTGACACACATGTTTTCTCCACAAGACACAGCACAGCCTTCTGAGCTTAGGAAGACAGACAGCACTTCAGCCCAAGGTACTGAAATTACCAACAAAATGCACGAGGTGTGGCACTGAACACACAGTGAGAAGGGCAGTGTTTACAGTCTAGGAGCTGAAACAAGCAGGCAGGGCGTTGCCTCGCCCACCTTCAGCCAGGAGGGGCTGCTCCACACATGCCCTCGAATGACCACAAATGTGGGTGAGTACTGACTTCTGGGAGCACAAAACTATTGTAGCAAATAAGCAAATTCGAGGTACAGAATCCTTGGATAATTAGGACAGACTGGACGTCTATTGTCAGCCCCGAAGATCATTCCACTGTGAGACCAGAGAGTACAGGTCCACCAAAAAGTAAGTGAAGAATGCCCACCACAGCATCCTCAAAACAGCACAAACACAAGGAGACATAAGGAGTTGAGGAAAAAATTGTAGTTGTAGGACCTCAATTTGGGCATGATGCCCACTAGATTGTGAATGGTGTTGAGCTATTCACCAATCCCGAGTCTGGTTTTCCAGTTGCTACCCACTTAGTGAAAGACTTTATATTTGAGGGCTCCCAAATCACTGCAGATGGTGACTTCAGCCATGAAATTAAAAGATGCTTGCTTCTTGGAAGGAAAGTTATGACCAACCTAGACAGCATATTTAAAAGCAGAAACATTACTTGGCCCACAAAGTTCTGTCTAGTCAAGGCTATGGTTTTTCCAGTAGTCATGTATGGATGTGAGAGTTGGACTATAAAGAAAGCTGAGCACTGAAGAATTGAGGCTTTTGAACTGTGGTGTTGGAGAAGACTCTTGAGAGTCCCTTGAACTGCAAGGAGATCCAACCAGTCCATCCTAAAGGAAATCAGTCCTGAATATTCATTGGAAGGACTGATGCTGAAGCTGAAACTCCAATACTTTAGCCACCTGATGTGAAGAACTGACTCATTTGAAAAGACCCTGATGCTGGGAAGGATTGAAGGCAGGAGGAGAAGGGGACAACAGGATGAGATGGTTGGATGGCATCACCGACTCGATAGACATGAATTTGAGTAAGCTCTGGGAGATGGTGAAGGACAGGGAATCCTGGCATGCTGCAGTCCATGGGGTTGCAAAGAGACATGACTGAGCAACTGAACAGAACTGAACTGAAGTGGGTTTTACATGAGTCCCCCCTCATAAGGTCATTACGGGAGGGATTGAATGAAATGTGAAATTACTTCATGTGGCAGAGCTACACTCATAGACAGAAGATTCCAAAGTTGAGCCATTAGGTCAAAATATGAAGGGTCATAACTGGCTAAGGCTGATGTGTTACTGTTTGCAAAGCCCTTCAAGACTCATCTTGCTTGTCCACCATGCTGGCTGGTCCCTGCTACCCAGATAGTCAAATGACAGCCAGACTCGAAGAGGTCCAAAGCCATGTGGGGTCAATCACCTCTGAGTCCCCACAGCCTTAACATTCTGGCTTGGAGAAAAATGTACTTTGAGAAGTAGTTTGGGATCTTTAATCACTGGGACAGCTTTCAAAGGCTCATGTCTGGGACTTCCCTGGTGGTCCGATGATTAGGACTCCATGCTTCCATTGCAGGGGCACTGGTTCAATCCCTGGTCAGGGAACTAAGATCTCACATGCTGCGCAGTGTGGCCAAACAATAAAAATAAATAAATACATAGATGTGAAAGTGTTAGTCACCCAGTCATGTCCGACTGTTCGCAAACCATGGACTGTAGCCCGCCAGGCTCCTCTGTCCATGGGATTCTCCAGGCAAAAGTGGGTTGCTGTTCCCTTCTCCAGGGGATCTTCCCAACCCAGGGATCGAACCCTGGTGTCTGGAATTGCAGGCGATTCTTTACCATCTGAGCCACTAGGGAAGCCATTTTAAAAAGTTGAAAATGGAGATTCCTTAAAAAACTGGGGATAGAACTGCCACATGACCCAGCAATCCCACTGCTGGGCATACACACCGAGGAAACCAGAATTGAAAGAGACACGTGTACCCCAATGTTCATCGCAGCACTGTTTATAATAGCCAGGACATGGAAGCAACCTAGATGTCCATCATCAGACGAATGGATAAGGAAGCTGTGGTACATATACACAATGGAATATTACTCAGCCATTAAAAAGAATACATTTGAATCAGTTCTATTGAGATGGATGAAACGAGCCCATTATACAGAGTGAAGTAAGCCAGAAAGAAAAACACCAATACAGTATACTAATGCATATATATGAAATTTGAAAGATGGTAATGATAACCCTATATGCGAGACAGAAAAAGAGACACAGATGCATAGAACAGTCTTATGGACTCTGAGGGAGAAGGTGAGGGTGGGACGTTCTGCGACAATAGCATTGAAACAGGTATATTATCATATGTGAAACAGAACGCCATTCCAGGTTCGATGCATGAGACAAATGCTCAGGGCTGAGGCAATGGGATGACCCAGAGGGATGGGGTGGGGAGGGAGGTGGGAGGGGGGTTCAGGATGGGGAACACACGTAAACCCATGGCTGATTCATGTCAATGTATGGCAAAAACCACTACAATATTGTGAAGTAATTAGCCCCCAGCTAAAATAAATAAATTAATTAAAAAAAATAAAATACAACAAAAAAAAATAAAATAAACATCATCATCAAAGATGCAAAAAAAATAAAATAAAATAAAATAAAAAGTTAAAAAACAAAAAAAGCATGTCTGCAGGGGTCCCGTGGGGTGGGCTGAGAGGATACAGACAGGGTCCCTATCGTGTCCACTCACAGGACCCCACCTAACTCCTGCCCTTTGTGCAGAGCCTCCTCCATCTGGCCATCCGTCACCCAAAGGGTTGTCAGGCACAGAACCAATACAACACACATCAGCAGAAAGCTCAGCTGACATCAATGTTCTCCTGAAAAACAAAGACTCGGGGCTGTGGAGTGAAGAATCAGAGAGCCCCAGATAACAGAGGGAATGTTTTCAGGGTGAAGTTAGCCAGGCACAGTCTCGGATGTTCTGGCTAGGATCATTGGAATAAAGGTGCTCCAAAGGGGACAAAGTTGTTCTGACACAAGACACCAGGTTCACTGCTTGAAGACAGGAGCTAGTGTGGGGCTTCCCTGCAGGCTCCCTGAAAAGAAAGTGCCACTTGCTGCCTAGGATTATGGCTTTTAGGGCCAACGAATGTAGGAAGACTTCAACCAGTTTGATTTCAGGAGCTGAATCAAGCCAGCTCCCTTAAAAGCAGACAGCTCACCAAAGAGGACATACAGATGGAACCAAGTTTTGAAAGCACATGATGAAAAGATGCCCCACATCTTAGCCAACAGGGAAGGTGAATCAAAACCACAGTAAGCTACCACTGCAAAACCATCAAATTAGTGAAAATGAAAGAGTGACAACACCACATGCTGGTGATGATGTGGAGAAACTGGATCACCCACACATTGCTGGTAGGAATGTGAAATGATACATCCAAACTGAGAAACAGTTTGATAGCTTCTAATAAAACCAAACACAATGATCCACAACCCAGTGATCCAGAAAGTGTACTCTCAGGCATTTACCCCAGAGATAGGAAAATTTATGTTCATACAAAAATCTGTGTGTGAATGTTCATAGCAGCTTTATTCATAACAGCCAAAATTTAGAAATATCCCAGGTGTCCTTCCACGGGTGCACAAACTGTGGTATATCCATACCATGGAATATGCTTACAATAAAAAGAATAAATTATTGATATACACACTAATTTGGACGAATCTCCAGGAAATTATAGAGTGAAAAAAAAAAAGTCAGTCCCAAAGGTCTGCGCAATTTCATTATAAAAATAGAGACCAGACTAGTGTTTACCAAGAGTTAAGGATTTGTCGGTGATAGGGGGA
The DNA here is from genome assembly GCA_024291935.2 of Okapia johnstoni. NCBI lineage: Eukaryota > Metazoa > Chordata > Mammalia > Artiodactyla > Giraffidae > Okapia > Okapia johnstoni. The sequence continues at coordinate 30,205,166 of CM044324.1, forward strand.
AGGACATAGGGGAGCAATGGGAATTTCTATAAAAGGGAAACACAAGAGATCTTTGTGGTGGTGGAAATGCTCTGTATCATAAGTGGGCTGGTGGGTTCACAAGCTTACACATGTGAAATTGCACAGAACTAAATATACACAGAATTGAGGACATGAAAAACTGGGAAATCTAAACCAGAGGGGTGGGTGGATTCCACTGATATCAGTATCCTGACTGTAATATTGGACCATAATTTTGCAAGGTGTTCTCATGGGGGAAAACCAGATAAAGGGCACATGAGCTTTCTCTCTGTTATTTCTTATAACTGCAGGTGAATCTACAATTACCTCAAAATTAACATTTTAATTTTTTTAATGATACAAAAAAGAACAAATGCATATTAAAAAGACTAATTCAAAATCCTGGAAACAAAAAGATATAGCCCTGGGGAGAAGCAGGATAGATAGGACAACCTCGACTGTACAGAGGCAAGGGAATAAGCGAAACTGAACCATCAGTAGTTCAGTCACTTGGTCGTGTCTGACTCTTTGCAACCCCATGGACTGCAGCATGCCAGCCTTCCCTGTCCTTCACCATCTCCCAGAGTTTGCTCAACTCATGTCCATAGAGTTGGTGATGCCACCCAACCTGTCTGTCATCCACCCAACCCACCACCCACCCAACTCTGTCATCCCCTTCTCCCCCTGACTCCAATCCCTGAACCATCAGGGACCATGAAGACTGCCTGGTCTGTGGGAGTAGGAAGTCTCGGAGTGAGTGAGGTGGGATGACAAGGGACCACAGGGAATGGAGAGGACATCCTTTCTAAAGAGGCAGCCACTGCTTACCTCCAAGACATTTTTGCCAAGTGAGAAAGCAGACCCAGTATCACCAGGTTTTCCAAATGTTTTTGGAATGGTAAAATCTGAATTTTAATAAGAAATCTTCCCATTTTTAAATGTTAGCAGCTAATTTGAAAAATTCCAAAATACTATGCAGGTCAAAGGAAATTAACTGTAACTTGTATTCACACTTCAAGCAACCAGTTTTTGACCCTCCATCTAGTCCACTCCGTCTGCGTTCTACTCGCCCTCCAGGGCTTAGTGAAGGTTTTATCTCCTCCTTGACCCTTCTCTGAGTCCCAGGTGGAGCTAAATGCCTTTCTCTGTACTTACCCAACCCACTCCACTTCCTCATCAGTCCCTGTCTTCCAAGTATTCATCCCACTGTATTGAAATGTCTGCTTGTCTGAGAGCTCTGAGCAGCTGACTATGGCCACAACAATGCTGTGAACCAAACAGGTCAGCTGGGAACAGGCTGGTCTGGACTCGGGGCTCTGCTGACCTTGGCTTGGTTGGCGTCTGTGTCTGAGTTAACTGGGGGTCGGCTGGTCTGAGTGAGCCGCAGCTGGCATGGTTCTGCTCTGTGAGTCTCATCTTCCTCCTGGAATCAGGGGGCATGCCCTTTCATGACAGTAACAGAGGGCAGGAAGGAAACGTGCCAGGGCATGCTCAGAATTGGCACCCTGTCTTTTCCACCATATTCTATGTGATAATTCTATCGAAGATTGGGAAAATAGACTCTTCCCTCACCTCTTTAGTGAGAGGGGCTGCGAGATCAAATGCCAAAGGGATGGATTAGACATTGAGCAGGATGAGGAACCGCGATAGTGATTCAGTCTGCACACACTCCTGAAGTTCACAGCCCTGACTTACTTGTCTCTAGTCCCTGGAGCCTATCCTTGGGCCAGGTACACAGCAAGTGCTTAATAGCTTTTGGGGGGGTTAGGAGAGAATGAATGAGCCAATAAGTAACCTTTTGTGGATGAGGGAACACTTCCAAGGGGATGCAATCACTTGCCCAAAGTCACACAGTTAATGGAAGATTCAGGAATAGAATTCATATCTTCTGTCTCTTTCCACCATCACAAGATGCTTAGAAATGAAACCCCCTTGGCCTGGCACTCACCCCGGTGCACCATGGGTCTGCTGAGGCTGGTATTTGGGGTGGACACCCACAGGCCAGCCCAGAGCCCCTACACAGCAGGGCCCTGTGATGTGAATTCCTTCAGATTTGGGTCTGGCTGTTCCCTGCTCACACAAAAGGGGAAGGAGAGACTCTCCTCTGCCAGCAGAAGGGGCACAGGGCATCACTGACTTCCCCTGCTCCTTACACGCTGATCTCCCATCAGGGGGTTGGAGGAGGATGCTATTTTAGGGCAGTTTCCCGCAGTCTGATGCTTGTGTTTCTAATCACTGTTGCCACCTGCTAGCATCCCCTTTGGTATAGGAGCAGTTTAAGCCATGTGCATTTCCTGTGCACGCACATCCTGTGGAGGCTGCTTAAGGTGGAATATGGAATTTTATTTGCCTGGAAAACTCAAGCCCCTTTCTCCTCTCAAAGGAACTGGTGGCTGTGGCCTCACCAGCAGCAGGGGTGGGGGGTAGGGGGGAGGGTGAAGGTGGGAGCCTGAAACATTGTGCAACCCCTGCTGCAAAAGAGAGGGCAGTCAGCTGGGGTCTCTCACTGCCCCTACCTGAGGAATAAGGAGGAGCAACCAGGGCCCTAGCTCTGTGCAACTCCATCTTTCTTGGCTGCAGGTTAAGAAAATTGGGTTCTAGCACCAGGTGGCGTGGCCTCAGAGAAGCTACCAGACTTCCCTGCACCTGAGTCTGTAAAACAAATGTGGCGACTAGAAGTATGTTTCCGAGAAACAGGCTCAGATCCCCCAGAGGTTCACCTCTGAGCAGCTGGCTGTGGGGGGTGGGAGTGGTGGTGGTGGAGGAAGGGAGGATGGGGGAACTTTAGGGAAAATCACGAGTCCACTGGTGGTCGGTGGGTTACTTCAAGCCACACTCTGAAAATTCATATGTTGAAATCCTCATCACTGACGTGATGGTATTTGGAGACAGGAGGTTATCAGGTCATGAGGGTGGGGCCCTCACGGTGGGATTAGAGCCCTTGTTAGAAGAGACGTCAGAGAGGCTGCTCTCTGCCTCTGTGTCTCTCTCTATGTCTCTGTCTGCCTGTATCTCTCTATATATATGTCTCTGTCTCTCTCTCTCTGCCAGGTTGAGGACACAGTAAGAAGACAGCTGTCTACAAGTCAGGAAGAGGCCTCTCACCAAAACCTGACCAGGCTGTACCCCATCTCAGGTTTCCAGCTTCCAGAACTGTGAGAAATTTCTGCCGTTGAAGTCCCCAGTCCATGGTCTTTTTACATACATGGCAGCCCACAGCCTCCAGGAGGACAAGCCATGAGGACTCTGACTGAGAAGCTGGGGGTGGGGTGGAAATCCATGTTGCAGCCAAAGCGAACAATGGTCTCATCTCTCCTGCAGTGGGCGTTGGCCTGCTTCTCTCAGTTCCTTCCTCCACAAGTTGAAGAAAACAGCACTTCTGGGAACAACATCTGCCTCTTCTCTAGCCATGTTCCATCAGAAGCACCAATTCCTAACTTCATCCTGAATGAGGGCACGTACTTTAGAGCCAGGGACAGAGTGATCTCTTCCTGTGACCTGCAGCAGACGTGGGGTGAACTTCTCAGACCCCCTTCAAGACAAGACCCATGCAGGAACAAGCAGTGTGGTCAGCTGAGCCAGGACTGTCTTCATGGCCATGTGACCCACTCCATGGCTCAACCCATTCTCAGAAGGCCCCACACTTGGCCAAATGCCCTGCTGTCACCATCTCTAATTTCTTAGTAATTTTGAACCAAGAGGCCCCATTTTCATCTAGCCCTGGGTCCTGCTTACAGCCTCCAACTTTGACTCCTCAGGGACAAGCTGAGTTCACATCCAACCAAGGATGGAGCAAAGTTGGGACTAGACGTTTCTCCTCGGAAGGTCAGAGGGGTTGGTTCAGACCTTGCCAGGTCTGCACCTACTTCCTGGAGAACACAATGGTTCTGCCTTGTGAGATGCCCCCTCACCCAGCTGGGTCCACATTCATATACTTTTAATTTATGTATTTTATTTTTTCTTCTTTTAAAACTTTTTATTTTATATTGGCACACAGTCGATTAACAATGTTGTGATAGTTTCAGGTGGACAGCAAGGGTACTCAGCCATACATACACATATCCATTCTCTCCCAAACTCCCCTCCCATCCAGGCTGTCACATAACATTGAGCAGAGGTCTCTGTGCTATACAGTAGGTCCTTGTTGGTTAACCATTTTAAATATAGCAATGTGTACCTGTCCATCCCAAACTCCCTAACTATCCTTTCCCTTCCTTTTTAATGGCTGAGGAATATTCCACTATATATATGTACCACATCTTCTTTATCCATTCCTCTGTCCTTGGAAATTAAGGTTGCTTCCATGTCTTGGCTATTGTAAACAGTACTGTAATGAACATTGGGCTGTACGTATCCTTTCAGGCCATGTTTTCTCTGGATATATGCCCAGGAGAGCGATTGCTGGGTCATCAGTTCAGTTCAGTTCAGTCACTCAGTTGTGTCCGACTCTTTGCAACCCCATGGACTGCAGCATGCCAGGCTTCCCTGTCCATCACCAACTCCTAGAGTCTACCCAAACTCATGTCCATTGAGTCAGTGATACCATCCAACCATCTCATCCTCTGTCATCCCCTTCTCCTCCTGCGTTCAATCTCTCCCAGCATCAGGGTATTTTCAGATGAGTCAGCTCTTTGCATCAGGTGGCCAAAGGATTGGAGTTTCAGCTTCGATATCAGTCCTTCCAAAGAATATTCAGGATTGACCTTCTTTAGGATGGACTGGTTGGATCTCCTTGCAGTCCAAGGGACTCTCAAGAGTCTTCTCCAACACCACAGTTCAAAAGCATCAATTCTTCGGTGCTCAGCTTTGTTATAGTCCAACTCTCACATCCATACATGACTACTAGAAAAACCATAGCCTTGACTAGACGGACCTTTGCTGACAAAGTAATGTCTCTGCTTTTTAATATGCTGTCTAGGTTGGTCATAACTTTCCTTGCAAGGAGTAAGCGTCTTTTAATTTCATGGCTGCAATCACCATCTGCAGTGATTTTGGAGCCCAGAAAAATAAAGTCAGCCACTGTTTCCACTGTTTCCCCATCTATTTGCCATGAAGTGATGGACCAGATGCCATGATCTTAGTTTTCTGAATGTTGAGCTTTAAGCCAACTTTTTCACTCTCCTCTTTCCCTTTCATCAAGAGGCTCTTTAGTTCTTCACTTTCTGCTATAAGGGTGGTGTCATCTGCATATCTAAGGTTATTGATATTTCTCCCAGCAATTTTGATTCCAGCTTGATCTGCTTGCAAGGTCATATGGTAACTCTATTTTTAGTTTTTTAAGGAACCTCCATACTGTTCTCCATAGTGGCTGCACCATTTACATTCCCACCAACAGTGTAGGAGGGGTCCCATCTCTGCACATCCTCTCCAGCATTTATCATTTGTGGATTTTTTGATGATAGCCATTTTGACTGGTGTGCGTTAATATCTCATTGACTTTTGATTTGCATTTTTCTAATAATTAGCGATGTTGAACACCTTTTCATGTGCCTCCTGGCCATCTATCTGTATGTCTTCTTTGGAGAAATGTCTGTTTAGGTCTACTGCCCATTTTTTGATTGGATCATTTGTTTTGGTGCTATTAAGCCTTGTGAGCTGTTTGTAAATTTTGGAGACTAATCCCTTGTCAGTCACATAATTTGCAAAATATTTTCTCCCAATCTGTGGCACATTCATACACTTTTAAAAGCTTCCACTAATCTCTGTTTTTTAAAAAGCTGCAGGATTTTCATCTGATACCTACTGGAACTTTTACTTTTCCACAACTGATGGGTTTTATTGTAAATTCTTATAACCTCTATTAAACAATTAATCATATGGTCCCATCTACCCTTGTCATTAGAACTTATCTGGTAATTTCATTGCAGATCTACCTTAGGGACAGCGTTGTTCCCCACCTGGTGTACTGTATGGCCCTCATGGGCCTGGCCACCTCTAGGTCAGCAAGGGCTCTGGCGGCCAGTGTTATATGCTGTTCTTTCTTAGGGGTACAGCAAGATCAGTAAACTATCCCCATCTCCCAAGGTGAGATCAAAAGATCTCATCAACCAGGTAAACTTCTTTGTGAAAAGTTCAGGGTCCTCAGAAAAACTTCCCAACTCACCCTCTGCCAGACTTAGATCGGAAACAAAGCACATGAACTCATTGGTTGTTTATCAGAAATTTCTCTCAGAGGCAGAACCATAGGGGCGGTTGGTGGTAATTTGTGACACTGCAGGTGCTAGTGAGGCTGAAAACGGGCCCTTGGTAACTTGAGATACAGAGAAGGACCTCCTGGATGTGGTGAGGACCTTTGATGAATGGGTGTGTCGTGCTGTGCTCAGATGAACTGATACATGTTTAAAATGGGTGTCCCTCTTCCTCATGCAAAGAGCAGGATTCCAAAGGAAAGGGTAGTCAGGGGAGAGGGGCTGTCCCTGGACTGCCTTCCTAACTCCAAACTCCTCCTCAAAGTCCCCCAGAATCCCATCCCACAACGTGTTTGAAGAGAGTCCTCAGGCTTCCCTGGTGGCTCAGATGGTAAAGAATCCGCCTGCAGTGCAGGAGACCCGGGTTCGATCCCTGGGTTGGGAAGATCCCCTAGAGAAGGGAATGGCAACCCACTCCAGTATTCTTGCCTGGAGAATCCCATGGACAGAGGAGCCTGGAGGGCTACAGTCCATGGGGTTTCAAAGGATCAGACATAACTGAGTAACTAATGCTTTCACTCAGGCTGCATAGGAGTTTTGAGCTCACAGCCTCTACCAGGCTTTGATCCTGTTGTGGAAGCCTCTGGGGATGCAAATAAACTTGCTCAGCTTAAAAGCTAGGGGACTCTTTTGTCAAAAAAATTCTTCAGCCATGCTCTTTATTGGTGAAAAGAAAGAAAAAACACAGCCCCTCCCCTCACTGGCTAAAATCTTGATTAATGTGTGTCGTTCCCTGGAAACAAGCATGAGCATCTCCAGAAAACATCAACTATTAACAGCACTTAACCTCCTCAGGCTACAAAACAGCCAAAAGAGCCACTTAGGGGCAAAGCACCTTCTGATTAGTTCTTTAAGGGAAAACCTCTCCTCGGTAGGAAATGGTCCAGGGGTTGCCAGATGGAAATGTGGAAATACCCACCATCTGATGGTCCAGCAGGCCAAGCGGCCGCGCATCCCAGCATCCTCCCCAATTCCTCCCTGGCTGCATCACTGTAGCCCCTCCATGCCCCACCCCCACCAAAAGCCAGGATCCCCTGCCCACCTGGCTTCAGGGGCACGTGAAAACTCCATCCTGGGCTTGGGGAGCCTCCAGCTGTTCTTTAGAGTCAACCAAACATCCACTTAATTACACTGCTGGCTGTATAAATATTGTGCTCCACAAAACGGCATGAAGCAGATATTTTTAGGGGGTCACAGATGTTTCATGGGATTATCCAAGTCACAGGTCTGGAAGAATTTTTCCTCCAAAGAAAAGGAAAAGCACATCTCCAACATCCGCGGTGGAGACTCTCGAGGGGCTCGACTCCTTTCCACCATCAGTTTCCTTCTGAAACTCAGCAGGTGGGCTACAAGCAAATGGAGCAAATCCAACACCAGGCAAACCAGATGCCTGGCCCCAACACGGGCTGCATCCCTATTCTGTACCTGCCCAGCCTCCCGATTCACGATTCACCCTGCAAACACTCCTTGCTAAGCACCTACTAGGTGGCAGATGCCACACCATGGCTGTCACTGCAAATGTGGGCAAGATGCTAACACACGCTAAGTGGTGGAAAGGGACTTCCGGTCACACAGATGTACAAGGTTCATGGCATCCCTGGTAGAAACTGCCCTCAACTGGAAACAACTCAAATACCATGGACACTGCTCAGCAGGAATGCGTGTGAACCACATCATCCCACAAGCATGCCTGAGGCTCAGACACAGGAGGAAGAGGAAGATGCTGGGGTGAAAAACCTGTATACCTGAAATACACAAGCAGGCACCAGCATGATGTCAGAAGTCAGAACAGTGGGGACCCTCGAGGAGGGAGGAACAGAAGGGGCCTGAGGGGGGCTCCTCAGGTACTGACACTTCCTGTTTCTCAAGCCAAGTGCTGGCTACAAAGGTTTGTTCCATTTGAGGAAATTTGTGGAGCTGCACACTTACAGTTTGCACATTTCTCCAGTAAGAAGTGTATTTTAAAATAATAAAGAACAGCGATGTGCTGCCCCACAGTCAGGAAATGGCCAGGGCAAGACCCAGCCCCATGTGTCCCAGCCCCAGCGTCCAGGCTCTCACCCTTGGGTCCTGCTGCCCTCGAGAATCAGAGCCCCCAGGCGGGGTGCCTGGGAGTCAGCCCCCGCTGTGCTCCAATCTCTGGGTCTCGCATGACTGCCTCCCCCATCTTCTCTAGCTGACTGCAGCCACCTGAGGGCTTCCTTGGGTGTCAGCAACCCACTGTGCCTGGGAGTCAGCACCACTGTCCCAGGAGCAGCCCCTCTGCAGCCCCTGCCCTCAAGCTGCATCCCTGGCATCTCCCTGAACTCCCCTTGGGTTGAGCTCAGAGGGGACTTGCTCATATGCAAACCCTGCACCTCTTGCTATCCTTCCCAGGCTCACATCCCCATGCCCCAACTGGTGGGACCACAACAGGACCCCTCACACTCGAGGGGCAGTAAATCCTCCTGAAGGCTCTTGTTGTTCAATTGCTTAGTCATGTCTGACTTTGCGACACCATGGATTGCAGCATGCCAGGCTTCCCTATCCTTCACCATCTCCTGAAGCTTGCTCAGACTCGTGTCCATTGAGGCAGTGATGCCATCCAACCATTTCATCCTCTGTCATCCCCCTTCTCCTCCTGCCCTCCATCTTTCCCAGCATCAGGGTCTTTTCCAATGAGTCAGCTCATTGCATCAGGGGGCCAAAGTATTGGAGCTTCAGCATCAGTCCTTCCAGTGAATATTCAGGGTTGATTTTCTTTAAGATTGACTGGTTTCAAGGTAAAGGGGTTGAAATACAGGGGTCTATTTCAACTCCTTCAGGTCTTCCCTAAAGGACACAGGCAACTATGAGAAAAGTTTCAGTTGGGTAGGTCAAGTGTAACCTTTGACCCTTCAGGAAGGCATTCTTTGGAGAAGAGATCTATGTATGACCTTACAGAATAAGTTCAAATGCAAGGTGGAAAAGAGCATGAGATCAGCGGCCGTTCTTGCAGAAACAAGAAGGTGAGAAGTGGACAGTGCCCACTGGGATGTGTGCCCATCTGGAAGAACACACAGAAGCTGCTAACTCCGGGGACCTCTGGGTGTAAAAACAGGAGAAGGGGGCCAGGAGAGGGATGGAGAACTGAATTTCCTCCATGCTCCTCTGTACTATTTGGATTTTTTTTTTTTCCTGTGTGCGTGTTTTTCAAAAAAATATTAAGAAGTTTATTTATTCATTCAACAAGCAATTTTGGCATGTACAGTGCGTACTGGGCACTAACCAAATGAGATCAGGTGACAGCAGGGAGGCCCTGACTGATTCCCACCCTCAGGGGCAGACTGGTGCTGGGGGGCTGTGAAGCTGAACCCTGTAACCTGTCATCCAGGCTGAGGTCTCTGACCGAAGGGGTACCATAAACTGAACATCGAGACAGTGGTGTGAAAGTGAGACCCAGACAGGATAACACCCACCCACAGCCAGAACACAGGGCTAGAAAAAAAGGGAGGACATAGAACCTTGGGAAGATGGCAGCTGAATGGGGGCAGCTTCCTGGAGGAGGAGTTGAGGATGGGTAGGCCTTAGATGATGGGTTCGGGGACAGGCAGAACTCTGGTCGCCAAGAAGATGCTACTCCCCACAGCCCAGAACCATGGCTCTGATGATACATTGCACCCAGGAGTACCTGGCCTGTCTCAGCAGGGGCTGCTGTGACAAAGCACCTCAGTCAGGGTGTCCTAACAGCAGACACTTATTCCTCCAGTTCTCGAGGCTGGACGGCTGAGGTCAGGTTCTGATGAGAACGCTCTTCCTGGTTTGCAGGTGGCGCCTTCCTGTTGCGTCCTCACATGGTGGAGAAAGAAAGCGCGCATGTGAATCCAGGTGGAATGGGTATAATGGTTCAGTCCACATGGCATTACCTTACACAGCCAAAGGGACTCCGCAGATGTCAATAAGGTTACCGATGGGTTGACATTAAGAGAGAAGATTCTCCTGGGTTACATGGGTAGCTCAAGGTAATCACCCGAATCCTTTCAACCCAGAGGCAGAGATGAAGGCAGAAGGGTTCAGAGAGCATGCTGAAGCCTGAGAAGGCCTCCTCGTACAGCCGCGGGCTTTGCAGAGGGTGGGGCTCGGTGACCAGAAGGTGGCTGGCTTCCAGGAGCTGAGAGAGCTGACCTGGCTGACAACCAGTGAGGGGACAGGGACCTTGGTGCTACCACCATGAGGAACTGAACTGACCCTTCCCTGGGCCCCTAGATGAGAGCCCAGTCTGGCCAAGACCCTCACTTCAGGCCTGTGAGATGGAAGCGGGCCTGTGAGCCCTGCCCCCACTTCTGCCCTGCAGATGCTGTGAGAGTGTGAATGTGCTGTTGGCAGCTGCTGAGTTTGTGGTGAGCTGAGAGCACACGCGTGAGTGCACACAGGGACACTCCACTGAGGTGACCAACGCTGTGGGGAGCTGGGGCCTGAAGGTAGGTACCCACGGGCCCCAGCAAAGCAGGCTCCCCGGAGAAAATGACCACCTAGGCTCGACGGCAGGGGAGCCACCAACACAGCCCGAAGGTCCAGGAGGCAGAGCACAAGGTGGGGCCTGGCCTGCCCAGAAGGCCCAGAGAGGCCCCCATCCCCTAAGCCTGGCAGGAACAGGGCCCAGTGTTACCAAGTCACCCAACTCTTCAAGAGAATCCAGAAGCCCAATTTTTACATGAAATATTCTCATTCCAACTTTAAAAACACTTGCTGGCCAACCTTGAGCAGAGCAAGCAAATGAGAGGTGTGTCTTGAGCCAGAGGTGAGCTTCTGGGGCATCCACCAAGTGTGAGAGGTCAAGGCAGAAGAGCACCCAAGTGGGGGCCTTTCCAGGAGGCTGTGGGGACCCAGTCCTCCCTACCATGCAGAAGAGGAGGGACACACACTCGCGGAAGACCCCCGCCCCAGTGACCTGTGGGGGACCCACTCCCAGCCCCCGACAACCTGACATCTTAAGGGCAATGGAGCTTTTTCCAGAGGCTGCCACTGAGGCCAGAACGGGGAGCCCCCAGACATGAGCTGGCAAGTCTGTCTCAAAACTACGCTTCCAATTCCGAAATCTGAGTCCATCCAGCCACTCCACCTGGCCTCCTGGCATTGCGAGACTTTGTTCTTCTGATGGCACAGGAGTTTGCTGTGTGTTCCCGAGGCCTCGACTCTTCCCCCCACGCTAGTGAACCAGACCCCCTCCTTACTCAGGGCTTGGCTGTCCTGTCCAGTGCTCACCACGGCAGCCACCCTTCCAGCACCCCAGGCGGGGGCACTGGCAGCAACACCACACCATTTACCTCCTCATCCGCTGAGTGACCCAGGTGAGCCATGAAGCTCCACGCCCCACTCCCAAACCATCAGCGATTCCTGACCACAGACCTGAGCATCAACTCAGCCAAGGGTCTCTTTGCTTCCCTCTGAGATGACGAGATTTTGGCAGCAATGAGCTCCTTCTCCGCCTCGTTCCGACATGGAGAACTTCGGAAACCTCTGCAGGGGCAACAGGTCAGTGAGGAAAACAGACACACGATGAGGTCGGAGGATGACTCGTGCCCAGGGGAGGCTTGAGTCTTAAATTCTCTTTATAAAAACTTCATTTTGTGTGAAGCAATTATCCTTCAATTAAAAAAAAACTTCATTTTGAATGGAGGGCAGCAGGCTTTTAAGACAGTGCTATTGAGTTTATAGGGCTTCCTTGGTGGCTCAGATGGTAAAGAGTCTGTCTGCAGTGCAGGAGACCCGGGTTTGATCCCTGGGTGAGGAAGATCCCCTGGAGAAGGAAATGGCAACACATTCCAGTATTCTTGCCTGGAGAATCCCATGGACAGAGGAACCTGGTGGGCTACAGTCCACTGAGTTTATACTGACTGACACATAATAAACTGCCTATGTGTATAGAAGTACACAATCTGATGTATGAAAAACATATAAGTCCCGTGAAACCGTCACCACCCTCAGGACAATGAATGTATTCACCACCTCAAGTTTCCTCCCCACTCCCCACCCATCCCTGTCTCCTGGCAACCACTGACCCTTCTGTCACTACAGTTTGCATTTCTACTATGTTACATGAGTAGAACCATAGGGAACATACTTGGTTTTCTCTGGCCTTGCTCACTCTGCATAGTTCTAATATTCATCATGTGGTTGTTCCCAAAATGAAAATTCAACCCTGTTTATTGCTGAGTAGTATTCTAGGGTAGAACGTCCCACAGTCTGTCAATTGTTGATGGACACTTGGTTTATTTACAGTCTGGGACAATCACAAATACACCTGCCATGAACAGTCACGTACAAATTTTTACTTGTGTGTACACTTTTCTCTTGGGAAAATACCTAGGGAAGGACTAGCTGGATTGTTTGGCAGGCATGTGTTTAAGGATGGCCATTTCCACGAAACTCCTGAGCAGCTTTCGGAGGGTCCATACTGCGTGTATTTAACCTACAAGATAAGGTGCACACCGGTCACGTGGAACTAATGACCCACACACTCACCCACAGGGAGGCCTCATCAGGCTACAGCTGCTTCGTTCCATGTGTAGAGGGGCTTCCCAGAAGGGAATATCTCCTGGAATCACCACTGATTTCATGAAATGCTCAGCGCACAAGCTCCTGACGCCAGAAATGGCCCACAAGAGGGCTGTGTAATCTGTCTGCAGGAGACCCTCGACATGCCGGAGCATCTCACGGGTCTACAGCAGATCAGTTGTGACCAACACTGAAAGCTGTGCGGGGACCACAGCAGGGGTTCTGCAAGGGCAGTCCCACCAGCATCACCTGGGAGCTGGGCTAGAAAAGCATATCCCCCCGGTCCAGACCTACAGAGTCGAAACTCTGAGTGGAGCCCAGCCATGTGGGCTTCCAGGTAATCAGATGCATATTCCAATTTAAGAACCAGCAGCCTAAAACATCTTTTAAGCCCTTCAACTCTACTGGAATTCAATCCATCAGAAGTCGTGTTACACCAAGGGCACACCCCTTCCATGGCCTCATTCCAGCCCCACAGCTGTGGAAAGAAAGTGAAAGTATGAGCCGTACCCGACTCTTTACTGCCCCATGGACTGTAGCCCACCAGGCTCCTCTGTCCATGGGATTCTCCAGGCAAGAATACTGGAGTGGGTAGCCATTCCCTTCTCCAAAGGATCTTCCCAACCCAGGGATTAAACCTGGGACTCCTGCACTGCAGGCAGATTCTTTACTGTCTGAACCACCAGGAGCTCACCCTTTTAGAACACTGCAACCCTGTGTTAAAGTCTCCTCAAAGAGCCAAGCTGCCAACTGGAATGCAGAAATGCAAAGTGATGGTCATCACTTCTTTCCCAAAGACCAGACTCCAAACAAAATAAAAGTTTCAGGAACTCAATCACTGAAGTATTTAAATTCAGCTGTCAAAACCACCCATGTATCTATCTGGGGTTTTCACCCTAGCGTGTTATGACATAAATAAATCTAAGGTAAGAAAAAGACAAAGATTTTAGGTGATACACTGCAACTCTCTTTACTGCTCTAGAACCCTCGCTCCAAACTAACACATCAGCAGGAACATTAATCAAACTTGAATAGGAAGAATTTGAGTAAAAATATTGAATACTTTTTGTTTTAATCTTCAGCTTAAGGATGATTGCTGCTTGACATTATAATCGGAGAGAAGGTCAGCTCATTTTCCTGGTATTTTGGCAGGCTTACCACTTAGCCCAGTCCTTGAAAACTCTCTCCAGCTTCTGGCCAAGCAGAACTTTGCCACTCACTTTGAACTTGCCGGCAAGGAAAGCCTTCTGAGGATTCATTTTGCCCAAGATCAAATCCATGAAGACAGACTCGGGGATTGTGAAGATGGTGTCCGCTGGGAGCCTGGCAGGTCCTAGATACGTGTCCCCAGAGCCGTTCTTCAGATCAATGGTCCACTGCTGGACAGTCTTCCCATCTTTGGTGATGTCCAGCTGGAAGATGGCATTGACTTTCTTCACCAGCTGGTCCCCAACTTCTTTGATGTGCTGGCTGATGTCCTCAAACACTGGGACAGTCTGGAATTCCGACAGTGAGAGAGGGTGTGGCACGGCGGGTTCCCGACTGGGACCCAGTTCCTTAAACTGGCCTGCCTGAGGCCCATCCCCTGCCTTGATCTTGAGCTGATGGTCGAGTCTCTTCCACATCCTACTGCACTGGTCCTCCTGACCTTGCCGACTGGTGTGTGAGCAGCTGCAGCCAGGTTAATATACACAAGGTCAGATTGTGACATCAAAGGCAAGGCCAAGCAGGGACTCAGGCTGCATGTGTGTGCCACAGTCTCATTGGCCAAATGGGTGCCAAACATGTGACACAGGGTGAGGCCTCAGCCAGGTCATTGTGACATAGATCCACACCACCACTCCCCTAAACCACAAGGTCCCACAAGCCCAGCCCAGAAAGGTCTGGACCCCAGGCTGGGAATAAAGGAAACTGGCGGCAGAAGGTTCTCTGGTGACATGAGCTCTGTCTTTTCAACAGCACTGAAGAGCACTCATTCTGATTCTTTCAAAAGTAGATGATCCTTAAGGTCCAGATCCTGGTGCTTCACCTGCCTACTGGGGAGTGGGAAAAACTGTTAGAACAAAACAGCTGGTGGAGGAGGGGCTCAGCACCAGGCCCTGCACTGGAAGCTTCCAGAATCAGAGTGAGAGGGAAAAAAGGAAAGACACAAATATCCCTGAGGTCAGCAGAAGATGCTGCTGGTCTCACAGGATAACTGCAGACACTATCACAGCCCTCACTCCAAGCCACAACACTGCTGTAGGCACTGAACAGGTATTTTATCAACACACTTAATTCTCCATATAACTGTCTGAGGTGGGTACTGGTACAATCCTCATTTTACAGATGAGGAAGCCAAGGCAAGGAGAAGTGAAGTGACTTTCCAAAGCCACCCAGTGAGTCGGTAGGGCATCCAGGTTTAAACAGAGGGAGAAAGACTTAAGAGCCCACTTTGGGTCTGCCTGATGCTTTCTCATGATGAGGCTGAGGGCTTGGGCAGAAATGCCACCTCAGGGATCTTGTGCCTTCGCTGTGCATCCTATCAGGGGGTCTTATGGTGCCAGGATGTCCCACCACGGTGATGCTGACCTTGATTCCTTGGTTAAAGTGGCGCCACTGGGTGATGGGTGGCTCCCTGCAGACTTACTGCTTCTCCCTTTGTAATGAATAAGTGTCTTGTGGAAGATAATACTTTGAGACTCTGTGAATACCCTGTTTCGTATCACATTCCATCCCACTCCTGTCTGCCCCCATCCCTGGCCCACCGGTGTGACGTGTGTTAAATGCCCATCACTCCTTTTAGATTTAATGACTGGAATTCTGCTGGAAGGATGAGCTTTCCCCCATTTCTTTACCTGTTCAATCATTTATTTATCCCAATATGGACACACGGATATTGTTTTATTCTTATCATCTGTTATGATGATTATTTATTTTCTTACTCAGCTTGTCCCAGATTGGGTCATTGGGAGCTCTGGCCAGGTGGGCACTTGTGTCCTTTCCCCACCATGGTGTTCTTAAATGTAAGTGAAGTTAGTAGGGAGTTGCTGGCAGCTCTGATGCTGGGAAGGATTGGGGGCAGGAGGAGAAGGGGATGACAGGGGATGAGATGGCTGGATGGCATCACCGACTCAACGGACATGAGTTTGGGTAAACTCCGGGAGTTGGTGATGGACAGGGAGGCCTGGCGTGCTGCGATTCATGGGGTCGCAAAGAGTCAGACACGACTAAACGACTGAACTGAACTGAACTTTTCTCTCTGGGAGGAATTCAGAAAGTACAAAAGTTTTCAGTACATTTTCTTTGGTACCTGATGGATGAGCTTGTATTGTTAACATGGAGAAGTTAAACAAAATCCAATGGGCTCCAAAACCAAGTCTTTCCCCTGAGGCCACCAAGTATGCGACTGATACATTTAGAGTTTAAAATGAAGAGGATGGACTGCCCCAGTAACCTCGCTGGGAACAGTCAATGGACAAATGAGGCCCAGGCCCACCATGCCTGATTTTCCTCAAGGGTGGGTTGTCCCTTCTCAATTGTTCAGATGGGTCCCCAACAGGGCTGCCACTCCTGGCTCAGCATGTCAGAGGAGAACACAGTTTCACAGCCCATGCATACCCCTCCATGAGTTCCTATCTTTTAGAGGAGGATATTTCTATTATCAGGCTTCCCAGGTGGCTCAGTGGTAAAGAATCCACTTGTCAAGCAGGAGACTTGAGTTCGATCCCTGAGTCGGTAAGATCCCCTGAAGAAGGAAATGACAATCCACTCTAGTATTCTTGCCTGGGAAATCCTATGGACAGAGGAGCCTGGCAGGCTACAGTCCATGGGGTCACAAAAGACTTGGACATGACTTAGGGACTAAACAACAACAATAATACGTACTGGCAAAGGTGTGGGGAAAAAGAAGCCTCCTACACTGTTGGTGGGAATGTAAACTGGTGCAGCCACTGTGGAAAACAGTATAGTTTCCCTAAAAAACTAAAAATAGATGTACCATATAATCCAGCAAGCTCACTCTTGGGCATATATCCAGAAAAGATGAAACCTCTAAATGAAAAGATACAGTCACCCAATGTTCACTGCAGCACTGTTTACAATAGCCAAGACATGTGTTAAGTTGCTTCTGTCGTGTCCGACTCTGCGCAACCCCATGGACTGTAACTGGCCAGGCTCCTCTGTCCATGGGGTTCTCCAGGCAAGAATACTGGAGTGGGGTGCCATGCTTCCCTGGTGGCTCAGATGGTAAAGAATCTCCCTGCAATGCAGGTTACCAGGGTTCGATCCCTGGTCGTATGAAGACATGGAAGTAACCTGAACATCCACTGACAGATGAATGGATAAAGAAGTCTGTATAATCTCCAAATTCACATGATGAAACACTAACCCCACCATGTGATGGTTTAGGAAGTGAGAGGTGATTAGGACTAGATGAGGTCATAAGGGGGAAGCCCTCATGAGTGTGGCTAATGCCCTAATAAGAGTCACAGGAGAACTTGCATCCCCTCTCTCCTCCCTAACTTGAGGATACAGTGAGAAGTCCACAGTCTGTAACCTGGAACAGGGCTCTCCCAAGAGGCTGGCACCCTGATCTGGGACTCCAGCCTCCAGAACCATAAGAAATAAATTTCTATTGTTTATAAGCCACACAGTTCATGGTATTTTAATGATAGCAGCCCAAGCTAAGACATGCGTACACACAGAAAAGGGCGAAGATCAATAATGATATTAATCCACCACACCCATGGGAAGACAGCGCCAAGCCCTGAAAGCCTTTCTCACTGGAAAAAGAGTTACTGTACTATACCAATCTCATGTACAAATATATCTGTAAAGTCCCAGTAACTTAGATTTTATATATATAGAACAGAGATCCTCCCTCCCAAAAGGCATCACTGGCCAGTGTAAGGGCACTCCTACTTCAAGACACAGCTGAAGACAGGGCCTAAGACAGGCAAACAGTCAAAGTAAAACAGTTATACTTATCTTTCCATATGTTATATGCATGCCCAAGTGGTAACTTTTTTAATTAGATAAAATGTGTAAGATATGCCTGCCCATAAATTAATAAAACTGATTGTGAATAAAATAACAGATAAAGTTTCTAAGAAAAGTGATGCATTTTTCTGATGTTCCTGACATTATTCAAAATGTTTTTCAGAATACCTCTTTTATGACCACTATCACAAACCAAGGCTCAGCTGGTAACGAATCCACCTGCAATGTGAGAGACCTGGGTTTGATCCCTGGATTGGGAAGATCCCCTGGAGAAGGGAAAGGCTATCCACTCCAGTATTCTGGCCTGGAGAATTCCATGGACTATATAGTCCATGGGGTCGCAAAGAATTGGACACAACTGAGCGACTTTCACTTTTCACTTCACTTTCACAAACAAAAGGCGAGTTCTTTTACTGCCTCATATCATTCAGGATGCTTTCAGCTATGAGCACCAAGAACAGCCACAACTCTACAGGCTTCAACCCTTCAACTTGACTGTCTCCCTTCCCGTGAAGAGAACTGTGATCTCCCATTAAAGAAGTCCTAAGGAGGGGCTAGAGGGACCAACCACAGGGCACAGCTCTGGACTGGGGTTTTCCATGACCGAGGGGTTTCCCAGGAGATAGGACCTTCAGTGCTAAAACCAGCAAGTCCCAGACAAGCAGAAGGAGCTGGCCACTCCAGGGTTGGTTCCTTGAGCAGCTCAGTGAGTCTTCAAGGACCCAAGGTCCCTCCTTCCATCATCCTGCTAGACGTTCTCCTAAGGCCAGTGACCCTTGTGGAGGCAAACTTTGGGGCATCATTCAGTAGAACAACAAAATGAGCCACCTTCTCCTACATGTACTCTTTACCAGAAGGGCCTATTCTCCCCAAGTCCTTCAGCAACTTCATGCCTGTCTCACAGCCAGGACCATGCTCATCACCCTTGGAAGGATCAGCTTTTGTCTGTGGCTGAAAAATGTCACCTGCCAGATCAGTAAACCAAAGGTATCGTGGCCATCAAGCTCTCAGCCATCCCTCAGTGTGCGCCCTGAGGGGATTCAGGGTGGAGAAAAACAGGACACTGGCCCTAGATAGCTGGGGTGCAGACCAAAGCAATGATTTCAGTGAGCCCAGACTCTCCCATCTTCCCAAACACAGAAAAGCAGCTGAAGTCATTAACTTGAGGTGCCATGTTTTCTTAATGAACAGTAACATTCTGGTGTTCCACTACTGGGTTTTGCTTTTGTTTCTTTCCTGGTGGCTCAGCCAGTAAAGAATCTGCCTGCAAAGCAGGAGACCCAGGTTTGATCCCTATGTTGGGCAGATCCCCCTAGAGAAGCGAATGGCTACCCACTCCAGTATTCTTGCCTGAAGAACGCCATGGACAGAGGAGCCTGGTGGGCCCCAGTCCACGGGGTCACAAAGAGTTGGACATGACTGAGCAACTAACTTTTTTGGACTTCCCTTGGTAGCTCAGACAGTAAAGAATCTGCCTGCAATGCAGGAGACCTGGGTTCGATCTCTGGGTCAGGAAGATTCCCTGGAGAAGGGAGTGGCTATGAACCCCAGTATTCTTGCCTGGAGAATTCTATGGACAGAGGAGCCTGGCAGGCTATAGTTGGGCTGCAAAGAGTCGAACACGACTAAGCACACGCACAGAACTCCTATATATCCTGGCTCTTCTTCAAAGCTGTCCTTCAGAGCCATCTGAGAGGCTGTCTTCCTGGCTTATGGTTCTCAATTTTCAGGTTGTGCTTTTCTCTTTTTTTCAGTCCAGAGGTTCACAGAGTCACCTTGGAGGCCAGACTCAGCCACCTTTCCCTAACTTCAGGGTTGCCTGGAGGAGCATGGAACCCAATAGAGGTGCTAGAGAAACAAAAGGAGGAACTAAGAGTGAAATGGCGCTCGTCCTTTGAGGTAGGTGTCCACTCAGGAGTCCACTGAGAGGCAGGGGTAAGAGTGACACAGGCCAGGGACCTGTTAAGAGGGGTGCGACCTTCCCCATGTCGGGGAAGGAACTGGCTACACAGTTTCCCTGCAGCCGCTGCTCGCATCTGGGCAGGGCCTGAGGGTAGCTGAGCGGCAGCCCAGCCCAGAGGTCAGGGAAGCAGTGGGCAGACGAAGAAGCTCGCGAAGTGACCGACCAGGCGAGCCAGCGGACCCCAGATGCTCCCTACAGGTCTACAGCACCTGGGTAGCCGCACCCACCTTATCCCCCGGTAGAAAGACTCTGTGTTGTATCATTCCTGCCTCCCAAGGCTCAGGAGAAGTCAGCATCCCGCACTCACCCTGGAAGTCTGCGGGGATGGGAATTCCAGAAAACATAGTTCCAGCTCCACTAAGTTGTTCGGGAGCAAAGCTGGAGCCACATCGAGTGCTTTGATTTTTAGAAACAAAAGTCATGTACATACTGCTATATTTACAATGGATAACCAACAAGGACCTACTATATAGCACAGGGAACTCTGCTCAATATTATATGCCAGCCTGGATGGGAGTAGGGGTTTGGGAGAGAACAGATAAGTGTACATGGATGGCTGAGTCCCTTCACTGATTACCTGAAACTATCACAACATTGTTATTTGGCTACACCCCAATACAAAATAACAAGTTTAAAGTGTGAAAAAATAAAAAACTTCAAACTAACTCTAAGGATAAAATGGCCCAACAGGCTGAGCACTGGCATTTAGCTACAGTGGAGAAGTGTCATTTTATTCTCATCTTCTTTCCTTCTTTCCCACTCACTGCTGTGGACTCTGGTCACCCCGCCAGAGCAGAACAAAGCAAAGTAAGAAGGACAACTTGCCATGTCCCCAGCCACTCCCTCTGACACATGGTTTGGATACCCTGATGACCCCCCTGGAGAAAAGTCTGATGCAGTCAGTCCCAAGAGCTGGGTCAGCCCCTAGGTCTTACTGAACTCAGTACATCAAGAGCACTGTGCCTACAGGACAAATCCTGATAAGTTCCCTTGGCTGTTTTGAAAGATTCATCAGCCCTGAGCCAGAAGAGGGCCGGGGGTGCAAACCAAAGAACAAGATCTCTGCCAGACCAGCAGGAGCTGTGCCTGTCTCAGAAAGATGGTTTTGGTACAGTGTGTTATTTAACTGTGGTCACTTTATCTGTGGACACATCACAGAAGCCTGAATGCTGATGGTAAAGAGAGTCCGTAAAGATCTTGTAACTATCCATTTAAAAATGAGGACCTTTACTGATAGACACAACAGGAATGAATATCAAAAATGTTATGCCAAAAGACTGTATAATATATAATTCCCGTTAGGAGAAGGGGGTGGCAGAGGATGAGATGATTAGATAGAATCACCAATTCAATGGACATGAGTTTGAGCAAACTATGGGAGGTAGTGAAGGACAGAGAAACTTGGTGTGCTGTAGTCCATGGGGTCACAGAGTCAGACAGGGCTTGGCGACTGAACAACAACAAATATGAAGCTCTAAAACTGGCAAAACTAATCTATAATGGAAAAAAATCAAGAGTCTTTACTCTGAGGTGTGAGGGTGAGATTAACTGGGAAGTGGCATGAAGAAACTCAGGGGTGATGGGTATATGCATCTGTTAAAATTCTCCACAGAGTGATGTGTACTCATGCTTGCAACTTGTTTTGCAATGCATTAAAAGATAAGATGGACTGACAGATGGATAGATAGACATGTAACAAAACAAACACAGCAATATGTTAACTGTAGAATCTAGGTGGGAGGTATATGAGTGTCCACGAATCAGCCCAGTACTAAATTATAGGTAGATGTCAACAAACTGGTGAAAAGATGGGAAAAGGGCTATTAGAAAAGGATTCATAAAAGTTAGTCACATAGAAGGCAAGCCAGACATTCAGAACACATAGTATAGTTCACACTATTCTTTTTAAACATATGAAATACAATCACCCTGTTGAATTCGGTTCCTCTCAGTTACTAAGTGCCAGTTATGTGAAAATTCCAAGTTGAACACAAGCAAATTGTGTCCACAGCATATGAAGAATCTGTCTCTACTTATTCTCTATTCAGCAGCCTTGTTATCAGTCATCTATAACATAAAGCGCTGCATAACAAACCATCACACCTCAGAGGCTCACAATAATAAGCAATTATTTCTTGCTTACATGGCTTCACAGAGGTTAGGGATTGGCCAGTCTGGCGGCGGTGCACTGGCCTAGGCTCCAGGCCCTGTGTCTCTCATTCTGCTTGATCAGCAGGCTCCCAGGGGCAGGTTCTTCTCACTATGAAGACCACAGTACAAGAAGGCAAGACCTCCTGCACAAGTACGCGCCAAGACTTTGCTCACATTTCTGTTAAAATTCCACTAGCCAAAGCAAGTAACACAGCTAAGCCAAGTAATCACAGCCCCTCATTCACCCAGCTCTGGAAATGGAGAACTCACCTCTTTATTTATCACTGCAAGAGATTCTGGGGCAGCTTCAATTCGGGGTCTAGTGACATGGAGCCTCTGTCTGCTTGAATGGCCCCTCCCCAGCTTCCACTGCACAGGAAAAACAAATCTCAAGTGTGTAACCACAATTCCAGTGAACTGTTCTATTTTGCCTCTTCAGCTCCCCTCAAGGTAGAACCCCGAGGGGACAATTAGAAACATCCGGCCAAGAGATGGAACCCAGGGCACTTCTTTTTCTGCCACAGGAGAAGTCAATTAGGGTTTCAATTTCCACTGTTAAATGTCACCTTTTTACAACATCCTGGAGGAGAGCTGACAGCCCTGTCCTTAGGGGGGAAAAAAACTCTTTCAAGGAAAGGCTTATTGTCTAAAAAGACACAGAAGGGTCCAGAGATTCAAGGGCCCGCTCAGGCTGTCTGGATTTCCCGAAGCTCTTGGTTTCTATTTCCAGCTGAACATCTGGCTCCCTGGTAGCCCCCAGTGAGTTTTTTGAGCCTCCCTGCCTCACTTCTCTACCGGTTGCAAAAAGAGATAATAAACCCTGCTGCTGAGCAATGCATATAAAGTGCCCCCAAGGAGTGTGGAAGGGAGGCAGACTTCTCCAAGGGGAGAGCTGTCAGCATGTTTTCTCCTGATCTTCAGGTATCTCCAGTGTCTGGAACCCCTCATTAGAGCATGTGGTCCTTCCCCTGAGAAGTCAGACAAGAGCCAGAATCAATGGAGCCGAGAGACTCCCTTCTCTCGCCTCTGCTGCAAAGGAGATGAGTCAAACTGCATGATGACCGGTCACCCTTCTTCACTTGCTAACACTCTGCACCATATTTTCAAAAGAAGGAGCATGTTGTTGGCCTGGCTGAAAGGTTAAACACTCCCACTCCGTCGCTACAGCCACTAGTGGGTATTTTATCACAGTTTCTGTGCAGGAACTTTTTGTCCGCAAAAACCCTTCCTTCACCCAGATGGGTGAGACTTTGAGAGCATCTCCAGTTTCTAAAGCTAGGTCATAAATCACTCTCCTGCTTTCAGGGTGGTGTTGCCCTTGAAAAGACCCCATCTGTTCATGGTCTGCAACTTATTTTGAAATGCATTCAAAAATTAAGAAGTGCTCATGCACTTTTAATTTTTTAAAAATTATTTAAAACTTTTTTTCTGTTTTCAATTATGGGGGAACTCATTTCCTCCCTCTCTAGGTATTTCACCCTCATCTATAGAACAGAAACACTGGCCTTCTCCAAAGTATCAGGAGGAAGGACAAGGGCAGCTGGAACTCTCATAATGCCACCAACAAGAATGCCAAAGAGTTCCACTCTGGGAAAGAGGTTTCAGTACCTAAAATGGGTAGGTTGTTTTTGTTTTTTTGGATATATCTGTACAAGTGGAATTGCTGGGCCCCAGAAAATATTTCCGGGGATATACCAATCAGAAATACCTACATTTTTCTTAAAAGACACATATTAGAATGGCTTTAACCAGCCAAATGTAGTAACCATCCATATGCCCATCAACAGTAGAATGGATAAATTACAGAAGGCTAAACAGCAATGAGAATTAACAATATACATCTATACACAACATAGTGAAATTCACAATGATCGTTTTGAACAAAAGAAGCCAGACCTTTCCCTCCCCCTGCCAAAAGGAGTTCATACAGCTTCTAGAGAGCTGGTAATTTTCTAATTCTTGATATGAGTGTTTTTAATTTGGGAAAATGTATTGAACCATACATTTATGACGTGTGCTCTTCTCTAGAGGTTTATTACACTTCAATGAGAGGTTTTAAACACATATGCATGCAGAAAAAGTACCCACAAATCAGAACAGAAAGTACTGGAGGAAAGCGTCCACCCAACCTTCTACCCTCTCCCTCCCTACTCCTCCCCAGGGGAAAGCCATGGCTGACTGGTGTTGAAGGGGGAGCCGGAATCACAACCACACAGAGCCTGGGTGACCCCTCCTCCCCAGGCTCCCAGGCCCTGCTTCGATCCCCTTGTTTTGACTGCCATGACCTGAAACATGAGAAGCAATGATTCTCCTTTCATCTGGCCAAGCCAGTGGACCTGCTCTGCAGACCCAAGTACCACTGCTCATGGGCACCCCAAGTCCAGGGGGAAGAAGCAGGGAGCCCTGGCTGACTGTAGCACAAACTATGTTCTCTGGTCCAGGGCTTCCAGCAACAAGAGGTGCTACTCTGACCTCCAATTCCCGTCGCTTACATCTATTTCTCAACTGATTTCAAAGATGGAAGAGGAAGACACATGATTAATGATCACCCCTTAAACCTCAACATCTTCCTCAGCAGTTAAGAAGGTGAAGATAAGAAAAAATGTATTGCTCTTCTTTTATGAAGCATTAAGACCAGAGGCTGTGAGTTCCTAATGATCCGAGGAAATGGTGATGCCCCTTTGGAACAAAACCAACTGGGCAATTAGAAAAGAAGAATGTGATTATCTAATCTCCTTCCTGTAAATTTCCCTGCATTAACAAGAAATCACTTTTCTGGGTGACTCCTAAATTGGAGATTTAGAGGTTTTGAATGTCATATCAGAGGTTATCCCATTGCTGAGTTAGATGTCCCAGTCACTGGTTGCCACAGATGGAAGAAATGGGGGTCACGAAATTTTTCAGCTCCTTCCATCAAGAAGTGAAGTCCATCTCTCCATCCCTTTGATCTGGGTATGGCCAAGTGACTTGCTTTAAACAGTGGGATGCAGCAAACTTAAGACAAGCAGGAGCTTAAAAAGTGCTGCACCATTAGCCATGCCCTCTGATTATTGGACATATTCCACCACTGTCTGAAGAAGACTGCTGGAAGATGAGAAGCCACATGGACCAAGGCCCCAGAAATAGAAGTGAGATGCTAGATCACACAGTCCCAGCCAAGAAGCCCATGTGAAAAGAACCACCTAAACAACCCACAGAACCTTGAGAAATGAAAAACGTGTGTTACCAGTATACAACTAATTAGAGCAGCCAAAATCCACAACACTGACATCACCTAATGCTGGAGAGGATGTGGAGCAACGGGCACTCTCATCCCCTGCTGGGGGGATGCAAAATGGTACAGCCACTTTGGAAGACAGTTTGGCAGTTTCTTACAAAACTAAACACACTCTTACCTTAGGATCCAGCTATTATACTCCTTGGTATTTACTCAAATGAACTGAAAACTATATTCACACAAAAACCCACGCAAGGATGTTGACAGCAGTGTTATGCATGATTGCCAAAACTTGTAGCAACCAAGATGTACTTCAGTGGGTTAAAAATGAATTATGGTTCATTCACACAATGGAATACTATTAAGCACTAAAAAGAAATCAGCTATCAAGCCATGAAAAGACATGGGAAAACTTCAATGCATGTTACTAAGAAGCCAATCTGAAAATGCTACATACTGTATGAGTCCAACTATATGACATTCTAGAAAAGGCAAAACTATGGGCACAGAGAAGAAGATCAGTGGTTGTCAGGGGTTTGGGGGTAGGGAGGAATGAACAGATGGCACACAGAGGATTTTTAGGGCAGTATGACTATTCTGTATGATACTATATCGGTGGATAATCATAGTAGTAGTGGTGTAGTGTTAGTCACTCAGTCGTGTTTGACTCTTTGTGATCCCATGGACTGTAGCCAAGCAGGTTCCTCTGTCTACGGAATTCTCTAGGCAAGAATACTGGTGTGGGTAACCATTCCCTTCTCCAGGGGGTCTCCCTGACCCAAGGATTGAACCTGTGTCCCCTGTATTGCAGGCAGATTCTTTACCATCTGAGCTACCAAGGAAGCCCCATATCAATGGATGATGATGATGGTTTAGTTGCTCAGTTGTGTCTGACTCTTGTGACTTCATGGACTGTAGCCCACCAAGCTCCTCTGTCCATGGAATTCTTACAGGTCATCACTTGTCAAAACCCACTGGATGTACAACACCAAGAGTGAGTCCTTATGTAAACTATAGCTTTTGGGTGATAATGATGTCTCAACATAGGTTCACTGATTTTAACAAATGTCCCACCTTGATGGGGCACATTGATGGTATTGGAGGCTATGCAAGTGTAAGGCCAGAATATGGGAACTCTCTGCACTTTCTACTCAATTTTGCTATGGACCTAAAACTGCTCTGAGAAAATAAAGTCAATTAAAGATAACATGTGTTATTCTAAGCCACACAGTTTTTAGATGGCTTGTTACACAGCAAAAGCTAACTGATATACTGAGTCAACTGTTGAATGGGGCGGAGAATCGAGGGGAACTGAATCTGCCACATTAGAATCACAGACACAAATGAGAAAACACAGGACAAAACAGCTGCCATGGAATCCAGGAGTGAGTACAGTCGTGCCTGTAGTAGGGCAAGTTAGGTAAAATCAGATGAAATTAAGTTAAACCCAGATGACAGGCTGGGTCTGACATTTTACAAGGACACACTTTTTAGGCCCCATTATGTGCTGTTTTTGTTTTTTCCTTACTATTAGGATAACAGACCCCCTCCACTGAGGTTTGACAGTAAAATTCCTATTTCTGGAAGCTTCAAAAGTGGGGCGCAAGGTAATGAATGCAATTCCTATGTTGACAATTAAAGAGGTAACGTATGAGCTGCTTGGACCTGAGCAGACCAGCAGGTGCCTGTCTGCTCCAGTCACCGGATCCCAAAGGGTCTGGTCATCAGCACCAAGGAGGGGAGAAAAGGCAACAGGAAACACTGGACATGATGGACTACCCAGAGGTAATTTAATTGGTTCTCTGGAATGAGTGACTCACCACCCCTCTGCCTCCTTCGCCACCCACCCTGCCTTCAATCTCCCCTGTCCCCACCACACACACACCCATCCACACACACCAGCAAACACAACACAACGTTGGGCCCAAGTCTCTTAAAAGACCTTGACATCAAAAACCAAGGATTTCTCTGGGCATTTGGTATCATGTGCTGAGAATGTGGCCATGGATGGTGAAACAAGAGAAGTCCTTGTGGATGAAAAACTGAAGCCAGTACTGAGGTCAGATTCCAGCCTCAGCAGCTGTGACTCCTCTGTCTCAGACTCAGGGAGGGGGAACGGAGTTGGGTGGAGGGAACGGAGTTGGCCATGGTTTCAATTTAACACCATTTCCTGAACTGATCAGAATTCCACCAAGGCTGTTAACTGGCTGCTGACTGTATGCCTCTCATTTCTGAATGTGCTTCCTGATTCAACATGGAAATGACAACTGAATTACACATCGGTCATGCCTGACCTGCCATACCTGAGCCCCTCGATTCACAGTCCCCTCCCACATTCGTAGGATGATCGGGGACATGAAGAAAACATCCTGGATGGGTGATGAGATGGCTCTTCCTCTTCAAGGAGAAGACAGGAACCACCACGGAGCTATGCCCAAACTTAGAGAGGTTTTCTAGTTCAAATCAAACAATACCTTGAAGATTTCCCTAAATTCTTAATCTGTGACCAAACAGGTTCAAAAAATGAGGAGCTAGAGCGATAAACTGGGAGATTGGGGCTGACATATGTAAACAACTATATATAAAATAGGTAATTAATAAGGACCTACCATATAGCACAGGGAACTCTACTCAGTACTCTGCAATGGCCCGTATGGGAAAAGACTCTAAAATAAAGAGTGGATATATGTGTAACTGATCCACTGTGCTATACATCTGAAGTGAAGTGAGTGAAGTAAAAGTTGCTCAGTTGTGTCCGACCAACTCTTGCGACCCCATGGACTGCAGCCTGCCAGTCTCCTCTGTCCATCGAATTCTCTACGCAGGAATACTGGAGTGGGTTGCCACGTCCTCCTCCACACCTGAAACTAATACAATATTGTAAATCAACTACACT
The DNA here is from genome assembly GCA_024291935.2 of Okapia johnstoni. Lineage (NCBI taxonomy): Eukaryota > Metazoa > Chordata > Mammalia > Artiodactyla > Giraffidae > Okapia > Okapia johnstoni. The sequence continues at coordinate 30,233,077 of CM044324.1, forward strand.
CCAATAAAAAATTTTTTTAAATTAGGAGTTGGACTCCAAAGACCTAAGAAACAACTTTTTAAAAACTGCAATGCCAAGGTTTATAAAAGCGTGTGTATATGTGTTAATATCCTGTCCCCACCCAAAGTCATATTATGATATTGGATTGTCTAAAAATTATATCCCTTCTTTTACCAACCTCAATAAAGTGCTGACAAAACTAGGTGTCAGTAGGAAGACAAAGCAGCTGGAATTCTCATACACTACTGGTGGAAGTACAAAATATCAGGCTTTTTTGCTGCTCTTGGGGACAGTCTGTTGTCAAACATTTACACTGCAGCTCTGGGGCTTCCCTCATAGCTCAGTTGGTAAGGAATGCGCCTGCAATGCAGGTGACCCTGGTTTGATTCCTGGGTCAGGAAGATCCGCTGAAGAAGGGACAGGCTACCCACTCCAGTATTCTTAGGCTTTCCTTGTGGTTCAGATGGTAAAGAATCTCCCTGCATTGCGGGAGACCAGGGTTCGATCCCTGGGTTGGGAAGATCCCCTGGAGAAGGGAAAGGCTACCCCCTCCAGTATTCTGGCCTGGAGAATTCCATGGACTGTATAGTTCATGGGGTCACGGAGTCAGACACAACTGAGCGACTTTCACAACAACTGGGGGAGCTAGTGAGCATTTATATCACACAGGGTTCTTGCAGACAAGAGAATCCACTGTAACAAGTTTAAGCAGACAAGGTTTATTGTATTAGCCATCTCACAAAACATCTAGGGGGGCAGGAAGCTCGGGTGCTTACATGGCCAGGAGTGATGTAGCCAGGAGACATGTCCCACCTCCCCACAGGAATGTTCCAGCGGAAATCCTACTGCTGTCACCATACACAGTCTGTGATTCTGGAGGTCTGGACAGTGGAAGATCCCATGCCGCTCCAGAAGCAGCATCCATGTGCCGTCTTGTCTCGCGTGGACGGGTCTGCTTGGAGGAATGCAGCCAAGCGTGGCTCCCCAGCTGCATGGGAGTCTGAGAAAAGGCCCTTTCAGCTTTCTACAATCTACAGCAGAGGAAGAGATGAGCCAGGGGATTGACAGTGATGGCAAGTGTGTGTATCTGAGGGTGGTACCTGCTACAGCATATGTGGGGAGGGAGAGCAGATTGAGTCCAGGGGATCTGGGGAAAGATTCGCAAGGAAGGCTGGAAACGGTCAGTGCCCAAAGGAGGAGTCACCTGTGGGCAGGTGAGGACTGATGTCAGGACAGGGGCTAAATGTCTCAGAGAGGATGTTGAGAACAAACAGAGTGAGTGAGAGGACCTCTGGGAACACTTCCATTTACAAAGTTAGGTCCAGTGAGACACAGGTTAAACTAAAGTCACATTTTGCATGAAGAGAAGGAAAAAGGCTTTTTAATGATTGTTTCCACTGTGGGGGTGGGGGAAAGCAGAGGCAGTGAGATAAAATAATAAATTGATGATGTTCTGACTTAAGTCACTGTCATGGGGACTGTAATTCTGGCTCACAGGTTGGAGCCTGGCTCACTCAGTGCAAGGACTCGTGGGGTGGGATTTCCTGACAGGTCACTGTGATAATGGCCCCTTCCTATCAGTGAAAGGAAAAATGCTTCCATCAAGTCACATGTCCCTAGCATCTTTGCAATGGGACATTGCTGCCCCTCCCAAATCGTGGGGTTTGGCAGGTCACTCAAATGACTCCATCCTTGAGTCTATGTCTCCACACCAGCTTTAGGTCTCAAGGAAAAATGCTTCATCAAGTTCTTGTGAGCTTACTATGTTTGTTAGGTTTAGTTTAGAATAGATCTATTTCTATTGTTCAAGTGTAGGCTGCAGAGAAAAAGAGTACGTTTTCTCCTGGTGAGGCATGTGCTTGTTGACCTGGATGTGGGCTGGCCTTCTGTCTTACTTTGACCATTAGAATATGGTAGGTGTGATGGTGTGTGATTTCTGAGTCTAGGCCTTAAGGGGCCCGGCAACCTCCTGGAACCCTGAGGCTGCCACGCTGTGAGGAAGCCCAAGCTCACTGGAGGAGGTGAGCCAGAGAAAGAGGCAGCCTGTTGAAGTGGTTGTCCAGGTGGGACCAGTTTGGCAGTGACAGCGGATGGAGGCAGTGAACAGGGCAGAGGCAAAGCTACTGGCCAACTGTGCATTTGCCAAAGGTCCCAGGAAGCAGTGAAAGTGAAGTGAAAAGTGAAAGGCGCCCAGTCGTGCCCAACTCTTTGCAACCCAATGGACTATATAGTCCATGGAATTCTCCAGGCCAGAATATTGGAGTGGGTAGCCATTCCCTTCTCCAGGGGATATTCCAACCCAGGGATCGAACCCAGGTCTCTTGCATTGCAGGTGGATTCTTTACCATCTGAGCCACCAGGGAAGCCCAAGAATACTGGAGGGGGTAGCCTATCCCCTCTCCAATGGATCTTCCTGAACCAGGAATTGAATCAGGGTCTCCTGCAATTCAGGCGGATTCTTTACCAGCTGAGCTACCAGGAAGCAGAGAGCCCACAAATGAGAAGAAACAGCTTTGGTGCCAATGGGGAAAGAGTCAAAGTGGTCTGGACAGAAGATCCAACAAGCCAGAACACTGCCTTAAGGCAAAGCCTCCTCTAGAGCCAGGCCTTGCCTCTCTTCAATTCTGGGAAGACTATGAGAGGTGAGGAAGGTGCAGAAGAAATGAAGAAATGTGTGAGGCTAGCAGAGATGGGTTCACGAGATTTAAGGAATGAAGCCGTCTCCATGAGAGAAGTACAAGGCAGAGCAGCAAGTGCTGATGCAGAAGCTGTAGCCAGTCACACAGAAGACTTAGCTGAGATAATGAGTGAAGGTGGCTACACTAAACAGTAGGTTGTCAATGAGATGTAACAACCTTGTATTAGAAGATGCCATCCAGGACTTTAATATCTAGAGAGGAGAAATTCATTGAATGTTTTAAGCTCACTATTGAGAGCTACTGCTCAGAAAAAAAAAAGATTCCTTTCTAAACATTACTTTCATTCACAATGTACCTGGTCACCAGGAGCTCTGATGGAGACGGACATGATGCATGTTGCAGTCATGCCTGCGAACACGGACCATATCCATTCTACAGCCCATGGAGCAAGGTGTCATTTCTACTTTCAAGTGTTATTTTTTTTAACAAATAAATTCCATAGGCCATAGCTGCCATACAGAGTGAGTCTCTGATAGATCTGGACAAAGTCAATTGAAAACCTTCTAGAAAGGATTCACCACTCAAGATCCATTGAGGAATTCATGACTCAGGGGAAGAGGTCAAAATACCAACATTAATAGGAGTTTGGAAGAAGTTAATTCCAACACTTATGGATAACTTTGAAGGTCTCAAGACTTCAGAGGAAAACACTGCAGCAAATGATGTGATCTTATATACAGAAAACCCTGAATACTATACAAAAAAAACCTGTTAGAACTAATAAATAAAAAGAATAAAAAGTCTATATACAAAAATCAGTTGCCTTTCTATACACTTAAACTACCAGAAAGAAAAATTGAGAAAACAACCCCATTTGCAATGACATCAAAACAATAAATACCTAGGAGTAAATTTAACAAAAGTAGGTAAAAGACCTATACATTGAAAACTATAAGACACAATGGAAGAAATTAAGGAAGACACAAATAATTGGATGAAAAGCCCACGTTCACGGACTGAAAGAATTAATATTCTTAAAATGTCCGTACTACCCCAAACCATCCATATATTAAATGCAAAATTCCATTGGCATTTTTCACAGAAATAGGAAAAACAATCCTAAAATTGATATGGAACCACAAAAGACCCCAAACAGTCAAAGCAATCTTCAGAAAGAACAAAGCTGGAAGCTTCATTCTTCCTGATTTCAAACTGTATTATAAAGTAATCAGAATGGTATGATACTGGCATAAAAACAGACACACAGACCAATGGAAGAGAATTGAAAGCCCAGAAATAAACCTAATTTATGTCTGTGCTTATAAAATATGTTCCACTAATATTTGACATGGGAGCCAAGAATATGCAACGGGGGAAGGACAGCCTCTTCAACAAACAGTGTGGGGAAAACTGGATAAACACATGCAGAAAAAAGACATCAGCCCCCTATTCTATACCACTCACAAAAACTAACTGAAGATGGATTAAAGACTTAAATATAACAGCTGATATCATAATTCCTAGAAGAAAATATAGGTAAAAAGCTCCATGGCGTTGTTGTTTGCAGTGATTTCTTGGATATGATAGCAAAAGTACAGGCAGCAAAAACACAAACAAGGGGAACCAAAAAACTAGAAAGCTTCTGCAGAGCAAAGGAAACAATCTGCAGAATGAAAAGGAAAGCCATGTAACGAAAGGAAATACTTGCAAACCACAGACCTGGTAAGGGATTAATATTCAAAATATGTAAGGAACCTATACAACTCAACAGCAAATAATAAATAAGGAACCTGATTTACAAATGGGCAAAGAAACGGAACAAATTTTTCCAAGGAAGATATACAGAAGGTCAACGGGTACATGAAAAACTGCCCAACATCACTAATCTTCAAGGAAACCAGAACCATGAGATTTCACTTCACACCTGTTAGGATGGCTGTGCTTAAAAAGGAAAGATTTCCAGTGTTTGTGAAGGTACGAAGAAATGGGAACCCTAGTACACTATTGATGGGAACGTAAATTGGTACAGCAACTGTGGACAACAGCCTGGGGATGCCTCAGAAAATTAAAAAATAGAGGTACCACATGATCCAGCAATTCCATTCCTGGGCATATATCTGAAGGAAACAAAACCAGTATCTGGAAGATAAACTCACATTCCCGAATCCACCGCAGCCTTATTCACAACAGCCAAGATATGGAAACAATGTAAGTGCCTATCAATGGATGAATGGATGAAGAAGATGCAGTCAGAACATACAGCGAAATATTATTCAGCCAAGAGAAAGGAGGAGATCCCGTCATTAGCAACAACACAGATGAAACTTGAGAGGGTTATGAGTGAAATAAATAAACACTGTATCATCTGAAAACATTCTAGAACAGATGATGATGAAGAAGTTAGGTTGGGGGCCTGTGGAACAGCACAGCGCTGGTCGGAAGTCAGCATGGGTTCACAAGTAACACGGCTGTTGTTGCTCAGTTGCTTTGCGACTCCATGGACGGCAGCATGCCAGGCCTCCCTGTCCATCACCATCTCCTGGAGTCAACTGACTTGAGGTGACCTGCTGTGTGACCGTGGCGTGGCTTCTCTGCTCTCTCTGGTACTCGGCGCCCACCTCCACTCAGGAAGTGTTTATATTTGGTCTGTGTTTTGTGTCGCCAGAAGAGGTCTGTCTCCTATAAAGTAAACCACGGAAGGCAAGATTAAACGGCCCCTGCTACCCGGTGGCACCAGGCAGCACTCTGTTTAAAGTCCCAGGCCCACAGTCTGCCAAGACCTCTCAGGAAAGCCGTACATGGTACGATCCTCTCCCATCCTCAGTCAAACCATGCCTTAGTGGACAATAAACAGTGAGTTTGATAAATAAGCAGCGAAGAGGAGTTGGACAGGTTTGGAGGGACAAGAAGACTGGGTTTTACGCTCTGTAAGCAGAGCTGCCCCCAGAATCTAAATTTAGCCACTTGTCTCACAGTAGGAGTTGGAAATGACCTTCAGCAGGAGAGCAGGAGCCTGGGGAAGGCAGGGATGAACAGCCTCTCTGAGGCAGTTGAGGATGTTGTGGGGTGTCTTCCTGAGCTTTCATGTTTCCTTCCTAACCTCGCCTCGCAGTCAGACCTGACCCTCCAGCTGGCCGTTAAGTGTGTACACGCGCCTCTTCTGCTGCCTGGAGTTGAAAGCGACCTTCAAGATGATGGAAAAGCATTCTTCCACCCGATGCTACAAAAGCAGCCAACATTTTCTGACACCTACCGTCTTCCCTGCACACTGTGAGGGAGGGGAGATATTTAAAAACACGGTTGGCTCTCCATATCTGAAGATGACCACTGCGCAGAGGACCGACTGTCCCACATCATCTTACATAAGGGACTGGAGCACGTACTCTGGTCCTGGACTATGATGAAAATAAACAAAGCTCTTCCCCCACACAAGCAGGCTCACAACTTCTGCTCTAGTGTTCTCAACATCGCCACCCCCAGTCGCATGGTGTGCTTGCATCCATCAAGGCAGCATCTGTGTTAATGTCACTTAAACCCATTGCTCCACTTTTGTTTCTAACCCAGCGTCTCTTTCACGTCCTTCAGACATTCAGAGTCTTGGTTTTTGCCCCTTCAGCTCATCTCCCTTTATGGTTTTCAGATCCTTCATCGAGCTGACCACACGCTACTGCTCACACTCAGGTCTGAGTTCTTCTGAGGTGGGATCCAGGAACTGGGTTGTGAGCGATGAGCCTCGTGTTTCATCACCATCCGTATGTCGGCACACAGGCTCTTCTGTCTGTACAGACAGGCTGCAGCTCTTCACTCAGCATGAGCTGCTAGTGATCAAATGCTATGGCAGGAAACCCCTGGCAGATCTGTTCAGCAAGCCCACTGCCCTACAACCAAGTCTACAAAACTGGAGATTCACTCTGTAAAAGCCGACTTAGACACGGGAAACAGGACAGCTTCCTGGACCTCAATGCCTGTGGGCTGGAGGAATGACCACAAACTGCATCTGGGTCACCATGATTTCAAACCAAGAGGTTTACACCACTGCAGATTCAAACAGACCATCTGGATACTGAACAATCTGCACTGGGTCAGAATAAAGCAATTCAGCATGCCCCTTTCCAACTCTGTGTTCCAAGTACTTGAATGTACAGAGGAGATGTGATTTGAGCTTTTTTCCCCTCATATTTTCTACCTATGTTCTTATTTGAAGCAGACAACTGGATCAGAGTACAGGGGCTGAGAAATTATTATAAAGTCACAGAGTGTCAGCATTACCCATCTATGGCCTTATCATCCTAAATGCGACTCATCTCATCTAATCTCAGAAGCTAAGCAGAGTCAGGCTTGGTTAGGACTTGGATGGGAGATCGCCTGGGAATACCAGGTGCCGTGAGCTTTTAGAAAGTTTCAGCATCACCAAAATGCCAAATAAGGATGTCTCTTCTATACTTAGGCAAGAAGTATTTCAAGAAAGGATAACTATATAAGCATTAGTATATTACAGATATGCTATATGAATGTATACTATGTATGGTAATATATCATTATTGACATCATATAACGTCTAAAAATGATCACTATTGTTGTACCACTAGATCAAACTTAACTAAGAAACCCTTTACCAGACATGGTTCTTCCTTCATGTTGCTATGGGGACTTGGACACCCAGACAACCATGCGGCTCCTGGGAAAAGGTCATCTGTGTGGTCTGGCATGGTGGGGCTTCCCCCTGCTATGTCCCAGAGGTGGATAAACCAGATACAGAGCTGCATACATGTGGTGTCAGTCACCTGGCCTTTCTGAAGAGGATTCCCTTCACAGGCACATTCCCCTTTCCTGCTACTTAGTGTCTAAGGAAAATGGCACCAACTATAAATCACCATAGACAGGCCCTCACCATAGAAGCAGGAGCCTGTGTGGACCTTGAGGGAAGGTCCCCTGCAAAAGGGTTATCTGAAAAGACGTGTATGTATATGGAGAAGGGTCAGACACGTCATATTTCTATAGACACAATCCTTAAGAAGAAACATAGCAGAATTTGGCTAAGAATAAAGTGGCTTGTTGAGCTTTGGAGTTTATTTCTTTTTAGAAAAAAAGAGAAAATTTATAAGATGCAAAGGTCTCACATAATGTATTATCATGGACGACTGTTCTCTTTACACCCTAACATGAGCCCTGGCCTAGCCAGTGTTGGGAAAAACGTGGACAGTGTGGGACCTGTCCCACACTAGGACCCGTCATGGACACTCAGAAATACACCACATGGTGAAAGGAGGACTTGATGACAGGTGATGTTGGGCCAGCCTGTTCCAAAAGCAAGCCAAGAATCAGAGGAACCAACGTGGCCTTCCTGAGGGGACCCTTGTGTGTGTTCCTTGCTGCCCTCTGCATGGGGCACCTTCCCCACCCTGGCAGCACCCATCTCCTCTATTAAGCCACAGCAGCAACAAAAAACGGTAATGCTCCTTTGGTGGGTTTTTTTGTGTTTTTGTAGGTTCCCAGTTTCTTATTTCCATCTTCCTTTTCAGGATTCAGGTCCAAGTCTTTACAGTAGTATAGGTGCCTAGCATCTTTCATGGATTTTTCAGGATCCAGTTCTGCCCAATGATAATGCACTAAAAAGAACAAAGATAAGACATATTACTCAGAAGGGTCCCAAAATTTGCTTTCAAATCATATTAAAATACATGACCAAGCATAACAAAACAGCTGGAGATATCCTTTCAAGTTTATACAACAACAAGAGAATGACAGTGTTTTTTTTTCACCTTACTGTGAGAAATGTGCTGTGTTGTCATATATCAATCCTAATACCTCTCACCAAAGAGATGCCAATTTATCAGAATGTCATCCTTAGAGCTCAGAAGACACCAACCAAGTATCTGGGAATTAAACAACACACTTCTGAATGGTCTTTGTATCCAAGAGAAGTCACATGGCAAATCAGAAAACATTTTAAAGTGAGTGAAAATACAACAATCAAAATTTGTGATATTCATCTATAGCAGTGATTAGAGGAAAGTTCATAGTATCAAATGCTTATTACATTAGAAAATAAGAAAGCTTTCAAGTCAATAATCGGAGTTTCCATCTTAAGGAATTAAAAGAATAAAAGCAAAGTAAACCCAAAACAAGCAGGAGAAGGGACTAACAAGAGCAGGAAGTAATGAAATTTCAAACAGAAAAACCAAAGAGAAAATTTTTTAAAAAGATGAATAAAACAAATATACTTCTTGCTAGACTTATCAAGAAAAAAGAGAAGAAACAAGTTATGAATATCAGGAATCAAAGAGGCAACAGCAGAACATTTTACAGACATTAAAAGAATAAAAAGGATATATCGCAACTTTATGCCCATAAATTAGACATGGATAAAATGGACAAATCTCCTGAAAAAAATACAAGGCTCATTTCCAAATCCTTTTAACAGTGAGGGAGGCAGAGGGACTAGGCGCCTAAAGAAAGCATAAGAACAGGGTACAAACCAAATGCTTGCTCTTGGGATATTTTTTATATTGCTCAAAGGAGGGTATGTTCTTCAGTACAGTATGCCCAAGTGTCTTCCTTGGCAATTCTTAGAATTTCCTTTTGCAATTCTGAGCCTACAACAAAAGTCAGATGGTCACACCAAGATTGATATGGCAAGCACTTGTCATCCAGTTCAGTTTAGTGCAGTCGCTCAGTCGTGCCCGACTCTTTGCAACCCCATGGACTGCAGCCCACCAGGCCTCCCCGTCCATCACCAACTCCTGGAGCTTGCTCATGCTCATGTCCATTGAGTCGGTGATGCCATCCAGCCATCTCATCCTCTGTTGTCCCCTCTCTTCCTGCCTTCAATCTTTCCCAGCATCACGGTCTTTTCCAATGAGTCAATTCTTCGCATCAGGTGGCCAAAGTATTGGAGTTTCAGCTTCAGCATCAGTCCTTCCAATGAATATTCAGGACTGATTTCCTTTAGGGTTGACTGGTTGGATCCGCTTGCAGTCCAAGGGACTCTCAAGAGTCTTCTCCAACACCACAGTTCAAAAGCATCAATTCTTCAGCACTCAGCTTTCTTTATAGTACAACTCTCACATCCATACATGACTACTGGAAAAAGCATAGCTTTGACTAGATGGACCTTTGTTGGCAAAGTAATGTCTCTGCTTTTTAATAAGCTGTCTAGGTTGGTCATAGCTTTTCTTCCAAGGAGCAAGCGTCTTTTAATTTCACGGCTGCAGTCACCATCTGCAATGATTCTGGAGCCCAAAAAAGGAAAGTCTCTCACTGTTTCCATTGTTTTCTCATCTATTTGCCATGAAGTGATGGGACCGGATGCCATGATCTTAGTTTTCTCAATGTTGAGTTTTAAGCCAACTTTTTCATTTTCCACTTTCACTTTCATCAAGAGGTTCTTTAGTTCTTCACTTTCTGCCATAAGGGTGGTGTATCTGCATATCTGAGGTTATTGATATTTCTCCCAGCAATCTTGATTTCAGCTTGTGCTTCCTCTAGCCTGGCATTTCTCATGATGTATTCTGCATATAAGTTAAATAAGCAGGGTGACAATATAAAGCCTTGATGTACTCCTTTCCCGATATGGAACCAGTCTGTTGTTCCATGTCCAGTTCTAACTGTTGCTTCTTGATTTGTCATCCAAGTTTAACTAAATCCCAGACTTAACAGAGCAGTTTCTATACCCTCAGATCTAAATTAATTGGATGAACTCAGTAAAAGCAAAGTACAGTAGTTTACACATGGAGATGCCACATCTGTGAACATGCTTCCAGCAGATGTACTCAACACAGGTCACACTTTTAGGAAAGGGTCATATTATGAGCAGATGTCTCAATGGAATTATCAGTCTTCCATTCCAGAGCCCAGCTTGACACTGAAGTTCACAGGCCCACATGGAGAAGGCTTGTTTGAACTGCAGCTTGTCCAAGTTCTTTAGGTCTATCTGGACACACACGAGGAATCAAAATTTCCTCCAGGTCTACTCTTGTGCTCTGAAACCCACCTGCCACAGTTCTGCACTACCGATATCTGAAAAACCAATATCTGAAAAACCACAAAGGTAATACATAACTTAATTCCCAGAGACCATAATACTTCCATTTTACAGTCAAGAAAAGTAACCCACTTGCTCCTATATTTCAATCAAGATATTAACCCAAGCTTACAAGCGTGGGTCTTTCAATACCTCTTTTCTCACCTGCATACTAGTAACTAAAATCCTGAAACTAATTTACATGTCCCATCTTCTTGGCATAGATTAAAACCTTTGTTTTTGAACTTAAAATGAGCTTTGGGATCCTGTTTGAATACATTATTCTTTTACATTTACTACCATTAAATATTCCACATTTTAATGAACTGTGATAATAAACTTATGCTTCAAGCATCCAATGTGCAGATGAAAATGATAAGGTTTACTACACAAGAATAAATGATCCAGAAAGTGCTCATGATATTCTGCTTGATGGTAAACACAGGTCACATTATACCTACAGTATGTCTCTATCTTTGTAAACTTAGAAAGCCATAGAATTATCTGCTTAGAGAAAACATAAAAGCATTAAGAAGTGTCTAATAACTTGGCACCACTATTTCATGACCTTATGAAAGAAGCTGCTGGGGTGGTTCTCCTTCTGCCTTCAAACGCTGGGGGGGGTGGGAGAGAGTCCAGGGTCAGGAGCAAGGGATCCTTCAACAGCCTGTATAAACCCTGAGTCTCTCAAAGATGCTGACCTCCAGCTGATCTGTTTCTGGTTTCAAGCCTTTTGAGCAACCAGAAGATGTGAGTGCCAGAGTCAGAACATACACACCACAGACCTGCTCTCCAAACCACTGTCAAAAGAACCTAGTTTCATTTATTTTTATTTAGTTCTGGTCACGGCTGGAAACTAACATGAGCTCACTGACACAGAAAAAGCAGGCTGTTCCATGAAAAACATAAGCTACTGGGAGGTCAGTGTTATCGATGAAGGATTCATACAGCCCATCTAGCATGTTAGGGATCCCAGTAAGGCCTGTGGCACGCTCTCAGAGCAGACACTCTTTCTGTGCATGAGTTCTGTGGGTCCTGGCTTGGCACTGAGAACATAGGGACAATGGTGTCATTTCTAACTGAGAAAGGAAAGCTTGGTGTGAACTAATAAGGCAAGCAGGGGAAAAAATAAAACTGATGTCATTTGATCATGGAAGGAACAAACTCTGACAGCAGTTAAGGTTTTATTTTTTGCCTTAAATTCTACCCCCACGTATTTCTAATGCATACTTGTTCATATTTAACCACTTCCACAGTGGCTTAGATGACAGTCTCAAAACCTTACTTTGATCCCTCTAAGCTAGTGCCACCCAAAAGAACTTTTTGCAGTGGCAGACTGTTGTCTATCAGCTCCATGCAGCATGGCAGCCACCAGCTGCACGTAGCCACTGAGCACTTGAAATGTGGCTACCGTGACTAAGAAAATTAAACTTATATTTAATTTTAATTAATTTACATTTAAATATCCCCCGCAAGTAGTGTCTACTGTATTAGCACACTCCAGGTTATCAGCAAGCTTAGCTCTGCACTTGAGCAATAAACAGAATCAGTTATTATGGTCAGAGTCTTGCCGATTTGTTTCTAATAAATAAGGCAACTAAGGTGCAAGCCTGGGCAGGAAGTAAATCCAACCCCCCTGCCAGTAAAGTGATATAATATGCCTGCTCCTGTATAATATCTGCATCCTGTATACCAAAGGCCAGAACAACACATTTGGGACCAATAACATCCTCCCAGCAAGAGGAGAGAAAACAGGGCAGAAAATAATGCTGGAAGAAACACTCCTTAAAATTTCCCAGATGTACTGAAAGACATGCATTTATAGATTCCAGAAGTTCAGGAAACCCAAAGCAATTATCAGAATGAGGCTTAGATATTTAAAACAAGATGCTGGAATTGTCAGACAAGGAAAATTAACTATGATTAATATGTTAAGGGCTCTATTGGGAAGAGTAGACAACACTCAAGAAAAGACAGGTAATGTATGCAGAGAGACAGAAGCTCCAGAAAGGATCAGAAGGAAAGGGAGAGAGCTTCCTGTGGGCTCATCAGCCCCAGGAGAAGTCAATGGACTTGAAGAAGTTCAACACAGACTTCCAAACTGAACTGCCAAGAGAGAGAGAAAGGAGTGGGGGGAAAGGAACTGACTGTCCAAGAACCTTGGAGAAACTGCACAAGGGGTAACATACACAAAACCAGATTCCAGAAGGAGAAGGCAGAAAGAGCAGAGAAGTAATGATGGCCAAGAACAGCCCAGACACCAAATCACAGACCCAGGAAGCTCAGAGCATACCCATCAAGAACCGCACTGGGGCAGATCATAAGCAAATTGCAAAAAACGAAGAGAAAATCTTGAAAGAAGCTGTGGGCGGAGTGGGAGGAGAGGCACACATTACCTGCAGCAGAACAAGACTGTGAGTTAACACAGGACTTCTTAGGAGAGATTATGCTAGCAAGGACTGAGTGGAATGAGATATCTAAAATGTTCAAGCAAGAAAACCACCACCAATCTATAATTCTATACCAACAAAACTATCCTTCAAAAGTGAAAGAGAAACGAAGGCTTGCTTTGATCCACAAGAAATGCTCAAGGAAGTTCTCAAGCAGAAGGAACATGACACAGGTCAGAAACCTGGATTCACATAATGAAAGGAAGCGTATCCCCTGACCAGGGATGGAGCCCATGCCCCCTGCAGTGGAAGCACAGAGCCCTACCCAGTGGGCTACCAGGGAAGTCCCAAGATCTGTTATTTTTCTTATTCTTGGTTCATCTAAAAAGAAGTATTTATAACATAATAACAGGTAACAATGCACTGGGCTGTGGAACACACGGAAGGTGACATGAGTGACACAGCATCACCAGGGATTGGGAGCCGCTGCCATGAGGCACCTGCGCACATAAGGTGGCCAGGCGGTTTGAGGATGGGCTCAGATTAGTGAAAAATGTATACTGCAAACTCTAGGGAAACCACTGGGAAAAGGTTGTTTCAAGTTAAAAAAATAAAAATAAAAACACTATCGCAGGTACAGAGTGTCTTATACCATGAAACACCAGCACAGGGATGGAAAAAGTTACAAGAATGCTGACACAGGGAAGCAAAGTAAAGTTCAGGAATGAGAGATCCCACCTTCACCAGGGAAACAGCAGCAAAAAGTGATGAGATAGCCTTCTACAGAGCGTGCATACACACACAAACACACACACACATACACACACACACAACTGCTCTAGCGCCTTGGAAAGAAATGTGCTCTTCCAGGACTCGTCTCACTATGCAGACAAAGGTTAAGTTGGAAAAGCACACAGATGGCAGCATCCAAAACACTTTCCTTGTTTGGTTTCGAGGGCTGAAACCTTAGGACATAAATGCGGGTGCTGGCTGGGAGTGCCTCTCTCACACCCTCCCAGCGGCAGCTGGGTTGATGCTCAAACGAGGGAACACTGCAGCCTGTGGTCCCAAGTGGAAACCACACTTTTTTTCATGGGCAATAGCCCTGATGCCTTAAGCCATGGGCCAAAAAGAGGGTAACTGAACTGCGGCCTCACAGGAAACCTTGGATCCTCCCAGCACAGTGAGGAGCCTGAGGAATGAGACGGAGGACAAAAGAGGAGCTGATTTTAGCAGTTTCATGTCCATTGGGTAAGATAAGAAACGTCTGCTGTATGACAGAGAGACGGTGACACCCTTGGAATGTCCTCTAAACGAAGGGGGTTTGGGCTCATTTTCAAAGAAACACTTGCCGGAGATCCTGCAGTCTCTCCCTCCATCTTCTCCTGCCTTTTCTTTCTTTCTCAAGCCTCGGAAATTCAGAGCTGCTCCCCTTCAGGCCTGTGATGCTCCTGAGGGCACTTGCTTTTAAAGAAAAGTAAAAGAAACCCACAGCAAATGAAAACCACAGCTCCCCTCACTGTGGGGAGGTGGGGGGACTGTTTTCCTGTAGAGCAAGGTAGATGGCAAGGTCACCTTCCATCTGTCACCACCTGTCAGCTCTTACAGACTTCTGGACACTGGGTGGTAGTTCTGGGAGGAGCAGCTGGGATGACACATTTCAGTGGAAGGGGCAGCACAGGTCCATAGGCAGCAAACCCCCAATACACCTGCGGACACCACTGTAGGGTCTGCAAATCTGGAAGTGCTCCCTGGTCTTCACCTGGTGTGGGTGTCTCAGAGGAGGCCCCCTCCTCAATTCACACCTGCACCAGCCACAGGGTCTCTGCCTCCATCTCCGGTGTGAATAACTGCAGCTGGACCTCCATCTTAAAGGGTCAGGAAAGGAGGTTTCACTTCAGGCTCCTGGTCCAAAACCCAGCAGCTGCAGTTATATTCATATAAATGTGGCTTCGACATCTTCATGGACCTGTCTACACTGCCTCAAGAGCATCCATCCCATGAGCAGCAGCAGCTGGATCCTGAAGGCTCAGTGAGTCTGTCTCCTACGGTGCCAGCACCTGGGCCCCACACGCGGTCCCGAGGAACCCTGGCCAACCTGGCCACACCTCAGTCTCTAGCACCACAAATCCCTCAAGGCTCACCCAGACACCTGATGGAAGTCACAGCCGAGACCTGCGAGGCCTGTCAGTGCTCGTCAAGGGCTGAGGCCGTGAGACCCCTGGCTGCCTGGACGCAGCTGACTACTTAGCCTCTGGGGCTCCCCTCCCCTCCACTGAGACCCACGGTTGGCCCAGGGGACCCAATGCAGCTCCTTCGCACCCTCCCAGGGCAGGCGAGACCACCCCTCAGCGTGTCTGCCACATCTTGGTGGCCACGTCTTGCCTAGGGGACCTTGAGGCACCCTGCACAGCAGTCTCGTCCACACGGGGTACCCATCCACCCTGTCCACTGGGCGTGGTGGCTCGTGCCTGCCCGCCTCTCCCACCATCGCTGAATTCCACTCACTTAGTTCACAGAAGAAGGATGCAGGTAAGAACCTGGTGAAGTTCTGAGTCACGGCTGGACCCACTTAATTAGCATAATCAGAAAACTAACTTCGAGAGCCACCCTGTACACTGCCTTTATGTGGCCCGTCACCCCCGGATTTAGGATTTCTGGACAGACTGTAAGTCAGAGGCAGTAGTGGTATTTCTGATGACAAAACTGACCATATCAATGATGATCAAGCCCTTATCAGGTCTTGGAAGAGGTGGGAATGAAAGTTTTACACATATACGCCACATAAAAGGTTACTGTGTGTTCAAGAATACCGAACATTACTTATACACCAAATTTCAGGTTCAGAAGACTCCCTTCTGAGGACAGTGAAAAAGCTGGCTTAAAACTCAGCATTCAACAAATGAAGACCATAGCATCCAGTCCCATCACTTCATGGCAAATAGAAGGGGGAAAAGTGGAAGCAGTGCCTAGATTTTATTTTCTTGGGCTTCAAAATCACTGCAGATGGTGACTGCAGCCATGAAATTAAAAAAACACTTGCTCCTTGCTATGTGTTTTTTAAAGAAGAAAAGCTATGACAAACCTAGAAAGTATATTAAAAAGCAGAGACATTACTTTGCCAACAAAGGTCTGTATAGTCAAAGCTATGGTTTTTCCAGTGGTCATGTATGGATATGAGAGTACCATAAAGAAGACTGAGCACTGAAGAACTGGCACTTTTGAACTGTGGTGTTGGAGAAGACTCTTGAGAGTCCCTCAGACTACAAGAGATCAAACCAATCAATCCTAAAGGAAATCAACTCTGAATATTCATTGGAAGGACTGATGCTAAAGCTGAAGCTCCAATATTTTGGCCACCTGATGTGAAGAAATGACTCATTGGAAAAGACCCTGATGCTGGGAAACAGTGAAGGCAGGAGAAGAAAGGAACGACAGAGGACGAGATGGTTGGATGGAATCACCAACTCAATGGACATGAGTTTGAGCAAGCTCCAGGAGATGGTGAAGGACAGGGAAGCCTGGCGTGCTGCAGTCCATGGGGGTCGCAAAGAGTTGGACACAACTGAGTGACTGAACAACAACAAAACTCATACCAACTGTTTCAGTTCATGAATAAAAACCAGTGGCTTTAGGTCAGAGCATCAAGATCCAGAACAAGGTGGGGTTTGTGATGATGACAAATGAGGCCGAGCATGAAGGGACTCCCCTCCAACTTCAGCTTCACGTTCACATGAGTGTGTGACACACGTGAGCCCAGATCAGTGGACATGGCTGTCACCTCCCCATAGTGACACTCTGACAAAACACGGAGCCGGGGCCAAGTCAAGAGGACCTACAGGACTGACCATCCCGCATGGCCCCCTCACAACATGGTTTAGCAACCCCACCTCTTCCAAGATCCCCGTCCTGCCTGTCTGTGAGCCGGCTCCACTGCGCCTGGCCACCACTGCGGGCTCAGCTCACTCTCTCTGTGCCAGCCGTGGGCATCCTAATGGACATTCCACAGACAGACCCCCAGGCACCCTACTCCAGAGGCAGAAGCCAGGCCCCAGGTGTTCTCTCACCATGGGGCATCTCCAGGGTGAACCCACAGGCGGACTTGATCTGAACCACAGTCTACAGGCCAAAGGCTCCAAACTGCACACCCAGCCCTTGATCCCTAGCATTCTGCAGCTGCCTCACCACTGGCCTGTCACCTCCAGCCCACTCCCTAGGGCTGCTGGGGTCACCTTTCTAAAATGGGACCTGATTGTGTCACTTGTGCACCTGACAGCTCTCAGAGCTTCCCCAGGACCCTAGGACAAAACCCAGGTGGCTCAGAGCTGTCCACCAGACTCACCATGGCCTGGACTGTTTTGGGCCCCTGCCTCAGACAAGTATCCGGATAGCAGCTTATGTGCCCACTCTCCAGCCTCTGCCCGTGCCCACCGGTCCAGGCCGCCCCAACACGCACACCTGTTCTCTCAGCTGGGCAGCTCTGTGCCCTTGCCCCCTTCGCCCCATTTCCATAGGCCCCTCAAGGTCCTGTCTCTCAACTCCTCATTCCCTGGAGTCTCACCCCGCGTCCCTCCACACCCCCACACCAGTGCACTGGCTGACATGTGGCCGGACGGTTTCCATGCTTCTCCTTGCACCAGTGAATGCTGGCAAGCAACGTGTTCACAGGGAATCAAGCTGAGCCAAGGGCCATCAGGCAGTGGGGACAACAAGCCCATGACTTTTAGGCAGGGAGTTGGACCCAAAGCTACAGGGAACCCCCTGGAACATAAGTGGGCAGCGCCAGGAGGGTGCAGTGAAGGACGACAGGTGAGAGGTTGCACAGGGTGCCGGCTGCAACTCCCCCACATACACAGCTCCCAAGAGCAAAGTGTGGAAGGGGAGCCCGAGTCTAAACACTAGTAGCATTAAGAACCACAGCGGTCAGCTGATGCAGGTGCATCTCAGCTCTTCTTTCCACCATGGAGGGCAGCAGGATTTAAGGCAACCACAAGCGAACGTCCATAAAGCAAACTGCCCAAGCCGTCCCATCCTCCATCCCTGACCAGTGCCCCCACATAAGAAGACCACGCAGCCCAAGGAGGCCACCCTACCTGTGTCCAGCCCACCTATGGCTCCCGCTCTGAGGACACGTCCCCCTCGGCCCCGCTGCTGGCGCTGCGGTCTTCCTTGCGGGGAGCGCTTCTCTCCTTACTTGACTCGGAAGGCCCTTTGGCTCTGGTTTTTTCTTTCCTCTGCTGCTGCTTTTCAAGCTTTGACAGCTGGTTATTAAAAAAAAGAAAGAAAGAATTATTTTACAAATGTAAACTCATGCCTGTATGTCCAAAACACCAATGACCTCACAGGCAGCAACCACGGACAACGATTTTTGTTTGATAACGTGGGGTATCACATTGGCTCTGACACACCAGATCCCATACCCAGTGTCCATCCATCTGACACCAGATGCATCAGACGTGTGATCTCCATCAGACCCTCCCCACAGCTCAGCCTGTCCCGGGGTGTGTGGGAAAGGTCCACTCACAGGCTGCTCTGACAGGCTGAGCAGAAAAGGCTTTTAGTCTAGTTTATAGTTTAGCTATTTTTTTTCTTTCATGGCTATAGCTTTTTCTCACAGGCAGGTTGTCTTCCTGTTCACTGTTTTCTAAAGAGCGACAAGCTCTTTAGATAAGCTCACTCTCCTATTCGCTGAAGGTAAGAGAAGCTGTGACACAAACCATTTAGACATCCCCTTGCCTCTCGGTTTGTCCTGAGACTCATCTGTGGTCCAGGCCCTGGTGTTTGCAGCAGGCTGCATGGCAGCTACCTGGAGATGCTGCCACGGGGCCCTTGCAATGTCCCCCAGGCCACCTGAGGCCACCCGAGGCCACTTCTGCCCTTCTGGGTGCCTCCCCAGCTTGTTCAGAGACCACAACCAGACGGTGGGAAGACAGATCCGCTGAAACTCTTGAGCAATGCCCAGCACTCCAGAAAGGCATGCTGAGAAACTTTTCTGAGGAGATGGACCAAGCTGTGGCAAGAGGATTTTCTTGGACCAGAAGAGCCATCTGTGACAAAGCCTGACAGATGGCAACACCCAGGTTCACGGGTCTCCCAGGCCAAGTCTGCAAACATTTTCCTGTTCATGTGGAAAAGGGGAAACCTGAAGGGCTGGCTGCTCCCCACTGGTCTCTGCCCCAAGCCCAGAGACATGAAGAAAAGTCACTGTAAGCAATCTGCCAGATCCTTGCTTCACTATTCTTAGACTCTGAGCTAAACCTTTAGACAGATCAACAATCAGCAGCTTTCAATTTGGTCCAGAAAACCAAATTTATTACTGGTTGACTAATATTCTCTCTCCCCCTACTCCCACTCCAGGTGCCTGAACAACTGCAGTAAATAGCTGGGTTGCTTAAGCAGGGAATTCAATTTTGTGAACAAAGGCGTCTCTTACCCTTTGACCTAGTGACTCTCTTACCAGAAAGCTCCCTGGGATAAACTCCCTCTTGCGTGCACAGGAAAGGCTCCCTGGCAGGTGCACTGTGGTATTAATGTATTAGCAAGAACCTAGAAACAACCCAGATGTCCACGGATAGGAGGACAGATAACTAGAACGTGGCACAGTCACCCAGAGTGATCCTCTAGAGCAGATGGGCACGCGTCAACAAGGATAAGTCTTTAAAACCAATTTATAGTCAATACAAACCAATGTCAGTTTCAGAAGCTTTAATGGCAGGATTTCATTTTCACACAACACTACACGTTGCTAACAGGCAGATGTAAGAGGGGCTTGGAGAGTAAAAACCAAAGTCAGTTCACTAGTTCACTTTGGGGAGAAAGAGTAGAGCATGGTATCACAGTAGAATGAATACATACGGGCTCCAACTGTAACTGCTGGCTTAACTTCTATAAAAACAAAACCAGCTCTAGAACAGGGCTGCTGACCACTGCCAGACGTGAAATGCTTGCTACTGGCACTCAGACCAGTGATGATAAGATTCGTGCCAGGACATAAATGAACACATGGCTTCTTCATCAGCAAGGTCTGACTGTGAAGAAATACCACCGCTGAACTGTGTGCTTAGAAGCCATGCTGAGTTCCTCCAGCCCGAGCTCTATGACCTGCCATGGCCTGGAAACAAACAGCTCAAGGACAGATGCTGTGAGCAGGATGGTTTTAGGCAGAGAAGATACAGAGCAAGTAGTTTTTTTTTTTTAATTAAGGTATAATTGGCAGACAACATTATACTAGTTTTAGATGTAATGGTGAAACAAGAAGGTTAGCATTTTACACATCTGAGTAAAGGCTACACAGGGCTCCTTGCCCTCTCGCACTATTATGTTTCCATAAATGATTATTTTTTCCTCTGTGCTTTTCTACCACAGACGCGGGAGGAACATTCTTCATCAAGATGCTAGCTGGGCTTCCCCAGAGGCTCAACGGGTAAAGAATCCACCTGCCAATGAAGGAGACATGGGTTTGATCCCTGGGTCAGGAAGATCCCCTAGAGAAGGAAAAGGCAACCCACTCCAGTATTCTTGCTTGGAAAATTCCATGGACAGAAGCAGCCAGGTGGGCTACAGTACAGAGGGTCAGAAAAAGTCAAACACAACTGAGTGACCAGGCGTGTACACACATGCATACACACACAAGATGCCAGCCTTCCTTCCTTGTTTCCCTGCTGGTGCTCTTTCCTCTATGAAATGATTAGGACAGGAGATGGAGCCCATCTGTCTTGCTCTTTTTCTTGGAAAATGATCTTGGATGCACAACATGAATGTATATAACCATACTGAACTATACACTTTAAAATGGGCAGGATATCAAGTTTTATGTTGTGTGTATCTTACAACTAAAATAATTTTTACTGAGACATAATTGACATATAACATTATATCAGTTTCAGCTGTACAACATGATTCTGTATTTAGTGCAAAATGATCATCACAGTAAGTCTAGTTACCATCCACCACCAAAAAAATGTTTAATGACCTTAGAAAATATGATGTCAGCAATCCATAAGGGACCCCCTTCCTTTTTTATTTTTCATGTCCCTAGGTTATGGGATCCAAACATCTAGAAATCAACATTCGGTAGTGAACTGTGATAAGCGGCTGCCAGCAGTTTATATTCACATCAGTGTTTGTATGCACGTTGACACGTGTGTGGTTCTACATGTACATGTCTGCAGGCAGATGGATACTTATACATACCTATATAACCATGAATGTGTTCCAAGCTAGCCTCTGAGAAAGCATGATTTTTATTCCCCAAAGAGGACCTCTTGGTTTTGGTTCCCCTCTTTACAGGTAAATATAAAACAATGTGGCCATCTCCAGTAGACACAAGCAGACCAAGGCTCTGCGATGCTGAGAGTCCATTATACACAAAGGCTTGTTTGTAATCCTGTTATCTGCCTCCCACTCTTTAACACTGTGGAGAAACCAGATTCTGGCCGGATGACAGGGAACAATTCCCAGTAGAAGCAGGCTTCCTAAGGGTCCTCAGGTCCCCACATCACCCATCCAATTCTGCACTGACCCAAGGGTGCCATCAATGCCGAGGGAAACTGTGGGAGCATCCGCATGACCTTCCACCCATGCCTGCCACCCTGGACCAAGCTTGTGGATCACATGTGACAATTACTGAAGCAACAGGCACAGCCCAACTTTCTGTAAAGGATGTGATGCTGACTCTTTCATTATTTATCTTAAAACAACCCCGACCACACATGGCTCCATGCCTCAGAGTAAAAGTTCTCTGCGAGAACATTGTGAACTAACCTAATAAATTTAAGCCTTTTCTCGGAAAAACTTGGAATCCAATGCAGCCAGAATGTGGAATTTACATCTCAAGGCAAGAAAGCGGTGGATTTTTTTTTTTTTTTGAGGATACAAATGAGAAAGAAAAAGAAGAAAAGGGTGCTGCACACAGACTCCTGTAGCATGCCGTGGCTTTCAAGTTAATGAGGACACAAACGTCAAGGAAAATATAAACCACGACAGGCCTGTGGAGACACAACCTACAACACTGCAATGGAGGACCTTTGCTTTTTATTTCTTTGTTTTTTCATTTTTAAAGATTTTTTATTTTATTTTTGGCTGCGCTGGATCTTCGTTTCTGTTGTGGCCTTTCTCTGGTTGAGGTGAGGGGGACGACTCTTGGCTGTATACAGTGGCTTCTCTTGCTGCAGAGCACAGGCTCCAGGCATGCATGCTTCAGTAATTGTAGCTCATGGGTTCGGTAGTTGTTGTGCATTGGCTTAGTTGCCCCATGGCACGTGGGATCTTCTCAGACCAGGGATGAAGCCTGTGTCCCTCGCATTGGCAGGTGGATTCTTAACCACTGGGCCATCAGGGAAGCCCTGTTTGCTTGTTTTTTTTAAATCATCTGAGAGGGTCCATACTGCAAAGAAGACAGTTTGCAAACCATACAGGCTCTAGTATCTCAAAGTGAAACCCAAACCTTCCAAAGGCAGTTCCAGGCCAAGACACCCCCAAAGGCCAGGTAACCGTCCCGAGGTCAGCCCATTCCTCTCACGCCGCATCTCTGAAGGTGGCGGGGGTGGGAGTGGGTTGGTGGCAAAGAATACAGGATTGGACTATCTAGACCCAAACCTCCCTGAATCACGCTTAAATCCACTGAGAAAAGAAAGAGCTTTCTTTTCAGTCAAGGTGATCATGCTTAACATACAAATAAGCTAGTTGAACACAAAGGTCACAATGCTCTATCACAGGGCCCGCAAACGTGATTGTCACTGACCTGAGGCACCAGGCAAGACAATGAGTGAAGTGACCACATATGAGACATCAGGGCAGAGTGGAGACTACAGCCACACCACAGAGGACAAGCTCCCTAAGCTCTACCAGGGCAGTCACATTCTGTTTTCAAGCATGCATCTGGGCAAAGGTAAAGTCACTGGGGTAGATATAGCCCCCTGGTAGGCTCCTGGCTTTGTACCTCTGCCCAACTGATATCAATTGCTCTGAACAGCCCACTAACAGGTGTGCCCTTATCAGCATCCCCCGGAGAAACCACACTGGTGGCCTGAGCTATAGTCACCATCCAGTCCCTCCTCTTCCCTCTACTCAGAAGTGGCCCTGAGCCTGCTGTCACACGGGCCTGAGCCACAGTCACGAGGACCTAAGGGAGCTCCAGGGGGCTTCAGAGGACCATTTTGCTCCCAAATAAACACAAGTACATGAGACTTCTCAGAATGGAGGCAGTTCTCAGAATGACGAGAGGGCGTCTGGGGGACACAGAAGCCCTGGGGAGGGGCAGGGGTAGGGCCAAGCCATCCTCTTGGAGGGGGGCAGGGATCACTAAGTTCCTCACTGTTTCAGCTACATGTGGGCACGTCTGGAGTACAACCAGCTGACAGCAAAGCATCTCATCACACGCCCATCAAAGTAAAGGAGAAATGGACCTTCAGAGGGTGAGGCTTGCTCAGGGGTCGTCCACAGGATGCAACAGGCAGACACGGGACCACACCCCAGGCCTCTAGACACCAAACTCCACATTCTCTCCAGGGAGTCACGTGGCCTGTCTTGCTTAATCTATAAGCTTCAGTTCAGAAGTTTATGAGCACTGGCTACAAGTCATGCCCTGCCCAAGGTGCCAGGAACATAGGGGAGAACCAGACATAGCCCTGGCTTTCTGGGCCGAATGTCTACCACATAAATAACTGGCGATTCCCACTCCAGGCTGGTCCTATTCTCAGCCCTGGGTGTGCACGAAAGGAACTATTTCCACCCCGTTTTGAAGTGGAGAAGGTGACGGCACTGGAGACCCCAGCATCCTGCCCAAAACTCATGGCAGGTCAAACGGCTGCCCTCCTTTGTGCTCAGCCTCGCAGATGGAGACACACAGGGACCTTGGGGCCATTTCCTTTCGACAAATGAAAACAAAACCAGCCCTGACCCAGATCCTGCTCCTTAGTGGTTTAGCAAAAAGCCACTGCAGGACCTCAGTGTGACTGGATGTTTCTACCTGTGGTAGAAGAATAGGAAGGACCAAACCTGAGGTGAGTGAACTGGATACTCGGCTAAGAGGAAGCAGGATGGGGAAGCCTCCAGAGCAATGAGGACCTGGAGGAGCGCTGCAAGGTCACTGGTACTGACCTCGGGAGAGGCCTGCAGGCCCATCAGCGGCAGTAGGAGAGGTGGGCCGGGGTAAGGGAGGCCAGTGGGGCTCCAGCCTGTCCACTGACAAATGGGGCAGCCACGAGCAAGGGGCAGCCCCAGAGGCAGTCAGCACCAGGGAACACGGGGTGGCCAGTGTGTGGTGGGCTGGGGGAGTACAGGCCCTCAAGTTTGGGGAAGGCTGAATGGAAGCAGAGCTGAGGGTGGGGCAGTAGTCCCTGGTGGAGGGAAAGGAAGGTATGCCCACCCCGGGCAGCACTGGCCTCTGTATTCATCTTCACCACAGGACACTCACAGGGGAGGGCGCAGGTAGTGCAGGTCCCGCGGGCACGAGGCGACTGAACCAGAAGGTCAAGGGCTGCGGAGGACGAGGCTGAGGAGCAAGAGGCCAAGGGAAGTCAGGGCTGAGCCAGGAGAAGCCGAGAGAGGGAGGGCAAGGCATGGCCAGGACTCAGGATATCCCCCGGCTGGGATCTTGTCCCCAGGTGGGACAAGATGCTGCTGGGGTAACCATCACCCAAGACAGAGGTGGAGACCTCTGCCAGCTGGTTGGGGGGCCGGGGCATGTGGGAACCCCAAGTCACCAGAGATGGAGACGGTCATGGTGGTGGGCGGTCTACCACTCGCTGCTGAAGCATCTTTAAAGGCGGATCCCTTCGGCCTGTGGAACGATCCAGTGGACAGTGACATAAAACACGAATTGAAGGAGCACCTCCAGGCTGCCGCAGACACCAGCCGCTCCCAGACTCGCACCATGGTCCACGCAGTCAGAATTCCAGCCGCCTTGAGATTCTGCTCTTTTCGGAGAAGCTCAGCAGAGGGCATGGCTCTGCGGCTGGGGACACCCATCCAGGCTGGGAGAGTGTGAAGGGGGAGACACAGAGACGTGTGTCTGTTGTTGCCACCACCCACCTGCCCCTCTCAGAAACGTCCAACCACCCAGCTGATAGGCGCGAGCAGCCGTGTTGGAGGGACAGAGAAAAGTGATTTCTTTACAAGACATTTCTGAACATAACAGGTACCCAGGAACCCCTGACGGGAGGGTCCCTCTTGGAGCAAGACAGTGCCTCAAACTTGCTTCCAACACGATTTCACAAAAAGGTGTGAATAATTAAAACTTCTTCTAAGTGTTTCTGTATGTTTTCACAAATCCCACAAAAACCATTTCAGGTCTTTTCTTCATATTTAGACGACAGCTGACTAAAAGGAGCACCTCCTTCCTCAAAGGGCCCATGAATGTAACCTGAAATGTTAATTTCCTCCCTTAAAAGTCTGTCTTCATGCCAGGGAAACAAATGGCCCCTTAGATGGTGACAACCAATTTGTCGCCTTGAGCATTCTGAGAAGTCAAAAGCAGGTCTTCTTGTTCCCAGATAGATTTTGAGCACCACGGAGGAATGGAGTCAGTTGAGAGAGCAAGCTCAAGGCCACGGCCAGGCTGGGAAAAGCACCAGGGCTCCGGACTCCCAGCCGAGCTTCCTGTCGAACTGGCTCCTTAGGAGCCAAAGCTCACCTGGACAGGGGCTTCTGAGGTCAGCCCTAGCGCTGGGGCAGCCAACCCTGTGCCGTCCTTACAAGGGTGGTGCCAGGTACAGTCTTGCCCTTGAGATATTTTAATGCTGGTTATTTCCTGTCAGGCTGTTCTGTCCTGCACATGAGCAAAATCTAATCAGAGAGTGAAGGAAATAACAAAAGAAAAGCTCAAGCCCCATGAAGTCAGTTACTAGGATTTTTATAGACCGTGGTGTAGATGGAAAAGTTCTGTTCCAATCCACCCCTTGCAAAGATTCCAAGAAAGTCTTATGGTGCAAGTCATCAAGATCAAATGTCTCCTCTGCAATTACATTTTAAAACACCACGAGGTAACGACGGCTCCGCGGACGCCGGCCCACACCTGCTGATGTCAGGAAGCACAAGCGGGCAACCCCAGGAAGCTGCTGAGGAGGGGACACGGCTGGCATGTCTCCTCGGAAGTAAGGACAAGAGCTAAGAGACAAAATGCCCGACACCCAGCCTCCCATGAGTCCTCCTCAACAGCTCTAGAACCTTCCCTCCACGAGCTTGCCATCTTTCCTGGGTCCACCAACTCCTGCCGCCAGGAAAGATGCCCTGACCGTGCTGACTCATTGAAACCAGACTGCTGACCACTCTCTCACCCTGCAGATCCACCAAATACACTGACACCAGGCAACTGTTTTGCTGGCTGATGAACACACCCGAGACAAGGAAGACGCGCTGTGGAGCTGAGCAATGCTCTACCGACGGTGAGCCTCCTGGGGTCAGGTGCAATCACACACACACACACACACACACACACACACACACACACACACACACACACACACACACACACACACACACACACACACACACACACACACACACACACACACACACACACACACACACACACACACACACACACACACACACACACACACACACACACACACACACACAGGAGGCAGCCATCCAGCCCCACCATGGAAGTGCAGGAAAGCCCACAGGTCCCTGTACAGCGACCAGAAAAGCCTGCAGCCCCCCCACCATGGGCAGGGATCCATCAAGAAATGACACAGGCTGGTGCTGGAAACCTGGGAGAGGGCGCCCACCTCAGGCCGAAGCCCCTGAGCCAGCCCACAGAACCCTCAGAGGCGGGGCACCTGCTGAGTTCCTGGAAACCTCTGGGCCCACAACCTGCGGCTTCTCCTGCTGCCTAACAGGCCAGAGGGCAGAGGACAGGAAGAGGACAGAAGAGAAGGCCAAACCCCATTAGCCTAGAGAAACTCCAGGAAGACAGAAGTGTGAGTCTACAGTGGGATTTTTAACAATCTGTAGAAACCGACTTCCGCAGACTAGTTCTAACTGACCGAGCCATCTTTAAAAATTGGAATTTGTGTTGGGCAATTTGTTTTATCGAACTGTAACGTGATATAATTTCCTATTATGTGATAATTCTGAAAGCCTCTTTTTTTAAAGTGTCCTTGTGTAATGGAAAATCTGACAACATTCAAAGAGGATGTTGCTATACACTCCAAGGTGTCTGCCATTATGTCAGCTGTCGCGTTGTGTTATTTTTAAATCAACTGGTTGCTTAATAAAAACATAACAAAGCAAAGTACACACATGGTACCTAATTTTCATACATTATTAAATCTGCTTGAGGTTTTCGTGGGAATTAAAAAAAGCAGGGGGGTAGAAGTCGGGCAAGGAGGCATCCATTCCCATCTGAAATCATGCAAGCTAATTTTATTTTCTAATTTCCCCCTTGTTTACAAAAACCCTCTTAGGCATGCAGAGTGGTAGGTGAGGGTGGGGTGCTTGCTGTCTCTGCCTCATTCCTACTCAGCTGCCTGTCCCCCCATCCACCCAGCCTTCCCTGCGGGCGATGCAACACACCAGGCAGTTTGCTTCAGGCCATCGTGGGATGGAGGTCAGCCCAGGCGTGGGCTTCTCCATCCTCACAGCGGAGGCTGTCAGGGTCCCTGCAGGGTTAGGACAGCTGCCCGCCAGCCCACGACTTCTGACCTCCTGCTGGAGTACCTGCACCTTCATCCTGAAGATGCCTGCAGGCCCAGCTAGAGCACAGGTGGCAGGTGGTCCCGAGGTGAGCACCTCTGAAGGTGACCTCAGTCCCCCAGGGGGTGCCCAGGGGTCACCCACACACTGGCTCCCTCTCCTCATCTGGTTTCCACCCTTCCTGAGCCCCCTGGGCAGACTACCCACTGAAGCGTCTCACTTCGGGGGCACCCAGACCAGAGCGCTTCAGATGCTCTGAGATGAGCCAGGTTCTCATGCGCACATGCCTTGTGTCACCGGCCAGTGTTACCCCGCATTCTCCACCAGTCGGCACCTGGGATACTGGAGGGCCACAGGGGAGACGAGGGTCCCCCCATTCAAGGGGCTGAGGGATGCAGTTTACAGTCCTGGGACATCTCATCATACAGGTGAATGCTGTGAAGGCTGGTCACCCACATATGTGGCAAACGATGCGTTTCAGCATCCAAGAGTTTTGTTATGTTGAACACCCCTCTCCACCCCACTGGGGAAAAGGACCCAACAGCCCTCCTCACGCCTGTGCCCTGGGCCCTTCCTTCACTGGAAAATCTCCAGAGTGATGGGCAACAGCTAACCTCTCTGGGCCACTGCTGTTTGGAGGCAGAAATAACAGGCGCCTAGTTTAGTCAACATCCATCTTGGGCTGCAGCTGATACCAAGCTCGTTGTCAGCACGTGTCTGGTTAACCATCGGGGAGCAAAGTTTAAGGAAACACTAAAACCATTTCAGCTTTGGTATTCCAGTGCATAATTGGTAACAGAAAACTCTTCATGAGCATTTGAAACTAACAGTGCTCTTTAAATGATTCAAAATGTTTCTTCAATTTGCAAGAGTCTTAAAAAAGGGGAGGGGCGAACCTTTCCTCTGCCCTACTTGGTCTCACATGTTGCACAAATGCCAACAGAGCAGATCTGGAGCAACATAATAATCCAGAAAAGAGGAAGACATGGGCCCCAGAAAAACAGTGCACACGACCTACAGAGAGGTCAAGGCCAGGGTGCTTGGCCGCCAGGGGTTGACCCATCCCCACTGCGGGGCGGGGAGGCGGGGGTGGAGTGCGGCGAGGGCTCCAGAGGGGCTCCCAGAAAGGGCCTAGAGAGAGAGAATGCTTAGAAACAGAGGTCTGGGAGAAGGAGGAGAAAACACAGTGCTTTCAGCAGGATCTCAAGAAGAAAAGATAAGTACACACTCCCAGAAAAGCAAAAGACTGAACAAGAGGAAAAAAAACATAGGATATAACTTGGGCCCTGGGGTGACCACAGTTACGGGGTCATGGCAACATAAAACCATTTACTGGTTCAATTAAAATGATATCACAACACTGGAAAGATGGGGGATGTGAATAGCGCGGATTCCTCCTCTACAGTAATGTGAGATAAATAATGTCAGAACTTAGTACATCAAGAAATGGTAAAAGCTTATTAAATAACAATAATAAAGAGGGAAAGGACCCAAAGAAACAGCTGAAAGTATGTTAGAGGTACTTGCTTGTGGGGAAAAGAACAAGGACGACGGAAAACAGGCCAAAAAAAGGTATTTTTATTGCAAGCCTTTATGTGTTAAATATTTTTAATTATGCACATAATTACTTGAATAGGCAATTTAAAATTTAAGAAAGAAAACTCATACACTGGATATAGTTAACCACAGATCCAATACTACGGAAAGAAATTAATGACTCAGGAAAATCAATTCATGTAATCCTAATACACAGAGGAAAAGATGATAAGCAAAGACAGCAGAAACTTGGAAGTCACGTGTAGGAAGGGAGAAAAGGCAAGATCAGAGCAGATACTGAGAAAGCAATAAGTAAAGACATTACAGAAGGACATCCCATGGGCTCAAGTGTATCCTGGAAGGACCAGCCATCAGGGAAATTTAGAAAAGTCCACACAGAGAGCATCATCTTCTCTTCCACATGACTAAATGCCAGCAAGAGGCAGCAGTACAGCACTAGTGACCCGGGTATCCCATGAATGAAAGGATGACTGCATGATGACAGACAGACATGCGGGTAAGGGAGGAAGGAGGCCAACCAGCCATTGGGATGACACCTACAGAACCTGAAGGCAACAGATCATGACCCAAATATTCCCAGTCAACCAGGGTGTTCCCAAACTTGCAAGTCTTCAGAATGTATTACAGCCATTCCCATCCTTAAAAAATAAATGCATAAAGAACTTACTCATAGAACTCCAGTCTCTTGAGAGAGGAATAAAGGAGATTGTATTAAGTAATGTAGCCAATAAAATTGAGTTATGCAAGTCCCAAAACTAATCAGTGAAGAAGAAAATAGAAATGTAAACAAGAAATGAATCAATCAGGATCTGAAATTCATGTTCACAGGCAATTTTTTACATAGGAAGAAATGCTAATGCCTAATAAGCTTATGAGAAAGAGCTCAACTTCACTAGCAATTAAACTGATGCAAATAAAACAATCAGACGCAATTTAGAATCCACCAAGTTGACAAGGATTAAACAATGATAATACTCAGCCTTCATGAGGGTTTAAGAAAAGGAACATTACATGATGCTGATGGAGAGATAGCTTGGACCTTAGGGGTACAATTTGGCAACCCACAGCAAGTGTCTGCACATTTTGACCCAATAATTTCACCTCTTAAAATTTATCTTGTGGAAAATAAGTGGCTTAGTACACAAAGATACATACAAAAGGGTGTTCAATGAATTGGTTTTTACAGCAGTAAAAACTGTGGAGCAATCTAAATGTCCACAAAAAGAGGCTTTGAAGCCTTTCTGTACAGACTGACTGACCATCTGAGGTGTTGCTATGGAATATTCATAGCTGCAGGAATCAAAACCTATTTAATAGAATGCCCATCTCTCCACCAATTAAAAGAGCTTCCCAGGTGATGCTAGTGGTAAAGAACCTGCCTGCCAATGCAGGAGACACAAGAAACGTGGGTTCGACCCCTGGATTGGGAAGATCCCCTGGAGGAGGGCATGGCAACCCATTTTGTCCAGTATTCTTGCCTGGAGAATCCCATAGACAGAGGATCCTGGAGGGCTACAGTCCATGGGGTCGCCAAGAGTCAGACACGACCGAGTGACTAACACTAACTAGCACTAACCCTTTGTTGTGCAGGATGCTCTGTGGGTCTCAGGGTGTTTAGCTGCATCCTGGGCTGCCCCTCACTAGAAGCTAGCAGCACTTTCTCCCTCTCCCACCACCTGTTAAAAACCAAAATGGTCTCCAGACACTGTAAGATGTCCTTGGTGTGTGAAATGGTTGAGAAATAAAAATAACTTTTAAAAACAAATACAAACAAACAACAACAAAAATACCGTTCTTAGAATTGCTGTGAAATCTTGGTTTATGTTACAGGAAAAAGCTGCTCTGTCCAATTTTCCCCTTGGTTAAGCGCCCTTTCCCACTTCTTGCTCAGACCTTTTCAAAACTTGAGTCAATGAGGGATCCTGCACTGTTTTTCTGAGGTTCCTGCCCACATATGTGCATAGGCTGTGTGCCTCAGTGGCCTCCGATCCAGGGAACAGAGGCACTGGAGACCAAATTGACCTACCTGTAAACTAAATACCCACCAACCAACCACCTAATTGACTTGGGTCAGCATCCCTAGGTATGGACAGACAGCCAAGAGCATCCAGACACTTGGGGGAGCACCCACAGCTCGAGAGAAGGATCAGGTAGACTAAACAGAACAGCTGACTCCGAGCGAGATAATTCTGTGAACAGAAATGAACATTTAAAAATCCAATCAATATTTTTAGAGGGCATTAAAAAGACTTAATACTACTAAACCCTCTACCCCTCTCCGCCAATCAAAACCACAAGGAGATACCACTTCACACCTGTCAGAATGGCTGTCATCAAAAAGAACACAGATAACAAGTGTTGGCAAGGATGTGGAAAAACGAAAAACCTCTTACACTGTTGGTGGGATGTAAATTGGTACAGTCACTATGGAAAACAGTATGGAGAGTCCTCGAAAAATTAAAACTAGAATTACCATATGATCTAGAAATTCTACTCCTGGGTATTTATCTGAAGAAAACAAAAAAACTAATTAGGAAAAAATATATGCACCCCTATATCCATTGCAGCATTATTTACAATAGCCAAGCTTCAAAAATAACCTAGGTATCCACTGATAGATGAATGGATAAATAAAATGTGATATTTATATACATATCACACTTTCATTGTGTGACAATATATATTGTATGTATACATATATATATAGTATGTATATATAATGAAATATTATTCAGCCTTAAAAAAAGGATGAAATCTTGCAACAACATGGATGGACCTATAAGGTATTAGGCTAAGTGAAATAAATCAGACAGAGAAGGGAATAATCTGTTTGATTTCAATTCTATGTGGAATCTAAAAAAACCACAAATGAACAAACATTACAAAACGGAGTTATGGATACAGAGAACAAACAAGTGGTTGTCAGAGGGTTGAGGGAGGAAAGAAATCGGTCAGGAGGATTAAGAGGCACCGACTTCCAGCTACAAAATAAATGAGTTATGGGGGAGAATATAGTCAAGAATCATATAATACCCTGCATGGTGACCAACTGTAACTAAATATGATAACTTTGAAACATATAGAAATATCCAGTCATTCTATTGTGTAACAGGAACTAACATTGTGTGTGCGTGCTCAGTCACTTCAGCCGTGTCTGATTCTTTGTGACCATCTGGACTGTAGCACCCCCAGGCTTCTCTGTCCATGGAATTCTCCAGGGAAGAATACTGGAGTGCGTTGCCATGCCCTCCTCCAGGGGATCTTTCTGTCCCAGGGATCAAACCCATGTCTCCTGCATCTCCAGCACTGCAGGCAGATTCTTTACCACTGAGCCACCTGGGAAGCCCCAAGTAACACTGTACTCTAGGTCAAATTATACTTCAAAAGCAACCTCAAAGAAAAAGGGATCAGATCTGTGATCACCACAGGGGAAAGGCATTGGGGGGGATTGCATGAAGGCAGCCAAATGGCACAAACCTCTAGTTATAGGATGAATAAGCAATAGGACGTAATGTACAACATGAATACAATTAACACTGCTGTATGTTGTATATAAAAGCTGTTCAGAGAGTTAATCCTAAGAGTTCTTGTCACCAGGAAAAAAATTTTTTCTATTGATTTAATTTTGTATCTATATGAGATGACAGATGCTTCCTAAACTTAATATGGTCATCATTTCATGATGTATGTAAGTCAGATCATTATGGTGTACACCTTAAACTTTTACAATACTGTATGTCAACTGCATCTCAACCAAACTAAAAAAAAGAAGACATAATACCCCTAAAAACAAAGTAAGAAAACAAAACAAAAACACTAGCTGCTGTCAAAAAGCAAGAATCAGAACAACAACAACAACAAGAGTTCATGGATACTTAAAACATGACTATTAGAACTTAAAATTCAGTATAAGGGCTGGAAGATAAAGTTCAATCAATGTCCCAGGGAGAAAAATAACAGAAAAAGACACAAACACTGAGAAAGTTTAAGACAGAGGAACAATCTATAAGAACTATAAAGTGATCTCCAGGCTTTCCAGAAAGAGAGAAAAGAAAAATAAACAGGAGTGAAAGTAAACAACAACAATAATAACAGGAGGAAGAAACTTCCCAGAGCTAAAAGCAAGCTAGAGACTTGAGATTTGAAATCCTGGATTACTAATAAACAAGATGAAAACTGGACACGTCTTATTGGAATTTCAGGACACCAAAGAAAAAGGTCCCCATAGGATCCCTGAAAGAAAAAAGAAAGCTACCACCCAGCTGAGAGATGAAAATGGGACCAATCTGCAAGCATCCCCAGAGGAGGAGAAAACCCTCGGGAATCCTGAAGGATTTTGAACCTACACGTCTGTGTTCATCCAAACCAACCGTCAAGTGTAAAGACAGGATGTACAGTTTAGATTTCTAAGAACGTTTACTTTCCAAACGTTCTTCTTAGGGGAAAAAAAAAAAGTGACTTGAAGTTGGACATCAGAACAAATAAAAAAGAAACCCAAGAAGCATGAAAGGTGGGGATGGGGTGGATCCAGGAAGGGGCCTCTAGATCACGGTGGGCAGCTGAGGCCGAGCCTGTTCCAGGCTGGGGCCAAGTCCTCGAGCTCAGGGACAAAAACTAGTACCAGGAACAGGAACCACCAGTGACAGGGAGGAAAACCTTAGGGACATGGCAAAGACACGTGCTGACAAGAACATCAGTTTGCCAGTTCTTTAAAGCATTTTACTGACAATTTCCTCTCCTGACTTATTCCAGACCCCATCTGTCCTCCAGCAGAAATAGTGACAGGTTTGCCTCTGATCCCCATCCTCGGAACAGTGCAATTCCCTTCAGCACCCCTGATGCAGAGACATCTAAGACCGTCCTGCTGCCGGTCACTGGCGGCTGGGGGGCCCCGAAGACTCGGCGTAGCCCGTGGTAGCTGCCGGCTCTATGACCTCGGTATTGACACTAGTTTGGCTCCTCCAGTTATTGGGTCTTCATCCAAAGCTGCTAAATGAGCCAACTTCCCTAATTCACTCTGGATTCAACATCTGCCTCATCTGGAAAGTGGGGAAAGGGGAATTTATAACAGGAGATAGGTAATGGCATCCATGTGATGGGCTGAATTGCCAAGAAAATTAAAACTAACGAAGGGGAGCTTGTTATGGGGGTGAGGGGGGACGTTCTACACAGATGGGGAGACTCAGAGGCCCCAAAATGGAGACCAACCCTTTCTTCTGTGAAAAGATGATCAGCCCTTCCCTCTGTCTTAGCTCAAAAGACCAATGAAAGGGTCTCTTCTCTGGGCACTTCTGCTTTACCTCTCTGTTCTGTTTTTGAAGAACATACAAGTAGACGCTTACTCTAAAACCCTTTGGCACAGAAGCTGAAGGAGAGGTTCTTGAAACATTTATTATGCAACAGATTAAAATGATTATAGAGAAATGCCTCCTATAGCAACGATAAGGTTACATAACGGGGCTTTAAAATGGACCTCGGGCGTCACACTGCATTAGTGGTATGCAAAATGAATGACTCTAAAAGGTCCTTTAAATCGACCGTGAAGCAAGTTTTGTTCCTTCTCGTAATCATCCGTGCACTCGATGTGTTTCATCTGATAGATGCACAAATCAGCAGTTTGCAGGACTTACAGATGATTTACTTAGGAGCTGAGACCAAAACAAGCACAGGGAACATCACCCACTCGGCAGATGCTTACCAAAGAAAACCAGACTGCTGCATCTTGGGCGCTGGGGTTAGGCAAGTGCTAACTCCTAAGTGACCTGTGTGCCGGCCTGTCCCAGGGGGTGCCATCCTAGCGGCTCCATGGGACCCTCCACGCCAGAAGGCCTTCCTGAGAGCACTCAGCTCACATGGGCAGCCCCTGGCTCTGTCGCTCCAACCTTCCACAGACCACATGTGATGAATGAAAAGCCTAAAGTATTAAGGGCAAAAACTCTATCACTGTAAAAGCCTAAAAAGCTCAAAGAACATCGACAGGATGAATTATCAGGGACTAACCTATTTAGGGAAGGCCATTTGCATTGTTTTTAAACGCTGTGTGCTCCTGATCAGGGAATTTCTCACGGATTCATTAGGCCAAGCTTGTTGGTGACATCGGTCCCCTCTGGCCACAGGCAGATAGTGCTGTCTTGTGCGTGAGGCATCAGGCAGGGGACAGCCCCCTGCACACCCCTGGGACAATGACTCTCTGGGGCTCACAGTCCCTGATGAGAAAACCTGGTACCCTGTGCACCACTGAGTTAACGAATGAAACAGCCAATAGATTAACTGGTGCTTTACTGATGTACTGACCTTTGTTAGGAATGTTCCATAACACATTATGGGAGGGCTTTCCCTGCTGGCTCAGTGGTCAAGAACCTGCCTACCAGTGCAGGACACAAGGGTTCAATCCCTGATCCAGGAATATCCCACAGATTGTGCAGCAACTAATTCCGTGGGCCACAACTACTGAACTTGTGCTCTAGAACCTGGGAGCCCCAAACACCAAGCCCATGTGCGGCAACTACTGAAGCCCACGTGCCCTAGAAACTGTGCTTCCCAATAAGAGAAGCC
Organism: Okapia johnstoni; assembly: GCA_024291935.2. Lineage (NCBI taxonomy): Eukaryota > Metazoa > Chordata > Mammalia > Artiodactyla > Giraffidae > Okapia > Okapia johnstoni. The sequence goes on from CM044324.1 coordinate 30,268,881, forward strand.
ACTGCTAATGGGAAGGCTGTGCCTTGCAACTAGAGAGTAGTCCCCCGTTTCTGAAACTAGAGAAGAGTCTGCACAGCAACAAAGACCCAGCTCAGTCAAAAACAAATAAAATTTTTAAAAAATTATAGGCAAGCAGAAGCAGCTTTTTCACCACCACAGCATCAGGCACTTCTTTCATGGCACCTGTCACCAGGTACTCTCTTCCTAGGATATCACGCTGAGCTGTGTAATTATTGTTAAAAACAAATATATCAGCAAATCCTAGAAACGCCTAACAGAACAGTAAAATTCCATGTGTGCTCTGATGAAGTTTTACTGACTTGCTTATACATATGAGCCATAAATGTGTTCATACTTATTTCTTATAATTTCTCTTACGTAAAAAAAGCATTATCAGAATAAAGATGGTCACTTTGGTATTACTTACAACTGTGAAAAAATGTAAGATAATCTAAATGTCCAACCATAAAGGAGAGTCAGTAACTTATAGTAGAGTGATTTAACAACTATTATACAAACACAAAAGTGAATCACCCTCAATGAAGATATTTAATAGGAGTTTTAATTAGAAGTATGTGGTGGTTACACCAAAATAAAGGTTATGTGAGTATCTGGAAAAGACTACAAATAAGAAATTAAAATCGCTGCATTAAGAGCAGCAAAACCGTTTTCTGTATTCAATGTTTCAATGTAATGTTGTTTAATCATTTTTTAAAGATTTGCTCTATTTTGGTTATAAGATTTTCCTCTAGTTTCTCAGGTTTTCTTTTTTTTTTTTTTTAATGAAAAGCAAGAAAAAAAACACAGTTACCTGGGAGCACAGTAAGTAGCTCTTTTCTAGACTACCAGGACAGGCTGTTCACTCTTAAGAATGTCCTCGGTGACCTGCATTTCAATCACCCACACGGGACCCTCCCATCGAGGACGGGCACCTGGGGTCAGCATGACCAGAAGGGTGGGGGAGACCAGAGGAGATCTGCGACAAAGACGTAGAGGTCATCTGCACATCCTGTCTGTCCTGGCAAGAGGCTGTCGTCCCCTCCCCCCAAGACGGGGCTGTCTCACCAGGTGACCCAACTCGCTCAAACACTCGCAGTCCTGAACTGGAGGAAACGCACTGTGGGGGCCAGACCTGCCACCCACTGCAGTTCACCTGGAGAGTTCTAAGAGAGGCTCGTGAGTGGAGGTGTGCTATTTACACAGAGGCCAACAGAGCCTGTGCATACATCAGATCCGTAAAAGCAAGGGCAGAACGGGTCTGCTGAGTGCTCCCTGTACACCGTGGGTGCGCTGGGAGCATCCTCTGGGCTCTGCGGCATCCCTCGTGGGTGCTGGGCTGAGGGGAGGCCGCTGCTGCTGTTCCCAGAAGAGGCCTCCCTCCCGCTGCCTCCAGCTGGAAGTTGCTTTTCAAGCATCTAAACCATCTCTATGATGGAAGAGATGAGAGTGATAGAGTCTCCATCTAATGTTGAGTACTGAGCTGTACAAGCTGTACAAGCACCTCTTGTCTCTGCACCCTCACTGCTGCTCCATAGGACGGGGACTAAAAGCCTCTCTACTCAAATGGAAGAAAATGCAACTCAGAGAGCGTAAGAGACTGGATGTGCGGGGCTGAGTTGCTCTGCGCTGACTGTGCTGCCCTTCTGTAAAACATGCTGCTTAGTCATCTCCCTTCCTGCTGACCTGAGGATGGACCCATGGCTCCCAGTGGCAGGGGGCACAGAGGGCCTGACATGTGTCACGTGGGGATTCCTGGCTCAGCTTCTTGTGCTGCGTCCCTGCTGTGATGGTGGCTCCATGAGTGCCAGGCCTTCCCTGCTCCCTGCAGTTGTCCCTGCAGTCAGAACAGGCCTGACAAGGAGATATTCCACAATACCTGTCGGCTGGACAAATCAAGCTCATCGCCAAAATGTCCTGCCCAGCCCTGTCCACTAGGACTTGCTCTGTGACAGAGATGTCCTGGTCTGCACTGACAACAGCAGCCAGGAGACATACGTGGCCACTGAGCACCTGATATGTGGCCGGTAGGGCTAGCTAAGGGAAAAATATGTTTTTGCACTATCATCTTCATTTAATTTTTTTTTAATTGAAGTAACATCAGTTATAACATTGTATGTTTCATGTATACAAAATTTTAATCATATTTTTACTTCTCCACACCTTACAGCATACTCACCACTACCAGGAAAACAGTTAAGCAGGGATCTCAAAAAATTAAGAATAGAACCAACATATCATCCAGCCATCATCCCACTTCTGATTTGCCCAAAAGAATCTGTATGTGCTTAGTCACTCAGTCGTGTCTGACTCTTTGTGACCCCACGGAATGCGGCCCACCAGGCTCCTCCGTCCATGGGGATTCTCCAGGCAAGAATACTGGAGTGGGTTGCCATGTCCTTCTCCAGGGGATCTTCCTGACCCAGGGATCAAACCCAGGTCTCCCGCATTGCAGGCAGATTCTTTATGTTCTGAGCCACCAGGGAAGTCCTTGACCAAAGAATATAAAAAACTAACTCAAAAAGAGACCTGCGACCCTGCTCCTCACTGTTCATCATGGCATCATTAACAACTGCTAACATATGGAAATAATCCAAGTGCCTGTCATCAGATGAATGGATAAGGAAGATGCGGTGTGTATATATTAATAATACAATGAAATACTTCTCAGTCATAAAGAAGGAAGGTGTTTCTATTTTATTTAATCTTCATAAATGTAAAATTCCATGGCTAGGTATGGCTGGTGCCTGCCCGCTGGTCAGCTGAGTCTACCCCATCCTGTAATAACATAGCCCCACGCTTTCCCGACCATGCCCCACACCTCTGCTCCCATATCTCCCTGTACCAGCCCGCTCCCCATGTGGACACCATGCTGACTGAGCATGCAGTGGATGTGAAGGTGGTACCTTCAGGCGCTTAGTTCAGGAGCAAGAGGAGAAGCTAATTAATCAAATAAACACAACTAGTGATGAAGACACAGTTTGGGGACAAAAGCTGATAGAAAACATTCTTCACTGATCACTTCCTCTTCACTGATATAAGTGAGTCTTGGGAACAACAGTCCCCTCCCTTCCTACTCCCTCAACTACCCCAAGGGAGAGGCACAGAAAGTCAAAAACAAAAGCAAAGAATAATTCTGTTACCAAATTTACCAATTATCAACAATTGGAGTCATGGTTACTCAGGTACCAATTAAAAGCAGAAAAGCTGACTCTACATCCCTGTCACATTTCCAGGAAACGTTCAAATGTACAAGCAGCAAATGTCAAATTAAGCGAGTTCCAAGTATGAGGTATTTTAAGGAGGAATGTTGATTAATTCATGTGCGGCTCCATACTGTTTGGCAGGAAGACCAGGCAGGTTTTATTAAAGGAAGCGGAACTCCTAGCCTGGTGTATCAGCTGCTACGACCCCAGTTCCGAGCCACAGTTCTCTTCCGGCCTGATGGCCCTGCTTCTAGGATGTCCTTTAGGCCCCTGGCGTCAGGGACAACCAGATCAATGGCTGTCAGAGCACCAGCCCTCCTCCCTAAGTGATCCTATCTACCAGTATTCTTGCCTGGAGAATCCCATGGACAGAGGAGCCTGGCGGGCTACAGTCCATGGGGTCGCAAAGGGTGGGACATGACTGAGTGACTAACACCTTCACAAGTCAGGCTAGTCCTCGCCCTGAAGAAACCAGTCAGTTCTGTGACACAGGCAGAGGAGGTGACCCCTTCTTCCTCGAGTCCTCGACGCCCCAAGTGCCCCAGATGCATGGCACTCTCGCTGAAAATGGCCAGAGGAAGCAAAGATGCAGAGAGTGGCTGACATAAATATCAACATACCACAGGCCAGAGACTTGCCCCTAAGAGGGCAGAAACCACTTCGCTACCTCCAATCTGCAAATACCAACCCTCCGTCTGTGGCATCATGTCCCTTCGTAATCACACATGGAAGAGGGGAATCTCCATTCAGCCCTGGCACTGGCCAACATGCACCCCAAGTGAAGAATAAACCCTGGAAAGGGGCATAGCTGGGATACGGTGCATACATCTTTGGTATACAGCAGGCATCCAGTAAGAGTACGCTCTTTTATACGCTTGGTACTGCACCTTACGTTGCCAGCGAGGTGCTCACATTTGTCACAGCACTTTGTCTGGCTTCTACCTCTAGTCGTGGTGCCGACACTGAAAGGTGAGGGGCAGCCTGAGAACTGGCTGGCGTGAGGGTCTCCAGGCAGCGGGGCCGAGGGTGCAGGCAACAGGCGGCCTCGCCCACCCTGCGCTATCCAAGACGGTGACTACCAGCCACAAGGGGCTGTTCTTTTTTTTTTTTACCTTAATTCATTTTTTTTTTAATTGAAGGATAACTGCTTTAAAGAATTTTGTTAGTTTCTGCCAAACATCAACATGAACCAGCCAGAAGTACACGTGTCCCCTTCCTCTTGAACCTCCCTCCCACCCCACCCTTCTAAGTTGTTACAGAGCCCCTGTTTTGAGATCCCTTTAAATCTAAACTTAGTGAAATTAAACATCAAGTTCCACACTCACACTGACCACATCTGAGGCGCTCACAGTCACAGTGGCTGTCAGATACAATGTGGGTGCCACACACTTCCAGCATCCCAGAAGATTCTATTGGACAGTGTGGGTCCAGATGCTTGAAAATGATAATAAAACGGACAAGACACCCTGGCTTTTACTGTCAACGTGCACGGTAGTTCTAAACAATACAGAGATAAGAGATGCCTCCCTGTCCCCCCACCCCCGGCCCTCCCCACACCCTGTTGTCCAAATAAATCTCCCTGGTGATACAAGGTAACTCAACCACAAGCTGATGACCATCTCAGCTGCATCACTGCTCACATGATGCTAAAAAAGGGAGGGGGGATAATGTGAGTTCTACTCCCTTTCTCTGTCTATAACAGAACCACCTTAAAGAAAGCCTACAACTAATTCTACAAAAAATCTAGAAAGAAGACTAGTAAAAGAATCTATAATTACCAAACAGCGTATAGCCCCTGAAAATGGCATGTATACAAGGGGGCAGGTAGATAACCCAGAGCATTTTTCTTGTATCAAATGCACCTGTTCACAGGGCAGAGAAAAGGCAAGGACTTCAGGGCTCTCGTTCCACAGCAGGATCAGGTCCCAAAGATGGTTCTAAAATAGAACCTCTTCCTCCAGACCAGACTGGAAGCCACAGAGAACTACTCAGCTCTCTATGATGATCTGTGCATTAAACATTGATGGGCTACGGACCTTTTCCTAGAAGGATATTAAAAACGCACACACAGTTTCTAATTTCAAATCCCGAGACAGTCTGTAAAGCTTTCAGGCAGTTCTGTGTTTCTGATATCTCATGCAGTCCTCCCCTCCCAACCACTGCTGCTCTGTCTCCCTCCCCCACAGGAGGAGGTGAACACGTCTCCAGGATTGCATGCTCACTCTTTCAGTGGATCAACTACACTTCTTTTCCATGACTGCCCTAGAGCTTACAGCATGCACTCTGTAACTAATGTAAGTCCCCCTTCAAACAACACCGCAGTGTCAACAACTGGGGTGCAGATCCCGCGAAGGGCAACCCGATTCCTCCCTCCCATCCCTGGTGACTCAGCTGCCCCTTCAGCTCCCTCTTCCCCAAGCCAGCCTCACCCAGGGCAGCATGACTGTGATAGACTGAAACACACAGTTAACTTTTGGATGAAGAATTTTTAAAAAATTAAAAATGTATCCTGTCTTGATATATTCCTTTGAAGTCTCTTTTTGTTAGTCTGAGAAAGTCTCTATTTCTCCTGCGCCTTTGCCAGGTAACTTCATTGAATACAGAATTCTCAACTGGTGGGGGTCTCCTTCACCACCTGAAATACCTTCCTCTACTCTCTTCCTGTGTGCATGGCTTCTGACAAAAAGCTCTGCTGATTCCTGTCCTTATTCCTCTGTAGGTAGTGATGTTTCATCTCTAAACTGAAAAACCTTCCAGTAAAACACCTTCCTCTAAAAACAGATACCCTCTTTATGGAACTCGTAAAATTCTCAGTGGGGTAAACCTGAACAACAAATGCAATACAAGCCAATTAATGAGACTCAGGTAGATGGCGCAGGGTCATAGAAGCATCTGTGAAGGGTCTTGCCTAACTGCTACATTGCAATGCTTAAAATAATTCCACGGCTTGCAAGTAAACCAGGCTGTAAATGAATCTGATTGCTGATAAGATGCCCCAGCTGACAGACAGACAGCTCAGCATGTCCAGCTGGTATCTGACCTAGGGATAATCAACTCCCATCCCCCTCGGGAGGCTCCTCTGTCAGGTGTGTGGGTCAGAGAACCACTTAACTGCTAAACACTTGCCAAACAAACCAAAAAAACAAAACAAAATTAAAAAAATCACTGAGATAAAGAGTAGAGAATGCTTACTGCTTGCTGCTGGCCATTTGTCAGCTTCACAGAAAGAATGGTTAAAAACGATTATGAACCCAATAAAACAGAAGCCTATCTATGGTGGTTTTAGGGATAAGGAACCAACTGGGAAACTTTCATAAGTATAGAAAATTGTCCTATGGTCAACTCATTGATTCAGGGACCAAATATTTTAAGACGATGCTGCTGGGAATTCTCTGGAGGGCCAATGGTTAGGACTCCATGCTTTCACTTCCAGGGCCCATAATCAATTCCTGACCGGGGAACTAAGAGTCCACAAGCCACGCAGCACGGCCCAAAAAAAAAGGATGATGCCTCCTAAATTTATCCATCATCCACTCTGAACTGGATTCACTCTGCACTTGACCCCTTGAAGGATGGGCTTCCACCTGCTCCAGGTGACCTAGTGAAAGATCCTTGTCTCTGCTGTAAAAGTAGCTGCCAGTGGCTCTGCTGTCTCCCCAAGACCTGAGGCCTTGGTCACATGGCCCATCAGAAATCAACAGTGCAGGGGGGGCGGCCGGCATTCTAAGCAGGACTCACGCTCAGAGGCAGGGCGCCGGGGGCTTCATTAACCACACCCTGGCAACGGGCCATATGCTATGGATGTCAGAAGTGGGCCTTCAGGGGCAAATCAGTGATTTTTTCATCTGCATCACGGGTTCTCACCAGTGACACGAGTGCCCTTCATGAAATGTGGAGTGGCCACGGTATTAGCAGCATAAATAGAATGTAAAAGTCCACCTACTGTGCAGCTTCCATGCCTGGGAACCTGCCCCAGGTTCCTGCGCCCATGAGCAAGGCTGTGTACTCTGGTAGGACACAGATCAAGGGTCCCATGCAGACCTTACAGGTAACAGTTCCTCGTGCCTGCTTGTTACCAGGTCTCTCTATAATCAATCCCATGGAGCCTCTGGTCTGATGGCTGTTCCCATCTCATCTTGCAGAGAGGTTACAGGGTGGAATAACTAACGCTCACCCACCTCAAACATCCTGGAGCTGATTATCACCTGCCAGAAAGAATCTGAGCATTGCCATGGCCAGGTTGATTAGGTCAGTTCCCAGCAGTGGTTTATCCATCTTCCCTCCTGTCCATCAGAGGTTGGTGTCACATATAAATCAGAGGGTAATCATTTAAAATTTCATCTTTAATATCTGTTCTTTTATTAAAAAAGAAAAGAGGGGGGCTTCGAGTTTCAGACTCCCTAGAAAATTACAGACTGGAGAGGCCAATTACAATCACTGCCTCAGCTGGGACGTGCGTCACGTGGCTCCAGAGCATCGCTGGAGAGTGGAGAACAGGCGGGGTGACTCACTGTCACGCGCTGTGTAATGGAGCCTGTTCCACACGGGGGACAAAGCGGCACCTGCCCAGCAGCACTAACCGCAAGTACCATCACCATAGCAACTGTTGTCAGGCCAACAGGCCTTTTCAAAGCAATCAAAGAAAATGTAAATCAAGGAAGCTTTCTGGACTCAAAAGTGGAGGAATAGGGCCCCCGGCTCACTCCTGGATTGACTTCATAAGGGAGCACTCATTATGGGTTTAACTCTGAGAGCCAACTGGACATTTCTTTAACATTGAAGGAGCGCCTGTGACATAAAGCCTGGGGTCTCGCCAGCTTTCCCCCCATCCCTCATAGGCCATCCTAACAGATGGTGGAGCTGAACACGGAGAAAGGAACAGTCCTAAGAAGTCAAATGACAGGGAGGCAAGAAGATCTGTGTCTGGAAGAGCTTACTGACTCCAAGTGCAAAGCACACTAAGAAAGAAATGAAATCAGCTCTCTATGGGGCCCCCCGGAGTGAGCAGGGGAAAGGAGGGATGATGAGATGGAGGGGCAGGACATAGGGAGGTCACGAGGGAAAATGAGTATCATACGGAAAAGATAAAATGCTGTTTTCCAGGATAGGAAACAGTTCATCTCCACATTAAGGATAAAGATAACATTCATTGCAAATTCTGAGAGCTTATTTCTCACATACTTTTCAGATCTCCTTTCACACCAGATCACAGGTACAATATGGCCTCAGCTGTAATCAAGTCTCAAAATATAAATTCCTTGAAGAGAGTGTGCAGAAAGCAGCAAGCAAGTATTAGAACTCCAAAGATACCTCATCTCCAGTGAGACGTGGTCACAAGTAAGCAGTGGGTTCACCTAGAAGAATCATGTTGCAAACAAAGAACAATTTCTGGGCAGTAAAGTTAGAGATGAGTGGAGGTGTTAATAGCCCACCCCGCACCTGGAAATCTCTTACAGTCAGTTCTATCTCCTGCCGTCAGGTGACTGGGCTTGGTGCAGCTGTGGATGCCAGCCAAGCGGGGGGCTCCAGGCCATTCCTGGACCCCTCCCACCTGCAGCCGCAGACACCAGAGTCCTCCACCACTGACAGGCTGTCTCTCACCACTGCCTTCTCTGCCGTCCCATCTTGATCACGCTGACATCTGGGTTCTGAGTACCTCCTGGTTTCAAAGTCTTTTCTGTGCCTTTCTTTCATATTTCCACTCATAAGGCTCTCATAGCATTTCGAAAATCTGGGGAAAATCTGCACTCATCACTTACGACCCATGAGACGGGATCATCAAGATGCAGGGCTGTAGAACCCACCCCCCCTTCCTCCTCACCAAGGACACTATAGGAGAAGCTCACACTCGCGCATCCTGTATAGAGAGCAGAGGTTTAATTTTTAAAAAGAAGCAACTTTAGTTCTCAAATCACTGCTGAAGACTTTGGCAGAGGAGACGCTCCTGAGCTGTGCCCTTGTCTGTGGATGGATTTGGATAACAGTCTAGCAAAGTCAAGGAAAGAGGAGAATAAGAGGGTATTCAGGATCTGCTCCTCCACCAGACTTAGCCCCCAGTTTTCCACCTTCCCCTCAGGTTCCTCTGAGACAGGCGTCTGTGGGAGGTTCTGATACTTAGTATAACATCTTCATTAAGCAGTGCTGGAGGAACATCTGGGGCACAGGGCACCCCACTCCCCGCTCAGCAGCATCCCCTTGGGTGGGTCCTCCCAGGTGACACCAGAGCACCAGGCGGACACTGGGGACCCTTAGCCACTCTCAGCTACCCTCCCCCAATCCCATGTCCAGTATCCTGGATGACAGAAAACAGTTCTACAGAGAAAAACAAAAGCCAACAGTAAAATAAACCAGGAACCACTCGTCACTGAAATGTTCCCTAAGTCATCAGCGCTGCAGAGACAACACAGGCTCTTCAGCAACAGGTTCGGAAGTCAGGGCTCCATTCACAAAAAAGGCAGCCCCTTTCCCTTCTGGGAAAAGAGCTGTGCATGTTTTCTTTAGGTTCAAAATAGCATACTGAAGCCTCAAACATTTAAGCGCACAAGGATTGTGAAGGGCTGTAAAGTTCTTGAACTCAGGCAGAGAAAGCAGAAGCTCCCAAGAAGAAAATATTTACTTGACCATAAAGGTCACTTGCCCAATTTCTTAGGGCAATTAGGAATTAATCGACATTTTTTTTTTCAGTGAGGCGTACTCCAAATAAACAAAATTTCTGTCTTTTTCCACTCTTTAATCTATTGAACTGGCAAAAATCCACACTGATATGCAGAGCCCAATGCTAGAGAAACGGTGCCTGCTAATGACCTGAGGAGGAGTTTCTTGATAAAAGCAGCATACCCTGACCGTGTGTCCAGAGGCTACAGGTCTGGGAACTTACACCAAGAATCAACCCAGGTACAGAGCAAGACCGAGGACACTATGCACCTCCCCAGCACTGCACCTGAGAGGAGAGGCTAGGATATAACTTAAATGCCCAGCAAAGAGCAGTTAGCTAAACAGACTAGGCTACCTCTCATGGTGAAAACAGAAGGCACCCATTAAAACTGAGGTTGAAAAGATGATCTGAAGATATGCAAAAATGTCCATATCATCAGGAAAAATTAGGTTATGAAACAGTGCAGTGTGATCCTATTTGGTAAATTTATATGCAGATATAGAGGGGGTGTACATGTCTTACACAGGAATGGGGGGGAAGTATGACCTAGAAAACAGACTGACAGTACTTTTGTGCTATGAAGTGAGTGCAGTAAGTCACTCAGTCGTGTCCGACTCTTCGCAACCCCATGGACTGTAGCCTGCCAGGCTCCTCTGTCCACGGAATTCTCTAGTCAAGAATACTGGAGTGGGTTGCCGTTTCTGGCTCCAAGGGATCTTTCCAACCCAGGGATCGAACCTAGGTGTCCTGCATTGTAGGCGGATTCTTTACCATCTGAGCTACAATGCCAGGTTCCCATGGAGAGGAGAATTAAAAGGTGATTTGATTTTCTTCTTTGAAAAAATAAGATTGAGTATCATCACTGATTTCAAAAGAAGAGTGTTTGAATAAAATGCTCCTACCATGCACTCAGCAAGGACGAATCTGTCCTCTGTTACTTCTGACCAGCCGCCCTGTAAGCTCCCAGGACACAATTCACTATGTGGTACCCACACTCAGGAAGCATCCTGTTTAAGCTCATGATGGGAAGACAGGATGGATCTTACCGACCGGAAGGGACATTTAGGATGGTGGGAAGGCCAGCCTTCAAGATTTCCTAGGACCTTGTGACCTTCTGCAACACTGCACAGGGCTAACCAGTGTAACCACAGGACACAACAGAGATGACAGTGTGTGACTTCAAAGGCCAGGGCTCTGGGGAAGCCAGCTGTCATGTTGGGAGGACATCTGAGCAGTCCTGCCCACGTGGCAAAAAGACTGAGGCCTCTGGTCAACAGCCAGCGCCAGCTCGCCAACAGGAGACGGGCCCTGCTGGCATAGTGGCTGCAACCTAACCAGAGTTCCCTCCCTGGCAGAACCATCCAGCTCCATGGTCCAAATTCCTGACTCATAGAAACCGTGTGAAAAATGTTTATTGTTGTGTCAAGCTGCTGAGTTTGGGGTAGTCCTCTGCACAGCACTAGATAAAGAACACAGATGGTCTGGCTCAAAGCATGACCCCCGTGATCCAGGCGGGCTTCACTTCACAGGGGCAGGGGGGCCATCACCCATGTGGCTGCAGGGAGTGTCCCTGGGAACAGGGGTGGGGACTTTTTCCTGCCACTGGGGTCCAGGGCTCCCCCGGTGACCTGAGAGGCCAGCCAGCTTCCAACAGCGCTTGGTGAACACTCTAAATGGGACAGTGGAGGAGAGGACACCAACCTTGCCCCCCGAGGAGACAGCATCTGAGCTTGTCAACAAAGAGAGCTCTGAATCAACCTGGGTTCTGAATCAATCAAGATTACACATGTGGCCCCAAACTGCAGGCCTAGCCCCCAGCAGCATGGACCAGCTTCCACAATGTAACACTTGAAATCGTGCCTGCCACCCAACAACTCCTCATGTGAACTGTTCCCTCATCTAGACTTTTTGATTTCTGCTCCAAGTTCTTCTACAAGTTAAGATTATTTTTAACTCTCAATGTTATGACCATTTTTTAAGTGACTTGGGTTAACTGCCCTCTCTATGTAAATGCTACAAGCACAAGCAGTTTATAATTTAAACAGCATTTTTTCCATTCCCCACCCTACTTTTTCCTTTTTTTTTTTCTTTCTGTCATAAACTTTTGGTAAGGATCTCAGGGATGTCAGTTACTTTAAACACTGCAATGCAAACAACCACTGGAAGTCAAGACAACTCAGGCTTTCAAGTCAATAAAATTATTATTGCTCAGAATAGTGCAACAGTTTCCATGTATATCATCAAATCAGTAAACTGGCAAAAAAAGAAAAAAGAAATCATCAAAGTAGGAAAAAAGTACCTCTGATATAAATCCATGGAGAAAAATAGAAATTGAGCAATGCAAATACAGGGAAAAAAGTAAACCTGAGAAATTTAATTTGGTGACTTAGGAAGAGAAACTAAAGGGACTTCCCTGGTGGTCCAGTGGCTAAGACTCCGAGCTCCAGTGCAGGGGGCTTGGATTCAATTCCTGATCAGGGATATAGATTCCACATGCTGCAGTTAAGACCTGGTGCAGCCAAATAAATATTTTAAAAAAAGAACATAAAGAAAGCGATTCATTTTTTTAAAAAAGAAGAGAAACTAGGCATCTTCTCCCCTTTACTACCAATATTTTTGAAAAAGGGACTCTGCAATGGTTAGTATCAGAATATAGTGAAATGTTTTCATTGTGAATTCTAAACAGAAAAATATCTCCATGTAAGGTTTTATTTCATCTTGGATAAACTTTTTTTTAAATGGAGAAAAATGATCAGATAAGTGTTGCCAGGCAGTTTAGCAGGACCTTGGCTGAAAAACACTCTAGTCCACTCAGCCATCGAAGCCTCCTGTGCTGACCTCCCTGGACGCAAGCTGGAAATGCTGCTTCTCCTGCCCTGAGAAGTGAGGCTTTTAAGGGTCGATTCAGACATGACCTGGATTTTAAAGAGCTAAAGTTCTGAGACAGTGACGGCATTTCAAAGGAACTGTACTCTCACCCTCCTCACCAACTGGGACAGACGTTATTCTGCAAAGAGTTAGAATCGGAAACTTGACAAGAAGTTAAGACCTCTAGATCCTTCCCTTTTTATTACATAAAAGTCGGAACCTGCAAAGAATTAAGTCCCTTCCACTCCTCCCCCAATAACATGTGAAAATGAGTAACAAGCACAAAATAAAATATGACTCATAGACATTTCGGAGAAGGCAATGGCACCCCACTCCAGTACTCTTGCCTGGAAAATCCCATGGATGGAGGAGCCTGGTGGGCTACAGTCCATGGGGTCGCTAAGAGTCGAACACGATGGAGCAACTTCACTTTCACTTTTCCCTTTCATGCACTGGAGAAGGAAATGGCAACCCACTCCAGTATTCTTGCCTGGAGAATCCCAGGGATGTGGGAGCCTAGTGGGCTGCCATCTATGGGGTCGCACAGAGTCGTTTTTCTACCACGTAGCATTGATTTGTAGCATTTTTCACACCAGAAAAGGTTTGACATTTTATTAACCATAAGGTGCTTAGGTGAATACAAAAAAAAAAAAAAAAAGTTGATCCATTGCCCTCAAATGGTTTAAAACATCACATAAAAACAAAAATCACACTAACATTCAAGAAAACCTCAGAATTCCAATTTAGGACTTGAATATCCTGGACAGATTAATCAGTGTGGTGGCTATCGGTTAACACTCACAGGTGGTGACAGAACCGTGGACACCAGGTGGCACTCCCTGCGGACACATGACATCTGGTGACTTGTATGCTCTCTGTCGAGTCACTCATCAGACAAGTAGTTGCTGAGCACCTACTACACACCCAACAAACATCATGCTTAATGCCCGCAATAGTGAGAAGCTTCAGACAGGACCCGCTGGTGGCAGAAGACGCTCACCTCTTGGCTCAGAAGCAAGAAGCATATACACCGAGGAACCCTGATGATGGGCTGAGCAGCATCTGCCTGTCCTCTCACAACAGGTGTTTTCTGTATGGTTGTAATGACACAACCCCAGTTGGCCCACGTATCGATTAACCAGAAGGATTACAGACTACAGGATTCACCATGACCACTTCTGCTGACAATGTGATGCTTACATACTAAGTTTAACCAACGTAGCTCCCTCACCAACCCAAAAGTTTTTAAGGGCAGGGAAGATGATTCATATAGTCTAAAGAATAATGAAACTTTAAAAGAATCCTTGTATCCTCAGAAGCTTTTTCTGAACTTAAAATCCTTTACAATACAGAGTTATAATATTATTTTACAAACACTGCTATCAAATAGCAATTTAGGAAGTTTATTTTGGCCCAAACACAGAAGCAAATCTTCGCTGTTGTTTTGTTTTCAAAGTTATTATTGGTAAGCTTTTCTATGAATGCCCAAATTCAAAGAACCACAAATGATCACTGATTATTTTAGCTGTGGCACGTGAACCAAGCTCACGTCCAAGTCTGAAGTCAGGACTTTATACAAAGGTACCGAAGCTGCAAAAGCATAACTGGCTCATACGCTTTCTAAATAGGATGACTATTTTCTTTTTAATTTTGCCGATGTTAAAACAGTGGTAACTTGGCTTCCAATTCTTGGAAGCCATCCTGCAAGGTGGTTTGCCATTGGGAAAGCTCTGGAGTGTCCTGCTGACTGTGAGTTGAAAGGTTCATGCCTACTGGTGAAGCTCTTGAAGTTCATGTTTCCTCCAGGCAAACCTCCTCCTCAGCAAAGCCTACTTGGCAACCTTGTTACTCTCCAGGACCAGGTCTGGTAAGGGCCAATGGGTTGCTCTGCTCCCATTGCCCTTTTTTTTTTTTTAATGTAGAAATAAATGTCCTGCAAGTCATCAGAAATTAAATAAGCAAATATAGTCACGCCAAAATCTTCCTACTAAAACATCTGTTCTAACAACAACCAATTAAAGTGATGACAGAGTCGACAAAAAATAGAACAGATAACCACGCTGGTGCTGTTTTTAATGCTTTGTGCAATGAACAGCTCAGGAGTGAGGGGTTCAGCTTCCTCAGGCCTCAGCCTCTCAGATGCAGGCAAGGCTTTGAGAGGAGCATAACTCAGAGTGCGATCAGCCAAAAACATGATGCTGTTCCACACTGATCGAGACGGGCAAAGGCCTCGGGAAATGATGGAAGGGAGGCCATCGACAGGGTATTCTTCGTTCATCACAAGGATCAATTAAAACCTCTCCATGACCCTAGATTCTTTACAACTGCTATGTTTTAAACGTTTTTCATCAAATGTTCTCAATTAAATAGGCCATGAAACTAAATATGAGAATAACATTTAAACTGTAGAGACCAAGGTCTCAGAATGAAATACTTGAGAAGAGAGGAGTCCCCAGCCCAAGGATGTCTGTGAAGGGGCAGCCTCTCCATCCCGCCTCCCTTCCTCCCACCAAGGAAAGAGTGCCTCCCACAAAGGAAAGGGTTCCAGTGTGTCTACATTGTGGAGACGTCTGGAAGAAGGCTAACCGTGGAGGGACAAGGATCTCTGGTCTCCACGTTCGTGAGGCTGTCATCACATCCAGCCCAGACTCTGCAGCACTGGGCCCCGTCACAGGCATCATCAGGAGCACATGGACAACCCCAGACTCAAGGCGGCCATGAGCAGACAATGGGGAGAATGGGTCATCTGGGCGAGGGGGAATGTGGTCACACGCTGACCACTCATGCTGTTTCATTATAACCAAGATGCTGGGGAACGGGCCCTGGTTACCCATGAGAAGCAGGAGGCCGAGGAAGGCGGGTAGGTCCCCAGGGCCCAGTGAGTGACAGATGCTGACCGTGACCAGGAAAAGGACTACAGCCAAAGAGACACCAGAGCTTCTGAGCAAGACTGTCTGGCCTCTGTGAAACCTGGGCTCAAAGGCCAGAGGGAGCCGCTGGCCTGCAAGGGGCGGCAGCACCATGGACAGACCCTGTGGGGTGCAGCGACTCCGCCCATGACATCTGAGTCCAGAGCTTCCAGTAGAGGGCTCCCTGGAGGTGGTCTCGGGGACAGTCCTCCCTACCACCTCTCACAGATATAGCGCTAAGGCCCCCACAGACTTGCCCCCGCCCAGTCGCCACACCACACAGTGGCCCATCTGGGTGTCAGATGGCCTTGGGGAGGCAATCATATGCCTACCAAGGGGTCCCCCACTAACTCTGCCATCAAGCAGTCCACAGCGTCCCCTTCCCTGATTGCTAGGGAGGCTAGAGCCGAGACACGCGAGGGGTTGCATGCTGCAGAGACCCCTCTCCTAGGGAGACCCTTGCCACCTCTGAGAGGCTCGTCACCCAGAACCAAGGGAAACAAACATCCAAGAGCTGCAGCTGCAAAAACGGTCAATTCAGTCACAGTAAAGATGAAAAGAAAACCTTCTGGTGACCTCATATTCAACCATCAAAAACAGAGCCAGAAAAATCCGGGAAAGGGCAAATGAAAGAAGCTATTTAACTTTCCTCCTAAAAGAGCAGTGCATGGCTCAGAAGAGCTTGTGGTCCATGTGAAAATGAGAACTCTGCAGCTCGCTCCGCTCAGCAGCTCCAGACCCAGAAGAGCACCCACCCAGAGTCACAGCTCGTAATGATCAGGGGAGGGCTCGGCCTCTGCGACACTGCCCAGGACAGCAGGAGCAGGGGCCGCCACCAGCTCTCTGCTGGGCCACACACAGGACGGGCCCTGCAACAGGTGAGGGTCAAGGTGACCCAACAACGGGGCCCCCGGCGTCCCCCCACTCCGAACAACGCAGTGTGTGGCCGTCACGCTTCGGGGCTGACACGTTCACTCCAAAGTCCTTGACAAAAACATAACTGCCTGCTCTTCCTCAGAGCTGTTACGAACTGACCTCACTGCTTACCATTTGTGTATTTAACATGCTGGCATCTCATAAACAGAAACTCAAGAAAATCCGAGACTCAGAACAGCTTGCCAGAATAGAGAGTACAGTCAGGTAGCACGGAACACTCCTTACTACAGCAAGATCCCAAAATGTGCTTTTTACGTTTCAAAACATAATTCAAATATAGATAATTAAATCTTGTCCTACAGACATCTGTTATCTGAGAAAACGTAAACACATGGACAAACATATGTTGTTCGATTCAACAGGATTACAAGAGCCAA
Source organism: Okapia johnstoni (assembly GCA_024291935.2). NCBI lineage: Eukaryota > Metazoa > Chordata > Mammalia > Artiodactyla > Giraffidae > Okapia > Okapia johnstoni. The sequence goes on from CM044324.1 coordinate 30,285,829, forward strand.
ACACAGGCACATGTAACATCTTCAAGGAGCTATGTGGAACACGATGTTTCTTGTTTCCTTATGAAACAAGAATTGGCTGGGACTTCCCAGGTGGTCCAGTGGCTAAGACTCTGCACTCCCAACACAGGGGGCCCAGGCTAGATTCCTGGTCAGGGAACTAGAACCCATATGCTGCAACTAAATATACTGCATACCACAACGAAGATCGAAGATCCCAAGTGCCACAGCTAAGACCTGGTGCAGCCAAATAAATAAATATTAAAAAAAAAAAAAAAAAAAAAAACTGGCAGCCTCAGACTAAAGGTATTACCTGTCATGTTGTACAGTATTCTAATAAGTTGGCCTGGGCAGTTTCACACCTGTGAGGACTTCTTATTTGGTATGTGCAAGCAATCCCAGCCTGCCAAGGGTGGGTCAGTGACTGTGCGGATGCAAGAGATGGGGCGGCAAGAAGATGGGGGCAAGGAGACCCCTCCAGAAGCAGAGGCACAGGCAGCCCCTACCTCGTGAGGAAAGGAGAGGGCGCTTGGGTCAAAGGGCACAAGAGCCCCAGGACTGCTGGAGGCTTTCTGTGGAGACCTGGCGGAGTCAGACACCATCGTGCAAGAAAACTGATTTGAAGCAGACAACCGGCTGGCATTATGAACACAGAAGACAGGTCAGTGTAGGGACAAACGATGGATCTCTGTCACAATTACTGAGGATCAGCCGAACACCTGGCAGGGCAAAGAGTGATGCCCTTACTCCACAGACAAATGTTTGCTAAAGCTCCTACTACGTGCCAGGGAGGCGTTCGCCTTAAAGGGGCACCCGCATCCTGTCACGTGCATCCTTTCCAATGACCTAGGAAGGCAGCTGCCACAGGTGAGGGCCACACCCCATGCACTGAGCCCAGTACCTCCCCTCTGCCTGCCTCCCAGGGACCTCACTCTGGGGAGGCCCTCCCTGGCCCCTGGGCCACTTTTGAGCATCACAGTTCCTGCTGTGACCGGGAACACCTGCTGCTGACGAGAAGCCAGCCCTGACTTTCTGGGTACCAGCTGCAGCGAACAAAACACAGAGGCACAACACCAGCTGGTGGGGAAGGCGACTTCCAGGAAACCAGAGATCTGGTCTACTTTTCATGGTAAAACTACCCAGATGTCTTGGGCATCCCCACTGCCCTAGGCCTCTTCATGTCCACATCCTCTTGATGAGCACTCCCTCACACCTACCACCGGTTGTGAGTTGAGCCTACCACACCCACCTCGCACGGTCAAGGCCAGTGGGATCCACAGTCCTACTGCTGCCGCCCTGCCCCACCCATGATCCACACCTACAAATTCAACACAAAGTTCCTTTCCTTCAGCTCTGGGTTTCATTTATAGGGGCTGGAAACTATCGTGCTTTCTGGCTCATATAATGAGAAAAATGGGCTTCCCTGATGTCTCAGCAGTAAAGAATCCGCCCTGCAATGCAGGAGATGCAGGAGACCTGGGTTGTATCCCTGGGTCAGGAAGATCCCCTGGAGGAGAACATGGAAACCCGTTCCAGTATTCTTGCTGGAAAAATCCCATGGGCAGAGGAGCATGGTGGGGTCATAGAGAGTCAGACACGAAAGCGACTGAGCGTGCACGCAATGAGAAAAACCCTTTGATTAAACATACACATATACACACTCATGCTAATTCATCTTCTAAAGCAAACAAAACTATGTTTTAAAAAAAAATTAAGTAGACAAATTGTAATCTCACTGAAATACTACAAACTTTGCTAAAGGATGACACAAAGTGGGAAGAAAAGGATATTAGGAGGATGGTAGAGTCAAACTAAAATCAAACGTAGGGAAGAAGAGACCAATTTTTCTTACAGAAGAATTTCAAATCATTAGGGCTGCCAGACTTGACAATGTACAGGACACCCAGTTAAAATATGAAGTTCAGATATCCATCACAAGGCACATACTGACATCACAAAACTACTCATTGTTTATCTAAAAATCAAAGTCATCTGAGGTGTCCTGCAACCCTACAAATAATCCATGTGGATGTTTCTGCTCTAGGAGGTGGAGTTTACTCTTCCCTGAACCTCTTCAAGGTGGGCTGCGCTTAGGGGTTCACTTCTAAGAACAGAGTAGGGAAAATCAGTGACCCTGCAGCAGAGAGACCCAGCCAGACATCACCAACCAGGGGACCGCAGCTCATGTCCTGTAGATGTCACACGTCCCCCTACATGATGAGATACGAAGGGCCCTCCACCCTGTGTGCTCATTTTAAAAGCCCACGCGTGCATGCTAAGTCCCTTCAGTCATGTCCAACTCTTTGTGACCCATGGACTATAGCCTGCCAGGCTCCTCTGTCCATGGGATTTTCCAGGCTAGAATACTGGAGTGTGGGTTGCAATTTCCTTCTCCAGGGGGATCTTCCCGACCCAGAGATCCAACCCAGGTCTCCTGTGGCTCCTGCATTGCAGGCAGATTCTTTACCACTGAGTCACCTGGGAAGCCCCTACAAAAATCATAATCCCGGTCTAATCGAAGACACATAGTGGGACAAATCCAGGCGTGGGGACGTTCTGCAGGGTACCTCAGGACTATCAGGTCAGGATCATGGAATTGCTGCTTTTCCCCTTTGTTAAAAATGAGAAAGATGGAGAAACTGTCCCAGACAAGGAAAGGCAATGGGGACCCTGAACAGGATCCTGGGAAGGAGAGAGGGGGTGAATGGAGACAGGTAGATCCAAACAAAGTCTGGAGTCTGGTCCACAGTCAGGCATGCATGTCAGTTTCTAGTTTTGACAGATGACCTGTGGAAATGCAGGAGGGTGAATGATGATACAGGTGGGTAGGAGGTATCCAGGAACTCTCTCCTCTGAGCAAAAACTACCCCAAAACAAAAGTTTTATTAAAAAAAAAAAAATCAGATGTAACAGAATGAAAGGACCTGCAGCATTAACCCTGGGATGGTCCTAGCAAACTTTGAAGGACAAACCTGAGGCAGAAAGTGGTGGGGCTGGTGTGACCCAAGAGCACTGAAGTGAAGTTTCTGGTCATTGTCTTCTGCCACTGGCTCATGTCCCTTTTTAAAGAAATTCTTATTTTTAAAAAAAGCTTTTTAAAAATTAAAATTATTGGCACTTCATGAGTCTTGTCAACTTCCTCCCTGTGTTTTGCTGGAGAATTTTGAAGACTTTCTACCTCAGGCACGTCCTTCAAAGTTTGCTGGGACCATCTCAGGATTAATGCTGCGGGTCCTATAACTCAGAGACGCCTCCATGCTGGCCAAGCCCTGGTCTCTTGATGTCCATCTCTCTGCGTGTGTGTGGCTCCATCTCATAAGCACATGTAAGCACATTACACACATACTGCGATGCCTGACTTGAATACACAAAAAGCTGGGCACACCTCCAGAGTCCAGGAAGCTCCCTTTTTCTTATTGATTTTTATTGGAGTATAGTTGCTTTACAATGCTAGTTTCTGCTGTCCAGCAAAGTGAATCAGCTATATGTATACATATATCCCCTTTTTTGGATTTCCTTCCCATTCAGGTCACCACAGAGCAGAGTTCCCTGTGCTACACAGTAGGTTCTCATTAGCTACCTATTCCATATATAGTATCAGTAGTGTACATACGTTATCTCGGTCTCCCTATTCATCCCTCCCCTCCCCCTCTCAGTGTCCATACTTGTTCTCTACATCTGTGTCTCTAATTTTGCTTTGCAGATAAGCCCATCTATACCATTTTTCTGGGCTTCCCAGATGGTGCTAGTGGTAAAGAATCCTCCTGACAATGCAGGAGACGTAAGAGACACGGTGTGTTTGATCCCTGAGTCGGGATGATCCCCTTGAGAAAGGGATGGCTACCCACCCCGGTATTCTTGCCTGGAGAATCCCATGGACAGAGGAACCTAGCGGGCTACAGTCCATGGGGTTGGACATGACTGAAGTGACTTAGCATCCACATACCATTTTTCTAGATTCCATATACAGGCATTAATATGTGATATTCATTTTTCTCTTTCTGACTTCAGGTAACCCACTTTTACAGAAAACTCTAGAATTAACACTGCCCTCCCTCCTCTCTGCCATCTACCCACCACCAGCACAGATCTGTACCCAACAGTGAGCTTGGTGTGTAAATACAGAACACCTTTGTGCACATCCTCCACAGCCTCGGTCCGGGATGTTCCTAGAGCACCAGAGCCCTGGGGAAGACCACACTAGAAGCAGTCCACTTCCCAGAGGAAGGGTAGTTTCCTGGAGACAAGCCTCAAAAGTGAGATCGGGGCTTTTTCGGGTCTGGCCTGGATCGACCCGAGCACGAACGTCTGGAAGGAGAAGCAGGCCAGCCCCTCCTTGGCCCCAGCCATCCTGAGGCTAGAAACAAAATATGTTCAAAGAATTTCTACCAACTCAGATATATACATTTTCAAAAATACAACATGAACATATAAATACAAATATGACTGAGGCAGTGTCCACATTGGAGGAAACCAAGGAGACATGATAGATGCAACCTGGATCTCAGAGACGACCCCAGCACAGAAAAGTGGGCAAACTAGAGAAATTCACTTTAGGGTCCAAGATTAGTTCATCATATCGTACCCATGTTAATCCCTTACTTTTGATAACTGTGCTGTGTTCATGTAATATCTGAATACAGGAGAGGCTAGAGAAAGAAACTTATTACCATTGTGTAACTTCTTTCTAAGTTCTAAGATCACTTCAAAATAAAAAGTTTGAACAGATACATTTTTGCAAGGAACATGTAAGAGACTATAAAAAGAAACCCTGTAGACCACATGCATTCTTTTATAAAGATATTTCAAAGTTATTGAAAAGAGTATGAAACTTGACTTTTATTTCATTTTTAGATTTCAGACTACTAAGTAACCTTTACAAAGGAATGCAACAAAGGTTGAGCCTTGCTGTCTGTACCTTGTCAAATGCTAAGGTGGATGGGTGGGTGAATGGATAGATGGGTGAATGGATGGACAGACGTAAAGACAGGTGGAGGAGGGGTGGCGAAGCAGGTGGGAGAAAGGGACCAGATCTAGACCCTGCACTACCTCCCTGGCTTACCGAGTGCCAGCATCACCACAGCCTTGGCAAAAGAGGGGGAAGACCACCGTGTAAACCTCACGTGCATGCACGCTTCACTCATGTCCAACTCTTTGCTACCCCATGGAGTGTAACCCACCAGGCTCCTCCCTCCAAGGGAGTCTCCAGACAAGAATACTGGAGTGGGTTCCCATGCCCTTCTCCAGGGGATATTCCCAACCCAGGGACTGAACCCGAGTGTCTTAAGTCTCCTGCATTGGCAGGTGAGATCTTTACCACAAGCGCCACCTGGGAAGCCCCTATAAACCTTGTGTTAAATACTAAAATTCATCTACAGAGAAACCACAAGAAGTCATTTTCTGAGTCTGCTCCCCTGGCACTGCATCACTGCCGACTCGAGCTGGGCTGGTGGACTTCCCCTCGAGGGGGCAGTAGGAGAAGCAACAGGTAGCTGGGCCCAGATACCCATATTCAATCAGAAGACGCTGGCACAATGGGCTTTAAGATGGCCAGTCCCCCCTCTTCACTGGATCGTCTGCACGAGTCTCCAAGTAAGGAGAACGCTTTCTTATGCTGGGAAGTGGATGTACCCGTGTCTCCTGTCTTACTCCTCTCATTTGTCTTAAATAACTCACAGTAAAGTATTTTTAATTGGAAAAGAACAAATAGAAAATGAGCTCGGATCACAGAAGCAATGCTGTTCTGAAATGTTTTTTAAAAAAATAAATATTTTGATTTACTAAATTACATACACAATCCATTTTGAAAGGAGCATAGATCAAGGTACTTAGTCAATTACTGTCAAACACTTTTTGGGAAACTTTTCTCCCAAATTGGATCATGAAAACAAGACGTCTTCGGGACGCCAGCCCTATTAAGACCTCATCAAAGGAAAAGCCACTTCTCAGAGGGGTTAGCACTGTCCTTCCGACCCAAGCAGGATGACAAAGGGCCAGGGAACTGGGAGGACCAGACTACTGGGCGAAGCCAGAGACACATAGTTCCTACCAAGGCACAACCTCTCCCCCTAGCCCTGGACATTTATTCTCCATTCCCGGCACATACTGAAAGCAATAAAAATGATTTTGAAATAAGAGCCAAAAACAAGTTAATTTATCAGTAATTTAGCCTCCCTGAGCCACAGTGTACCATCTGAAGCAGCTGTATCAGTTCAGCCATGTGACAAGAAAGTAGTGACCAGACAGTTGTTTTACATCTGTTTAAAGGGAAAGTAGAACCAAAAAAGGGCATGAATCACAAGCTGGAATCAAGATTGCTCAGAGAAATATCAACAGTCTCAGATATGCAGATGATACCACTCTAATGGCAGAAAATGAAAAGGAACTAAAGAGCTTCTTGATGAGGGTGAAAGAGGAGAGTGAAAAAGTTGGCTTAAAACTCGACATTCAAAAAACTAATATCATGGCATATGGTCCCATCACGTCACAGCAAATAGATGGGGAAAAATGGAAGCAGTGGCTAGATTTTATTTTCTTGGTGCTCCAAAATCACTGCCAATAGTGACTGCAACCATGAAATTTAAAGACGCTTGCTCCTTGGAAGAAAAGTTATGACCAACCTAGACAGCATATTAAAAAGCAGAGACATCAATTTGCTGACAAAGGTCCATCTAGTCAAAGCCATGGTTTTTCCAGTAGTTGGATGCATTACTGTACAAATGTGAGAGTTGGACCATAAAGAAGGCTGAGCACTGAAGAACTGATGCTTTTGAATTGCAGTGCTGGGGAAGACTTTTGAGAGTCCCTTGGAAGGAGATCAAACCAGTCAATCCTAAAGAAAATCAACCCTGAATATTAATTGGAAGGACTGATGCTGAAGCTGAAGCTCCAATATTTTGTCCACCTGATGCAAAGAGCCAACTCATTGGAAAAGACTCTAATGCTGGGAAAGACTAAAGGCAGGAGGAGAAGGGGGCAACAGGATGAAATGGTTGGATGGCATCACTGACCCAATGGACATGAGTTTGAGCAAACTCTGCAAGATAGTGAAGGACAGGGAAACCTGGTGTACTATATAGTCCATGGGGTCACAAAGAGTTGGACATTACTTAGTGACTGAACAACAAGAACCAAAAAAGGGGGAGGAGGTACAATTGGACCTCTATTCCTATTTAATCTGAGATGTCATTGCATACAGGTGGGCAAAGACATAAAGCATGACAAGCATTTCATTATTAGAAATTTAGTATAAATAGCAATGGAATACTACTCAGCCATGAAAAGAATGAAATAATGCCATTTGCAGCAATATGGATGGACCTAGAGATGATCATACAAAGTGAAGTAAGCCAGACAAAGAAAGACAAATATCATATATCACTTACATGTGGAATCTAAAACAGGACACAAACGAACTTATCTACAAAACAGACTTCCAGACACAGAGAATAGACTTATGGCTGCCAAGGGAGAGAGGGGTGAGAGAGGGATGGAGTGGGAGTTTGGGATTAGCAGATGTAAACTATTACATACAGAATTGATGGACAACAAAGTTCTGCTGTATAGCAGAAATCAACACGACACTATAAATCAACTATACTTCAATTAAAAAATGTTTAACTATTTCTCTTTACATAGGACCCAGCTTGAAGGGCCAAAGTTAAGGAGGGACCTGAGACACAAGGAGAGTCTAGGCTTGATTTCAAACCTCCTTTCCCTTAAGTGCAGGGGTTGATGGTGAAGTTTATTTTCTTTATTTGCGTGTATACTAACACACTGCCCTTTTGTGTTAGGAAAAATAATTTAAACTAAATGCCCTTCAAACAAGGAAAGAATACAGCCACTCAATGACCTGTTCTCTGTGGTCCCCAGCCTCTCCCCCTAGATGTGTGCTCTGCCCACATGGCTCTCCAGCTGGACCTTCAATCAGCACTGCCCACAGCTGGCCACGTACAGGGACACCTGTAAGGTGTGAATTCTCTGTGATGGGTGATAGTCACTGATGCAGGATGCCAAGTACATGGGGATTTGTTACACTATCTTATTTATGTGAGCTCAAAGTTTTCTATGGCATAAAATTTTAAAAATGTAAATTTCAGAAAAATTGCCATAAGTCTAGTCAAGGCTATGGTTTTTCCAGTGGTCACGTATGGATGTGAGAGTTGGACGGTGAAGAAAGCTGAGCGCCAAAGAATTGATGCTTTTGAACTGTGGTGTTGGAGAAGACTCTTGAGAGTCCTTTGGACTGCAAGGAGATCCAACCAATCCATCCTAAAGGAGATCAATCCTGAGTGTTCATTGGAAGGTCTGATGTTGAAGCTGAAACTCCAATACTTTGGCCACCTCATGCGAAGAGTTGACTCATTGGAAAAGACCCTAATGCTGGGTAGGATTGGGGGCGGGAGGAGAAGGGGACGACAGAGGATGAGATGGTTGGATGGCATCACCGACTCGATGGACATGGGTTTGGGTAGACTCCGGGAGTTGGTGATGTACAGAGAGGCCTGGAGTGCTGAAGTTCATGGGGTCGCAAAGAGTTGGACACGACTGAGCGACTGAACTGAACTGAACCTTTGCAATAAACAGAAATGACTATGCTCATTGAAAGAGGCAAGACCACTAACCCTGGCAGATAAAGCAACTTCTCAAGCATTTGTATCAGTGGTTGGAATGGGCTGCAATTAACTCATTAGTTCACTAAAGCGCTCATGTCAATTCAATGGTGATGGAAGCGGTCTGGATCGAGATTAACTTGACAGTGGATGACCTGGCTTGAAAAAACAAAATATTGAGAAGGAAGCATTCCCAATGGATCCACATTTTCTAGACTATGCTGTAGACCCTAAGACTCAGTTCTTGTTCTCTTGTTACTGAAATTAAATTTAAGTAGAATATCAAAATATCGTGAAACAAATTAATAACCAAAACATGCTTTGAAATAGCTTTAAATTACAAATTAAGTCAAAATATGGAAGTATGGTCCATAAACATTTATTCATATCCCAACTCATAATTACGTTTTAAACTAGTAATGTGCCAAAGCTAGTTATTTGCTTTTTGATGACAGCCATTCTGACAGGTGTGAGGTGATGTCTCATTGTGGTTATGATTTGCATTTCCTGGATGACTAGTGGTGTGGAGCATCTTTTAATACGTCTACTGGCCATCTGGATATCTTCTTTGGAGAAGTGTCAGTTCAGGTCCTCTGCCTACTTTTTAATCAACTGTTTCGTAGATACTGAGTTGTATAATTTCTGTATAGAATCTGGATATTAACCCCTTATCAGATATGTCATTTGCAAATTTTTCTCCCATTTAGCAGGTGGCCTTTTCATTTTGCTGACAGTTTCCTTCACCATGCAAAAGCTTTCTAGTTTAATACAGTCCAATTTGCTTATTTTTGCTTTTGTTGCCCTTGCCTGAGGAGACAGATCCAAAAATATATTGCTAAGATCAATGTCAATGTACGTTCTGCCTATTTTCTTCTACTTGTATGGTTTATGATTAAGTCTTTAACCCATTTTGAGTTTATTTTTGTATGTGGTATAAGAAAATGGGCTAGTTTCATTCTTTTACATGTAGCTGTCCAGTCTTCCTAATGTCATTTATTGAAGAGACATTTCCCACTTTATATTCCTGCTTCCTTTGTCATAGATGAACTGACCATGTAAGTGTGGCCAAAAAGGAGCGGGCTCCCTGTTGGTGGGGATGTAAATTGGTGCAGTCACTATGGAAAACAGTTTGGAGCTGTCTCAAAAAATTAATAGAACTATCACAAGATCCAGCAATTTCACTTCAGGATATATACCCAAAGAAAACAAAACACTAACTGAAAGAAATATATGCACCTCTATGTTCATTGCAACATCATTTACAATAGGCAAGATATGGAAACAACCCAAGTGCCCATCAATATATGAACGAATAAAGACGATGTGGTTATAATACACAATGGGACATTAATCAGCCATAAAAAAAAAGAATGAAATCTTGCCATTTGCAACAACATGAATGGATCTAGATGTTATCATGCTAAGTGAAATAAGTCAGGCAGAGAAAGACAAATACATGATTTAACTTATATGTGGAATCTAAAAGACAAACAAAGCAAAACAGAAACAGATTCATAGATACAGAGAACAAACTGGTAGTTGCCAGAAAGGGAGGGAGGTGGGAAAAGGAAGTGAAGAAGACCAAGGAACAAATTCCCAGTTATAAAATAACTAAGTCACAGGAACATAATATACAGAGTAAGGAATATAGTCAATAATACTGTAATTTTGTATGGTGACAGATGGTTACTAGAATTATCACAGTGATCATTCAGTAGTATATTTTAATGTCGAATTGCTATGTTGTATACCTGAAACTAACATTATATACCAATTATACCTCTATCAATAAAATAGACAGATAATATAACCTTAACAAAAAGACACTGTTAATATTGATTAGTGGTCAAAAAAGGAGGTTAACATTGTAAGACATTTTTATTTCTATATGTCTCCCTTATGAATCTAACCTTTTACTCAACAAAATTATTTCCCACCTGTCAAACACAGACCATGTTTCTAACTGTGACACACACAGGCTCTGGAGACAGGCCAGTGATTCCCAGAACTGGAGAAACACAACAGAATGAGTAAGCCCTGAAGGATGGTTTTGCAAGCCTGTACCAAGGGATTCTGGTCAACACCATCCAGCGTTCAGGGAAAACAGGGAACACACAGACCTGTAAACCTCAGTGCAACTACAAGTGAACTGAAGGTCAATGCCAAGGACACGAACCCATTTCTAGATCAGCTGACTTCTGGAGGACCAAGTTCCACCCACTGATCTGAGAGGTGTTGAGGCTTCATTTCTTTGAACAAATCATGTTATAGATCAGAAAGATGGTAGTTAAGGAAGTTCCGTCAGGAGTAACCTGAGACAGGATGACCTGAAAGACTGTTTTCTGTTGGAACCCAGTTCACTTACTTAGTAGCCACGTCCCATGACCTTGAACAAGTCAGTCAAGGAGAGAATCGAGCTTCCCCCTTCTTGTGGTGCTTGAAGGTCACAAGCATGGATACAAAGCTCAGAAACTGTTAGTTCTCAACTGTGTTTCTATTAACAATGATAATCTGCTATGTACTATAAACCTCCTTCAGGTAGAATAATTTATTTTTCAAAAGTGAGGTTTACTTTTAGATTATAAACAACATTCTCAACACTTCTTTTTTTTCCAATTTTTATTGTTCAATTTTTAAAACTAGCCAGCCAGTTCTCATAACACCTTTGATGAGAACCCACTTCTTGACCTGATCTGAAATACCATCTTTATTACAAACCAAACTTCTCATCAACAATCAGGCTCCCTTTCAAGCCTCTCATCTCCTCGGTGATCGGTTTCTCTCTTGCTCTGCCAATACCATCTGTTTTCATTACTGTGACACTGTAATATTACATTTTATATCTAGGAAGGTCAAGTATGTTCCATGAGACAACAGACACATGAAAAGATGCTCAGCATTGCTACTTATTAGAGAAATGTAAATGAAAAGTCCAGTGAGGTATCACCTCACACCAATCAGAATGGCCATCTCAAAAATTCTCTAATAATAATTGCTGGAGAGGGTGTGGAGAGTAGGGAATCCTCCTACACTGTTGTGGGGAATATAAGTTGGTGCAGCCACTGTGGAGAATATTGTGAAGGTTCCTCAGAAAACGAAAAGTAGAGTTACCACACCACCCTTACTCTGGGGCGTGCATCTGGAGAAAACTGTAATTCAAACAGATACATTCACCCAAATGCTCACAGCAGCACTGAATATTCACAATTGCCAAAACCTGGAAGCAACCTAAATGTCCATCGACAGAGGAATGGATAAAGAAGATCTGGTACATATATATATGTAATGGAGTATTACTCAGCCATAAAAAAGAATGAAATCATGTCATCTGCAACAACATGAATGGACCTGGAGATTATCATACTAAGTGAAGTAAGTCAGAGAGAGAAAGACAAATACCATAAAATATCCCTTATATGTGGAATCTAAAATATGGCACAAATGAACTTACCTACGAAACACACAGACTCACAGACATAGAGAACAGACTTGTGGTTGCCAAGGGAGAAGGAAGTGGAGGAGGGATGGAGGAGGAGTTTGGGGTCAGCAGATGCAAACTATTATATACAGAATGAATAAACAACAAGGTCCTACTGTATAGCACAGGAACTATACTCAATATCCTATGACAAACCATAATGGAAAAAAGAATGGAAAACAATATATATATGTAAAGTTGAATGACTATGCCGTACAGCAGAAATTAACTATACTTGTAAATCAACTACACTTTGACAAAATATTTTTCTTAAATGGTTTGGACAGTATAAAGAGAAATGATAAATTGATGTCAATAATATAAATTATTAATTTGTCTTTGGTTAGAATGGTTATTAAATAGCAAATAAAAAGCACAATAAGTCCAGAGACCATGGATGAAAGTAAAAAGCTTTACACTGTAGTAATTTTCAGTTCAGTTCCGTTGCTCATAATCATGTCCGACTCTTTGCGACCCCATGGACTACAGCACACCAGGCTTCCCTGTCCATCACCAACTTCCAGAGCTTACTCAAACTCATGTCCATTGAGTCGGTAATGCCATCCAACCACCTCACCCTCTGTCATCCCCTTCTCCTCCAGCTTTCAGTCTTTCCCAGCATCAGGGTCTTTTCCAAGGAGTCAGTTCTTCACATCAGGTGGCCAAAGTATTGGAACTTCAGCTTCAGCGTCAGTACTTTCAATGAATATTCAGCAGATTTCCTTTAGGATGGACTGGTTGGATCTCCTTGTAGTCCAAGGGACTCTCACGAGTCTTCTCCAACACCACAGTTCAAAAGCATCAGTTCTTTGGCGCTCAGCTTTCTTTATGGCCCAGCTCTTACATTCATACTTGGACCTTTGTAGTAACTTTACAGGCACTTTTTCCTGCTTTTTGAGCAAGGAGTCTGGTATTTTGTCTGCAGATGATCTGGCCAGCCCTTAGATGTCCAAGATAACAGACCCCATTGAGGCACAGGCCAGGGCGCGGGTCCCTCCCTCTGCAGCTCACACTCATGGTTCCAGTCGTGGCTGCAGACCAGAACCTCCTCTGACCCCACCCCAGAGAAGCTGTTTCATTGGTCTGGGTGCAGCCAGGCAGTGGGAATGTTGACTTCTCAAGTTACTCTGCTGCATGTCAGAGGCTGAGAACCAGCAGCTTGGATTAAGGCTAGCAGGTACCGAGCAAACCTGCCCACCAAAAATCAATAATGAGAAAGAAAGGCTCTGTTCCCTTTAGAAATGGTGACTCTGAACAGGGCACAGAGCTTCAGGTTTATATAATGCTCCCCCTAGCCCCCACAGCCTTCCCTTCATGGCATCCTAGAAGCAGGGGAGGAACATGAACTGCCTCCTGAGCTCTCACGCCTCCTGCTCACCTGCCTCTTGGAGGTCACTAAGTGGCTGCGTTAATCACAGCCTTCAGAAGCACTAAGCACCTACCAGAAGCCCACAGCACGCAAGGGCTAGCACAGATTTCCTTTTTCTGTTTGAATTAAATTTTTTCTGAAGGCTGACAGAGTTGGCAGCAAATCCAGGTCAGATGTTGCTTTAGGAAACAGGATTTAGAAAGAACCTTCGGTAGCACATGTACCCACACCTGGGATAAACCCACTCCACATACCTTCCACACTCGGGCACCAGAGCCGTGGACATAGGGAGCTATGCCGCTCCGCTGTTGCCACCCAGTGGCCAGAGGGTGAAACAGCACCTCACCCAGGAGCAGCCCAGAGGGACTGGGCAGTGCCATGGATACTGAATCAGGAGGTGGCCAGGCCATAGCACAGAGGAGATGCAGGGCAATAGGTGTGTTCTTGGGAACGGACGTAGGAAAACAAAACCCTAGGTTCCACAATGAAGAGTTGTCTCCACCCCAGACTGAGAAAAGCTCCAGGAACTAAATCAAAGCCAGAAGGTGTCCCTGGCTCCCAGGAGGCTGACCAGCCCCTGATTCTGGGCTTACCTGCTTCGGGTCGGAGGCAGCAGCACCAGGGGCTGGAGATTCCAGTTCTATGGTCACAGGCCCGTCGTTCTGAATGTGAACTTGCATGTAGGCACCAAACTTGCCATCTGTAAGAGCAATGGCAGCCGTCACGAGAGGTGGAGACCTCAGGTTGAAGCTCTCTGCAATCAGTGCAATCAGAAACCTGGGAGTAGGACCAGCCAGCCCCGTAATAAGGGAAACAGAGGACCACACACAGCAGAGGGGCCCTGTGTGCCCTGCAGCCCCGGCAAGGGGGTGGGCCAGGGAAATCACGGGTTAACAGGACTGTGAAGCCATAAGGACATGAAGTCTATGAACACTTTGGAGGGCAAAGAATTTGGTACAGTTCAAGTTGAACCAACACCACAACTCTGGAATTCCACTTTGGGGCAGACAGCCCAGTGTTTACAACCTGGGGTCTCATGGGGGGACAGATGGGCACAGGGTGCTGATGACGCAGCACTATCTGACCTTGAGGAATCCTGACCCTGGAGGCCAGAGAAGGATGAGAGGTCCCCAGCCTCTCCTTAGAGGATGGAGAGGGAGTGAGAGGAGCTCCCTGGAGGAGGCTCCACAGGGCACAGGACTTGAAGGGCCACGGGACTCAGGGCCCCAGCCAGCTCTGAGGCCTCTGCGTCCCTCCTGTGACACAGGGAGACCAGCGAGAGGACTGAGGTTGAGATGCAAGTTCGAGGAGCAGGGGAGTGCTCTTGTGTGCAGAGTCAGGGTCTGCTCTCAGCATCACAACCTGAGGGACCATGACGGCCTACCCATCCCTGGGGGTCACAGTACACCACAGCTCAGACGGGCTCTCAAGACGTGGAGGAGGGACACCTGCTTGGTTCTTCACTCCAGTAGTCCCCACAGTCCCCTGGGGAGGAGCCTTCGCTTCACAGGGAGCACCCTTCACAAGATGGACAACCTCTGAGGGACAGGCCAAGGAGAAGGGCGGCCCAGGAGCCCCTCAGGGCTCCCCCCTCCAGAGTGGCTCAGCCCTGAGGCCCCCGGACACCAGACCTGCCGCAGCAGCAATGGGCCCCTCCAATGATCCATGACCTCACAAAGGGTCCCGACAGAACAGGCTCGGGCAGTGGCATGGGCAACTAAGAGAAGCCAAGCTGCTCGCCATTTTTAGAGGTGACAGGGATCTAGCTCCCGCTGGGCAGCCAGTCGTGCTCGGATGACGGTGGTTTCCTGTGGCCTCCGCTTAGATTAAAGTGGCCGTTCAGATCCACAAAGCTTTTGTGCTACCCCTGTCAGGAAAGCTAAAAAGACATCAGCTGGGGAGGAAATCATGTGTTTAATTGCAGGCTAAAAATTATGGCTACAATTAGTAGCAACTTTCAGCCACAGCTCTCCTCAGGGAAGCTGAAGGCAGGCTCAGGAGGAAAGGAATTATTTCTGACCTTGAATTTCTGTTGCCAGGATATACAGCATATGCTTCACCCCATTTATCATTCTAAGTAGCAAGAAATTTATTTTCTTTGTCTGTTTTTCTTCAATTAAGAACAGAACTATTGTGTGCCTTTCCACTTGTACGGACAATAAATCCAAAGACATGTTTCAAGAGGTCTTAAAATGGTAATATATTTTTTTTCCCCAGTCCAGCTCACAGAGTAAAGCCCCCAAGGAAAGTTACAAAGGATAGGAAAAATAAAAACATTAAAAAAATAATGATAATGTCAAAAAGCAGGAACTTATCTACAAAACTACATCTGGGCTCCAGTGGTGATATGATCAGGTTGCTCTGAAATATGAGTCCCACATGTTTCCAGCAGGAACACTCCCCACCGGGGCCAACCCCGCAGAGTCCAAGGGCCCTACCGGGCCCAAACCACAGTGCCCATGTACCGACAAAGACTAATGTCCACGCCCCTGATGTCAATGCCTGACAGCCTGCCCACCTCCACCAGGAAGCCACACCCTGCCTCTCTGTGGCCTGGTCTCTTTCAGGATGACCAGCCACCACAGGAGTGTTCATGTGAGTACAGGCAGGACACTGGCCCAGAGCCCGGCAAATCAGCATGCAGGAAAACTGGTCACTCTTTTTTTTTATATATATATCTATGTGTGTATGTATGTATTCATTTGGCTGCACCAGGTCTTAGATCTTTGATCTCCCTCGCATCATGCAAGATCTTTAATAGCAGCATGTGAACTCTCAGCGGTGGCGCATGAGATCTAGTTTCCTGACACAGGATCGAATTCAGGGCCCCTGCATTGGGAGTGCAGAGTCTTAGCCACTAGACCACCAGCGAAGTCCCTAAAGGCAATTTTTTAAAAACAAGACACAGGTATAAGTGGAAAGAAACTCCTTTCACCCTTGTCACCATCCAAAGACAGGAAATGACTCAGCATGAAAGGAAAAGTTTGAATCTTTCAGCAGGGGAAGCAGGAAGAGTTTAAAAAGCTTCACGGACTCAAGGTCTACAGATTCAGATCTCAACAAAGATGTGATTCCCCCATCGAGAATTTCTAGATTTACATGAACAGTAAAGCCTCTGGCATCGTAGCGCTGGCCAAAGTATGTAACACAGGCTTCCACTGAAAGTTCACTCATGTGGTGAAAATGTTTTAAGTATTAATAGTAAAAAGAGAAGAAAATTAAGAAAACCCATAAAAAATTAAACCCTAACCACGAAGGAAAGACTAGACGTGGTCTTCCTCCTCCAGGCACTTTCTCTGCACGATGAACCTGTCAGGGCTGGCACGTGCCCAGAGGGAACGGCGGGGGGGGGGGCGGGGGGGGGCAGTCAGAAGTCTCCTACACTCCTTAAACGTTCCACATTCCTCTAGCTCTCTGCCGCCCACCACGGATCAGACCTGCAGGGAATACACAGGTAGCTCTTTTTAATCCTGTGGAGGCTTCTGATTTGCTGAACAAAGCTGACAGGTAAGCGCTTTCCTGGACTGAGCACATAACAGCTTGAGAGTGGGAACAAGATGCTGGAGAGTGGAGATCCCTCTTTTCAACTGTTCCATTCTGGTATCACACTTATTTTTGTTTCCTAACTATAAAAGCAACACATGCTCAGAACTCAACTCTGAGAGTGGTTAAGGACACCCGCTAACCGGTACTTTCAGCGTTCGTCTGAAGGATGGAGGTTCCTGGCTGGGGGGGTGGGGTGGGGTTGCAGGGGGCCACATGGGAACTCAGCATCCTGAAGCCCACTCAGGTTGGGGGGGCCCATGAACCGCCCTCAGCCTTGGGCTCATTCTGCAAGAGAGGGGAGGACTAAGGATTTGTGCGCTGGGTTTCTCCCCCTAAAGCAGGTATTTGAAGAGAAGGCAGAAGATGAGAAAAACCTCTAAGAACAGCAGAGGTGTGAACTGCGGAGGATGAAAGATAGTCACAAACTCTGACATTCCTTCCACTGCAGGCGGGTCTCCACTCTTCCCCCAGAATCTGGGCGGCTGAGAAACTGCCCTGACCAACAACACGTGGGGCATGACACGGGCCACTTTCCAGGCCTGTCTGTGGGGCTGGCGCTTCCACTTCCTGCTCCCTGGAGTGTCCCCTTCTGGTCAGGGAAGCCAGGCACCATCGTAGAAACCCAGCTACTCCAAGACAGCTGGGCTAGGAGAAGCCAAGCAACATGGAGAGCCCAGGGGGATCAGATGAAACGGGGTACAGAAACAAGATGCACAGAGGCCGTCCCAGAAGCAGATCCCCAGCCCCAGCCAACACTGCGGCCGCCACCTGGCAGCGTCGACCCTGCCACAGGTTTCCACCATGAAGGCAGGGCAGCCCCTGTGTTAGTTGCCCAGTAGTGTCTGACTCTTTGTGACCCCATGGACTGCAGCCTTCCCGGCTCCTCTGTCCATGGGATTCTCCAGGGAAGAGTACTGGAGTGGGATGTCATGCCCTCCTCCAGGGGATCGTCCCAACCCAGGGATCGAACCCAGGTCTCCTGCATTGCAAGAGGATTCTTTATCGTCTGAGCCAAGAAATCCCTCAGGCTGATCTGGGTCTGGGACAAGTGCCTGGCCAAGCCCTTCCAAGATTCCTGGCCTGGAAAATCGTGATGAAGACAGTCTTTTTTTTGTTTGTTATTACTTGAAAATACTGGATTTAGTAGAAAATATCACATTGTAAACAAGCCCATTGATCCATTAGCTTAAAACAGAATGACAGCACAATCACACCTAAAAGCTAAAGATGAAGCACTGGTACCAAACACAGCACTTAAAGAGAGGCCTGAGCGAGGCTCTGAAAGATCTTTCCCAGAAACAGAGGCAGCAGCAGCTTCCAACTGGCACAAAAACAGGGAGGAGGAGGACACATCCAAACCATTAAGGCACAGTAGTAAGAGGAAATCAGAGCAGTACACTCATCTTGTGAACAAAGAAAGAGTGAAGGAGCAAGAGGCAAAAGCATTGTGTTTCCTGATGTTCTGGGAACCTGAGACCATGCCACATGAAGCCAGGAAGGTTAGAAGGGAAGGGTATTTTACGTGGGGAAAGGATATTAGGCAACTTAGAAGAAGCTGATATGTTTTGGGCACTTAGCTCTTAGGGATGTAGACATGTAACCTGGGAGGTGATGGATGTCAACTTGTTGTGGTTATTTCACAGTACATACATATGTCAAGTCACTAAACCTAACAGAGTGTTACAGGTCAATTACATCTCAAAAGAACTGGAAATTTCTTTTTAATTTCTTGGGGTCAGGGTTAAATTTTTTAATTTTCGAATTAAACTACATTGTCTTAAATTCACTGAAGAGACCCTGAAAATCTTTCAAGAAAGAAAATGTATTCAGCAGTTCATGTTCCTTCAGCTCACAGAGGACTTTCCCTGTTGGAGGTGAAAGCCAGAATCTCAAAATTAACCCAACAACAGTGAGCATGTAAAACATGCTCCCTGCACTCTGTTCCACTACAGAAGAGCAAGTGAGGCCCAGGAGATCACCATAGGGCCTCTGAAAGCCCAAAGGAGCTGAAAATAAATTCTGATTAAAACCCCTGGCATCATCCATGTTGGCTTTTCATCAAAATGATCTGATGTATCATATCCCATGAGCTTAAATTCTGATCCATTATAAAATTATAGTGTTTACAGTACACTGCTTCAGGCACTTCACATAATGATCTGGACAAAATACACATCTTTTCAAAAAGTAAGAGCTGTTTTTAGGAACACAAAGCACTTAACGGTACATGGAACACTCATGTTGAAGGGCTTAGATGAAAGTGGCCTTGTTTTCACCCCAGAGTTCCATGACAACCATCACTCATGTCCCACAGAAAGGGCTCTCTCTCGTGCTTCTGTGATATTCCTAGTGCTCATCCTTCTAAGGACCTTGGTGCAGCCTCAAACACATCCGAGGTTACTCAGAAATGGGATGATTCTACATGGCAGGCAGAGGACACAATGCTGGCAGCAGCTAATCCCTGGCTCAGCAAAGAAACATCATTATTCAAAGCACTAAACTGCTAATTGGGGGAAGAACCTTGTTTGTAGCAAAGTCGTGTTGGACAGAGGACCCCAGTGGACGTCCACGACCAGACTTGTCCGTGGAATTCTAAACTGGGATGCTCCCAGATGAGGTACATGTATTCCTTCTCTACCAAGACCCAAGTAAAGGGCGGGACTTAAGGTGGGAGGGTCCTGATCACATGGAACCCATTTGTCCTTCTGGCAAATGGACACTTCATGTAAGAGGAAAATTTAAAGGAAATACCAATGAGGAGCTGGGACAAAACTCCTCTGAACACGACCGATCTGAAGAGCTGACGGCCCTTGATGTGGGGTTCTGCTACAGAACTTCAGAGTCAGGTCATGACTTTTATCACTGATGGTTGAAAACAGGCCCAATAAAAAAGGGACCTGGGCTTGTTTAACCCAGAGAGAGAAAGCTAAAGAACAGGAAAAACTACAGAATTAACTGTTAACAACAACTAAATGTCTACAGGAGGCTGACAGCAGCGGCAGACACAGTTGTGGTTGATCAGACACAGAAGCGGTCATCCTACAGTCTCACCCTGAGGTTCACACCAAAGGAGGCTAAATATGCTTTCTCAGTAACTGAAGCAAAAGGCACACTAGGATGGTCTAGATGCAACTCGTCCCCTGAAACATGAAAACAGACTAGAGCTCAATGGCCCTCGGAAGAAAATTCATAATGTTAGATTCACAGTTCTCCTACAAACCAGGCCCACTCTTCTCAGGCATTTTCTAGGCTCCCTCTCGGTCGAAGCTTGGCTGGCATCTCCCACGACCGGCAGTTAAGTCTACACTGTTCACACGACAGCAGAGAGCCACACGCAGCCACCGGGCGCTGGAAACGGGGTGGGCCTGGATCGAGGTGCGCAGTGAGCAGGAAAGCTTCAGCACGAGGCAGGAAGGGGAGAACTCTCATCAGGAACTCTTTCCACTGACCACGGGGTCAAATCAGAACCCTGGGGGTGTCCTGTGCTACGTGAAATAGCTGTACCATTAGTTTCGCTTGTTTCTTTTTCCTTTTTTTAATATGACTCCTAGAAATTTAAGAGGACATGTGACTCCCCTCTGTGGCCAGCAGTTGCATTTCTCGTCAGGCAGGGTAAACAACCAAAACAAAACACCCTGCATCCTGTGCATTGCTGGGCTGCGACACACTTCAAACGTGGACAGAAGCACGGACAAGGGAGAACGGTACCACATGGCCTTCAGAGGACACACACGGCAGCAGCAGGGGTAGTGGCTCCAATGTAGTTTTAACAAAATAATTAACTATTATATAGCACTAGGGAGCTCAGCTCAGTGCTCTGTGATGACCTAGATGGGTGGGATGGGGGTAGGCTGGGAGGGAAGTCGAAGAGGGAGGGGATATATGTATGTGTGAGTGCTAAGTCACTTTAGTTAGGTCCAACTGTGCAATCCCATGGACTGTAGCCCACCAGGCTCCTCTGTCCATGGGATTCTCCAGTCAAGAATACTGGAGTGGGTTGCCATTTCCTCCTCCAGAGGATCTTCCCCACCCAGGGATCGAACCCGCATCTCTTACGTCTCCTGCACTGGCAGGTAGGTTCTTTACCCACTGAACCACCTGGGAAGCCCACATATATACACATATAGCTGATTCACTGTTGTTGTACAGCAGAAACTAACACAACATTGTAAAGCAATTATACCCCAATTTAAAAAAAAAAAAGTAATAAGCATAAACAGCGAACTTTCTGGAAAGGAAATGTTCCATCTGCAGACTGCTGGTCCCCTGCTAGAAAATGTCCTGGGGACATGCCCCCCCACCCCCACCCCCTGGGGGACCTCACCTACCTTTGATGAGCTCCGGCCTGTAGGCCTTACGCAGCTGCTCCAGGAAGCCCTTGTAGAAGGACTCAGCCTGCTCTGCAGGCATGGCCAGGTGGAAGTCGGGCTTGTTCCCCTTGAGGACACACTGCAAGGTGAACTGGCTGACGCACAGCACCTCATACTGCTTGTCCATCACGCTCTTCGACCAGTGTTTCCCACTTTCATCCTCAAACACACGCAGGTTTAAGATCTTCCGGACCCTGGGGGAAAACCCGGATGAGAGCTACCTAGAGAACCGCAAGACCCCCGACACACCCACGCCCCTAAAATGTCACCAGTGCTCTGCAGACGGGGGACACTGTGCTGGCTCCATCGCCTACAAGAGGGATAATCTTGGGCAAGTTCCCTTCCTCCCTGAGCCTCATCAGTAAAAAGTGAAAGTGCTGGTCACTAAGTCATGTCAGACTTTTCAGGACCCCACTGACTGTAGCCCACCAGGCTCCTCTGTCCATGGGATTTCCCAGGCAAGAGTACTGGAGTGGGTTGCCATTTCCTTCTCCAGGGGTTCTTCCCTACCCAAGAATCGAACCTGGGCCTCCCGCATTGTGGGCAAACTCTCTACTGTCTGAGCCCTTCAGTAATGGGATAATAACAGTCCTTTATTTTCTTTTATCGCCCCCTCTAATTCACAGCAGCTTCCAGTGGGAACTGGAGCTGAGATGACGAGCCCTTCTTCACTATCTGCTCCTTCAAGCTGGGGTTGTGTCAAAACATGAGCTCAGTTCTATTTTCTACAGAATTCAACCTTTACACGGGGGTAAATGATGACCCTTTTTAACAATTTGGCAAATACCCTGGAGAAAACTCATGGTCAGTGCAGAAATGCAGGAAGATCTGGGGACAGACATCTTGACAACCATGTCACAGGCTCCTTACAGCCAGAGGGGTTTTCCCTGTATGTGCGGATGACAAAGGACACCCACCTCAGCAAGGAAGAGGACTGGCTAACATTTGTAAGGTCAGGCTTGAGACAAATGACAAACAACTACCTCCATGAAAGCTACAATTCCACTCTCCGAACCCACTTGTGTGGATGATGCTGAAGACGTGTTCAGAGCCTCTACAAATACTCACTCGCCACCACTTTTGAAGGCACCCTCTGCAGGGGACATGTCCACGGCCCCTTCTCCATGGCCAAGGTCCATCTTCTGTTGAGTCCTCTCTCTGAACCCCCAAGTTACGTACTAGCTCTCCATTTTGTCAGAACCACAGAGCGATTCAGACCCGAGCCCCAGCTTTTAACCACTACACCACCCCCAGCCTCCTGTGTATCTAAGGGACAGCTATGGAAACACCAACATTCGTGAAGTGGTACTGAACGGTCCTTGCCAGTCAGCAACACCTTAGTGGGAATTCGGTTCCAAGTCTGGTTTTCAACCTAACACAAAAAGGACAACTGGGCACTGCTGCACCTGTGCTCTGGGCACCAAAGGGCAGAGAGAAAATAGATCCAAGCTTCAGAAGAAAGTGTGCCAGATAGTGCTGGGGAGAGGAAACGTGAGGACAGGCCAGTCAGGCCACAACAGTAACAAAGTTCCCACCTTAGAAAAGAGAGCACTGGCTTCCAGGTCGGGCAGCCCAGGTCCTACTCTGGAGTCAGGCTTTTTGCTACATACACGTGCACGACCGTCAGCAGGTAACGTAACCTCACTGACCTGCAGAGCCTCATGTGTCCAGTGAACAACTGAGCATTTCCGACATGTGTAACAGGGCCCAGACAGTGCAGCTCAAACTGGAAACATAAACTATTCATATGAAAAGAGGCTCAGTGTTTGCATTAGGAGAACGGCTCAAGGCTGCAAGAGCACACAGGGACAGAGGCTGAGCTGTGCTTCAGCCCTCACTGACCTAGTAGGTGACAGCTTTTCCACGCCCTCCTCGTCCATGACACAGAGGTGGCCACACTGCATCAAAAGGGACACAGATGAAAGTGACTGAGGCTCACTTTACAGGAGCAAAACACTACTGAAGTTCCGTGTGTGTCTGTGTGTATATATATATGTATCTTTCTTTAAAGTTCTGTTATTTATTTATTTGACTGCACTGGGTCTTAGTAGCAGCACATAGGATCTTCAGTCTTCTTTCTGGCATGCAAGATCTTCAGTTGCAGCATGTGAAATCTAGTTCCCTGACCAGGGATTGAACCTGGGGCCCCCAGCATGAAGAACGTGCAGTCTCTGCCTCTGGACCACCAGGGAAGTGCCTATATATACATACATGTATATGTCCATGTGTATATATTATACACAGAGCTAGCCAGCTAGCTGGATGACCAACACGTGTCCCACCAGAATAGCAGTGATGTGGAATGTAAGATAAGATGCCTCTTACATGTGCTCCAGTTCCTTCTGCGTATCTTCCAAGGAAATACCCAGCAACACGCAGATGCCCCGTCCAATGGCGCTTATCTGCTCTCCTCCAACTGGGAAGGCAACAAAAGGGAAAAGAAGCTCAGAACCAGGCAGGTGCCGTGAAGCACATTTGAGTATCCACAGGAAAACTTAAACACTGCACTTGTAACTTCTTTGGCAAAGGCCATAGGTACTGAAACATGAAAGAGCTTATATCAACTCAGTATGATGATCACAGCTGCCCATTCTGATTTTACATCTGGAATGAATGAGATGTGAAATGAACAACCATGACACGGGATTTTCAGGCCTCATGTTCATCTGTGTTACCATGAGTGAGACACCTGAAATTTTCTGAGTCTGCCTATCTGTAACAACAGAGCTTTCCTCTCCAGAGAATCCAGCTTAGCTGTTAGTTCTCAGAAACGAAATACTTGCTTTTCTTGGAAATCAGCAAACTGGGTAACACAATACAGAATGCAAAAACATTTATGTCATAGAAAATAAATGATTTCTCTACTAACTGCAGAAAAGAAAAATATACATAAAAAATACAGTTTAAAAGTTAAGCTTCAAGTCTGCAAACTTCTATTATTTCCCAGTTTATTACTAATGTTGCATTATAAGCCAATGACCTCCAAATCTTTTTGAATGATGCACCCCATCCATAAAAAAGAAAATTCTCTGAACACAGATTTCTATTTCAAATATTTGCATGTACTTAGTCAACTGTACACTCTGGGCTTCCCTTGTGGCTCAGTGGTAAAGAATCCACCTGCCAATGCAGGAGACGCCGGTTGCATCCCTGGGCTAGGAAGATCCCCCGGAGAAGAAAATGGCAACCCACTCCTGGGAAATCCCATGGACAGAGAAGCTGGGTAGACTACAGTCTACCCAGGGGTCGCAAAAGACTCAGATACAACTTAGGGACTAAATAACAAGTACACTATACTACCATTTTATCAATGCTGGCACCCTAGGCAAGAAACATTATTATGGGGGTCAAACTAAAGCCATATTTCAAATGTTTATCTTCATAACTGTCAATTTTAGGGCCATCTTGTTACTGAAGCTCATCAGATTATTGATGTTTGGTTAGTTTATTCTGTACTGACCTAATGTTCCAATCCAGAGAAGGGTCAACTGTGCCATTTTTTTGTTGTCTGCTTCTGCTGGATAATAATATACATAAATATTCCAGACAAGGCATCACAGACTGTGCCATGTCCCACATCCTGCACACTCAAGAAAGAATGAGAAACCCCCCATTCCTGCAGGCATATGACAAGGGACCATCTGACAGTCAGAAACCAGGAAAGTACATGTCTCAACTTATTCCTGAAATAACTCTTTTTACAGCTTAACTTCTCTTATTTTTATGCTTAAAAAAACCAAACATTTTAATATTTTCTTCTGTGCTTTTTTTTATAATGGACTATGAGTGATGAACCACTGACTCAAAATATGAAACCAAAATCATCTATCCTGACATAAGTAGTAAACACTCAAGGTTGTTTGCCTGTTTTATATGGCTTCAGAAAACTTCGGCTCTATTTGTTCTTTAATTAAATCAGTATTATTTTCTTACAATATCAATATTTTAAAAATTTTCCCCAGAGTATATTTTAAAAACTGAAAAAATGATTATTGAACTATGTCCACCATTAAAGGAATGCCATATGCATTACAGAAATTTTTTTAAAAAAACAGGAAAGAAGAAAAGAACACAGAATACCCAAAGACAAGCACTTTAGTATGCTATTGATTTCCTTTTGAGATTTCCTCTACTCACAGATTTTACTCCATATTTGTTCTCAACTACCAAATAATATTGTATATAAATTTTTGTGTCTCATCTTTTTACAGCACATGGGCATGTTTCCACGTTATGAGCTTTTCCTAAACATCTTTTAGTTGCAGCCCATCCAGTGAAACAGCTGCATTCTATCCATGGACAGACTAACCATCCTATTTGGCCAGATAAATGGCTTGCTTTCAAATTCTCACTTCAATAAATAACATCGTGGTGAAAATCTTTGGACACTAAAGTCCTTTTTTTTAACAGACTTTCCTGTATAGCATAGTTTTAGGTTCATAGCAAAATTGAACAGAAGGTACAGAGGCTCCCCATATACTCTGCCCCCAGAAAGCCCCACCACTACCAACGTCCCCCATCAGATGGTACATTTGTTCCAAACAATGAACCTCCATGGACACGTCATCATTCAAAGTCCACAGTTTACATCAAGAGTCACTCTTGGTGCTGTTCATTCTATGGGTTTGAACAAATGTATAATGACATGTATCCACATGACACCATCATACAGAGCAGTGTCAATGCCCTAAGAAACCTCTGGGCTCTGCTGGTTCATCCCTCTAAAGCTTTTTCTATAATTAGGATTAACTTCTTAGAATAGATCCTCAGAAGTAGAATCACTATTCGAAGTGTTTCAAATCACTATGTGAAGAGTTTCAACATTTTCATAATGTGGTATTGTCCTAATAAGAAACAAATTACGCACCAAAGCCTTGAAATGACACTTTCCTTTTGGGGAAGTTATGCCCAGCCCTAGGGATGTTTTATTATAGACAAATAGATTTCTAAGGGAAAAAACACAGGACTAAGAAAGACCTGAGATATTTAGTCAATATAAATTTATTTTGTATAAATATAAATTTATTTAGTTTATAAGTAGACTAAAATAAATTTTAGTTTATTTGATGCCATGTATGTTGGCACCATCCAAGACCTCTTCTTTGAGAAGAATTCACCACCTAATTAACCCATTCAAACCCAACCAATGGCTTTCCAACATTCTATGAATCTATTCAGATTTCAGCTCATAAAGCCGAGTGACGAATCTAAAAAAGAGGTATGTATGTATATGTGTAACTGACTCACTTTGCTATGCACCTGAAACATAGCACTGTAAATCAACTATACTCCAATAAAAATTAAAGAAAAAGCTGAGTGACAGACATGGGGGTTACTATACTGTTCCATCCATGTAACCATATGAATATGTCTGAAATGTTTCATCATTTTAAAGCTTTTAAAATTAGATGATCACAATAACCATGCTAAGGCATCAATGTGCCTGACCATGTTCATAAAGGAGGCTACTACATAATGTGACTCCTAATATTCTACTCTGTCACTCATAAAATCGGAAGTGACATTTTAGAACCTTTGAAATAAAATGCCACTCACGAAAGGCCACATGGCAGTGGAGCCAGTCACATTCTAAAGGAATCAGAAAATCTCTCTGTTGTAATTCAAGCAGAAGGCCTGGTTAACCAAAGGCTCCTCCAGCACTGTGAGAGAATTCCATCTTATTAACTCCTACCCACAGTTAGCACTCTTGTGTGTTTTTTCTTTTTTTTTTTAACATGCAGGATGGTTTCTGTGTTGTTTTTAACTAAAAGCATATAATTTAAATAGTAAACTAAAATCATTCAAACTATGCAGCTAATCTCACAGAATCATGTTTTTAATCAGACTGGCAGAATGGCGAGTTGTCCGTTAAGATCAAAACTTAACATTCTGCAAAGTTTGCTGGATGCTCATGACGACCACATTGAGCAGACAGCAAAATTCTTCTCAAAAAAAAAACACAAAAAACAGGCAATAAAACCCCAGAGTTATACTATCCCCTGTTACTCCAGGACCACATCGCAAACCGGTTTGCAGGACTGAAAAGTAGAATCTCAGATCTAAATATATGGTTTTACCGAGTTTGATGGTTTCTTTACGGGAGTTTGCTGTTTTGTTCTTAGAGCTATACTTTCTTGGACACAAAAACACGCGTTTGGTATACACTGGCTTGAGGGAAGGGTTATCTACAAGTGCCTAAAGGGAAACAATACTAGAATTCTGCCAATAACAATAGGAAAGACTAGAAGTCAATGTAGTCATTCCAAAAAAAAAAAAAAAATGCTAACATCTTTATGATCTTGTCTGAGTTTCTGAAACGACTCCCTTGTACCCACTAGTCATCTGGACCCCTGATGTCCACACCAGACCACAAGTGACCAGGAGACAGACGGAGGGCTGCGTGGCTCGGTCCACGAGAGACTGGCGGAAAGAAGAAACACCTCCCGATGCTTCAGGGTCTGCCCGGGTCACGGGGGCGGACACGTTCAGAACCAGCCCTGCGAACACCTGTCAGGAGCGCGCACACCGCGGGGCGTCCAGCTCCAGGAGGACCGGGACACGGAGAAAACCCGGGGCGGGGGGTAGGAGA
Organism: Okapia johnstoni; assembly: GCA_024291935.2. Classification (NCBI taxonomy): domain Eukaryota; kingdom Metazoa; phylum Chordata; class Mammalia; order Artiodactyla; family Giraffidae; genus Okapia; species Okapia johnstoni. The sequence continues at coordinate 30,313,790 of CM044324.1, forward strand.
GAAAGGCACAAACGCCGAGCAGAGAGGCTGGGGAGGAGCTGCGCGCTCCGGAGACGCCCCCCCACCACCACGCGCAGTCCAGCAACACCCCGCGGAAGGGCGGGCAGGGGGACGCCCGGGGGCGCGGTCGCCCGTGCTCCGAACAAAAGCAAGCGCCGCTGAAGATGACGGTCACCAAGTCCCTCAGCGGAGACCCGGCGGCCCTTGCAGAGAGCCGCGGGCCGGGGAACGGGGGGGCGGGAGGGGACTCGGAGCCGCGGGGCTGGGATCGCCCGGGGACGGCACCCGGGAGAACCCTTTTGCAGGGGCGGCCGGGCGCGGGGTCAGGGCGGCGCCTCCCGGCCCCGCCCGACTGACCTGTGACGCTGGCCCGGGTGACGCGCTGCACCACGGCCTTCATGGCGGCGGCTGCGGCGAGCGGGGCGGCGCCGGGCGGCTTCCGGCCTCGGGGACTCCGCGAGCGGCGCGGCAGCCGGCGCCCTCTGCCGGGGACACCCGGAAGCGCGCCCCGATACGGCGCCACCGGCCTAGCCCACCGCAGGTTGGTCCCGCCCTCCGTGTACCCCCGCCCTCCGTGTAGCCCCGCCCCGCGGTGGGCCCCGCCCACTCCCGTTCCTGCCCACCCAGAGCTGAGCCCCGCCCAGACTCAACCCCTTTCCCGGCCCCTACGCCTAGGCAGACTCACAGGTGCTAAGTTTCTGCTCACATCCCGCCAGTCATCCCTGCCTGCATCCCAGCTTTGTCCTGATTCCTAATCCTAACCGTGTTCCTCCTGCCGTTTTCCCACTCCTCTGACCCCAGATCCTCCCAAATTCCTTTTCCCTTGTCTTCCTGCCTCTGCAGCTCCTCAGAAACCAGACAGAAGAAGATCTGCTGCCTAAAATAGCCATCTAACTGTTTAGGTCAATCCTAAAGAAAATCAACCCTGAACATTCATTGGAAGGACGGATGCTGAAGCTCCACCTGATGCGAAGAGCCAACTCCCTAGAAAAGCCCCTGATGCTGGGAAACATTGAAGGCAGGAGGAAAAGGGAGCAACAGAGGAGATGGTTGGATGGCATCACCGACTCAACGAACATGAGTTTGAATAAGCTCTGGGAGATGGTGAAGGATGGAAGCCTGGCGTGCTGCAGTCCGTGAGATCGCAGAGTCGGACACAACTGAACAATTGAACAACAACAAACTGTTTAAATACACATTTGACCTACCTGTGTCATGTTTCCTGCAGAAATACATGATTCTGTAATTCTAATTCCTTCTCTAATCCTGATATTTGGCCTGTTTCACAGGATTATTAGGAGGTTTGAATAAAATACACTGTGTAAAAATGCTTGGAAAGCTGCAAAGGACTGTACAAATGTTACTCTAACAATCATTGTCACAGATTTAAAAAAAAAAAAACTCCTCTGAAATGTGTCTTCTTCAGTCTGATAGTGCTGGTGGGTACAGAGGAATGGGGTTCCTGATATCCCTGAACCAAACTCGGGTCTTCCCTGCCTGCTTTTTTCCTGAGCACCTCAGAAATGGCAGCTGGTTTATGGTCTTTTTGTATCTTAGTTTTCATAACTGTGGGCTTCCCAGGTGGCTCAGTGGTAAAGAATTCAGCTGCCAATGCAGGAGACTCAGGTTCCATCCCTGGGTCAGGGAAAATCCCCTGGAGAAGGAAATGGCACCAACTCCAGTATACTTGTCTGGGAAATTCTATGGACAGAGAAGCCAGGCTATACAGTCCATGGAGTCCCCCGAGTCAGACACGACTTGGCTACTGAGCACACATCCACATGAACTGCCCCAATGTGCATGGGTGCCATTATTTGCAGTCCCTTATAGTTTCTTCGTATCCTGTTGCTGGAGTTGACGTCTGTCCAGGTGCAAGCACTCAGGTCAAGGGTCCCAGGTTTCAGCCTGTCACCCCTACCCTTCTCTCCTGAAACAGGTCACAAACTCTCATGTGAGAGGTGCCCCCTCTGTATCGGGAGGGAAGGAGCAGCCTTATTCCCAAAGACAAAAGCTCACCAAGAATAATCTAAACCAACAAGCTTTGCAGTTTCCCCCAGTTTACTTGCCTACCTCATATTCCTTAACCTGTCATGTTCCTCCATGATTCTTCATGCCTCATCAAACCTAATGACAAAAAAAAAAATACACAAAACACAGGCCTGCTTCTTTAGGTCATCTCCTTATCAAGACTCTCATGTCATGTAAGTGAAGTGAAAGTCGCTCAGTCTGACTCTTTGCAACCCCATGGACTGTAGCATGCCAGCCCCCTCTGTCCATGGAATTCTCCAGGCAAGAGTACTGGAGTGGGTAGATGAAAACTTTACATAAATTTGTATGCTTTTCTCCTGTTCATTTTTCTATTACTTTACTTTTTCAGACCTGAGGAGAATGAGGAAAACTTTTTCCTCCCCTACAAGAGAACGCTTCAAGTGGAGACCAAGGAACAGTCATTTGGCCAGAAAAGTCTACAAAATAGTATGCTGGAATGTTAAATACTACACACTAAGTTGCCAAAAATAGTACCACCAGTACTGAGACAAACATCATACACTTCTGATACTGCACTGAGGAAAGACATGGTATCACTTTTGTGGTATTGTCTGCCAAAAACATATAATCTGAATCCAATCATGAAGCAAGATCAAACCTAAATTAACGAGCATTCTACAGAATGCAGATTGAAGGCAGGAGGAGAAGGGGACAACAGAGCATGAGATGGCTGGAGGGCATTACTGACTCAGTGGACATGAGTTTGAGCAAGCTCCGGGAGATGGTGAAGAACAGGAAAGCCTGGCATGTTATCTTCCATGGGGTCACAGAGTCCGACACGACTGAGTGACTGAACAACAACTACAGAGTAACTAGAAGAATCCTTCAAAAATGTCAAGGAAAAGAAAGTCTGAGAAACTTTTCCAAGTTAAATGGAGCTTTTCTTTTCCATTTTTGGCACCACACAGCTGGCAGGATCTTAGTTCCCCCAACCAAGGACTGAACCTGGACCCCAGCAGTGAAAGTTCCAAGTCCTAACCATTGGATGGCCAGGGAATTCCATGTCTATACACATATTTCATATACATCTCCTTCTGATTTAGGTGCATTTACATGGGTTTGTCACTTGCAACCAACAGAGACCAGTGGAGAGAACCCTGCAGTACTAGAGGGCAGGGACCCTACTGTCCTCACTTTGTACCCCCATCTCTAGAATACCAGTAGCCACTGTTGGGATTTAATCCACATCAGCTGAAAGGATGAGGGTATCCGTGCTGCTCCTAAAGAACAGATGGAGTCTACTGAATCCAGGAGTTACAACCCAATTCACAATACACTTACCAAGCACCCAAATAGTGCACGAAGGGCTGCTCTAAGTCCCAAACTAAACATGGTTTCCCAAACCTAATCTTAAAGGGACCACAAAAGCTCTGTTTGACAGCATCATGAAAGAAGTATAAAGTTACATCAACTAATTTCAGAAAACCAAGTTTACAAAGTTCAATATGATATTTCACTTCAATCTTTCACTCCTGTGAATACAGGACACCTGCTGAATATGCAATTTACTTTTCTTCAAGGGGATATTTATTGCCTATTTTTTATTTTATTTTACAGCAAACTTAAATGTATTCACTTTTCACAAATGGAAAGTGGAAATCAAGGTATCTCTCAAATGTACATGCTGAACCAAAGTTCTGTTTTCAGAGTTCAGCAGTCAATCATGATTTTGGTCCAGGGCCACTAGTCCACGATTTCAAATAGTTGATGATCCTGGCAGTAACTGGAACAAAATCTTCTCTATATGTGACAATCGTTTCCACATAAAAGCCTTTTGGGGGCTCAGATAGTTCGTTTCTTGAGGCATCCTTTTGTTCTACTTTATCACCTTAAAAAAGAAAAAAAAGGAACATCTGCATCATTAACTTTTATCTTTTTTTATTAAAGTATAGTTGATCACTAACTTTTAACTATACAGCAGTCATTAGAATTATTAGTCGAGTCTTGAAAATTAAATAAACTAAGGTAAAAATTACCCCACCCCATCAGATTCCTGTAACCATTTTCTGTTAAAAGAAATTTTTAAAATAATTTTTTAAAAAAGGACCACTACAGGGGACTTCCCTGGTAGTCCAGAGGCTAAGACTCAGAGTTCCCAATGCAGGGGTCCCATTTCAATCCCTAATCAGGGAACTAGATCCGACATGCCACAACCAAGGCACCCGCAATCAATAAATAAATGTGCTTTATTTTTTTTCAAATGACCACAACAGAGATAAATGTTTTAAAACGCTCAATACTGGATATGTGTACTTTCAGGCCAATGGTAATTTTCAACATCAAACGAAATCATCAGCACAGTTTTTACATAAAAAGCTTTACTGAAATATATTTTTCATATACACATTTAACTCACTTAAAATATATAATTCAGTAGTTTTTAGTCTTTTCAGATCTATGCAATCAGAAATAAAGTTTAGAATACCAGACACAAAAAAGAAAACCCTGATTTTTTTAGCAGTCGCTCCCCACCAACTCTCGCCTTCAACCCCAGGCAACACCTACTCTGGAGGAAACTAGATTTAGAGCCCATTTCTGAAAGCTGGAGGATTTCCTCTTTGGTAGGGAATCTATTGGGAAGATTTCAATACTCTTCGGCAGGTCCAAGTCCTGAAATCATTTGCTCGCTGAATGGGAGGAGGACTGATGCTATAGGAGCATCGCCTCTTTAAACCACCCTCTAGTGTCTTCTGACATTTCACCGGGAACCTCTCAGATTCTTCAAATTCTGAGGACAAGGACGGGCTCATTCAATAACTCAGCAGGGTAGGGAGAAAAGGCTCTAAAAGGCCTTTCCTGCCTGGTTCTATGATAACGAGCGGCTCTAAGCAGCCGCCCCGGCGCTCCGTAGAAGAAACCTGGGCAAGCGGCACCGCGAAGCCACTTCCGCTAACCGCCCGGACACAGCACACGCAAGACCGCGCATCTGCGGAGGTCCTGCCCGAGAGTCGTACCTGGCGGCTTGCTCTTTTTCTGACTCAAGAAAATCAAGGAGCCCAGCAGGGTCCAGGCGCCCAGTCCGTAAACGACTGACATCCGCCGGTACCAACTAAGAGCTTGCGCCGGCCGCATGACTCCGCCGCGCAGACCCCACTCCTACGAGTCTCGGGTGAAGGCGGGCCTTCCGGCCTGCGCGTCACCGCTGCCGCCTCCAATGAAGAGCCGCTCTGGACAGCCGCTTCCGGCGCTGGCCTCCGGTGCATCCTGGGGCGTGTAGTACGGACGTCCTGCCCGTAAAGAGCTCAGGAGATGTACGGCTGGGCTCCGGGGCTTCCGTCTTTTGCCTGAACCCACGACCTTGCCTTCCACGTGACGGGGCCCTATGACAGCTTCTCTCAAGCAGACCTCTCAGTTCAGTCGCTCAGTCGTAACCGACTCTTTGCCACCCCGTGGACAGCAGCACGCCAGGCTTCCCTGTCCATCACCAACTTACGGATCTTGCTCAGACTCATGTCCATCCACTCGGTGATGCCTTCCAACCATCTCATCCTCTGTCGTCCCTTTCTCATCCCGCCTTCAATCTTTCCCAGCATCAGGGTCTTTTCCAATGAGTCAGTTCTTTGCATCAGGTGTCCCAAGTATTGGAGCTTGCATAATTGTAACGGCATGCCTTACAAAGGCTTCAGGTGGCACTTGTTTTGGGGTACCCCCCCCCTTTTTTTTTCGACCCCTTAGCTTGTGGGATCTTAGTTTCCTGACCAGGGATGAATCCAAGACCCCTGCACTGGAAGCAGAGCCTTAATTACTGGACTGCCAAGGAAATCCCCTGGCACTTATTTTTATCGGAATATAGTTGATTTACAGTGCTAAGTTTCAGGTGTACAGCAAAGCAAATCAGTTTACATATACATAGATCCCCTCTTTTTTAGATTCTTTCCCATATAACTCATTACAGAGTATTGAGTAGAGTTTCCTAATAAGGATTAGGTCCTTATTACTCCTAGAAACTAACAGAGGAGTCCAACTAAAGAAATTCCCGGATGACAGTTGTCATAGGAATTGTGTGTTAGTTGCTCAGTCATCTCTGACTCTCTGCGACCCCATGGACTGTGTAGCCCTCCAGGCTCTTCTGTCCATGGGATTCTCCAGGCAAGAATACCAGAGTGGGTTGCCATGCCCTCCTCCAGGGGATCTTCTGGACCCAGGAATCAAACCCAGGTCTCCTGCATCCCAGATTCTTTACCATCTTAGCCACTGGGGGCCTATGTTAAAAGGGGACATAACCTCAAAACAAGAATGAACTATACTGGGTAGAATAGCTGGAATTTTTATAACTGAGGTAACATTGGTTTATAACATGTTTCACATGTACATTATGATTCAAGTTCTATATGCACTGCAGTGACCTCACTACCACAATCCCTAGTTTCCCTCCATCACAGTACAATAGACCCCCTTAACCATTTCACACTTCCCCATCCCTCCTCCACTGGTAACCACCAATCTGTTCTCTGTATCTCAGGTGAGGGAGGGACAGTGCCACTACAGACCACTAGGCCTCAACAGCTGCACATATTTCTTACATTTCCTTATCTGTTAATATTTGGACAGTAAATGAAGATTAAGTTCAGGAATTGCTTGTTGGAGAATTTACATAAAACATACTCAAGACTTACAAAGAGACTTCAGAAATCAAATATGTATTAGCATTATTTTAACCAGTGCTTTCTTCATCCAGATTTATTTCCTTTCTGATCATTATGATTTTCATGTAAGCAAGTTGCCAAAATACATGAGCTCTGATTTTATACAGACTCTAAAAGTTAGGATACAAAAAGCATATAAACATCGACCAATACCAAAACGTTTATGACCTTGTAATTTTATGGAGTAAGAAAAGGGCACAGATAAGGAATACAAATAAATTAAAATCTAAAGAGTTACTAACAGTTCCTTTGATTATTTATTAAAATCCACCGGCAAAGTAAAAGGAATGTTAAGCCTTTATAAACAATTGTGAACACAAAGTGACAGTGTTTTCTTCCATTTCCTGCCCATATCCTTAAGCTCAACAAGCACTGGAGACAGCCAGCTTCTTCAGATGGTCCATGAACACCTGCAGGCTAACATCATCAGTGAGGATGGGCGCTCCCGTTTCCTGAAATAAAATGACAAGGGTTTACTGGCAGGTATCTTAAAAGCTGGTTAGAATTCATGAGTTACTAGGGACTTTCCCCTCAGGAAACTAGAAGTGCTGTCCCTCTGCCAAGAATACTCCTGCCACCCATCCCTATCTCCTACCGAGCTAAATAATTTTTTCAAGTGAAGCATATTTTCCTCACAAAACCCTCCCTGATCCACTCAGGTCTGGCCATCCCTGCCACTACACAGTTCTGAGCACATGCTCTCTTACTTCATCCTCTGTATAATTCTCAGGGCTCCTCCAGGGCTGGCTCCCACATGACAGAATTCAAAAGCACAGCAAACTCACCATTAGTAGTAAGAAACGTTAACATCCTCTCTCAAAAACTTATAGAACTATACAGATAATCAGCAGGGGTATATAAGAACTCAACATCACCATCAACTAACAGGACCTAGCTGACATTTATAGAACAATCTATAAATCTATCCAACAGCAGAATACCCAATCAAGTGACCATGGAACATTTAGGCCAAACAGACCATATCCTGGGCCATAAAACAAACCATCAGAATTTTTAAAAACTGAAATAATGCAAGGTATATTGTTTAACCACAATGGAAATCAAAATAAAATCAATAACTAAAGACAACAAGAAAATCTCCAGAAACTAAGCAACACTTATAATCCAAAAATCAAAAAAGAACTCTCAAAGGAAATTTTAGAAAATGTATCAAACTGAATGAAAACGAGAATACAATAATCAAAACTTGTGGGACACAGCAAAAGCGGTGCTGCAAAGGGATTTAGAAGCACTAAATGCATACAGTGAAGAAGAGAAAAGCCTCAAATCAATAAATTCCTACCTCAAGAACCTAGAAAACGAAGGACATAAACCCATAGCAAGCAGAAGAAAGAAAATAAAGATTAGAGCAGAAATCAATGACCCAGAAAATAGATAAGAGGACAAGAAAAGGAAATAACAGGTATTCAGATTGGAAAGGAAAAAATAAACTGCTTCTACTTGCAGAAGTCTGTAAAAAAAATCCCAAGGAATCTACCAAAAAACTCTCAAAAGTAGTAAGTGACTCAGGAAGGTCACAGGACACAAGTCTACAAAAATAACTTTATGTTATGGTTGCTGACATATGATTCTTTGACTTCATGATGGTGTAAAAGCAATACTCATTCAGTAGAAATCATACACCGCATTTTACATTTTGAGTTTTGGTCTCTTTCCAGGCTAGTGATGCACAGCCCCAGTCTTCTGTGATGCTGGACAGCTCCCAGTCAACCACACTGATCATATGGGTGTACAACCATTCTGACCCAGACAACCACTCTGCTTTTCACTTTCAGTTCAGTATTTAATATGTTACATAAAATACTCAATACGTCTTGTGTTATTATAAAATATGTTTTGTGTTAGATGGTTTTGCCCCACTATAGGCTGATATAAGTGCTCTGAGCATATTTTTTAAGGTAGGCCAGGCTAAGCTATGATGTTTGGCAGGTTAGGTGTATTAAATGCATTTTCAACTTATGATGTGTTTATTCAGATGTAATCCCACTGTAAGTTAAAGACCTGTACTACCAATGAACAACTGGACACTGAAGTTAAAAATATAGTATCACTGAGAGTCACTCAAGGAAAAAAAACAACAAAAACTGATGAAAGAAATAAAAACAGACTTAATAAATGGAGAGACATACTGAGTTCACAGATAGGAAAGCTCAATAAAGGTGCCAACTCTCCCCAAATTGACAGAGAGGTTCAATGCAATTCTTACCAAACTTCCAGCAAGATTTTTATAAGACAGATACAAGATTATTGTACAACTCATATGGAAATACAAAGAAATCAGAATAGTTAAGGCAGTTTTGGAAAAAAAAGTGACAGAAACCAGTCTACCTGATTTCAAAACTTACTATGCAGCTATAATAACCAAGACTGTATGGTGTTAGTAGAGAGACAGAAACATAGGTCAACAGGACAGAAGAGAAGCCCCAGAAGTGGACTCACACAAATATGCCCAAATAATCTCTGACAAAGATGCAAAAGCAATCAATGGAAGAAAGGCAGCCTTTTCAAGTAATGGTACTGGAGCAATCGGACACCCATAAACAAAAAATAAACCTAAGCCTCACATCTCATACAAAAATTAACTCAAAATGGATCACAGACTGAAATCCAAATTTAAAGTAAAAAAAGTCACAGGAGATATTTGGAATCTAGCGTAAGACAAAGATTTCTTGACACCAAAAACACAATCCATTCAAAAAGAAAAAAAAAAGTGCACTTCATAGAAATAACTTTTGCTTTGCAAAGACCCTGTGAAGAGAATGTATACACAAACCAGAAGTGAGAGAAAACACATGCAAACCATGAATCTGACAAAAGATTAGCATCAAGAATATACAACTAACTCTCAAAACTCAATCGTTTAAAAAAAAAAATCCAATTAAAACATAGACAAAAGACACAGACTTCACTGAAGAAGACACACAGATGAGAAAGCACCAAAAAAGATGTTCAACATCACTAGCTATTAGTAAAATGTAAATCAAAACCACAATGTTATACCACCCACATCTGTCAGAACAGCTAAAATAAGAATAATGACAACATCATATGCAGACAAGGATAGAGAAACTGGACACTTCATACATTGCAGCTGGGGACATAAAAGGAGACAGTCACTCTGGAAAAGAGTACGGCAGTTTCTTTAAAAACTGTGTAACTATCAGCCAACTCAACTAATAAACTCCTAGGCATTTATCGCAGAGAAATGAAGACTTATGTTCAAGAAACTTGTACAAGAATGTTTACAGCAGCTTTATTCCTAATGGCCAGAAACTGTGAACACCACAGCTGTCCTTCATGGGTGAATGATAAACTGCAGTATGTCTACACCATGGGAACACTATTCAACCAACAAACGAGCAAATTATCCACACATCCAACAACCTGATCTCTAGATAAGAACGCTGAGGGGAAAAGGCCAATCCCCCAAGATTATGTGCCATGTGGTTTCATATATATTCGCTGATTTGCAATAGTTTCTGCTATACAGCAAAGTGATTCAGCTATATATACGTATGTAAATATATTCTTTTCCACACTTTTCCATCATGGTTTATTATAATATAGTTCCCTGTGGAACCTTTTCCAGAGAAAATTACAGAAATGGAAACCAGGAGATGAGCTGCCAGGTGTTAGGGAAAGGGTGGAGGCAGGAGGGCCGTGAGTGTCACTATAAAAGGCAACACAAGAGACCTCTGTGGAGATGGAAATGTTTATCTTGATCTCATCTGTGTCCATGTCCTGGTTATGATATTGTTATAGCTCTGCAAGATGTTACCACTGGGGGAACTGGGTTAAGGTCCAGGGGATCTCTCTGTGTCATTTCTTACAACTGCACATAAATTTTAAAAATACCACCCCCAAGAATGCTCTAAGAATGTACAATGAAAAACAAGACTCATTTGAGGGAGACATAAATGCTGGGAATAGTCAGATAAAGAAGGAAGCCAGAGGTGAGAAGTAAAGAGGAGGGAGGAGGAGAGGTGAGCAGGAGCAGAGGGGAGACAGAGCAGGAAGCAGAGGGCTTGGGGAGACACTGCGTGTCTCTGAGGGGAGCACATGGAGGTCACAGTTCAGCGTCCGGTCCTTTGCCCTGAACCCATCGGACTCCACTGTGCACTGCAGAAGGGGATCCACATGTCTCCCCGTCCCCAGCCTACAAAGCAGACTCTAGTCCCCCCCTTATCCACAGTGGACAGGTTCCAAGACTCCAGTGCCTGAAACCACACACGGGTAGAATGGAACCCTGCATATCCTAAGGTTTTCCTATACAGGTGTTAACAGGCAGGTGATGTGGACAGCGTGGATACACCAGACAAAGACAGCATAGGAGGGAGGGAACAGGAAGGTGTGAGGCTTCATCAGGCTACTCAGAATGGTGTGTAATCAAAAGTCATGAATTATTATTTCTGACCACTTTCTCAGGTAACTGAAACCTTATAAACTGAAAATGTTGGTAACAGAAAATTTCTGTATTATTCAAAGTTTTCTTCTCAGCAAAACACCCAAATTACTATCTCTGGCCCAAAAGGGATTCAATTTGTAGCATTTATTTATTTTCTCACTTTGGAGTTTTTTTTTTTTTGGTCACATCATGTAGTTTGCAGGATCTTAGTCCTAGGACAGGGCTCAAACCCTAGGCCCTGGCAGTGAAAGCGCCAAGTCCTAACCACTGTACTGCCAGGGAATCCTCCAATTTGTAGAATTTAAAAGCAACATTTTAATAAAGAAGCCTGGCCCCTCATCAAATTCCTGACAGTTACTCACCTGTCCCCAAGCATACAGATTATTGTGTGTCTGAGATGGATTCACTTTGGACAAGAGAAATCGAGCCTTAAAAAAAAAAAAAAAGTAGATTTAAAGATTAAAAATGACATTAATATTAGTTTAACAGGGAAAAAGGTCTTACTTTTTTTTTTTTTGGTTAAATTAGAAGTTTTTTTGCCACACAGGAACCCGTTTGTGCGGTTTATGCCCAAAGGCTCTCCATTCACTGGGCTCCTGAAACACGAGGTGTATTTTACTCTAGTAATCCTCTCCTTTCCACACCAGCACATTCTGACCACTCATTTAGAAAGAAGTCGTATTTGGAAGCTGACCTGCCTGTTGATTTCTGTCACCACGTGAAATACTGACCAGGCTGTGTGGATTTAGAGCCTTCAGGAGGCATCATGCACGAGGCCAGCAGAGCAGCAGGCCGAGCTGGCTCACCTGGCTGCCCCCGTGCTCCGTGTGGATGTACCGCGGCATCGGGAACCGCGCCTGCAGGATCTCCTGTGCATCGTCCAGGGGCGCCTGCAGGAGGTGCTTGAAGTTTTCATACTCGGGCATGTCCTGGTAGCCTGCCTTCCGCCACTGGGCTATGGTCTGCAGCAAACAGACAAATCACAACTTGTTGTGGAGATGCTGTAATGACAGTCTTAGGATGGCCCTGACATTCTAACACTCCACCCAGGACCTGTTTCTAGTGACAAGGTCTTAAGTCAGGAAAGACAAGTTGCAGAGGGGAGCCAAGTGGATCTGACTGGGATACCCCCATCTGAAAAGAGTCTCAGGTTATAAAATGCCTGTTAGTATTAGAATACCATTTCTTCCTTGCAAGACATTTGAAATCACTTCTAATGTACAGACACCAGAGAGTCAAGTCAATTGTTAAAAAGAAATGAACTGAAGGTAAAGAATGTATCAATATATAATAGAAAAAAAGAAAACATCCTTGAACACAAAGGATTTTCTTTTGAGGAACCCCTCCTTTCCTTAGTGCACAACCTCTCTGAGAAAGAAATGAACACCATCCACAGCCATCCTCGGGAACCACAGACCTAGCATAATGTTCACTGGGCCATGTTATCTCATATAAACACTCTAGTCCCAAACTTAGCGGTGTTTACTAGTGACTCTAATGCAACTCCGAAAGGACAGTGTGAATATAAAAAGTTCACTGAGAAAAAGTACACTGATCGTGCCTGACAACTCAGAAAGCAATAAATCATAGTGATTGAAAAGGACCACCTAAAAAAAAGTATGGCGGTTTCTCAGAAAACTAAAGACAGAACTATCATATATGACCACTCCTGGGCATATACCTGAAAGAACAAAAACACTAATTCAAAAAGATACATGCATCCCAATGTTCACAGCACACTTCTTACAACTGCCCAGATATGGAAGCAACCTAAGTGTCCATCAACAGATGAATAGATAAAGAAAACATGGGATATATACACAACAGAATACTACTCAGCCCTAAAAAAAGAACAAAATTTTGTCATTTGCAACAACATGGATAGACTTGGAGGGTATTATGCTAGTGAAATAAGTCAGACAGAGAAAGATAAATACTGAATCAGCTCACTTATATGTGGAATCTGAAAAATACAACAAATTAGTGAATATAACAAAAGAGAAACAGACACACAGATCTAGGGAACAAGCTAGCGGTTACTGGTCGGAAGAGGAAGGGGCAAGATAGAGCTCAAGGATGTACTTAACAACATGAGAAAAGTAACCTTTAAAAATTGTATAAAAAAATTTTAAAAATGTAAAAGGACCACTTGAGATTTACTTATAGCAAGTAATATTAAAATTACTAAGTACACAAATACCATAACCAAGATCTTACCTCACCAAGATAAATAACAATTTGGAAGAAAGTGTCCATGAGCAGAATTCTGTCAGCAAGAATGCTGCTGCTGTCCAGGAGCACAGGCTGCAACACACGAGAGACACAGCGTGGGTCTTCCCTTGGCACCCACATGGCCACCTGCCAGCTCCCCGCCCGGGGCCAACCCCCACTCAGAGCCAACCACTCCCCTTCCCCCCAGGCTGCTGCAGGACTGAATATACACTGCAGGGAGGTTAACCCCCCTCTTCGTGCCAAGTTCCCACTTTCTGCTCCGACTGGACAGCTCTAGGTTTCAACTTTGTACAAGAAAGAGATTTAAATAATCTCTCATCAACTGGGAAGCAAGATGAATGTTATCTTCTGCTCTAGGAACCAGAAATAATTCCAAATTTTGTTTTGTGCTAGAAATAAATTCTTTCAGAGACACATTTCTCGCAAATCTACTGCAGTAGATGACAGAGAACTACAATGCCTACGTGAAAAAGAACATCCTTTAATACCAGTTTTAAAGTTCACTTAATATATTTGATTATGGCTTTTATTTCAATAATAAAAGTAAACTTAAACTCATTAAGGAAAATCTGAAAATTTCTACTAAAGAACAACAAATATTGACATTGTGGTTTATTTCTTTATAGTTTTTCATTCCTGGTGGCTTTTTAAAAATCATCTTTAATCTAACATAAGGATTTACTTTATTCTGTTACATAAACTTTGTGAATATTTCTGATTACTTAACTTCCCTACTATTGAACATTTGGACTACTTTCTAATTTTATGCATCCTGTGACTTTTTCCTATGCATGTTTTTTTTAAATGCTCAGAAATGCTGCTAAATTACTATAAAGACTCAAAGATCTTTTATAGTTTTGCTCTAAGAGTGAACTTGCTAGAGAAAAAGCACTCCGTATCAGGCGATTCCTAGTGCCCAGGGCCCTTACTTCTGGGGGCCCGTGGAAGGAGTAGGAATACAGGATGGGCTGGATCATGATGAGGGACTGGGTGAGGTCCTGCCGAACAAAGTGGTGCCGGTAATAGGAAGATTCGTCAGGGCTGTTGTTGAAGACTTGAAGGAATGGAGACCTTCTAAGATGGAACATGAACTGCATTTACAAAGAAAAAAGAACAAAGCACACAACTGTCATCTTCCTAGACCCCCAGAGAGCAGAACTGCCGCCGCTCAGAGACAGGAGAACCAGCCCTTAGGACCAAGGCCTCCGGGTGCGGTGCGCTGAGGCTGGGATGGCAGCCCGTGGCCAGGGAACAGGGACGGGAGAGCTGAAAGATGATTGTGCTTTCCTGAGGTCACAGTGGCTGAGATTCGCTGCTCAACAATCAAACATACTCAACACTGCCAAACCGTACACTTAAAAATGGGTGAGAGGGTCAATTGTATGCTGTGGGGTTTTCACTACAATTAGAAATAAACATTTCTAAAACAGAGGGGGTTCTCTGGGGAAGTCAAAGTTTCCACATGGAAGGGCCAAGGCAGAGAAGCTTGTCTTCTTATGGGCCTCCTTCTAGCCCTGATGACTTGCACACGTCCAGCCAGTCCATCCAGTGAGCTGGGCTCTCGCACCTCCCTGCAACCCTAGAGTCCAAGCTACACAAGCTAAAGACTGAAATCTAGGTCCACTCACCAAATCGAGTATCCAATAAGGTAATACCCGTTTGTATACCAAAGTCCTAACAAGTTCCCTTAAAAATGAAAGTCTGCTTCTTCCTGCTTATTCCTCACTAAGGCATCCCTGAGGGAAGGAGGAAAACATTGAGTTTGCCTCCTGTTTGGGGGAAGCTGCATCTGTGAGGGGTCTGACCCGCACACCCCAGGCCTGGTTGCGGGGCTGGCTCCCAGCCACCAAGCGAAACAGGCGCCTGGCCCTCAGCAAACCGCGAATCAGAGATCATGCCGTGGCCTCACAGCAACGGGCCTGTTCTGCCTTCTCCCCAAGGTCTGTGTACCTGCTCTCTGGGTGTCCCCTGTGTCTCCCAAGGGGCTCAGGCACCATCTGACCTTGACCTGAACGACCTTCATTCACCTACAGATGAAGTCTCCAAACACATCGAGTCTTCACTTTATCCTGAGAACAGTGAGCTTTATTTATATGACTTTCTTCTTCTTTTGTTATTTTAACAACACGTATTACTTACCTGAGGGTATAGAGAGAAGGAATCTGATAACCTAAATGACACGGGGTCTTCTTTGTTATACTGTCCAAACTTCTGACACTGGTGAGAGAAAACAGGAAAAACAACAACAACAAAGTGAGGGTTACCTGAAAACTCCTGGGAAGAGGGCCGCGCCCCACCCTCCCCTCCACCCCTTCCTGCTCAGCCCAACACCCAACACCTGTGCGGGGAGGGGCGGAGATCTGGGAGGGGCCGGAGCCCCTCGTCCTAACAGCTCCCATGCAGTGCCGGCTGGGAGGGGCTAGAAGAGGCATCCCAGGTGACTCTTCCACAGGAAAACCTCCAGGACCGGGATAACCTAACATCCCATCTCTCTACCACTCCGCTGTCCTTCTCCCACAGGCAAATTTATGAATGTTTTCTCTTCCGGCTCTATTTCCTCTTCATTTCACACACCCTCTAGTCACCAGAGGATCCGACTGCCCACCGTTTGAAGAAAGCTCATCTCTGGCAATGAGCCTCTCTGCATCACATTCTCGCACAGACCTCACCATCCCAAATCCTCTCCCGCTGTGAGCCAGGGGACCCCCAGCCTCTTCCATTCCTCCCGTCAGCCAGCCACTAGAGCAGCAATTTCCTGAACCCTGTCCTCGAGTGACTGATCCTCCTCTGCCTCGCCCGAAGGCGCGTCCCCCTCCCTCCCCCTGACTTCGGCGGGCTCCTCCACACGCTTCCTCACCTCCTATCCTCGCTTCTTTGTCTACAAACAGCTCAATGGATGGCGAGGCCAGTGTCACCCATGTCCCTCCTCCAGATGCAGTGCTGACCTCTGACAGGAGCTCTGTCAGGACCTCTCCTGACCACAGAGGGGCGCTTTCCTTGGACATGCTTTGAAAGTTCATGCTCAAAATAAACTGTTAACTTTTTTTTAAAAAAAGATTCCTTTCCTCCACCTTCAAACTGCTCTCCTTTCCCCTTTTCCAGCGCTCCATCACTCTTGCAATTACCCACACTTAAAACCTGACTTTGCGTTGATTATTTTCTTTTTTGAATCCACAGACAGTTTGACCAGGTTCGATCAATCCTCCTCTCAGCATACATCCTAATTCCAAACTTCCTCTCCCCTCCAACCATACTGCCACCATCCTGGCCTCTGCCCCCTAGAGCCAGAAAAATCCTCCATGGGCCTCGCCAACAGCAGCCTTTCACCCTCCAATGGATCTTACATGGTGACAGGTGGTGTGAACACAAGCGTCATGCCTCTGCTTAAGAACCACATTTGCCCCTTCCCCTCTCTGACTCCACAACCAAGGCACCGTGCAAACAACCTGCACAGCTGCTCCCCCACTGCACATGCAAGCACCTGTGACTGCGGCCTCTGCAGGTCCCCACACACACTGACCACACACTGTGCCCACAGGCTGGCAGTGCTGCACCCCAACTTCCCCCCAAACCCTCCAAGGTCTGGAGGGAAAACGCAAAAGCTCAGCATTCACAGGGACTGCTGAGTCAACCCTCAACACACTCAGGTCTGCACCATTGTCTAAACAGCCTGTGTGTGGAGCCTCTTCCCACCTACCTGTAAGGTGAGCCCTGAGGGGAAATGAGTATTTGACGCTTCCTTTACACTCTTCTCAGCATCACTGGTGCTTGGTATGAGGTAAGCAACTGATAAAACTCTTGTTTATGGAATATATAAAATAATAGGTTTAAAAGACAGTTTTCTTTTCTCAAAGGTAGAACCGAGACCAGAACTTGGTGCCACTGCCCTCAACTCACCAGCCGGATGAGCTGTCGGTCCAGCCACCGGAGCACGTCCGGCCCCTCCTCCGACTCGGCTCGGAACACCCCCAGCCGCGCCATCAGCACCGCCGCCGCCTCCTGGTCAAATGCCGCTTCGATGTGCTTCAGCTGGCTCTGCACGTCTGCCCAACTGACCAAACATCCCAGGGTGAGGGCCGGATCTCACACTCACACACGCACCTCTTCTTAATCTCTGTGTTTTTACACACACACACACACACACACACACACACACACACACACACAGGACTACCGGACATCCCAGGGTGAGGGCTAGCTCTCACACTCACACACACACCTCTTCTTAATCTCTGTATTTTTACACACACACACACACACAGGAACACTACTCAGCCACAAAAAAAGGAATTCTGTCCCACCATTTCCGACAACACGAATGGACCTAGAGGGTGCTATGCTTACCGAAACAAGTCAGAGAAAGACAAATACTAAATACTCTACGTTTTCACTTACGTGTGAAATCCGAAAAATTAAACAAATGAATATAACAAAACAGAAACAGATTCACAAAGAGAGAACAAGCTAGTGGTTACCAGTCAGGAAAGGGAAGAAGGGAGGAGCATAAGAGGAAAACCTACTATGTATAAAATAAACTGGCTACAAGGACATACTGTACAGCACAGGAACTAGAGCCAACATTCTATAATAACTAAATGGAGCTACAACCTATAAAAACATGAGATCACTATGTTGCACACCTGAATCTAATGTGTGCTTGGTTGCTCAGTCATGTCTGACTCTTTGCGACCCCATGGTCTGCAGCCCACCTGGCTCTTCTGTCCATGGGATTCTCCAGGCAAGAATATTGGAGTGGGTTGCCATGCCCTTCTCCAGGGGATCTTCCCAACACAGGGATTGAGCCCAGGTCTCTTGCACTGCAGGCAGATTCTTTACCAACTACTTCAAAAAAGCTTTTTTTTTTTTTTATCAAAACAAAACAAATGAGGTTGAGGCCTTTATGTACTGACAAGAAAGGTGTCCTTGACACATTAATGAGAGATGCTTATGCGCACAGACACAAAAGCCATCATGTATATAATGCACACACGTGATACGTGACTGCCCAGAAATGGGATTGTAGACAGTGAAGCCGGCACGGTAATTGTACTTCACCTCAGGGGAGGCAGGGAGACCCACTCTTTACGTAACTATGTGCTGTTTGAATCTTTTACAAGGAGGGTATGCTTATGGATAACTTATTTGATAAATAAAATAATGAAAAATCATTTTTAAAGAACTTATCCCTACTAAAGGAGCATCTTCTAAGCTGACTGAGCTGCAACGCTGCCTCCCCTCCACCCCCTCCTCCCCCACCCTGTCCCCACCCTGCTCTGATCAAATGAACCAGCAAGGGCTGGTGAGGACCATGCAATCAGTGGATCGCAGAGATGAACAACTAGATGCTAGATTCCCTCCACAGCAAAGACTAGGGGCTCAGCAGAGAGGAAGCCGGGGTGCTCACTTGCGGGCAACGGTGGTCACACGGATGCGCCGCTGGGTGCTGGAGTGCTGGTAGTGAGTGACGAACTGGATGGCGCCTCGGCCTCCTTGCGGGATCGGGGCGTTGTGCTGCAGGGCGAGAGGCCAGCACCCCGTTACTGTCAGCAACAGGACCCCACACAAGCGGTCACAGAGGCTGCAGGTGCATCCTAAGACGACCGACATCATGGTGACAGCAGAGCTCTCAAGGCGTGTTGAATGAGACACTTAAGATCAGGGCTTTTCACTGTTTACACTTCTTACCTCAAAAACAGAGAACCAGCTGGGGCTCGGTGACAACTTACAGAGGTGGGGTGTGGGGGCAGGTGGGAGGGATGTTCAAGTGGGAGAAGATACAGGTAAATCTATGGCTAATTCATGTTGATGTTTGGTAGAAACCAATACTGTAAAGTAATCATCGTTCAATTACAAATAAATAAATTTTTCAAAAAATTAACTGAAGATAAAAAAAATTAAAAGAATACTGGAGTGGGTTGCCATTCCCTCCTCCAGGGTATCTTTCCGACCCAGGGATCAAAAAAAAACCAACAAGAGAACCATATTCAAATAAACACTGAACACGACTTAATGATATACATGCTGAGGGGTTTAGAGAGGAAAGACACTGATGACTGCAACTTGCTTCAAAGTCCAGCCAAACACAAGGAATTGAGGGATGGCTAGACATGATGTTAATTACAGAACCTTAGTGGTGGCTACTGGGGTATTCACTGTACAATTCTACTCATTCTTCTGTATGTCTGAGTTTAAAACAGTAAAATACTGGAGAAAAACTGACACACTCAGAAATTCACCAACATTATGCTGGCTGGTAAAAGCCATTCCTCTTCTGATGACCTTATCAGTTCAAACAAAGTGACAAGAGCAATCTCCTGTCTGACTCTGGCCAAACCCCAGAAAGAATAAAAAAGATGATGCCAGAATGGTATCAGGCCCAACACAAGCCCAAAGTAACATCAGCTTCTGGAGAGAGAAATCAGAGTCCACCAGTCCGTAATAAACCAGAAAACACAATGCAGAGACATGACTATTCACGAAGAAATCCAGCCCACCTGGTTGACTACTTCAAAGTAGATGCCGAGCGTTGTGGTGGGATCCAGGCCACAGATTTTCCACTGGCTCGTGCCACCGACACCAAGCTCCTAGGGGTGAGAAGAGGAATTAAAAAGAAGTAAGACAAAAAAGATACTCCAGTGATTAACTGCTAATGACAAGTACTGACTCTGAGAAGGGCAGACCCCTTAGACTATCTCACTCCAAATGAAAGCTTGAATTTCAGGAATTCCCTGGAGGTCCAATGGCTAGGACTCTGAGCTTCCACTGCAGAGGGGCACAAGTTCGAATCCCAGGTCAAGGAACTAAGATCCCACATCTGCACAGCACAGCCAAAAAATAAAAGAAAATCTAAATTTCACTGAAAAAGTAAAATTACAAGCCAGAATAAAGTTTAACAATTATTACAGTGCTTTAAAATCAGGCTTTTCAAATGGGCACTCTGATCAGTTTTCATTACATCACTGAGATGTATCTCTACACAGACACACATAGTGCAGAACACTGACGTCAACTGAGAGGATCAGGTCAGGGACAGGGAAGAAGTAAATGCTGGAAGAGAAAAGAGCCACCTGCTTAGCTTGAAAGATTTGTGTGCTTCCTCCATTGTTACTAGACTAAGAAATAATTACAGAACTTGAGCTGTCAAATATTAATTCTTAACCCAAATGCAAATGTGTGAAGGCTACTTTACGTTGAACAGCTGAACGGCTCCCCAGTGATAATAAGAAGTTCACTAAAGTGTGAAGGGTATCACAGCTTTAAGCATAACATCGAGAAGAAAAGCTACAGGTATCATACACCTAGAGCCATGAACCAGGGTCTGAGACATACATTCAACACCTCATTAGAATACGGAAAACCATCCTTGGAGAGCAACAGGACTGTGCGTTGAGAAAGTCATGACACCTCTCATACATTTCTCTGAATCCACCCGCACTGTATAGGGTCAGCTGAGGACAGCTGACATCAGTCTGGTCTCTATGGAGCTGGGCTAGGAGCCCGTGTCCTCGGCCACAGAACCAGCATCTGAGGAAGGTGATGCTTAGACAGGAGAGGAAAGAGTCACAGTGAAATCAGGTCACAGCTCCCAGTGCTTCATGAGACTTTCCTGAGACAATCGTGAGATGGATGGAGGTCTGGGTGTTCACCTTCCCTTTAACTCCTGCTGGGCAGCGAGGCCACCCCCAGGAACAAGGGCGAAGAAGTAACAGGGGCCTGCCCGCCTCCCTTTCTGGCCTTACTAACCCATCTCTCGAATCTCTCCCCACACTGTCCAACTCCATTTTTAATACGTGAAACTCATTCAAGTTTCAGATCCACGCACTTCAGAGTACTGTCAGCCAAAACATGCCACGCTGGCCTAAGGATTATCTTAAACTGAAGGCCATTTTTTAAAAGCAGACGTAAAAAAACTCTCCATCCTCCTTCTTCCAAGAAGGCAGGAGCTTCTGAAGTAACCACTAAGGACACGCTAGATGCTCATCAGCCCAGAGGTGGCGTGGGAAGAATGTGTAATGACTTGTGCTTAAAAAATCCTCCTTTTTCATGAGTTTCCCCGTCTATCTACATTTCCTCCATCTGTCACTGCTCAGGATCCAAAGTTCCTTTCCTCTGTGTTGTCCCTCTTCTACAAATTTATTGCTCTTCTGTCAAGAAGCAACATACTCCCCAAGTTCTAATCACACCTTGCAGTTACCCATCACTAGGCACGTACAAGCTGTGTATATGTGCGATGCACAGATTAACAAACTTGCTTGTTTGCCTCTTGTTAAGCTGTGTTTTGTCAGGTCCCGAACAATGAAACTGACATGGGCAGAGGAAAAAGAACAATTTTTGTTCCTCCCCTATAGCACCAGCCACCAACCGTGGTCACAAACCATCCAGAGCCCCGCAAGGATGTCTTCTCACTAATACACAAACTCCTTAAGTAAGCATTTATCCTGCCTTGATCAGAAGAAAGTGGAAAGATGGACATAGGAGATCACCATTTTATTGAGATTCAAATACACTGAAATGCAGGGTTATCGAAGGATAACCTAATGCCATCAGGGGAAAGGCTGCTGGCAAACAAGATACTCATGTGGTGCTATCATCTCAGTCAACATGTTTCCTGCTGAGGCAAAAAGGAAACGGCCCCTGTACCTGAAGGATGAGCAGTATCACCTCCCCACAGCTCGGCTGGAGGCACACAGATCACTCAGGAAGTGTGGGCCCAAAAGGGTTTCACTCGCATCTAATCATCCGTCTAGCCTCCAATTCACAGCAAATATGACAGAAAACAAGTCAACGAGAAAACAGACACACGGAAAGCTCGTGACACTCAAGGACAGAAGATGCTGGCACTTGGCTCTGTCTCCTCAACAGACGTCGTCCAACAAAACAAAACAAGCCAAAAAGCATAAACAAAACGACAGGAAGTCCATTCTAGATCTTAGAAGACTGAGGTATATAATCCCAGATGCAACGCTGGCTAGAGGGAAAAACAGCTGGGAAAAACAGCTGCAAGAGCACTTGGAGAGAAAGCAGGGAAAGAATGTGACCGTGTGTTAGATGGCGTCAGGAAACTGCTTTCCTAGTCTTGAGAATAGCCTTGTCTTCAGACGCTGCACACTGAAACACAGACTCAAGACATCTGCAATATGTCTTCAAAGGCAAAATAGGATAGCGAATATGGCAAATAGAGGATATCAGATAGGTAACTCAAAGGTAGCCAAAGAGAGGAGAGAGCGATAATCCTGACAAAATGTCCAGGATTGATGACCCTAAATGGTGGGAGAACAGGATTCACTGCACTCTTCTCAAACTTCCTAGTGTGTCTGAAAACTACTTCCCTCGCCGTTGCCTACTCCATCCCCATCCACAAGTGTCATGGCTGATCCCTGCTGGATCCCAGAGCAGCTCACCCGTCTGGACTAATCTACAACACCTTCTGAGGCAGATTGTAAGTCTATGGGGAATATTTAGGAACAAGGAAGCCTCCCAAGGCCCCGCTGAGAAACAGGAGTACAAGTCCCTTAGTACTTGGGGATGACGAGGGACTCATCAGAGGGGCTTGGGGCAGCAACCCACCTCACCCAGAGGGTTACAGGAAAATTCTTGCAAATTGTCTTGCCTCTGGCAACTTCAAACTTACTCTAGGTAGTCACTAGTGAAACGTTCATTGCTGAGCACAGAACTCTGATGTGAAGGGTGAAATCTAGTGCGGGCGTCCCTGGTGCTTCCCCTGGGCTGCTCACTGAATCTTCCCAACAGTGCTATACAGTAGGTCCCAACATTTCCTTTATTCCCCAACAGAGACGCTGAGTCCTGGATCCATGAAGTACCTTGTCCCAACTACCCTCCCCAGAGTCCACACCCAGCCCTCCCGTCCACCCTCAAGTTGAAGATGACGGTGGGGAAGGACATAAACATCATCACCTTGCCCAGAGCCAGCCTGGATAGGCCTCACTGGACCACTGGTGCACCGTTGGTAGCTGAAGTGTGAGCAGAGGAAGCGGGCCACCAGCAAGGCCACCTCCCCACCTGGTGAGGGCTGAACTGTGTTTCCGTGCAATCGAGGAACACCAACATCTGCACTCACACAGTGTCACCCACCGCCCAGCCAACTCGAATGGTCTCTGAGAAGTGAGACAAAAGCAGCCCTTCCAAGGGCAATAAGCGCATGAGTTTATCCCTGAAGGGCTGCACTCCATGGAATGGAACGCCTGGTGTTTCTCTGGTATGACCACCCAAGCAGGAGTAGCAGGTGGGGGGAGACCTGGGCCTGGCTCCTCCGTGTCAGCTCTGACCCTGAGCAGGGCGCTGAACCTCTGCAAGCCTCAGGTTCCTCCTCTCTGACCATTTAGATGGATGGACGGAAAGACAGAGATGACACTATCCCTCCTCCCCTCTGCACAGACACAAGCCAACAGGTGACACAACAAAAGGTTATCCAGCTTCAACCCATCTAAGCGGTCAAATCTGGGACACAGGAGGGAAAAGTGACGGGGTTTTTCTTACGTTTTCTGACACACATGGTCCTTTCACGTTCAGAGACACACAGGGTCCGATGGCTCCCGCAACCTTCAGCTCCCTTGAGGTCTGAGACAGAATTACACAAGAGCACACAGTTAACAACCACTAAGAACCACCCTCTTACAAAGGACACAACTAAAACTTAGAGGAAGAAATGGCAGGGTTATCACTTCACCCAGAGAAAACCCTACAGGGATTCTAGTACACAAAAGCTGGTACATGGTTCTCCATGGCTTCTGTGAACTGACCAGAATTTTAATAAAACCCTCCTTGAGAAGCAGCGTATCTTTGTTCCAAAGATGATGCCACATGTCCTGCTTTCTCAAAGTCGAAATGATTGTGCACACAGAGGACAGCAATTCCACCAATAATACTATGTTCTTCTCCAATGCCACGAACCTGCTGTAATTAGTTACAACTGTCAATCAGCAAACATGCTGTCTTGAGTATCTTTAAATATACTTGATTCATGGACTCTGACATAATGACAAGGCCAACACAGTCAGATTTTTAAATCTGAATTCATTTCAGCAAAGTCCATTCTTCATCTATTTAAATAAACCTCAAACATTTGATAATGTTGTTTGAAGTTTAACCCAGATGATTTATTCATTATCGCCAATTCGCAAAGTAATATTTACCATCGTTATTTTCTAATGGTCAGTTTGACTGTTTTCTCAAGGGTACTAAGGATCAAGGGTATAGGTCTACAGTCCCTGCGTGGAAAATAAAAAGCCATACTCATGATGTCAGCCTATTTAAGAGCACTCTGGTCGGTCTGCAGGCAGGTGTTAAGCACAAATCAGTGGCTGAGTGGGTGCTCAGCCTACCACCCATAATCTAAGGCCTGCTGTCCTAGGGCAGGTCAGAACCTGCGAGGAGAGCAGACGACTCATGTTTCAAACACTGATAAAAACAGAGGTCATTCTTGAGAAGCAAAGTGATCAGGGACGGTGGGATTACTTTGCTGGGAACTCCTTATCTTTAAGTGCCCATGTTCTGGGGGGTGAAGTTTCCCCAAGGCCAACTACTAAATAAGTAGGAACACTATTCTTCCCTTAAATCTTTAGAAATCTATTGTACCTTTACTTCCAAAGTACCACCAAATGCCATTCGGAAATTGCCATTAAAATCTTTACTGAAAATTCTTTGGAATGTCTGCTTGAAGAGAGAAGTGTTGAAAGAATCTCCCATCACCATGTAGCCTCTAGGAAGAAAAAAAGGAAAAAGAAAGTGACCCTTTAGAATGACTGAAAGCCATTCAGAGGCTTCCTGGGTATTGACAAACAATTAATTTAGAGAAGACAGAAAAAAGCAAGCATGTCCATAAAGGTGCTACTGACAATATATTGCTTGCTAATGGTAACAGCCAGTTCAAGCTGTACTCAGGAAAGACACTATTTTTAAAACATGAAACAGAATTCTTTATAACAGCTCTTGTATCTTGATCACAATAGCAGTTATATAAACCTACAAGAGATGACAAATACCTTACAGAAGTAGACATACACAGAGATTTTAAAAATGAGTGCATGTAAACACTGGTGAGAGCCAAGTCCAGTCCATAATGGAGTTAACCGTATAGACTAAGTCAAGTTTCCTGGTTGTGACATTGTGCTGTATCTATAAAAGATGCCACCGCCGGGCTCCAAAATCACTGCACATGGTGACTACAGCCATGAAATTAAAAGACGCTTACTCCTTGGAAGGAAAGTTATGACCAACCTAGAAAGCATATTAAAAGGCAGAGACATTACTTTGCCAACACAGGTCCGTCTAGTCAAGGGTATGGTTTCCAGTAGTCATGTATGGATTTGGGAGTTGGACTATAATGAAAGCTGAGTGCCAAAGAATTGATGCTTTTGAACTGTGGTGTTGGAGAAGACTTCTGAGAGTCCCTTGGACTGCAAGGAGATCCAACCAGTCCTATGTATGGATCAGTCCTGGATGTTCACTGGAAGGACTGATGCTGCAGCTGAAACTCCAATACTTTTACCACCTGATGCAAAGAACTGACTCATTGGAAAAGACCCTGATGCTGGGAAAGATTGAAGGCGGGAGGAGAAGGGGACGACAGAGGATGAGATGGTTGGATGGCATCACCAACTCAATGGACATGAGTTTGGGTGAACTCCAGGAGTTGGTGATGGACAGGAAGCCCTGGAGTGCTACAGACCATGGGGTGGCAAAGAGTCGAACACGACTGAGCAACTGAACTGAACCACTGGGAACTGCTGGATGAAAAGTACGGACAGATCTCTTTGTACTATGTTTGCAATTCCTTGTGAATCTTAATTACTTCAATTAAAAAGTTAAAACAAAAATAATACAATCATCAGCTGCGTATGCTCAGCCACACCTGGAACATGCAGACGTTCTCAAACCCTGCACATCAGAAACGCTCGGCAACTTTAAATATGCTGATACCCAGGCCATGCCCTGTGCTAATTAAATCCAACTTTAGGAACAGGACTCAAATCAAGAGTAGCTTTTAATGTTCGCAGGTGATTCTGACGTGCAGCAGCTTCAGACCAGCACTACATGTCTGTGGATCTCACCAAAAATCCCCAGAGAGCTTGTTAAAACCAACCACCAGGCTGGAGCCTCAGCCTCTGATTCAGAAGGTCTGGGGTGAGGCCCAAGTGTGCACATTTCTAATCAGGTCCTATGGAGCTCTGAGGCGGTTGGTTGGGCCTCATCCTGCTTTGAGGACCACACCTCCACAATGCCATCCACCTGAGGTGAGGACTTGTGCTCTCAACCCACCCCTCACTGCACCCTCCAGGCTGTCAGGAAGTGTGGTTGCTAAGCCAGGGAGGGGCTCCTAGTTTCTCTGGCATTCAGACCTATTCCCTACCCTTCTCACAAGAAGTGCTAAAGGCCACACATTTCATGCTTGCCATCTTACCCGGGTGTCTGAACAACTCTAAGAAATGAAGCTCCTCTGAAACGACAGGTTCCTAGGGAAGCCTGACCTCCTTCTGATCATAGCTTCTTCCTCCGAGAGGTGCACCACCCTCCCCAGCCCATAAACCGGAGCCTGGAGCCAAACAAATGCTCGTGTGAGCCAGCCTGGGCCCTCCCCACAGTTCCACCCCTCATTTCTCTTTCCTTAGAACCACCACTCTCAAGCAGACGATACTATGGACAAGCAGCTTCTCACTTCCAGCCTGAGGCTCTGGAGAGCTTTTATTAATTTACTGTGATCCCACTGCCCTAATGGTCTTGTGTTTTTCAAGAAACTTTTCTATAATTTTCAAAACACTGAAGGCTCCTTCATTGTGGACAATAATAATCACTGAAGTATGTTCTGATAAACTAACACAGCCAGCTGACTGGGGTCACAGCTGATTTTTCAGACAAGGCCAAGGAACACACCTTCTGCCAGCAAGCTTACAAGGTTTGGGGCGTGGGGGGGGGGGGGGGGGGGTGTGGGTAGTGGCAGTAAATTCTGCTGCTGCTGCTGCTAAGTCATTTCAGTCGTGTCCGACTCTGTGCAACTCCAGAGACGGCAGCCCACCAGGCTCCCCTGTCCCTGGGATTATCCAGGCAAGAATACTGGAGTGGGTTGCCATTTCCTTCTGCAATGCATGAAAGCGAAAAGTGAAAGTGAAGTCGCTCAGTCGTGTCTGACTCTTAGCGACCCCATGGACTGCAGCCTACCAGGCTCCTCCGTCCATGGGATTTCTCCAGGCAAGAGTTCTGGAGTGGGTTGCCATTGCCTTCTCTGAGTAAATTCTGAGTTACCTCCAACAGGCCAACAGCAATGGACAAGGCAACACCAGTGGATCGCAAAGGCCTCTTCCCCTGAGGCACAGGCCACGGGTCCCTCTGTAGTTCCCCAAGGAGATCAGTTAGGTTCATGTCAATCTTGTGAATGGGCTGCAGAAACCTGCATGATTTTGAATGGACACATCAAATCTGATTTAATAAAGTACTCTGGTCCTCGGCCCACGCAACACATAGCTACTGCTCTTCAAAACGCGTATCAGGGTAGAAAAAACTTGCAGTTATTTTTTCTTCAAAGTTGTCTCTAACTACAAACACAAAAAACTCAAAGCAATTTTATACAGGACAATCTCTTAAAGCCTAACATATAATAATTCTCACATGTAGTGTGGAAAGAAAATCAATTTCAAACAGGAGCAAATCAGTTTAATTCAAGTTTAAGTGGCCAAAAAAAACCCCCAAAAAACCAACCCTAAAGACATGCTTAACAGGAACTCAGTTCACGTAAGGTTCACAAGCAGGGATCATCGATCGTTCTGAAGACTCTCTCTCTGTTTCTCTTAAACACTTGGAGTCATCAGGGAGAAACACCAGTTTCTTAGAGAAGAGGCTGTAACCATCACCTTATGCTGGCCGACTGTTAACCCAGCCCTTGGCCGTTCTAGGAGTAAAGCAGGCCACGTGAACTAAGTGCCCAGTCTCCGGTTTGTCTCAGGACACTCAACAGAAGCCTTTTCAGTGTCCCCAGCTTTACAAAATGGGGGAGTTCCCTAGTGGCCTAGTGATTAGGATTCTGGGCTTTCACTGTTGCAGCCTGGGTTCAATATCTGGTTGGGGAACTGAGGTCCTGAAAGTTGCAGTGCTGTCAAAATTAAAAAAAGAAAAAAAGGACAACAGCCACGTGTCTAAGAAGAGGGGAATGACTGTGTGCAGTGCTCTCATAACCTCCTTGGTGATACAACTCTAAAAGGAAAAGCATCCTGAGCAAAACTGCCCCAGGATATATGCGTATGTATATATTTATATAGATTATCTATAAATTTTAAACATATACTGATGTATTATGCTTATTATTAAACATTAAATATTGATTAGGCTTAATCTTTTTTTCCCCTTTAAAATTAAAATACAAAGCCCTCTCACTGTGCCCCATCCATGGGGCCAGGCTCACCTGCTGGACACGGATGGGCGCTCCTGCGGCTGAGCTGGGCGTGTTGGCTGCACAGGCATCGCAGGCTTGGTCAGGCCCAGCATGTCCTACACAAACCAGAAAGACGCATTTCTCATAACACGACAAGAGAATGGCTCCTATTTTTTTCCTTTTTCTTAATGAAACTTTAAGAACTATCCCTGTTCCTGCCTGAGGACAAGCCGCACACTGACCTGGATCTGCTTGGCAGTGAGGTCCTTCGTCCCCCGGAAGACGTAACTCTTGGAGATCCCCTCGCAGCTGAGTTCGTGAACCTGTACCATCCTCCCAAATGTGATCAAACCCACCAGTGCATCTGGAGGGAGGAGGCTAAGGGACATCTGCAGGGATTCCTTGAGCGCTTGGAGGTCATCTTCCTCCAGACACGTGTCCACCACATACAGGAAGATCAGAGGGGATGGGGCACCTCGCTGGATGCGGAGAAAAATGGCATAATAGTGTACAGACAGACGTGATCTGCTCTTTTTAAAACAAAACAGGTATGTATTAAATAACAGCTCTTTATTTACACTTGTCAGGGATAAGAACATCGAAACAAACCTCTACTTATCTCATTAAAAGACACGTTTTATCAAAACCAGCTAGACACAAAGACTATTTGTTTCCAACAATTTATTCCACATTTTGAATGCCAGGCCTTGCTCCAGGTCCTGCAATACATCAGTGGACCAAAAGGCCAGAGATCCCTAACTGCCTGAGAAGCTAACTTTCGGGAACAGAGAAGAGGGGCGGGATTGTGCAGGTGGGGCGGGGTCGGGCATACACTGAGCAGTCAAGGATCCATGGGCCTTGCAGCTGTAAATCGTCCATGTAGGCAAGAGACACAGAAGACAGTATTTCAAAAGAAACTCAATACTTAACACTGCTCCTTAAACGCATGACAATTACCTGTATCACGTACTCAATTGTAGAAAACTGGGGCATCAATTCAGCAGGCTGGTTCACCTCAGATATGCCTGCGTAAGCTGGAGGAAACTGTAGAGAACAAGACAGCAATGTTTCATGATGGCTGAAAGTTACACTATGTCTTCTATCTTCCATTTATAAAAAGAGTAATAGTTTAATGACCAGGTATTTATTCTGAAAGTACAAAATGTAGAACATGTTACTAAAATACAAAAATCTATTAACACTGCCCTATATCTGTATCACACTGGAACTTTTTTTTAAATGCAGTTTTCGGATATGCTGTAACTTCTAAATAAATGATTAAAGACACACTATTAAAAACTATTTCCTAATTGTTGCCTATAAATAAAGGGCTGAGATTTTAGCTGTCTTATCAATTATCTAAGCAGAATCTAAAGCTTTTATTTAGGTTTATTATTCTAGCTGTGATCAATAAAGTAATACATGTTCACTGTAGAAAACCTGGCAAGTAGAAGAAATTTCATGGACAGAGGAGCCTGACAGGCTACAGCCCACTGGGTTGCAAAAGTCATACATGACTGAGCAAACTGAATAAGAAAAATGTTAAAAAAAAAAAAAAAAGAAACACCTCCCCCCCCGCAACACCCACACCCACACCCACTCCCACCACCTGAAGGAGCCTGTCAACATCTCGGCTTACTTCCTTCCACACTTGTTCTTCTTAAGCACAGCTGAGATCATCTTGTATGCACAATTTTGCAACCTGCCTTTTGGTGCTTAACATAATGTCATAGGTGTCTTCTTTTTTCTCTGCAAACATTTTAGATTCGTAGCTTGTGTGTTGCTTTTCCTTTCCCCCAAGTTAAAAATTGAGGTATGATGCCGTACATACCAATTTTACCATCTTTTTGAGTGTACAATTCAGAGGTCTTAAATATACTCATAACATTGCACAACCATCTCCAACATCCATCCCCAGAACTTTTCTCATCTTGCAAAACTGAAACTCTGAACCTGTTAAACAATCTCCGCTTCATTCCCATCCAGCCCCTGGCACCCACCTCTCCACTTTCTGTCTCTATGAATCTGATTACTCCAAGTACCTCATTTAAGGGGGATCATATATGTTTGTCTTTTTAGGACTGGCTTATTTCACTCAGTAATATCGGTAAAGCTTAACTACATTGTAGCATAAGTCAGAACATTCTTGCATCTTAAGGCTGATTACTATTTCACTGAATACATGACACTTGCTTACCCATTCATCTGGCAGCAGATACTGAAGTCAGGTGAAATGTTTAGCTACTGTGAATAATATCACTATGAATAGGAATGTGTATGTACAAGATTCTGCTTTCAGTTCTTTTGGGTATATATCCAGAGGTGGGAATGCTGGATCATTTGGTAAACATCACTAATGATTAGTGATGATGAGCACCTTTTTATGTGTTTATTGGCCATGCGTCTATCATCTTTGGAGAAATTACATCTTTAAGTCCTTTGGCCATTTCTGAACTAGGCTTCCCTGTTGTTGACTATTACGAGTTTTTAAATATTCTGCATATTAATCCCTTAGACATATGATTTGCAAATACTTTCACTCACTGTATGAGCTGGCTTTTACTCTGTTGACACTGTCTTTTTGATCCAGTAGAATTTTCACAATTAATAAAATTAAATGGACATCAATTCTGAGTATAATAGGGTGTAGGAATGTTTTTAAGACTTGCATATACTTCTGAATCGCCCATGGAATCTTGAATGGTGGGACTTCCCTTGTGATCCAGTGGCTAAGACTCCATGTTCCCAATGCAGGGGGCCTGGGTTCAATCCCTGATCAGGGAACTAGATCCCACATGCTGCAACTAAAGATTCTGAATGCTGCAATGAAGATCTCATGTGCCTCAGTTAAGACCCAGCATACCCAAAATGAATATTTAAAAAAAAATCTTGAATGGTACCTGCTTCTATTCCCAAGTTTATACTCAGTTATCAACTGCAGGCTGGTCCTTTGTCACTGGACTCAGTGTGCACTTAGCATGAGACTCTTAATTATAATTATGATCAAATTAAGAATAAGTAGATTATTAGTATCTTTAAGATCTACTAGAACAGTATATATTACGATGAGCATAATTAATTATTTGCTAACTGCTTTTCCAAGGTATAGTTTGTATACCATAAAATTCACCCATTTTAAATGCACAATTCAGTGATTTTTAGTAAATGCACACAGAACTGTGCAAAAATCATCATAATCCACTTTTAGAACATTTTCTTCATAGGCACAGTTCATGTCAAAGAGAAGTCTCTCTCATCATTTGGAAGCTCTAAGCTTAATAGCTTAAAAATGCTTAAATCAAAACAAGATAAATACTGATATTTGACCCTAAAAGTTAGAAGGGTCAGAAAATGAAAATCCAATATCCAATTAAAATAAACTGAAGTCAAATGTAATATAAGCACCTTATCTGTTTTCTAGGGTAACATACTCAGTGCTTACAGGGAGCGTACTTAGAAAAAAAAAGAAAGGAATTCTGTCTTCTCCGCAGCAAACGACAAAGACTCAAATAAAGAAACGGAATGACCATTCAAAAGAAAAATCACGGATGTTTAACATTCAATGTTACCAGGAGACACCCAAATTCACCTCAATTTTTTCAGCGTAGGACAACGAACTGAAACACAGGGAATACTTTTAAAAAATTATATTCACATACCTGATTTCTCTGGAAACAGAAATTACAGGCCCAAAGCTTTGCTCGATAATCAACCTGACTGTGAGAAAAAATAAAATATTACATCCAGGTACTATTTTCATTTTGAACACAGTACTGAGTGGGGGATTTTTGTAGAAACGAACACGGCATTAATACGTCTTTGGTCAATAATGTGTTTTAAGCTAGAAACCATTTATGTGTAAACTTCAAGTTCAGTTAATCTCAGAGATGTGTATTCCTATGTGGGTGCATCAATGGATGAAGGCACAAAACACCTTCTCTGCAGCTCGAGTTCTGGCTGTTGAGGACACAGAAAGGCTCCCTCAAGCAGCAACAATGAATGGCTACTAAACTCTTTTTTCTCTTTTCTGACTTCCTAGATAATATTTATAAGTTCATGAGCTATAAAATTTATTCGTTACTTCCTATGGCCCTGTTATTTAAACAGTCTTAATTATTTTCCTAACATCTTTACTGTTCGGATATGTGAAACTAGTAAATTTTAGTACTAAAAAGTACATTTCACACAGGAAAAACTCCTCAGACTTGAACATTTAGTTCACTTGAAGAAGTTGGGTAGGAATGCTTCTGGGTTGATACACTTCCTAAAACTTGTTGCTTGCCCCCTGCTTTCTACATTTAGAAAATTAACATCAGTAGCTATTATTTTAAAAGAGCAGCAGCATCTTATACACAGGCATGTCAAGTAAAAGCAAGGAGAATGAAGTAAAAAAAAGTTCCCTTATATAAAAATTTTATCCTTTAAAGAGTATTTATGACACTCTTCATTTGTTTACAAATTCTTTCAAAGAGTGCC
Source organism: Okapia johnstoni (assembly GCA_024291935.2). Taxonomy (NCBI): domain Eukaryota; kingdom Metazoa; phylum Chordata; class Mammalia; order Artiodactyla; family Giraffidae; genus Okapia; species Okapia johnstoni. The sequence continues at coordinate 30,347,001 of CM044324.1, forward strand.
CACATTTAAGAGAATGATCACAGGTCACTATTCCAGGCTCAAAAAAGTTACACTTAACAATAAAATCTTTCAAGAGCTCAAATTTCTTCTGCCTATTACTTTTTCCTGGCGTACAGGATCACCATACCAGGTAAGTGCGACAAAACTGTCTAAAGCATTTGGATTTTTCTGGAAAAAGCTTTAAAGACACAAATAAAATCAACGGTTAAACCAAAAATAAACTGCAAACCAGAAGGGAAAAACAACTACCAATCCTTTCCCTCTACCTCACCCCGTAAGTTCTAATTCTATCTGGAGTTAGCAGGCCAGGGGGATTCCCAAAAGCACTCATTACCTAAGTATCTCAATATTCACTACTCATCTCAGACCTGACATCTTGCCCAAATGAATTACTTTTATGAGAATCACGTAAACGTTAAGAATTTATTGTAGTCATCCTTTTTACTAGTTTTTAAAAGAGTTCATACCAAAGTGGATTGAGAATGGCTTTGCAAGTTGGCCTGCTGCAGAGCACAGGTTCATACTGCACAGGAGGCAGGTCTGGACGTTCTTTTAAAGGAGTGAGAAGACAAGCCAAGGGAACAACCATTCTTGTAGCCTCGAGTCTGCTGGAAGGCCATACATTCCAACTAAAACGCACACCATCGCGTTCTTCATTCTGCTGAATGAACTCCAGGTATGTGGCCATTGTCTAAAAAAAAAACTACAAATAAACCCTTAATTATATGTGAAATCCCCAACTGAACTTTAAAAAAAAAGATGATCAACATTCTTTAAACACTTAAGTCTAGAAGAACTTGTCACTGGAGGATGCCAACGTCTCACTACTCTCTGACCACCAAAGGTCAGTTAACTTTACAGCTACCTTTCCTGTTCCTTTCTCAAATCCCCGTTTTTAGCACTTAAAAAAAATAAAAGGGGCAGATTTACAATCACTTGGTCATCTCTAAGCTGCATGCAGTTGAGTAAGAGTCATTTAAATCTCCTCAAACAGCACATTACCATTTCAGCCAAGCAGATTTCAATCCCGTGTTCAAGCTCTGTTTCAGAAGCTGGCTACCTTCCTCCCTGACCCCCTTTCCTCCTGACTCTATTTGAGTAAAACACTGTATTAAAATTTACATTCCAAGTGATCTTGGTTTTGTGCCCTTTTCCCTCTTTCCATTATTAACTACAGAGAAAAGACCTAGATATTGATGCTCGAATGCTATTCATGGAGTGAACAGCCCCCAGTTCTTACCCAAAGTACTTCTTGGAATCACGGGAATTAAAGGCCAGCGGACTACGACACTACATACGCACCTCACCAGCACCTATCCTCTCACCAGTCACTTATGCTCATGCCTTGAAAGATTCCAATTAATAAAACAGCCATTCAAATTAAGTACATTTTCCAAACCCAGATAATGCCAGTTCCCCTGAGTGCTCTATACATCCTGTTTACATACTAAAATCTAAACTAACGTACAGTTCAGCTTTAGGTAGGATTCAAGGGAACAAAAAGCTTAACAATGGGAAAAAAGGCAAATTAAGGAATCAATTGCATAAGTGGCCTCTAGTGCTCACTTATGCAATGCTAAATAATGACGGTCTCCAACTATTTTAAGATGTACTATATGTTAATAATTTGGACGAAGAGAATAATATTATAAATGTGAACGAATCAATTACTCTGCTATACACAACACAGACCATACAAATTTCAAATGTCTGTTCCAATTAAACCCCTAAGGCATCTGTTATTTCTGGCAAAAGTGGGAAACTGAGGCACTGTATACACAACAAACACTTCCGCAGCTTCCTGGGCAGCAAAAGGTAATTTAGGTGGCAAAGAAAGCACTCTCGGCAAGCACCGCAGCAGCCTTCATTAAGTGACCATTTCCTTCTCAAAACATTTCATTATTATAGGTACTACATCTCCATCCTATGTCCCCAGGCATCTACATATTAAAACCTGCACTGTCCATTTCCCACTGCCTCTCTTCCCCTCACTCTTTCAAGAGAATGGATTCTTAACTGTAGGCTCACAGCCAACAAGGAACTTCACCAGGTCAATAAATCCTCTGAAACTACATGCAAAACTGTGTGCATGAGCCAACAGTGATTTTCTTAGACACGAGTCGACCACTACCACCGTATTTTCAAAGGGGAAAAGTTTCAGAATGGGTTAATAGCTGAACGGATGAATTATGAACAAGTAAAACTGTACAGATCCTGTATATGCAAATACCAAAAAAAAAAAAATCTTTACCATTCATTCCACCTTAAGGGCATGACTTTTCAGGAAGCAGCTGAGGCTAAGCAAGGAGTCCGAACACCTAGGTTCTTAGCTCCGGCTCCGTTACGAAGCGTAAATCATTTAACCTAATTCTAGAGTTCCTCAACTTTAAAATGGACGTTGGATCCTTCCGGGCCCCCCTCCCCCAAGTCCGAGGGATCGTGATCCAAAAGCCAGCCCGCCGCCCCAGATGGCGGGGACCGCGCCACTCTCAACAAACCCTTGGGTCACCGATCCCTTCAGCTCCTAAACCTGCCGGGAAAAGGCCTCGCCCCAGGAGCAACCTACCGCCCTCAGCAGAGACTCTTGTCACAGCCCTCGGCCTCTCATCACCTGTGCTGCCCGCTCACCTGGCCAGAGAAGCACACCTGGACGCAGCCTTCCAAAACCACAGCTGCTAGAAGCCGGGATCCGGCTCCCACCACCAAGTCCACCTCAGCTCTAAGCCGATTGGTCAGCACCCTTGTGCGTCACTCCACGGAGCCGTCCGCTGGCCAACCAAACAGGGCCTGGGGTCGGGCGAGAGGAAGGAAGACAATCAGACAGGCTGCGCCGCCATATTGGAAGAGGGCAAGCCAGACGCGCTTCGCGCCTCAAAATCACAATTCCTCAGAATACACGTTTTCCCACGTTCACCTCTAAACTTTTCTGCCGTACGGAACACCGGCTCCTACAGAACTGTTTTCTAGGCGCAACCAGGGCGCCTCAGGAGCTCGCCACCGTCCAATAAGACGTCCGCTCGCTTCAGTGGGAAGTCCCCCTCATCGCCTTAGTTACCGGGAAGCGAGAACGATGACGTCCGGTCCCGGAAGAGGGCGGGGCTCCTCGCAGAGGGAACTGAAATTGGACGGAAGGAGGTGTCGGCACGCACGAGGGGGCGGAGCTAAAGGAGCGTAGAGTGCGTGCGCGCAGGAGCCTTGTTGGTGAACAAGTGTATAATCACGGGTGTTTTTTGTCCTGTGGGTGTTTCTGCCCTGGTTTACGCAGGTGCATTCCGGCTTTTTGCGGAGCCTGGCATTAGTGAACAGTTATCTATCCGTGTCATCCTTCCATGAGAAGGTGAATAATTGGGAGCTGTCGTAGTCAAGCATTTTAAGAGATTAACGAAACTCCTGTAACGGAATAGGACGCAACTTTCTACAACCACCACTACCGTTTTACACCCTCTAAGTGGCAAAACGGAGCGCGTTTGATAATCTAATTCAGAGATTCCGCCTCTGTGTAGCATATCAGTTCAATTCAGTCTCTCAGTCATGTCCGACTCTTTGCGACCCCATGAGCCACAGCACACCAGGCCTCCCTGTCCATCACCAACTCCGGGAGTCCACCCAAACTCATGTCAATTGAGTAGGTGATGCCATCCAACCTTCTCATCCTCTGTCGTCCCCTCTCCTCCTGCCCTCAATCTTTCCCAGCATCAGGGTCTTTTCAAATGAGTCAGCTCTTCACCTCAGGTGGCCAAAGTACTGGAGTTTCAGCTTCAACATCAGTCCTTCCAATGAACACACAGGACTGATCTCCTTTAGGATGGATTGGTTGGATCTCCTTGCAGTCCAAGGGACTCTCAAGAGGCTTCTCCAACACCACAGTTCAAAAGCATCAATTCTTCTGCGCTCAGCTTTCTTTATAGTCCAACTCTCACATCCTTACATGCTGGTGCTGCTGCTGCTGCTAAGTCACTTCAGTCGTGTCCGACTCTGTGCGACCCCATAGACGGCAGCCCACCAGGCTCCGCCGTCCCTGGGATTCTCCAGGCAAGAATACTGGAGTGGGTTGCCATTTCCTTCTCCAGTGCATGAAAGGTAAAAGTGAAAGTGAAGTCGCTCAGTCGTCCGACTCTTAGCGACCCCATGGACTGTAGCCTACCAGGCTCCTCCGTCCGTGGGATTTTCCAGGCAAGAGTACTGGAATGGGGTGCCATTGCCTTCTCCATCCATACATGACCACTGGAAAAACCATAGCCTTGACTAGACGGACCTTTGTTGGCAAAGTGATGTCTCTGCTGTTTAATATGCTGTCTAGGTTGGTCATAACTTTCCTTCCCAGGAGTAAGCATCTTTTTAATTTCATGACTGCAATCACCATCTGCAGTGATTTTGGAGCCCAGAAAAATAAAGTCAGCCACTGTTTCCACTGTTTCCCCATCTATTTGCCATGAAGTGATGGGACCAGATGCCATGATCTTAGTTTTCTAAATGTTGAGCTTGAAGCCAACTTTTTCGCTCTCCCCTTTCACTTTCATCTAGAGACCCTTTAGTTCTTCACTTTCTGCCATAAGGGTGGTGTCATCTGCATACCTGAGGTTATTGATATCTCTCCCAGCAATCTTGATTCCAGCTTGTGCTTCTTCCAGCCCAGAGTTTCTCATGATATACTCTCTGCATATAAGTTAAATAAGCAGGGTGACAATATACAGCCTTGAGGTACTCCTTTTCCTATTTGGAACCAGTCTGTTGTTCCATGTCCAGTTCTAACTGTTGCTTCCTGACCTGCACACAGATGTCTCAGGAGGCAGGTCAGGTGGTCTGGTATTCCCATCTCTTTCAGAATTTTCAACAGTTTATTGTGATCCACACAGTCAAAGGCTTTGGCATAGTCAATAAAGCAGAAATAGATGTTTTTCTGGAACCCTCTTGCTTTTTCAATGATCCAGCGGATGTTGGCAATTTGAGCTCTGGTTCCTCTGCCTTTTCTAAAACCAGCTTGAACATCTGGCACATAAGAATAAGCAAAATTATATAAATTTAAAACTATTCTTAGATCATAGCAAGGCGTCCGAGAGTTAATTAGCTCAAGTTAGTTCAGTTAGGTTCAGTCGCTCAGTCGTGTCTGACACTTTGCGACCCCATGGACTGCAGCACACCAGGCCTCCCTGTCCATCACCAACTCCCAGAATTTATCCAAACTCATGTCCATTGAGTCGATGATGCCATCCAACCATCTCATCCTCTGTTGTCCCCTTCTCCTCCCACCTTCAATCTTTCCGAGCATCAGGGTCTTTTCAAATGAGTCAGTTCTTCGCATCAGGTGACCAAAGTACTGGAGTTTCAGCTTCAACATCAGTCCTTCCAATGAACATCCAGGACTGATCTCCTTTAGGATGGACTGGTTGGATCTCCTTGCAGTCCAAGGGACTCTCAAGAGTCTTCTCCAACACTAAGTTAATACTAGTTGATGTACTGTGAAGTTACTGTTAATATGAAAATTTTCCAGGAATTCCCTCACCGTCCAATCGTTAGGACTCCCATGATCTCACTGCAGAGGGCCTGGATTCAGTTGCTGGTCGGGGAACTTAGCTCCCACAAGATACACAAATTCTATTCCTCTACGTAAGCCAATGAGAACAAAGCTCTTTTAAGAGATGTAGTAATTTAATTTCTTAGAACTCTCTAAAGTTAGTTTCAAAAAAAAAGTTGAATAATGGTTCAGTTTTATTGAACAAATTTACAATTTTCATGTTTCTAAAACATTATGTAAGAGTAATGTTAGGGTTTTTTAAAGTAATTAAACTGGTGTAACTTTAGGACATTCAAATCAATTATTCTCTGAGTAAGAAGGCACAATTAAGGTAATACACATTTGTATTATATTTTACAGTGCAAAAATTTTACCAAATCCAAGCTCATGCTGCTTGCCCACACAACAGGCTAATAAATAAGGAGACCAGTTGTTGGGGCAAAGAATAGCAACTTTATTCTGAGAGCCAGCAGACCAAGAAGACTGATTCCCACCAAGTTGAGGAGAGGATGTGTTGATTTCTTCTTTCCTGTACCCATTCACAGGTTGGGTCTGGTCAGGATGTTTCCTGTGAACTAAAGAAAGATATTTTAGCTTAACACACAGGCATGGGAGGCAGAGTTCCTAAACTGGGCCATTATGGACAATTTTAGGTTATAGACAACTTCCCTTTAGTGATTAACTTGAAGCAAGGGCAGTAGAATACAAAGTATAAAGTAAAAAAAACAAATCCAGTATCAAGTTACGTTTATTCTTTCCTTTTACAGAAAGACATAGCTGGGTTTTTTTTTTTAACCAAGCATTGGAAGACTATCATTTGCCAAAAATTTTCTTGAGTTATTTGAACCTGGATTCCCAGTACTAGAAATTTCTGTAAGAAGAATTTTTTTCAATCTGTCATATTTAAAGTATTAGAAATTTATTTATTTTAGGAATTTCCTTACTTTAGGAATAGTGAATTTTAGAAATAGTTGATTTATGTGACTGTGTAGTTGTCTTGATAAGTGTGGGAAGGAAGGAAATTTCCTCTGTTCTTCTAAGTTCGTCTGGCTGGCTGAAAAATTAAATCAACATGAGACATTAGCAGGAGAAAATGAAACAAAATTTTAATAACATGTATACATGGGAAAGACCAGGTTAACTAAGTAACTTATCAAAATGTTTGAAACCCTCACCTTAAAAACCATCCTCAACTAAAGACTAAAGAGGAAATTGAGGGTGGGGAGTGAGTTATCAGAGGTCACCAGGAAAAGCACAGTAAATAAGGGCAATGTGGTTGGGCAAATTAAACTCACTGCCTTCTTCATTCATAACTTTCTAGAGATGTGGTCATCCTCTTCCTAGTACAGGAAGGGAGACAACCTACAAATGGAGACTCTTCTTACAAATAAAAATGTTTCTTACAAAAGGATAATTCCTACTGGCTAAGAGTTTTTTCCAAGTCTGCTGTTTCTTAGAAAATAACCAGCTTAAAATAATTAATACAAGAGACATATTTGGGGGAGACAAATTCTATTCCCCTACGTAAGCCAATGAGAACAAAGCTCCTTCAAGAAATGTAGTAAGCTAATTTGTTAGAACTCTCTAAAGTTAGTAAACCATTTCACTCACAGCAAAAGGTGAAGACCTTTCTTTTTAAAAATATTTATTTATTTATTTATTTATTTCATGTTTGGTTGCACTAGGTCTTCATGCTATGCCCAGGCTTTCTCTAGTTGCAATGAATGTGGGCTATTCTCTAGTTGTGGGGCACAGGCTTCTCAGTTGCAGTGGTTTCTCTTGTTGCAGACCACAGGCTCTAGGTGCATGGGCTTCAGTAGTTGGGGCTGGCAGGCTCTAGAGCACAGGCTCAGTAGTTGTGGTGCACTGGCTCAGTTGCTCCGCACCACATGGAATCTTCCTGAGCCAGGGATTGAGCCCATGTGCCGTGCATTGGCAGGTGGGCTCTTATCCACTGAAATACCAGGGAAGTCCCAAGACCTTTCTTGGTTACAGCCATGAAGACATAGAGATGAACAGAATGTAAAACAAAGAAAGTTGTCTGCCATCCAGTTCTACAGGGATCGGTCATGAGCCACTGCAGCCTCTGACCTACAATACGCCCTGAGAAGAATTCAGTACAAAACCCAGGATGAAACATTAAGTGTTTTGGATGTACAGGCCCCTAGACAGGCTAGTGAACACAAGTTAATGTGCTTGATACACAGTTAGGCCAAACAATATCGAAACATCAGAGTCCGGAGTAGAGAAATGTTTATTGACGGCCATACAAGGTAATGAGTGGCTCATGCCCCCCTCAAAACCCAGAACTCCCCAAAGGGTTTCAGCAAAGCATTTTTCTTTTAAATAACTAGGCTTTGAGTCCTAATTCTTTTTTCCCCCATGCCCCTGCTGCTATTGACTGTTATTGGCTGATACTGACTATTCTACTAAGAACCATTTTGAAATTAGGAATCCTCAACTAATAAAACGGGTTATGTTCTGCTTTTAGGAGATGAAAACACATTTTCTATATAAATATTAGTAATTTTAGGTAAGAGATAACACATTCTCGCATACCACACTCAGTTTCAAATAAGAGGGGTTGGGGAGATTAGAGCGCTAGTGATTTACATCTGCTGGAACCCAGCAAGGTTTGCCCGTGCGTCCTTTGCAGCAGGTGGACCAGAGGCTCAAAGGGATACGCGCTTGCCACCCAGGAACTACAATTCCCAGAATGCCACGGGGCAGGCTCCCCGGTTGCTCAGGCTGGCCTGAGCACCACAGGTCTGCTGCACTCATGGCTGCTCCCTGCAAGGCGGTGATTGTCCCGGGGAACGGGGGCGAGGATGTGGCCACCCACGGGTGGTACGGCTGGGTGAAGAGGGAGCTGGAGCAGGTAGGAGACACGCCGCGCTGCGCTGGGAGGGTCGGCCTGCCGCCGCAGGGCTCTCCGCTCCTAACCCCTTCGTGCAAAGCCCTGCCGCCCTGTCTTAGACTGCAAGCAGGGCTGGAAGTTGGGCTGGTGAAGCAGGCTGGAGGGCTTCTCTGAGGCTTGAGTTCTAGCTTCACCTCTAGAGACTAGAGACCGCCTGCTCCCCGTATCTCCTGCAGGTTCAGCTAATTCTACCTGTCTCCTCTGCTCTCTGCTTCAGACTTTTAAATATTTTAATTCATAATGTTGATGTATACAAAGGATATACCTAACACGTGTGTTCATCATGAAGCACGATGTAATCAATACCTGAGAGTCCTGTCACCAAGCTGAAATCTAGAACCTTCCCAATACCTTCAGAGCCACCTGTATGTCCCTCCATCCCATTTCCCTGCCCTCTGAGCCAGTGAACCAGTGAAGTTGCTCAGTCATGTCCAGCTCTTTGCGATCCCATGGACCTTAGTCCACCAGGCTCCTCCATCCACGGAATAACCCAGGCAAGAGTACTGGAGTGGGTTGCCATTTCCTTCTTCAGGGGATCTTCCCGACCCAGGAATGGAACCCAGGTCTCCCACATTGCAGGCAGACGCTTTACCGTCTGGGCCACCAGGGAAGCCTGTCTGTTTTTAAATTTACTCCACTCGAAAGAAATTAATGTGCTTTTCAACCTATTTATTTATGCTTTAAACAATACATTGGTAAATTTGGCTTCTTTGTGAGCTTTTAAAAAATGGCATCTGTGTGTTGTTTTCTGCAGATTGAACTTTTTTTTTTTTTTAACTCTCGTGCGACCCCATAGCGACCCCACAGACTGCAGCCTACTAGGCTCCTCCGTCCATGGGATTTTCCAGGCAAGAGTACTGGAGTGGGATGCCATTGCCTTCTCCGCTTTCTGTGCTACATCTTACCTATTCCCTGGAGCATAGTCGGGTTGGCTCCAGGTGAGTTTGTCTAGAGCCCTCTGTCTACATATACACAAGTGGTGATAAGTGGAGATATGCAGATGCACATATAAAGAGATCTGCAGAGCTGGCTGGATAGAGAACTTCTGACAGCTGGCAGTTCATGAGAGACTGTTTGTTCATATTTAATCCTATAGCACTTAACCCACTTCATTTCATAATAGAAGCAAATACTTATTGAATTGATAAAGCTCATATTAGATGTCTCATTTCTTATTAGCCAAATACTAGTTGTAATTAAGTTCCTTATAATAGTTTTTTCTTTCTCCCTTGTATTGTAGATACCTGGTTTCCAGTGTTTGTCTAAAAACATGCCTGACCCAAGTAAGTTTTTTAAATGTATCTTTAAAAAGCCTCCTCTTGTTGGGTTTTGATCTTGCCATTTTCTGGTAGAGAAGCCGAAGGGAATACATACCTCAGGATGAATGATGGCAAGTATTTGGGGGAGGAGGGTACAAACTAAAAGACATGATAGAAAGTTCTAGGAGGAACAAGAAGAGCGCCCAGGGTTGGTAAAATTTAATTTTCACCTTTGTAAGTAACTTGATTTTCCCTTCTATAAGTCAAATATTTTCCGACAGAATTCATGGGTGTTTCATTTGAGGCAGAGATGTGACAAAAGTTACAGCATCTCTATGCGATCCTAATATTAGAAAATGTAACCTTGCCACTTTTGTTCTGAGCATGTCTGTGACTTGTCTCAGGAATTTCCTTCTTGGAAAGAAATAGTATATGTGGACGTGAACTTGAGAGACAATATTGTCAAGAGGATTTCTGTTTTTAAGTTGAAAAGTTTACATTAAAACTTCAGAGTTGTATTTTATTTTTTCTTTAGTATTTCCTTACAAGAACGTGGTAAAAAAATAAAAATAAAAACAAAATTATTTACCCAAACTACAGATTTGAGTCTTTCCAACAGCAACACAGAAAACTTTGGCTCTGTGAAAACAGCCCCATCCCCTGTTGGGGTCCTGCGGTTTACTGAGCAGTCCTGTGTTAGAAGAGTGGGCAGGACTGGACTAAGACTGCCCCTGTTGAGTGACAGACTCTTCCTTTCCTCTGAACCTCAGTCACGGCACGAGAGAGCATCTGGCTGCCCTTCATGGAGACAGAGCTGCACTGTAACGAGGAGACCATCATCATTGGCCACAGCTCTGGGGCCATCGCGGCCATGAGGTTTGGTCCTTGTTGAATGTCACCCCTTCCCCCCGCCCCTGCCAGGGGCTCCAGCCATGCTTGTCTGGGAAATAGCTGGTGCAGGTCTTAAGTTTCCACTGCAGAGGAAACAGTGCTGCCCTCAGAAGTGGTAACATGATCTGTCCTAATTCCTTCCTGGTTTGGTTAGTGGATTAAAAAGAAATTTAATCCACTCAGACACAGATACAGTGACCCTTTTAAAACACAAGTGCCTCCAAACCCCAGCAGCTCTCATCCCCCCCAGAAGAACGTCTCGGCCTTCAGCACCACCACCACTCATGTCATCTCTGCCATCTCCCCCCGGCTGCTCTCAGCCTGGCTTATAGACCTTACTGCAGTCCTTGAACACTCTGAGCACGTGCCTTCCTTAGGCCCATGCTGGCCATCGTCCTACCTGGACTTAGTCCCGAGACAACCTGCATGGCCTTCTCCTAAATCTCTGCTCCATGTCACCTCCCAGTGAGGTCTTCTGGAATCACTCCCTGTGAAACAGCAACCTCATCTCACTGAATCTTACCCCCTTTATATCTGTGATGCCCTTTATTATCTATAGCACTTTTCACCATCTGACATCCTATTCATTTCTTGTCTGTCTCCTGCCACTCAAATGTAAACTCCATGAGGTGGGACTTTGTTATTCTGACACCAAAACCCCAGTGCCTGGAAGAGTGTTTGGCATATGGTTTGGCTCAATAAATCCCTGTGGAAGAGTGGAGGCTGTTAACCACCTCCACCCCCAGTCCTCGGGGTTCACAGGCAATCCCTGCTGCTCCCCATTAGAACGTCACCCTGCAGGCTTCTAAGGCCTAGAGTAAGGACAGAGCTGGATAAATAGCCTGTTAGGGTTGGGTTTCTTCCTTATTTGTGAGGCTGGATGACAAAGGATTATTGTTTTGTGTGGCCTCTTGTCCCACTCAGTCTCTCAGGATGTCACATGAATTGTTTGTCAGAGAAATTTTGCCAGGTTCCATAACCTGTAAGCCACACGTGTTGAAGCTATGAGAAGAATGCTTTCTGATGTGGACCTGCAGAAGCATGGTACAGTCATAGTGTTCACAAGCTGCGAGGGGTTGTCTGGAAAATGAAGAACTCACTTTATGTTGAAATCTGTACCAACTCAAGGCCAGCTGAATTTTTCTCAGGCTGCTGCTAATAACGATGTGCCTTCTTTTAAAGGCAGGAGCTCCTTCCTGAGCCCAGTCTCTGCTCAGTGAGGGAACTGTCTACACAGTCAGCTGAGTGTCTGCTTGCCAGGCACTGTTCGAGGGAATAGGGTCAGAAACAGCAAGAAGGCCCAGACCTGCCGGGAGGGGAGACAGATGTGACACAATGCAAACGAGTAACAGCACAGTATGGAGCATCGTGTGAAAGAGGCAAGGTTCTGCAGTAGGACAGTCACAGACCACCCACACCCGTCACCTGGGCTGGGGAGGTGTCATGCCTTAGAGCGCCGATTCCTGGGCCTCACTCTCAGTCCTCTGAATTAGATGCTCTGGGGCCGAGCCAAGGAATCTGTATGTTAACCAACCAGGTAAAGCCAGTGCGGGCTGAAGGTGGATGCACCCACACATTGAGATGAATGATTATACTTCTTATGCTTATTCCAGGAGAGGCCTGCACTACCTTGAGAACTGAGTAGAATCTCAGGTAGCCCAGGTGAAGCGATTGCCTGCTAGGCTCCTAGTTCTTCTGCAGTTTGCTTGCTCTTTTTCATATCAAGCTCAGCAGCCTGCAGCACATGCTTTCTGTAAGCTGAGTCAAGTGACTTTGGGTGGCTTACTGCCTTTCTGGAAATTACATTTAACACTAGACATAAGCTATGTCATTCCCATCTCTCCAGGTACGCCGAGACCCACCGGGTGTATGCTATCGTGTTAGTGGCTGCGTACACATCTGACCTGGGGGATGCAAACGAGCGTGCAAGCGGTAAGTCTGAAGGCAGAGACCCCGGGGAGAGCCCCTCCTATAGTCAGCATGATAAAGGCTGCATGATAAAACAGCACTGTCTTCTGACAGCCTAACAAGAAATCGCATAGCACATGAGAAATAACTCACCACCCATCTTTAGATATAAGTTAGGCACTTAAAGCAGTGGACCAGCTTGTAATCCAGTCTAGAACTGAGCCCCCGAACCACACCCTCCCTCTTCACCAGTAGCCACAGTATCAAGCCCTACAGATCTGCAAACTCACAGTGGGGCTCGGATTCTTCATGTCCCTGCTGTGGTCTTCACTAGAGCGGCTAGAGTGGAAATGGCCCACAGCCCTGAGAGGCTTGGTGTTTTTCTCACAGGCTACTTCAACCGGCCCTGGCAGTGGGAGAAGATCAAAGCCAACTGCCCTCACATTGTGCAGTTTGGCTCCACCGATGACCCTTTCCTTCCTTGGAAGGAACAACAAGAAGTGGCCGACAGGCTGGAAGCCAAATTGTACAAATTCACTGATCGCGGCCATTTCCAGAACACGGAGTTTCATGAACTGGTTAGTGTAGTCAGGTCCATGCTGAAAGTACCAGTGTAGACAGGATGGTCCCTGCTGTCTGCGTAACAACATGGGAGGAGGGCAACTATCAGATAATTAACAGTCGACAATCTCTATCATACTGACACATAAAACAGATCCAATTAAGGCCTCCCAAAAAACACACGTTGCAATTTTCAAACAGCATTTTCGTTCTCAACAGAATCCGTATCTCCTCAAATTGCTATGACCTAAAATATTCTTCTTCCCACTTGGGAAAAAGTGGGTGGCTTACTGCTTTCTCTGGTTGTCGGGGAATTGACAAAGGTCAAGAGTATTGGTGAAGAGCTTCGAACGTGGGAATTTGCCAAGGTATTGCTAATCTTTCTGCTTTTTCAAGTGTGTTTTATATATATATGTGTGTATATATATATATATATATATATATAATATATATAATCCATATGTACATGAATTATGTTGAGTCCACACACATATGGATTATGTTAGTTGGCAACTACAGCATAAATAAATTTACAAACACTGTGAGACACAAAGTCCAGGCCATCCCTGTGTGACCTCTGCCTTAGGTATTCACTTAGCCAGGTGCTGTAAATGGTTCTCTGTAAAGCCTGAGAAAAGCCTGAGAAACAGACATCATGTCCAAGGATGAAGTCATGGAAACAATTTGGATTCTGTTACAAAGTCTTAAATATTTTTAAAAATGATCTTTCCATGCTTCAAGTTTTGCTCTGTAAAGTGCTCTACCTTCCAGTTTCTATGGGCCTTGAGATCTTTCAGCATTATTCCATGATTTTCTTCTAATCACACTCCCTCAAAAAACCCTTTCTCATTTTCCAATGTTTTTTGGCTATGATGATCCCTAAGTATTGCCTCAAACACTTTCCAGTAAATTCACACCTGACATTTGCTTCAGTAATGTGAATTCCCACTGTTTACACCTCATGAAGATTCAGAGCTGTCATCTGAAGCTGAAGAGTCTTGATTTCTAAATGTGTTTTTAAAAAGTCAGGAGAGAGTCTCTAAGCTTTCAGCAGTAACTACCTTCGGGGGCTGGGAATCTTGGTAGGTATGGTGTGGTGGATGTCTCTTGTTTACTTTCTACAGCTGCGGATGTTCTGAGTTTGCTGTGCTGAATGTGTCTTTTATAACTAAAAATAAATCTGATGAGTTAGTGTAAAGCAAAGTAGATAAATCAGTTGAATAATTTTCTTAAGAGGTTGTTTAGCACTGATATGACCAAGCCTGTAATCAAAGTTTGATTCTGTTTGAATTATTTGGCAGTAGTAATTGTTCTATGTATGCTCTGCCTTGTTTTCTGCAGTCCTTTCTTAAAAGTAAAAACGTACACAAATAACAGTTCATAATACTTTGTTGTACTCTTTCTCTGTAGAAAAAAACAAATATATACAATTGAGAAATAATTAACTTTGATATTCTTCATTCCTATAAAAGTAACTTGAGTCTGGAGCCATATGGCAGTCCAGTTGTGCCGCTCAGCATGGCAGCCAGTAGCCACGGGGAGCCAGCAAGACAACGTGCAGTTCTTCATTCATGGAAGCCACAGTGCAGGTGCTCTGCCATCATGCGTGACTAGTGGCTGCCTTGCTGGACAAAGATACAAAGCATTTCCATCCTGAGAGAAGGTTCTCCTGGACAGCACTGTGCTAGAGCACATGATACATTCTTCCCGCACCCACCACCACTGAGTTACTTTTGACTGGTTTGCTTAGTTGATCACAATAAAAATTACCGCCCCATAAAACTTACTCATCACCAAACTGAGATCAGAGAAGTTACATGACAGAATCCCACATGAACTATTCATTAAAACTATCAGATCGTGGCCTTTCATGATTCTCTTTTTGACTCTGTATGTACAGATCAGTATAAAGCAGAGATGGGCATTGACAGACTCCAGGGAATATCTGTTTTCAGGTGAGCAAAATGCCATACACAAAACGGAGATCAGCTGTGAGGAGTAGGACTTCACGTCCAGTTGGACTTTGTGGTGTCGTGAGCCTAGAGCCCCACAGTTTGTTTTGGTCAGAACTTGTTCCTGTAAATATCCATGTAATCAACATCAGAGATGCTGTATTTTTAAATCACTTCTTTCCTTCTTAATATTCATAATGAAAAACAGGCTAAGAGGAAAAAGTTTAAAGGGACTCTTTAGTCTGGTAGGCAAGGAGTACTTTTGGTTTAGCCACAGATTGTCAACTTTAAACAATCTCTGGCCCACAAGATATAGTACAAAATCTGTATTTAAAATGAAAACTGGTTCCTTCTTTCCACTTCTGACTCTGACAGACCAGGTCCCAGGAAGGCAGATACTCATCTTACCATTCCACTCTCAGGGGAACAGAAGCTCTCTGTAGTTTCAGGCTCCCAGACCCTTCTGGATCTTACACATACCCAATAATTGAAATGATCTTTGTTTCAAACACCAGTGTCATCAAATGCTAATTCTACAGAGCTCACCACAGAATTTATATAGTTCTTACAAATTGGTTACTGAGCTGAGTTTTATTTTACTATTTATCTCAAAATAACCCTTGTGTTGGTTCTCCAAACGGGTTTGAACCCAGGCCTGTGTAGTAACTTTCCTTTCCCTTAGCCCCTGGCTTTTGGCCTGGACACAGAAACCTTTAAGTGGCGCTACAAAGTGAAAAGTATGATAGCTGAGATCCTAAAAAGCCCTATAGCTGAATTCTGTGCAACACAACATCAATGACCTGTTGTTTTCTATTCAGCTAAGGATTGGGACTGAAAGTGCTATTGGAACTGAGGGCAGTTATAACAGCTTCTTGCTTAGTTTATACCATGATATTTAAGACAATATGGAAACAAATTGAAGATAGGATAAAGAAAAAAGAATGATACTCCCTCCTCCGCCAGAAGGAATGGAAGGCAATGGATTATTTTTAGTTTTAATTTTAGTTAAATAAGAATCTAGGGAGAAATTCTAGCAAATACAATTGAGCCACAGACTTGAACAACAAAGAGCCAGGGAAGATATTCCCTTTAGGATGAGAACAATGAACATTTATGCACTGAAAACATGTCCTTGACAATAGTCACCATTTGGGTTTGAGGTTAAGTACACCAGTGGAATCCTCAGAAAGGCATCAGTAGTGTGTGGAAAGGGATGCTCTACTGTCTCCCGCCTCATGCTCCAAGTCTGCATCCTCCTCTGCTATTCCTGCCTTCCCCACTTTTCGTTTCTTCTCAATGAGACCATGGAAGAAACAGAAATGGTGACACTGAGCCATATGTAAAAAAATTCCCAATGAAGACCTTGATAAATACCTTTAAAACAGGCATTTTAAAGTTCCGGCCATTATCACAGTCCTCGGCGAATACTGACTTGCTGGCTTCTTTTCCCGTGAATCATCAGAAATCTCGAAAGTTCCAACAGGTGGTCTTCCATAGGTTCTAAGTATTTTACTTACTGAAGGATGGATTTCTCCACTAACCTTATTATCTGTTTCATACCTTGCTGACTACACTATCAATATAGTCTTCATAGATTAAAGTATTTTTCTGTAGCAGCAAGTCTGTACCTTGAATGCTTTCAAGGGAGTGTGATGTTCCATCATGAATTAAATTATTTGTTCCCGAAGTAACTTCATTTGCAAAACGTCAGCAAAGTTCATAGCTCTCTATTAAAATTCGAGCCACTCTGTCATGTAAATACAGTTAGATGGTGAAATCTCACCACCTTCATGGCAGTCTTCAAAAACCTTTAGAAAAGAAAAAAGGTTACATTCAAACTCAAGTTTTAAAATTAGTATATTATAGGTAATGTCTGAAATATCAACTACAACTAAAAATTCTAACAAAATATCCAATATTTCAAGCATTTATTTAAAGCAATATTAAAAAGAAAACTTTCAAAGTGAAAGATTAGGCCTTTATCTAAGAATGTCCTGGAAAAGGACCTGCTCTGATCATGGAGTGAGATGGAGACCATTTGCCACAGCACTGACCAGTCTACCTGCCCACTGGGCAGAAGGCAGGCAACGGTCTAGGATCGGACATCTGCACACACGAATGACTTAATCTTGACTAATCAAGTGTTTCATATTTAGTCACCTTCCTTTTTGTGAAAGTGCTAAACAGAATTCCCAACGGAGTAGCCTTTTTTATGGGAGCTGAAACCAGGGCATGAGAGCTATAGACAATAGAAAGCAGACAGGCAGTCTGAGAGTATACATGCCACAAGAGCAGGGACAGAGCCTGCATCACGGGTGGGAACAAACAAACGACGAGTGTGGGCATGCTACAAGGGAGAACACGTCACTCCGGGTGTAAGGCCTGGTGGTCAAGTCTCAGCTGAATGCTCTCAACCTTCCTTGCCCTAAGTCCCCTCACACTAACTAATACCACTAGCTCCAAGGGATGCAGGAAGACTATGAAACCACAGACATTTTCAAAAACATGTCTGGTTTCAAAAACAGCAGGTTCTCACCAAACCCCATTACCCTCCCTACTTAGGTGAAATGGTTAGCCCTCAGCAAAAACTGCATTTTGCAGGGAACTCGGCTCAATATATGTGGCAGCCTGGATGGGAGGGGAGTTTGGGGGAGAATAGATACATGTATAAGTATGGCTGAATCGCTCTGCTGTGCATCTAAAACTATCACATGGTTAATCAGCTATACCCCAATAAAAAATAAAAGGATAAGAAAAGAATTGTGCATTTTGGGATTAAGAGCAGAAAACCAATTTCCTTAAGGTAGTTATTATAGGAAAGAATGTAAGGTTATGATATGCTCACTAAAGGTCTGTCATCAAGGTTACATGGTGGTTTCATCACCTCTTGCTGGTATGTTAAGTTAGGTGGCATCTGCACTCGCAGGCAGTAAAGTAGAAAGAAAAGCCGTTTTAACTCACTGGGCAGAGTCCACAGGGGGCCCGGACCAAGCCTGTGGGTGGGATGATGGGACTGACCGCCCGGTAGAGTTTCATGTGTCCGTCCACACTGCCAACGGTGCCCTCTTTGGCAGCAATGATCGTCATCTCTACTTTCCCATCGTAAATGAGTGTATTCAAGATGGTCTCTATGTCCTCCATGGACAGCTCCACCTACAAAAGCAGTATGTTAGAAAGCACTCACAACAAGAAGTCATCCTTCTGGAGGGTGTTGATAACAGTAAAAGGTCACAACTCTTGATGAAGTGGGGAAGGATTATGCTAGAGTAACTGAAAGCACAAAGAAGTTGAACAATGGCCGGACTGAGAGTGGACCACTCAGATCCCAGGGATAGAGCTCTGAGCTCACTGCTGAGCATGGCACCTGCTGATGTCTTCGCCCTCCTAAGGAGGATCTAGACTTGTCACATTTCTTTGGCAAGAATCTGATGGAGATTTATAAAAATGCTTAAGCAGAAAGGTACTTTAGACAGCAAATAGTCCAAATTCCTGTGTTGTTTTTTTTAAATAAAAGAGAACTGGAGAGCAGAAATGAAAAGGACTTGTCCAAGCAGCCACTTCAGCATCTTCTCTGATGGTGAGGGGCAATCAAGCACAGTGTCCATATGTACAGAACTTTGAAAGAATGTGCTGACAATGCCACTTACATCTCATAAGTAAGAAACTACCAATAAATGACAACCGATACTAATGACAGATGTTTGGCACATATGATGAAATGTCCCCAGGAGAGTCAAGAACTTGTCAGAACAGACTTTTGCATCTGGTAGTGAAATGCATGGCCAGGCCTCCACCCTGCTGCTCTGGAGCCCAAGCTCAAGGACATACAGTTCAGAAAGTGCCTGACGGCAAGGACTGCCTTTTCCTGCCTGGCTTAGGACAGTGGGTTCTACATTCTGTGGGTTCTGTGGAATGTACACAGGTTATCACCTGAGAACAGGGTCTGGGCCAGATGTGTTTAGAATACACTGTAAACCATATCCCTACGATGAAGCAAACATTTTTGAAAATAAGATGAAAATTAAAAGACTGGGCTCTGACCTTACTGATCCCCAATTCGCAGATATACTTCCACACTTCATGTGATGAAGCAAATGAACTATTTCTTTGTATCATTGGATTCTGTTTGCTTTCTCGTGCGGTTTCTGCCTATAAGGGTAGAAATATAAATTTCATGAAGAATACCAGTACCTTCTGAACACAATTTCTATAGAGGATAATCAACAACAGGACCTATTTTGTTTAGGAAAAAGGACCAATTTCAGTATTTTCAATTCCTATAAGATACAATATGTATGATTAAACATTCCTTATGAAAAAAACTTAAAAAAAAAAAAGAAAAACCACTTGGAGGGATGTTTCCTCAGTTATGGCTCACCTTGGTTTGTAGGAATTTAAAACACTGTTGGTTAAGCACCTCCACAAATTCAGATTCAAAATCCTGGTCACTGTACCAGGCCCCACCAGTCACAGAGCGGTCAGGCTGCAGGTTATAGAGCATATACACCTTCTTTTTTGAGGCCTAGGGAAAAAAACCACACACACAGCAGATGGTTAAAAGGTAACAAAGCAGTCTTCCAAAACTAAGACTTAAAAACCCCAAAGCTTTATATTTCACACCAGTGTGGGATTTACAGAATTACTGTGACTACAGGACAGCATACCAAGTCGCCTTGTGCTTGGCTCCCCCTATTAACACCTGACATTATCAGAGTACATGTGTTACAGCTAATGAACTAAAGCAGCATCTCCAAATGGTCCAATATGAGCTACAATTTTAAAAATCTTTTTTGATCAGTTGTTTTAAATCATGACATAGCCAAAAGAACAATAAACACCTGAAATATCCTTGGAGCAATATACACACAGTGAACACTCAAGAGAAGAAAAGAGACTCTTACTCACTGCCACAGACTTAACAGCTTTAATAAGCTTTTTACTTTCCAAATTCTTTAGAATTTTGTTAATTTCTGTTAATGGCAAGTTGCTTTTGTATCGGATATCTCTGCTCCATATTCCTATAAGAAAGTAAAATAAAATAAGTTTAACACTATAGGATTTGTGTTTCTTTTCCCATTGCTTATGTCTCATTGTAAATCTAGCAAAATATGTATATAATCTTGGAGCATTGCTACAGGAAAAATGACACACAGGTAAGAATCTCAGATAAAGTAAAAATATGCAAAAAAAGTTGTTATGTTCCATTTTCTAACTGGAAATTTCTTGGAATGCTAGCGTGGCATCTTTTAAAAATCATATGATAAGGGAGATTTTTCTAAAGGAAGAAAAATCTTGATGTCACTGAATTAACATACATTGACCTTTCCGTTACCTTCTACATTCCAGCCTCTTTTTTCTATAAATTTCACTTTAGATCATATACTGTGAAAAACAAACTTAAGTTTGGGATAGGGTAAGCTGCCATCCTCAATGGAGAGCAATAAAAAAAAAACCTTTATGAGAGCATCTGTGTGTATGTATCTCCACTATACCTGGAAAACAGAAAGATGATAGTTCTTACAGTCACTAAGAAACTTTATAGAAAGCTACGATTTTTCTTTCAAAGAAGGAAATAAGTATTATATGTATAAAGGGAATTTATGTAAAAATATTTTGCTGTATTTTCTTCCCAACAAAAAGGCATTATAAGATAGGAAGATTTTGTTTTAAATACAGAATGCTGTCTTCATATTTATTTTTAAAATGTAATTTAACTTTCTAACACACATAAAAATTGTACAATTTTAGGTTACATCGTAATTGCTGAAGCTAATATCAATGACTCAAATAGGTCTTAAATTGTAATAACAGCAATTTAGATCCAGTTCTTTGAGGGTAATAGGAGAGGGACTAAACAGCTGTGGAGGGAGCTATATCAGACACTGCCATGCTGCACTAGGTGTCCTGTGGTTTCCTACAAAAACCAAAGAGATGTATGATCCACAATTTACAGATAAGAGGAAGAAATGAAGGCTTCCAAAATTTAGAAAGTGAGGATTTAAAAAACCCTTCAGTTTTAATTTATTTGTTTTGGATAATACACGTACATGGTTCAGAATTCAGAAGTTTCTTTCCATCTCTGACCATGGCCATCTAGTTCCTGCCTCCCTTGAGGCAACAACAGCATCACTCTTGGGTATCCTTCAAACATATGGACATTATAAATATGTATATATATATGTGTGTACGTATGTGTGTTATATTTTCTTCTCCTTTGAACACAAAGGGCAGCAGACTGAACTGACTGCTCTACACCCTGGGAAGCCAGGATCTCCGTCCCTAATATCTGGTCCTAGAGACAATGTTTTTTCTGCTTGTCCCTCTAAAGCTTACCTTTATTTCCTGCATCCTCAATGATCTGATACACTAGTTTTTCTTGGTTATCTGATCCTTTCATTTTACTGCAGGGGAATAAAGCAGAATTAAAAAGGCAAAGAGGTACAGGCTAATGTTATCATCTACACAACCACTTAAATGAATGAGTAGACAAGGTCATCACATTGACTTATTTACCAAACGAAGGGCTTACCTTAAAAAGAATGAGACAGGGCTGTATGTACCAGAATGAAAAGATGTCCATGATACAGTAAGTGAAAAAAAACAAGTTGCAAAACAGTATGGATAGCATGATCCAATTTGTTAAAAAAAAAAAAAAAGAAAAGAGATTATATATAAATATATGGTATATAAATATATAATCACCTATATATATTTATATATACCTATAAGGAAAGATATATACCAAATTATTTAGAGCCACTATCTCTGGGAAATGGAACTCCTGTGGGAGGTGAGATGATTTGCAGGACAGGTTTACATGATGCAATTCTGTACTGGCCTTTCCCACCCAAACATATATTACTTTTACAATATTAAAAATAAAAAATCAAGTGCTTACCCAGCATTCTGAGAATCCTTTATTCTATACAGAAGTCCTGTATTGCTCCTTAAGAGATCCAATTGACCCTAAAGTTTTGGGGTTTTTTTAAAGAAAGAAAATATCAGTGAACTATTTTGGAGACATATCAAATCCAATGGCAAGCATTAATGCATTCTTCAATATTTTACACAGACTAAAATATCCTACCTTGTATAGTTGTCAGTTCCTCCCTTGAGTACTTAAGATTCTCCCTACATATCACACGTGATATATATATTTTTTAAACGTAGCTCTTTATATCACCATTTCCCCAAATATTAAGTAAGTAAGTGTTAGTTGCCCAGTCGTGCCCACCTCTTTGCGACCCCATGGACTGCAGCCCACCAGGCTCTTCTGTCCATGAGATTTTCCAGGCAAGAATACTGGAGTGGGTTGCCATTTCCTTCTCCAGAGGATCTTCCTGACCCAGGGATCGAACCCAGGTTTCCTGCACTGCAGGCAGATTCTTAGCTAACAATTTCCTACATGTTAGATCCTAGCCTGGTTATATGATCAATGCATGAAGAATTTTAAACAAGCAGCTTTAGAATAATAAAAATTCATATTCAAGTAAACTGAATAAATATACATAAATAAACATAATAAAATATAAAATCTTTAAAGAGTTCAGATAAAGGCTATTCATGCAAAAATATGTTGACACAATGATTAAATAAAATTTACAAAGTTAACAGTAACATTTACTGATATGGGTGATTTCTGTAGAGTTACATGAAAATTAGGCAGAAAGATCAACCAATGAATAAAAGGCCTGTAGTAGTTTTGTTTTTATACACGTCAAATATAAAATTAAGCATGTCTGCCATGCTCTTGCATTTCCTTGAGTCTGAACTTGTGAGAACGCCAATAGCTGTACCAGTGGGCACCTCGCAGTTCAGGGAAGCATCGCTGAGAGAGGTTCCCATGAGCCAAGGCTGGGCAGACCTGTAACTTGGAATCAGGTTGGTATATGGGTGAACAGCAGCCCTTTCCCTCCCTCCCCCAGCCCCCTAAGTGGAAAAAATTGAACCACGAAGCCCAATTGGGAAGCTTCATTCAGTTGTTTAATTCAGTTTGTGAACGTTTACTGAACACCTGTCCTGGGAACATTTGGGGTGGGGAGGACAGACATGAATTCCAAGAGAGAACTCCACAGCTGATTTAAATACCATCGGGGTGGCGTGAGGACAGGGCCAAGTGAAGGGGGGGATGGGCTCCCAGGGAAGCTGCTTTGGCCCAGCCTGCGGGTTCGGGGTGGGGGTGCCTGGAGTTGAGTCTTAGGATGAGGAGTCAGTGTGTGAGGAAAGGAGGAAGGGCCTTCTAAGCAGGGAAGACAGCACGAGCAAAGGCCTGAGACACAAAACAGCGTGACGTGCCAGGGAACTGAGAAACGCTGTTTCCTGTGAAAACTAACTTGTGAGGCAGGGGGTGCAGGGAGATGAGGTGGGTGGGGAAGGCAGGGACTCAGAGTGGTAAGCCCTGGAGTCAGGACTTGAATCTCCAGAGCTGAGAGAAGGGTTTCTGGTGGGAGAGTAACTTGGTCAGAACTGCCTTTAAGACAGAGAACGTTGCTCTGAGGCACACGCAGCCAGGAAGGCCATTAACAGTTCAAGTAGAAGCCAAGAGCCTGAACACGTGCAGGGGTGGGAGGAGTGAAAACAGGGGAACGAATTTGAGGACAGTTTAAGAGCTAAAATCAGCAACGCTAGTGATTAACGATTACTCCCTTGCTTAAAATTCTTGAGTAGCTTCACCACTGCCCACTGCAGGACTGGCAACAGGTGACTGCTGAGGATAATTTTCAGACAGAAAGAAAAAGGCTGGAAGTGGAGTCTGAGGACAAAAACATTTCTAATCACCACACTTCTCAGCATCCCTTGCTCTATGCTTCCAGAAACTGAAGACCTTCACCACGGTGAAGCGACTAGAAATCACCAACACTCCTTCTCTTTTGGCTAGTACAGGGTTCAGCAATCTGGTGCACCACTTTTTATTTTTAATTGAAATAATATTATATTAGTTTCAGGTGTACAACATAGTGATCTCAAGTTTTTATAAACTGTACTCCACTTAAAGTTATTACAACATGTTGGCTATATTCCCTGTGTTGTACAACACATCCTGTTTCACCTCTTGTGCCCCTCCTCACTTCCCTCTTCCGACTGGTAACCATTAATTTGTTCTCTGTATCTGTGAGGCTGTTTTGTTATTAACATATTCGCTTATTTTTTAGATTCTACACATAAATGATAACATATAGTATTTGTCTTTCTGACTTATTTCACTAATACCCTCCTCCAGGTCCATCCATGCTATTGCAAATGGCAAAATTCATTCTTTTTTTTTTTTTTTTTTTTACAGTTGAGTAGTATTTCATTGTATGTATATGTGTGTGTGTATATCTATCTATGTGTGTATATATATATATATATATATATATATGCCACATCTTTATCCATTGATCTGTTGATGGACAGTTAGGTTGCTTCCACATTTGGTTATTGTAAATAATGCTTCTATGAACATTTGAGAGGTGAAGTTGCTCAGTTGTGTGCAACTCTTTGCAATCTCATGGACTGTAGCCTACCAGGCTCCTCCGTCCATGGAATTTTCCAGGCAAGAGTACTGGAGTGGGTTGCCATTTCCTTCTCCAGGGGAACTTCCCGACCTGGGGATAGAACCCGAAGTCTCCCACATGGCAGACAGATGCTTTACCCACTGTACCACCAGGGAACATTTGGGTGCATATATGTTTCTGAATTAGTCTTTTTGTTTTCCTTGATATATACACCCAGGAGTAGAACTGCTGGATTGTATGGTAGTTCTATTTTTAGTATTTTTGAGGAACCTCCATACTGCTTTCCATAGTGGTGGCACCAATTTACATCCCACCACCTACAGTGTACAAGGATTCCCTTTACTCCACATTGCCGCCAACATTTGTTATCTATGGTCTTTTTCATGATAGCACTCTGACACATGTCAGATTATACCTTATTGTTTTGATTTGCATTTCTCTAAAAATACTGCTACAGTTTATGTCACAGCGTGTTCTGCCTATGTTTTCTTCTAGTTTTATGGTTTCTGATCTCACTGTTAGGCCTTTGATCCATCTTGAGTTTGTTTTTATATATGGTGTGAAAAAATGTCCTAATTTCATTTTTTTACACGTGGTTATCCATTTTGCCCAGCACCACTTGTTGAAGACTCTTTTCTCCATTATGCATTGTTTCCTCCTTTGTCTTAGATTTAATTGACCATAAGTGTATGGGTTTATATCTGGGCTTTCTATTCTGTTCCACTGACCTGTGTGTCTCTCTTTATGCAGAACCATACTGTAGTATAGTCTGAAGTCAGGGAGCATGATACCCTCAGCTTTGTTCTTTTTATCAAGATTGTTGTGGCTATCTGGACTCTTTTCTGTTTCACATGCATTTTCGTATTATTTGTTCTAGTTCAGTAAAAAGTGTCCTGGGCATTTTGATAGGGATTGCATTAGATCTGTAGATTACTTTGGGTCATATGGACATTTTAACAATATTAAATCCTCCAGTCGGAGAAGGCAATGACACCCCACTCCAGTACTCGCGCCTGGAAAATCCCATGGACGGAGGAGCCTGGCAGGCTTCGGCCCGTGGGGTTGCTAGGAGTCGGACACGACTGAGCGACTTCACTTTCACTTTCACTTTTCACTTTTGTGCATTGGAGAAGGAAATGGCAACCCACTCCAGTGTTCTTGCCTGGAGAATCCCAGGGACGGGGGAGCCTGGTGGGCTGCTGTCTATGGGGTCGCACAGAGTCGGACACGACTGAAGTTAGCAGCAGCAGCAGCAGCAGTCCATGACCATTGGATATCTATTACTTTGTAGCATTTTCAATTTCCTTCATCAGTGTTTTATAATTTTCAAAGTTAGGTCTTTCACCTCCTTGCTTAAGTTTGTCCCTAGCAGTTTAACTGCTTTTATGTTACTTTTAAAAGAGACTATTTTCTAGCTTCCTCTTTCTGATAGTTCATTATTAGTGTATAGGAAGGCAACAGATTTCTGTATATTAATCTTGATCCTGCAACTTTACTGAATTACTCCATTTACTCCATTATGCATTGTTTCCTCCTTTGTCTTAGATTTAATTGACCATAAGTGTATGGGTTTATATCTGGACTTTCTATTCTGTTCCACTGACCTGTGTGTCTCTCTTTATGCCAGAACCATACTGTAGTATAGTCTGAAGTCAGGGAGCATGATACCCTCAGCTTTGTTCTTTATTATTGTTCTTTATTATTTGTTGTTTATTATTAGTTCTAATAGCTTTTCTGATTGAGACTTTAGCATTTTCTTTATATAGTATCAAGCCATCTGCAAATAAGGACAGTTTCACTTCTTCCCATTTGTATGCTTTCTTTTTCATAGCTGACTGCAGTGGCTAGGACTTCCAATACTATGCTAAATAGAAGTGGTGAGAGTGGGCCTCCTTGTCTTCCTCCTGATTTTAATTTTTTCTTTCTCTTTGGCCGTGCCTCACAGCTTGTGGGCTCTTAGTTCTCCAACCAGGGACTGAACCTGGCTCCTGACGGTGAAAGTGCCAAGTCCTGACCACTGAACTACCAGGGAATTCTTGTCTTCTTGATTTTAGAGGAAAGGTTTTCATCTTTTTGCCACTGAAGATGATTTTCTCTGTGAGTTTGTCAGAAACAGTCTTTATTATGTTGAAGTATGTTTTCTCTATACCAACTCTGATGAGTTTTTATCATGAATGGATGTTGAATTTTGTCAAATGCCTTTTCTGCATCTGTTGAGATGACCATGTGACTTTTAAGCTTCCTTTTGTTAATGTGGTGTATTATACTGACTGATTTGTGTATACTGAACCATTTTTGCATTCTTATAATAAATTCCGTTTGATCATGGTGTATGATTCTTTTTGTATATCATTGAAAGTGATTCGCTAACATTTTGTTGAGGATTTCTGCATGTATATTCATCAGAGATGCTGGCTTCTAATTTTCTTTTTTAACTAGTATCTTTGTCTGATTTTGGTATCAGAGTAATGATGGCCTTGTAGAATGAATTTGGGAGTGTTTCCTCCTTTTCAATTTTTTGGAACAGTTTGATAAGGATAGGTATTTGCTCTTCTTTATATGTTTGGTAGAACTACCCTGTGAAGCTATCCAGTCTTGGACTTTTCTTTGCTGGGAGGCTTTGATTAATAATTCAATTTTACAACTAAAATTGAATTAGTAATCAGATAATTACAATCTGGTCTGTAGAAATTGTCTATTTCTTCCCGATCATCACAGGTTTATCCCTTAGCTGTTTATTATAGTTATAGTTTATTTTTTCCATTTTTGTCTTTTGATCTTCATACTAGCCTTTACTATATATTTGCCTTTACTAGCAGCAAGAAGCAAACAGAAGGTGGCAACAGACTATGCCTACATGTACATGTGTCCCAGTGTGTACCTTAGTGACAAATTACTAAATATAACAGTTAAAATACAATTATTTCATTTGTCTTGTAAAAATGCATATTACTTCTTTCCTTAGTTCAGGCAGTCTGAGCTGTTTCCTGGTTTGAAGTCTTATCAGTCACAACCTAACACACTTTTGAGAACGGTTTCATTCTACATAACAGAAAGTAATGAAAATCACAACATATAAATAATTACATGAACTAGTTGGATTCACCTTACCATGGACAACAGTCTATTGATGGCCACTGCCCGCTGTTGGGCTTCTATATGCGGCATTTCATTCTGAATTACTTGGTCTGTGATTCCATGAGGGAACTGGTGACATAATTCTATAATCCTAGGAACAAAAGAATTAATGATATTCATGTTTTTACCTAGTTCAAGAGGCAGTAGGGGAAAAAATACAGGCAGAACAGTTTAGAAGTGTGCCTTTTTTCACATTTGACAGATGATCTGTGTTTCTACAATGGTTCTGAATGAAAGCACGTTAAAAATGAGGAAGATGCTTTTGAAGTACACGTTTGCATTTTTATTGTATTTAAAAGAAGCATTTCTTATTCATATGAACTTTAAATTAGGACAAAAGTCAAATGAAAACACAGAAAAACACATTAAAGCTGAGACTTCAATTTTCTCAGATGCAACAAGTATGACAAAGTGGAGAGACAATGCCTTGGGTAGCCATAAGTCTGTAAGCATGAGGCAGATCAAACACTTCTGGAGGGAAGTCAAAAGTTTTCTTAGGACAATTCACCACAACTGGGACCTGTTTTTGGAATTATCCCTAACAAACAAAAATAAACCTCAAGTTTCATCTTGTCACAGGATCATCATATGTGTTATTCATAACAGTTTAAGAAAGCTGGGGTCTTTATAAATTCTCTGGTAACCTAAACACTGCAGTGCACGGTAGAGAATATAACATCTTAAGATGTTCAGTTCAGTTCAGTTCAGCCGCTCTCCTTGCGACTCTGTCCGACTCTTTGCCACCCCATGGACTGCAGCACGCCAGGCTTCCCTGTCCATTACCAATTCCCGGAGTTTACTCAAACTCATGTCCATTAAGTGGGTGACGCCATCCAACCATCTCATCCTCGTCGTCCCCTTCTCCTCTCGCCCTCAGTCTTTCCCAGCTTCAGGGTCTTTTCAAAAGAGTCAGTTCTTCGCATCAAGCGGCCAAAGTATTGGAGATGCTTTGGGTAAGCCTAAGATGCGTCGTGTGCCCTAAAAACTTCACTTTAATATCGCGCTCAAACCATTTGGTGTCTGTTGCTTCATAATCGAAAACTGCATCCTAAGTCTGGTTAAACCTTCCGTCACGGGAGTTCCTTGGTAATAAGGGCGATCCTGGATCAGAACGTGTTTACACCAGTACCCCATGGGGTCGCAAGGAGTCTGACATGACCGAGTGACTAACACTTTCCCGGGGGGAAACGCCGAGTCTTCACTCTGGGCGTGGATCACCTTAAGGAAAGGTGCGCCTGAGTAGACAGCTTCCCTGACAGACCCAGGCAAAGGACGGCCACAAATCTCGTCAACTGTCCGACTCGCTCTGAACTTCTTAAAAGTGCCGTCTTCCGGAGACGAGAGAAGGGTCCGGGAGAAAGGGGGCCTCCAGAGGCGGGGAACGAGCCTCACTCCCCGATTTACCTGTTTTCGATTTCCACTGGATCCGCGTCGGGCGGCTGCACCTTCACCTTCACCTCGGCCATGAGGGCGCAGGTGCCGGGCCCTTGGGGGATGAGACCCCTGCAGGCGGCCGGACTGCGAGCCGGGGGAAGCCAGACACGGGTGAAGACAGCGCCAGGCCGGCGCAAGGGGCCTTCTTCCTGACCAGACCGGGTTCCGGAACCGGGCGGTGAGGGGCAGTCTGGATGGAGGGATGGCGGGGTGGGGGATGCTGTTGACGCAGTCGGGCCTAGCGGATCGGTCTACGGATGGATCCCCTTCGCTCGGGGCCCGCTGGCTTACGCACTGTCAGCCTTTCAAGGACATCGCCTAGTCGCCGCAGGAATTATTACCCCCACCCCACCCCCAGACGTTTTTATTTTGAACTAATTTTTAACCGTTTTTTAATTTTAACTGCCTCTCACGTAAATGAAAATGTGAGGATGGGCACGTTACAGAGCCCTTCTGCAGGGGCTGTCCGGCTATCCGTATATGTATCTGCAATTTAAATTCTTAGCCTCCGACCTGGAACTATCCAACCAGGCATTAAATTCACCCCTTAAATTTAGCCATCGCACCTTTGGGTTATAGTCTGTGACAAACCTCAAACCACAGAGACGTTCGAGGCAGTTTTATTTATTTATTATTTATTTATTTAAAAAAAAATTGTTGGCGTCATGTCATGCGTGGCTTGCAGTATCTTGGTACCCCCACCAGAGATTGAACTAGAGCCCCTGCAGTGAAAGCATCAAATCCTAACCACTGCACCGTCAGGGAATTCCCAAGGCAGCATTGTTTAGAATAACAAAACCCAAAACTGAAAAGAAAATAATAAATGCCCAATCACAAATTGATAAATAAGATTATGTAAGTATTTGGAAAATTGTAAATAATAGGGGAGAGTACAAGAAGTACTCTATAAAAATTGAGTTTCAATGTAGATTTTTTAACTGACTAAAACCTATGCATCCATTATCATTGAAATTTGAACAGACCATCCAAGATGTAAATGGGTTTTAAGATGTGAGATTTTTCCCCCTAAATCCTTTATGTATTAATAATTATGAACACTCCCACACCCAAGAAAAAAATCACTAAGGCCTCCATACTTGTACTTAATTACTTATAAATACAGTAGATGGAGTGAGAGACTGTTTTAAGGTGTGGGTTTTTCCCCCGAATCCTTGGTGTATTAATAATTATGAAGCCCTGAATCCTTGGTGTATTAATAATTATGAACCCTCCCATCCCCAAGAAAAAGATCACGAAGACCTCCATACTTGTACTTTATTACTTATAAATACAGTAGAAGGAGTGAGAGACTTTTGTATTTGTTCCTCACTGTTTATATCCATGCCAGCTTTCTTCCGGCTGAGGCGTGACCCTCTGTCATTTTCTAAAGTTTCTTTTGCAGCTTTCACAGGCAAGAACCAGTTGATGACAACTGCAGGACTTTCAACATGGAGCTTTCCCAAGGGAGCTGGCTCTAAATGAACATTTCATGCTACATACAAAGTTACTTCTCTTCCTCTTGTGTGCTGTCTTGCCTGAAGCCAAGAGAGGTGGTGTACTAAAAAGAGGCAGGACAGACTGGTAATGATCCAGGGGTTGCTTAGGTCTAGTCATCAGTGATGATCTCTGCTCTGCCGTGTGCATTTAATGTGCTCACTTAAAAGAATTTTATTCCCCCATCCCATATACTCCTGCTTTTTCCCCCCAAAGTGAGGTAAATACTCAGGTAATCAAAAGCCCACGCAAGATCTCAACAGCAAAAATACAGCAGAGACAATAATTATTTCCATTAAAAATGGTATTTGGGGACTTCCTTGGTGGTCCATTGGTTAAGACTTTGCCTTCCAATGCGGAGGGCGCCGGCTCATTCCCTGGTCAGGGAGCTAAGATCCCACATGCCTTACAGCCAAAAAACATAAAATAGAAGCAATGTTGTAACAAATTCAATAAAGACTTTTAAAAATGGTCCACATCAAAAAATTTTTTTGATTATATTACACATGACATTGTAAATCAACTATACTTCAATTTAAAAAAAGACAAATGAACTGAAATGAGTCTCCCAAAAAATAAAAAAGAAAAATGATATTTGTAGATGATAGATGAACAACATTCTCTTTAGTTTTTACTAGTCTTACTGTATTTGAATGAGATACTTCTCTTCAGTGTCTGTTCACATATAGGTGTCCATTGGAATATATTTTCATCAACTTTTTTTTTAATGTAAGGAGGGAAAATGACAGCTGGTTCAGTGTGTGTCCCTCAAATCATACCCCTGCGGGTGCCTCAGCCTGGAAAAGCCAACCATGAAATTGATAACAATACGCTTTTGGAAATGAAATCAGGTAAGAATCACATGTACTGAAATTGTTTAAAATAACCCTGCCATGTTCTCTGTATTCATCTGGTTGTTCATTTACCCTCTTTGCATCCTTCCTACAATCAGGATCTTGGGATGATTGTAAAACTTTCAAAATTTGAAACAATGGTGGTTTGTAGAGTGGTATTTATGTAGATTACAACGGCTGGCTCTTGCCAACCTTCCATTTGTGTTGGAAAGAGTTGCAGCAACGCCATGACTTAGTTTAGCCAGGTTAGGGTGTCCCATTGCTTCCCCAGACTTTCCCAGGATTCTCAGTGTTTTTCTGGGATATCAATTTGACCTGCTAACACAGGCTTCCCAGTCAGACAGGTTGGAGAGTGAAGAATCCTGGCTTTGAAAACATCTAGTGATCTTCAGTACATTCCGCAGCCTTTCTTAGTCTCAGCATCTAGACTGTAAGAGAGTGATAATATTATCTATAGTTTGGAGTCATCATGAGGATTAATGAATTGATATGTGATGTGAGGCACACAGGTTCGGGGACACGGTGATGCCAAAAGACGTCATAGCTATTTCTGCTGAAATAAAGCAGTGAATGTGTTTCTTTCTCATGCCAGGAATACACACACACACACTTATATATGTAATAAACATAAAGAGAAGGGTAAGTTTTATAGATAGAACATATGACCAATTACTTGTTTAAAACAGACTCTAGATTTGCAGCCACATGGATGGACCTAGAGATGATCATATTAAGTGAAGTATGTCAGAAAAAGACAAATATCATATGATGTCACATACATGTTGAATCTATAAAAAATGGTACAAATGATCTTACTTACAAAACAGAAATAGACTCACAGACATAGAAAACAAACTTATGGTTACCAAAGAGGGTGGGAGGAGATAAATTTGGAGTTTGGGATTAACAGGTACACAGTACTATATATAAAATAGATAAACAACAAGAACCTATTATATAACACAGGGAACTATATTCAATAGCCTATAATGGAAAAGAATCTGAAAAAGAAAAAAACTATATACACATGTATAGCTGAATCACTTTGCTGTACACTTGAAAGTAGTACATTATAGAAAAACAGATTTCAATTTTTTTAAATAGAAAAATTAGACTTCAATTAAAAAATAGACTCTGAGGCTCCAGTTACATATTTCAATAACTAATGTACATACAAACTGTATGTACTGATGGTGTGACACCTGGGCTTCCTAGACTGAGAGGTCCAACTAAGAATATATATATTATACTGTGTCTTCCTTTATCTTAAAAGCATATATTATTTTAAAAATTCCTCAAACCAAAATTCAAGTCCTAATATATGTGCTCATAACCCTCAGGAGAAGTTGGATGATGATTGACAAATGATGACAGGGTATCCAATTTCTCTTAATATCTGAAATGTGTAATAAATAAAAGATTCTACAATTCAGTGACAAAAGTAATAATATCCCAATAGGAAAAATGGACAAAGGATGTGAAAAGACATTTTATAGGAAAGGAAATACGTGTGTTTTAAACATATGAGAATATGCTCCTATTCACCCTTCAGTTGCTTGCTGGGCAGAGCTTATCCTCTGCTTTATTTACTCCCTTGCACTTAATCACCACTTAACAGATTCTATGTAGTCGTTTCCTGTTTGTGTGTTTTTTTTTTTAAATGGAAGCTCTATGAGAGGAAGGACTTTGGTCACTGATCTATCCCCAGCGTCTGAAACAGTGTCTGGCATGTAATAGGCATTTGGTAAATACTTGTTGAATGAGTGAGTGAATCTTACTCAGAATAAAAGAAATGTGAGTTAAAGCTATGAGATACTTTTTTTTAAACCTGGGAAAATATAAAAGAAATATCAGCAAAATAAAAGAAAAAATGATCACTCCCGATATGGTTGAGATGGTGGGTTAACATGTACTTCCATTCCCTGCTGGTAGCAGGGTGAATTGTTTCAATGTCCATGGAGGGAAGTTTGGCAACATTAACCAAAATTACAAACTCGCATAGCTTTTGACTCAACAACAGTACTAGTTCTACATATTTTGCAGATATACTTATAAAAATAACTTTTTGCAGGGTTATTCATTACAGTGTTTGCAATAGCAAAAGTAAAAAAGAAAGAAAAGGAAAAGAAGACAGTTTATATGTTCATCTGTAGGGATTGGCTGTTGGCCAGTGATTCATCCATAGGAAGAGAATGCAGTGTCCTATACTGCTTTTTAATGGAGCAGTATAGGACAATATACAAGATACAATGTTAAATGAAGAGAAAAGGGGTGTGAAACAGGGCATGATATGCCACCATTTGTATGTACAGAGAGGGGGAGATAAAAATATGTACGTATATGCTTGTATGGATGTAAACTACATACATACACTGGAAGGACAGTTGATACTATTGGTTGCCTTTGGGCAGCTGATGAGGGTGGGGAGCTTGGAGGGAGAGTTTTCATTGTATATCCTTGTTTACCTTTTGAATCTTGGATCATCTGAATTTATTACCTTTACAATTTTCTCAAGAAGTGCAAGAATCATTTACCAAGTCCAAATAAAATATAACAAAACCACTTTTTAAGCAATGCTCAAAAATGAAAAATTAGCTTCTGCTTTCTAAGCAGACATTGTGGTTTTAAAATACACCCCTGCTTGGTTTGTATCAGTGCTCTGTTGGAGGGGCAAAATGCCATAGTGGTTCAAGAGCATGGGCTGTGAACAACTAAGACCCAGCACAGTCAAATGAATAAATAATTCTTTTTTAATCCCTCCTGTTTTAAAAAGAAATGAGCGTGGTCAACAGATCCAGCTTCCCAGAAAATCAGATCAAAATTCTGCTGTCATTTACCAGATTTCTCAACCTCTCTGGGACTCAGTTCCCTCATCTATAATGTGGGTATAAAATAGGACCTATCTCATAAGGTTGTACTGATAAAATTAGTTAATTCACGTAAACCACAGTGCCTGGCACAAAGAACTCTATTATTTTTAGTTATTGTTATTCACTTCTACAGTATATTTTTTAAAAAATCTTATTAAATAACTGATCCCTAGGCATTATTCAGGGACTTGCTACTTTAGTGTTAATTCTAGATATCCTGTTTTGGGTTTTTCAGACACCCCGGATGTCAACATATATTATACCCTGGATGGCAGCAAACCTGAATTCCAAAAGAAAATTGGTTATGGTGAAAACACTACCTTTAAGTATACGAAGCCTATTACCCTGCCTGATGGAAAAATACAAGTTAAAGCTATCGCAGTCACTAAGTAAGTCAAGAGCATAATGACTGGGATGATTTATATTTATTATGTTTTAACTTTACTCATTTCATTGAGAATCAGTGCTGCATTATAAAGACACTAAAGAAAAAGTTATCTTAATTTCAGCATATATCTGTAACCTTTGTGTTTTGTCTTTTATTGACTTATACTGTAAAATACACATATTTACATACATAATTAACATGAGGAAAAGTTTTATGGATAGAACATATAAACAATTACTTGTTTAAAACAGATTCTTGATTTGCAGCCACATGGATGGACCTGGAGATGATCATATGGGTAAAAGGGTATAGTTCAGTGAAGTGCTGTGTATACTAATACTGTTTTTAGTCTGAAATCCACACTGGGATTTTGGGAAAGTGAAAGAAAGTGAAATCGCTCAGTCGTGTCCGACTCTTTGTTTGCCACCCCGTGGACTGTAGCCTGCCAGGCTCCTCCATCCATGGGATTTTCCAGGCAAGAGTACTGGAGTGGGTTGCCATTTCCTTCTCCAAAGGAAGAGCCTTTTCAGGGTTTGGGACCTCGGAAGAGATTTGTCTGGCTCTGAGGGAAATGCTGCTTTTAGTGGATGGTTCTTTTATTACCCAGGACATGGCTTATGCCCACCATGGTTCTCCATCTGATTTTGTACTGACTTTATTGCCCTTCAAAGCTACCATCATTTTGATTTGTTAGGCGTTAGCTACTTCATTCTTTTCTTTGTCCTTTCTTTCCTAGTCAACAATTTTTTTCAGTTTCAAGTATAGAAACACCACTTCAATTTGGTAAACTTCACTGTGAGTTGTAGAGAAAAAAGATCCTCAAATACTTTGCAGATTAGTCTATCTGTGATAGAGGAATTATTTTGTGCTGCAAAACAGGTTGGCCACATTTCTGGAAGACTAATACCAGGGCTGGCCAAGGTAATTTAAATGAGATTCCAGGCTCCCCCTGCTGGCTAAACTACTGCATGGCCTTTTAAGCTACAAATTCTACAGTGAAGATGACTGCTTGGCATTTAAAAAAAATTTTTTTAATAATAAAATGCACACAGAACAACCCCCTGACACATGATTATTATTTATTAAAAATATGGATCTGTGGCTTTTCCCATTTGCCAACCCATTTCTACTGAAACAAGTCATCTCAGTTATTAAAAACTAATAAGCTGATTACTCTGGTGCATCATGCTGCAAGACAGGCCTCTTTAGAAGCTGCAGGTGACAGTAAAATGAAGTCGTGATCAATGACTTTGTAGTTCAAAGGAGTTAATAGAGCTTTCATCAGAGTCTGAAGAATAAGGACATTGTTTATGCGTCTCACCGTCTTGTTCTGTGCCCACTAAGTGTCTGCTCTGAAACGCTGTTAGTATTTCAGATGTGCTCAGCTTAGGAAAAGTACCTATACAAAAAAATTTTGAAAGTTAGTGCTTGTATCTAATTGTGATAAAATAGGTGTTTATGGAAATCATGCAGCTTTGTTCAAGTCTTTGTCTCTAGATTTTTCAGGCCATTAGTTTCTTAATAAGGAGAAAAAGGCCTTTATATAAGACTGTTAACAATGAAGGGTCTTTAACATACTAAGAGGAAAACTTGTGGTCATGAAGTTTTGAATGATATAGGAAAATACTTGTGACATAGTGAAAAAAATTAGGATGTATGATGACACACTAGTATTTTGACACTTGCGAAAAATACACAAAGGACTTCCCTGGTGGTCTAGGGGTTAAGAATCCTCCTGCCAATGCAGGGGACACAGGTTTGATCCCTGGTCCAAGAAGAACCTGCAGAGATGCTGCAGAGTAACTAAGCCTATGCTCCACAACAAGAGAAGCCACTGCAGTGAGAAGCGCATGCACCACAATGAAGAGTAGCTCCCACTCGCCGCAACTAGAGAAACCTTGCACGCAGCAGCAAAGACCCTGCATAGCCAAAAATGAATAAGTAAATTATATTTGAAAATACACAGAGATAGAAAAGGGCAGTGATCCGCAAGTGCCTGGGAACCAGGCTTCTGCTCAGAGCCAGCCAGGCCATAAACCTGACCATTCCTCAGGATTCAAATGGTCCCTAGATGGAGATGTTTGTGATGTTGGAAGCTATCTTATTAGGAACACACTGTATCTTGGATGACAGGCCGTGAGCCAAAGATGAGCATCCAGAGGAGATGGGTGCTGAGGAGAATGAGTTAAACAAGCAGTTCATTAAAAGACTTTCTATATCTGCATCCAGAAACCTGTATCTGTAAATCTGGTTTGTTATTAACAACAACAAAACATGTGCTTCCCCAAAGGTTAGCCACCTATAAGTCTCTCCAGCCAGTGAACATGCAGGTACCCACTGGTCATGTTATTTCTTAAACACTGTCTCTCACTGATAGGTAGTAGCTGTTTAGACCAGTTGTATATTTCTGAGAATTGTTTTCTCCTTCTAAAATGTGGCTTAAAACTTCTACATGGCTTACTGGTAAACATTTCTCAGGGCTTCCCTGGTGGCTCAGACAGGAAAGAATCTGCCTGCAATGCAGCAGACCTGGGTTTGATCTCTGGGTTGGGAAGATCCCCTGGAGGAGGGCATGGCAACCCACTCCAGTATTCTTGCCTAGAGAATCCTGTGGACAGAGGAGCCTGGCAGGCTACAGTCCATGGGGTCACAAAGAGTCAGACACAACTAAGCAACTAAGCACAGCACAGCAAACATTTCTCAACTGTTTTGGAACTGATGTCTATTCATTTCTGAATGTTTACTTAACCAAAGAATTTTAAGCATTTTGGGACACTTAAAGTTTCAAGAATTTTAAGAAACGTAAAAAAACCAACATGTAAGAAATCTGAGAAATTGCAAAAGAAATGATAATGAAACAGATTAAAAACACAGCAAAGGCCAATATGAAAATCAATGAGCAAAGCAGACAAACGACACTGAAGGCAGACACCATCTGAGTATTGGGTTCCTGGCAAGATCAAGCAGAATCCCCTGTTTTCCAGCTGTGAGCTTTCAGTGCAAATTAGGGAGAGTGAGTTAAACATACCAGACAAATACACCAAAGTGTGGTCACGAGGATGCGGCAGAGGCTGCAGGCTGCTCCCAAAATCTGTGTTGCCTTCTTCAAGAACCATAGAGGCTTCCCTGGTGGCTCAGTGGTAAAGAATCCACCTACCAACGCAGGAGACACAGGTTCAATCCCTGGTCCAGGAAGATTCCACATGCGGAGCAACTGAGCCCATGCACCACAAATATTGAGCCTGTGCTCTAGAGCCCAGGAGCCACAACTACTGAAGCCTTCATGCAACAAGAGAAGCCACCGAAATGAGAAGCCCGCTCACTGCAACTAGAGGGTAGCCCCCGCTTGCCACAACCAGAGGAAGCCTGCGAAGCAGCGAAGACCCAGCGCAACGAAAACAAAACAAAATTATTTTAAAAATAAAATAAGTAAAGTTTATTTTTTTAAAAAATAGAGCCTGGGATTTTTAGCAGGACACGCACACATTTCCTAGAAGAAAGATACTTTCCAGTCCTCCCTGAAGCTAGCAAGAGCCCCGTTACCTGGTGTGGCCAGTGAATGCTCAGGGGAGTGACACGGCACTTTCTAGATCGTGCCCTGTAAGAGGAAGCAGGCCGTGGTTCCTGCCAGCTGAAATGTGGCTGTGGTGGTCAGCCATGTTGGGTTATGAGGACATGTGCCATGTCCTAGATATGATGGGGCAACAGGGTAGAAAGTCAACCCCAGGCCCCGGGCACCGTGGCTCCCCTGCACAGCTCTGGGTGGGTTATAGCCCATTGCTACTCCATTTAAGCCACTGTTTTCATTCTGCATTACAACAATCAAGCTTGTATCCTAATACATCAGGGACACATCTCAAGCAAATACCTACAGAGAACATATTCAAGGGTACAGGTGATCAAAACAGGCCAACAGTGTCAAACATCAGCGAGTGTATAGAGAAACTGGAACCCTCAAATGATGCCAGTGGGGATGTAAATGGAACAACCACAGGTCGCAGATTCTAAAAACTTAAACTCACTGACCATCTGACCCAGTGGTTCTGCTCCAGTGTATCTGTCCATATATGGGGCTGGACCAGCCCTTGTTGTTCTTATTACGATTCCAAGACGCCCTCAGCAGTAATCATCAGGGAACTTGGAAAGAGAAGAAGTTTATTACCTACAAGTCCTGGGAATTATGTGGCACCCGGCGAGGTCACAGGTACAAAGAGATGGGGGCGGGGCGGGGGGGAGAGAAGAAGGGACAAATCACAGGCCAAGGGTCTGCTTTTATTAGGGTTGAGGGCAGGGGGCCGAGGGGTTCCATGGGCTCAGTCTTCATTGGTGAGTTTTAAATGTATGAGCAAGAATTTACAGTGTGAAGAGAAAAAATTGCCCAATTGGTCAGTCATGGAAACCAACCAAGATCTCTAAAATAAAGGGGCTTCCATGGAGTGGCAGTGGCTGGATCTTCATCCCGTGGCTGGTGATGTGTTTACTCAAGAGCACCATCTTTGAAATGGGTGCCTCAGCAAAGCCTAAGTCAGGAGCCTCATTACAAACAAGAAAAAACCCAACCTCAGGAGCTCATACACTAAAGACTCATACGTGAACACTCATAACAGTATTAAGTATTGTAATCTCCAAACTGGAAAAATCCAAATGACTGTCCACTGGGGAATGGATAAACAAACTGTGGTACATCCATAAAATGGAATGCTACTCAAGAATAAAGATGAATGAATTATTGACACATGCAACTACGTGGGTGAACCTCAGAAAAAGAGGACAAGTGAAGGCAGCCAGACATGTGAGACTGTATTTGTAGGATTACATTTATCTGCATGGCAACCCACTCCAATATTCTTGCTTGGAGAATCCCATGGATAGAGGAGCCTGGAGGGCTACAGTCCATGGGGTTGCAAAGAGTCAGACATGACTGAGCAGCTAAGCACACAGCATAGCACAGAAAAGGCAAAACTATGAAGACAGGAAGCAGATCAGTGGTTGCCTGGTGTAGGAGGTGGAACTGAGGAGTAACTAGAAACAAGTTGTTGTAACACTGGACTGTGGTGGCAGTTGCACAGTTGTATAAATGTATGGAGTATCATCAAATTATATACTTAGAGCAGGTGCATTTTATGTCATGTACATTATACCTCAAGAAAATCAGAGATACCAAGGGAACATTTCATGCAAAGATGGGCTCAATAAAGGACAGAAATGGTATGGACCTAACAGAAGCAGAAGATATTAAGAAGAGGTGGTAAGAAAACACAGAACTGTACAAAAAAGATCTTCACGACCCAGATAATCATGATGGTGTGATCACTCACCTAGAGCCAGACATCCTGGAATGTGAATTCAAATGGGCCTTAGGAAGCATCACTACGAACAAAGCTAATGGAGGTGATGGAATTCCAGTTGAGCTATTTCAAATCCTAAAAGATGATGCTGTGAAAGTGCTGCACTCAATATGCCAGCAAATTTGGAAAACTCAGCAGTGGCCACAGGACTGAAAAAGGTCAGTTTTCATTCCAATCCCAAAGAAAGGCAATGCCAAAGAATGCTCAAACTACCGCACAATTGCACTCATTTCACACGCTAGTAAAGTAACGCTTAAAATTCTCCAAGCCAGGCTTCAGCAATACATGGACTGTGAACTTCGAGATGTTCAAGCTGGTTTTAGAGAAGGCAGAGGAACCAGAGGTCAAATTGCCAGCATCCACTGGATCATCGAAAAGGCAAGAGAGTTCCAGAAAAACATCTACTGCTTTATTGACTATGCCAAAGCCTTTGACTGTGTGGATCACAATAAACTGTGGAAAATTCTGAAAGAGATGGGAATACCAGACCACCTGACCTGCCTCTTGAGAAACCTGTATGCAGGTCAGGAAGAAACAGTTAGAATTGGACATGGAACAACACACTGGTTCCAAATAGGAAAAGGAGTACATCAAGGCTGTATATTGTCACCCTGCTTATTTAACTTATATGCAGAGTACATCATGAGAAGTGCTGGGCTGGATGAAGCACAAGCTGGAATCAAGATTGCCGGGAGAAATATCAATAACCTCAGATATGCAGATACACCACCCTTATGGCAGAAAGCAAAGAAGAACTAAAGAGCCTCTTGATGAAAGTGAAAGAGGAGAGTGAAAAAGTTGGCTTAAAGCTCAATGTTCAGAAAACTAAGATCGTGGCATCTGGTCCCATCACTTCATGGCAAATAGATGGGGAAACAGTGGAAACAGTGGCTGACTTTATTTTTCTGAGCTCCAAAATAACTTCAGATGGTGATTGCAGCCATGA
Source organism: Okapia johnstoni (assembly GCA_024291935.2). Classification (NCBI taxonomy): domain Eukaryota; kingdom Metazoa; phylum Chordata; class Mammalia; order Artiodactyla; family Giraffidae; genus Okapia; species Okapia johnstoni. The sequence continues at coordinate 30,387,973 of CM044324.1, forward strand.
AATTAGAAGACGCTTACTTCTGGGAAGGAAAATTATGACCAACCTAGACAGCATTTTGAAAGGCAGAGACATTACTTTGTCAACAAAGGTCCATCTGGTCAAGGCTATGGTTTTTCCAGTGGTCATGTATAGATGTGACAGTTGGACTATAAAGAAAGCTGAGCACAGAAGAATTGATGCTTTTGAACTGTGGTGTTGGAGAAGACTCTTGAGAATCCCTTGGACTGCAAGGAGATCCAACCACTCCATCCTAAAGGAAATCAGTCTTGAATATTCATTGGAAGGACTGATGCTAAAGCTGAAACTCCAGTACTTTGGCCACCTGATGCAAAGAGCTGACTCATTTGCAAAGGCCCTGATGCTGGGAAAGATTGAGGGCAGGAGGAGAAGGGGACGACAGAGGATGAGATGGTTGGAGGCCATCACCGACTCAATGGACATGGGTTTGGGTGGACTCCAGGAGTTGGTGATGGACAGGGAGGCCTGGCGTGCTGCGGTTCATGGGGTGGCAAAGAGTCGGACACGACTGAGCGACTGAACTGAACTGAACTGAACATTATACGTCAGTAAAACTGTTTAGAAAAATAAAGAGTATAGATGAGCTGCTGGTGCTGAGGCTAAATCACCTCCAGAATTTACTTCTGGCCACCTCTCTGTTGGTTTCTCATGGGACTTCTATTGTATCACAGAAGAACAAGATTAATTGTGAAATATTATGAATAAATTGAAAACTGGCTAGTATTTGAGGAGTAACAGTTAAAATCTCCCAGGGCAGTGTATATTATGCTACCCACAGTTGGGATAAGGAAAACTCCCATGACTTATGTGGAAATAATGATATATAGATAACCTCATTCTTTGCTTCAGAACAGTTTCAGGCTTAAGATATGATATCATTATGGTGAATGTGGTAGATAGTCCTCCAGATGGCCCCCCAGTGAGCCATGCCTCCCACAGTAGCCCCTCCTTCTGAATCTGGGCTGGCCCTATGACTTACTTTTGACCAAGAGAATGCTCCACACATGACACTAAGGCTAGATCACAAGAATCCTTGCAGTATCTGCTCTGGTCTCTTGGAACATAAATGCTAGGAGAAGCCAGCCACCATGTAGAAAGTCTCTGACCTTCCTGCGAGCTACTACTATGAGGAACCCCAAGTTCACCACCTGGAAAGGGAGATGGGCAGGAAGGGAAGGAGAGAGATGACCGGCAAGTCCCCAGCTATCCCAGGGCAGACCTAGAACCTGAGAGGAGAAACCATTTTGGACATCTGACTGAGTTGTTCTTTCACTTGACTCCGGCCCAAGGTGACACCTGACTGCAACCACACAAGAGGTGGCAAACCCACACCTTTGAGTTTTAAGACATAATGTTTTGCAGTGTCTTGTTACATAGCAAGAGATAACTGAATAAGAGTAAGGTTAAGATCGTAGAAATGGTAATATTTTGGTCTCTCCAATTTAAAATATTAATATAATAAATTCATTCTAGAGTCATCTTAATTGCTGGACACCTTGTCTTTGAACCTTTGTGTGACACACAGACTTTTCCTGTTTGGAATAATTTTCAGAGACTGCAGAGAGAGTGCTATTGTCACAAAGGTGTTTCAGGTGGACTCTGTTCCACCAGATCCAGTCTCTCCAGAAGACACTGTAGAAAATGCTCTCAAAGACCCTCCGAAGCAGGCAAGTACTGACACTATGATGCATTTGGATCATCACCACATCCTTGGTCCCTTTCCTCAGTGGCCACATCTTCCCCTTCATTTACCCCCAGAGTCAGTCTGTCATCCATTCTCAGGTCCTTATCGTTGGGGTCACTCTCAACCACTGCATGGTATCTTTGCTGGTTTCCCACCTTTTGCTCAGTCCTCCACCCTGCCCGTTGGAGACTCCTCACCAGCATCTCTATCTAGGCTCCTGTGTCTTCTCTTCTTACCCTACGGAAGAAAGCAAAAACCCTCAGCCTGGCTTCTCAGAGCCAGTTTCTGTCCTCAGTCATCCTTTCCTGCTTTGTGACTCCCCTGTTTATGTTCCAGCTCAAACTCGATTGTGCATGCTGTGTTCTGTCTCTGCTCCCCTAGCTCCCAGGCCTTCTTTCATCAAGTGCTTTGATCATGTGATTACCCTGCTCCTTGTCTGTCTCCCCCATGTACTGTAAGCTCCCAAGCAGCAGAGAGCAATTCTGCCATACTCCATGTCCTGCACGGGGACAGGTAGGAGAGGGTTGGAGGTATTTGTTGAATAGAAGTATCAGGGCTAGTAGGAGCCCTCAGTGGGCATGGCCTTCAGTTATGTTGAAAGCTTTATCTCCAGATACAAAGCCTCACCTCTTTAGAGAATGAACTACACCTGTCTAGAAAGGACATTTGAAACTCTAGTCCTTGGGTTTTGGGTATCAGTGGGATGGATCCCAGGGTCAGAGGGTGGGCCAGCCCACGGTGAGGCAATTAAACAGAAAGTCTGAGACTCTCGTTGGGGTGATGGGAAGTTTTGAGGAGGGGAGTCCCTTCAGTCTAACAATTAACCAGAGGGCAGCAAAGAGGCCGTGGGACCAGAGCGGTGGGTATAGGCATGCTGTGGGGCCCACTTGTGACCAGGGGTCTACACTGGCTGGGGGGCAGCCAGCAGGGGTTGAGCCAACATGTACCAGCAGGTATTCAGGCTTCAGCCAAGCATGAGGGACTGACCCTGAGGAGAAGAAAGCCAGAGAGAAGCATGTCTGTGTTTCAGGGCCGTGTGTGGGAGGACAGTGGACAGAAGTTCTGTCTGGGTCTGACCCCACCCTGTCTTTGTCCCCAGGGTCTGGTGGTCCCTCTGTTGTCACTCTGTCTCCCAAGAGTGTGACATTCTACCTGTGTGTGCTGTCGCCTGCCTCCAGTCTTGGCCACTTGACATGGAAGGGGCATCCCAAGCAAGCATGCTGCCAAGCAAGCAGCCCAGAGTCAAAGCTGTGTGTGTGCCCAGAGACAGTGAGGCAAAGGTCACTTGGTGAAAACAACTCTGAACCCTTTCTAGTAAAAAAGTGCAGGCTGTGTCACCGTCTCTACCATGGAACTTTTAATTTTCATATCTAAACAGGCAGAATCAAGTGATTGATACACAGTCTCTTCCCTCCTAGGAACTGAAAAATGGATTTGTCGAATCAAAGGGAAGGAAGAAATATAAGAATCCTGAAAGTAAACTGGGTTGGAATGTTAACCTTGGGAAGTTTCCAGGTATGAAGGGACAGGACGAAGATACGAGTTAATATTCTCAACCACCAAACAGGTTCAGGGCTTGTGTTCTTGTCTTCCGAGGGGTTAACTAAGAAACACCGGGACAGTACAATAAGATTTCATTTGACTTTTAACACTGTCCTGGCTACAGAAGGGAGAGTCAAGCTGTCTGGCAGAGTCAGATTTATCAATTCATTGCAACACGGGAGACCACATGGTAGAGGAACTGTGGCGATCTCATCAACTCAAGTACAGACAACAGTTGCTGGGGGAAGGTGGGGTTTGGGTGAAATTTAAATGAAAGAAGAGTTCTGATAGGCAGGCGAAGCAGAGCTCAGTGGGAAATGGTCGCCATGGGATACGGACCCGAGAGGGGGACCAGGTTCTGTTTCCTTGGAAACAACAAAGATACATGTGGAAGGTGGTGCCCAGAGACCTGTCTCTGAAGCTCTGCACCAGGGTTGGACATTGAGGCTGCTTCTCTGTGGTTGGATGGCATCACCAACTCAATACACACAAGTCTGAGCAAACTCTGGGAGACAGTGAAGGACAGGGGAGCCTGGTGTGCTGCCGTCCATGGGGTCACAAACAGTCAGGCATGACTGAGCGACTGAACAACAACCCAACAGTGACCTGGGTCTTCCAGGCAAGAGTTGGATGTTTCACTCTTACTGATATGATTTCGAAGAGCAGAGTTTTCTGATAATCTGATTTTAGAGAGTAGGGTTTCTTGGTCAGTAAGAAATAGTGGTCACTCAGAGTGGGAACTGTTAGGATGTGTGACAGCTATAGTGTGTCCTTGGGACATATAATATTTCCTGCTGACCTTGCAACTGGATTTATCCATTCTCCCAGCCTGGTGCAGAATGCTGGGGAATGTGGCAGGGCAGATTTTCATTTTCTCAGTCTGGGCCCACTTTTTTCTTTGTTGCTATGAATTCAAGTGAGTGGGACAGTTACTGCATTAGAGAAAGCATAGTTACTATAAAGAAAGAATGTGACAACAGTGGCCCCTTATTAAAAGATTTATAACTATGAAGACACATTTGCATGAATACACATATGATTTCACATATTCACAGAATGATGCTTTTGATGTAATTGTAGACATGGGTGAAAGAAGTGACCCTAAAACACTGAAAGATCTTCGCTTCTCAGAGAGTCCGCGGGAAGCCCCAACTTTCCGTGATGAATTGGGCTCTAGACCAGCTCCCCAGCAGCCCCAGGTAACTGCTAAAGAAACTCTTTTGGGTGCTAAAGATCTACTGTGTTTTTAATGCTTCCTGCAACATGCTTTAAGAAAATATCCCTGCCTTTTCACCCCGGGTCAGGCACTGTCCCAGAGCCGAGATACCTAATTGAACAAAAAAGGCCCCTGAACTCATGGTGCTCACATTTTACTGGGGATGGGAGCAGGCAGATATAAACATGTGAGTAATGGGGAAAATAATTAACAATAGTGATTTGTCATGAAAAAGATAGACCTGGGTAATGGGATACAGCCATGGTTTTCCAAGTGTGGTCCCCAGACCAGTAGCATCAGCATCACCTGGGAGCTCATCAGAAATACAGACCACACCCCCCGCCCCACCCCACACCTGTGGCCTCAGGGCCCCTAGGGTGGGCCCCATCGTCTGTTCTAATTGGCCTTTCTTCTGATAAACACCCAAACTTGAGAACCCCTGGGACAGAGAATGACCAGGTAGGAAGAACAGTGTCCTAATTCAGGGGGACAAGAGAAGGCCCCCTCAGAAAGGTGACATTTTAATCGAACCTTCAAGATGAACAGAAACCAGCCCTACAAAGATCTTGGTCAAGTAACTTCAAGTTCAGCAAAGTGAGGATCACCAGGAGGCTGGCGTGACGGGAGCATGGTGGGAAAAACGAAGGCTGCTGGATATGATGGGACAAAGCACTGAGATGAACTCTGTAATTTACCGTACTAGAGCTTTTACCATGATTTTATGTATGTTCTTCATTTTAGTTCCCTGGGTTTACACATATAACTGGTCAGAATTTTGCCATGATTTTATATATGTTCTTCATTTCAGTTCCCTGGGTTTGCACACATAACTGGCCAGAAGAGCTTGACAAGCACAGAGATCATGAGGATTCACAGGGAGACAGACTTTCTCAAGTATGTATTGCTTTCTCTCTACTGTCTAACTACTGCTAAGACACAACATGGTCAAAAATAATTGGAGGATGGGGCATAGCAATGGTATTTGCCCCAGCTGTGTTTTTTTTTTTTATTAAATTTTTACAAAATTTAAAGGCACAAATGACATACAATAAATGGCACTTAAAGAGTACAGTTGATGCATACATATAATCTCAAGACTATCACCCTGATCAAGAAGATGAACAAATCCACCACCTCCAAGAGTTTCCTACTTTGCACCCTTTTAAAATCCTCCCCTGTGATCTGCCCCGTCCCCAGGCACCTGTTGGTCTGCTTGTTGTCACTGTAGCTTAGCTTGCATTTGATCCCATGTATATATATGGGATATATGTATACACATACACATATATATACCTATATATATATGTATATATATATAGGTATATATATGAAACAATTCAGTATTTGCTCCTTGGCCAGGCTTCTTTCACTCCAGTTGATGACTTGGAGGCTCACCCATGTTGTATGCATGCATTGGACATTTCTTTTTAATGCTGAGTAGTGTTCCATCGTATGGATACATCACAGTTTGTTTATCCCGTTTCCTATTGGATGTACATCCAGATTGTTTTTAGGTTTTGGCTGTCACAGATAAAGCTGCTATGAACATTTGTATACATGTCATCCTGTGCATATATACTTTAATTCCCCTTAGCTAACTAACTAGGAGTGGGGTGGCTGGCTCATATGGTAGGCATATGTTTAACTTTTTAAGAAAACTGTCCATATGTTTTCCTAAGAGGCTGTACCATTTTACACTCCCACCAGTAGTATATGATGGATGGGAGTTCCAGTTTCCCTACATCTTCACCAACACTGTTATTTTTATTTTTGGCCATTCTGGTAAGGTGGTGCTAGTGGTTCTAATTTGCATTTCCCTTGGGGTTGGTAGAGTGGGTGACCTGAATAAAGGTGGTCAAAAGATATAAACTTTCACTTGTAAAATGAATAAGTCCTGGTGAAGATAGTTAATGACACTATACTGCATACTGAAAGTTGCTAAGAGAATAAATGTAAGAAGTTATCACCATAAGAAAAAAATTCTGTAACTGTGTGGTGACCAATGCTAACACTGGTGATCATTTTGCAGTATCCACAATTATTGAATCGTTATGTTGTACACTTGAAACTAATACAATGCTGCATTGTCTTCTCTGTCTTTATTGCTTTTTCTGTGGTTTTATAAATTATTGAGGAAATTATACTGAAATCTATGACTTATGAGTTTGTCTACTTATCCTTGTATTGCTATCAGTTCTTTGCTTCATGTACTTTGAAGCTCTGTTGTTCGATATATAAACCTTTTGGATTCCTATGTTCTATTGCTGAATTGACCCCTTTATCCTTACAAAATAAGCTTTTTTTAAAAAAATTAATTTTTATCGGAGTATAGTTGATTTACAGCGTTGTGTTACTTTCAGGTGTACAGCAAGGTGAATCAGCTATACACAAACGTATCCACGCTTTTTTAGATTCTGTTCCCATATAGGTCATTACAGAGTATTGAGTAGAGTTCCCTGTGCTGTCCAATAGGTCCTTATTAGTTATCTGTTTTAAATATACTAGTGCATATGTATCAATCTCAATCTCCCAGTTTATCCCTCCTCCTGTGAAATAACCTTTTATTAACCCTGGTAATAGTCTTTGTCAGAAATCATGTTTGTCTGGTATTAATATCGGCATTACTGCTTTCTTTTGATTAGTATTTGCATGGTGTATCTTTTTTTCATCCTCTTCTTTTTAACCTATTTGTGTTTCTCTAGTTAAAGTTGGTTTCTTTTAAGCAGCATGTAGTTAGATCTTGCTTTTAGAAAATAGAACAATCTCTGCATGTGGTGCTGAGCATATTTATATTTATTCTGATTATTGATATGTTTGGATTTCAGTCAGCTGTCATGCTGTTTATTTTCTGTTTGTCTTACCTAGTCTTTGTTGCCCCTCCTTTTTTGGCTTGCTTTTGGATTAATTGGGTATGTTTTATGATTTCATTTTATTTTGTATCCTTTGTTGGCTTATTAGCTATAAGTTTTCTTTTAGTGGTTGCCTTAGGGTTTATACTACATATTTTTTATTTATCACAGTCTGTCTTCAAGTAATGTTAGACCACTTCATATATATTCTTAAGAACTTCCAGTAACTGGATAACTACAGCCTTTGTGCTATCATGGTCATTTATTTTACTCCTACAAATATTATGAACCTCATAATACATTATTACTTTTTTTCAATATCAATTTTTTATAGTCCTTTATACTTCTACTGTGGTAAAAATACAGTAAAATTTACCATTTTAATAATTTCTAAGTGTACAATTCAGTGGCGTTAAGTACATTCACAGTGTTGGGCCATCGTCAGCACCATCCCATTTCCAGAACTTATTCATCATCCCAAACAGAACCCGGTTTGCCCAGCGCCATTGCTGAAAAGACTATCCTTTCCCCAAGTGAACACAACTACAAAGGCTGGTGACTGTTGACAGGCCCTGGTAGAGACTGGTGCAGGCAGCTGAACAACCCAGTGCACAGTATGCAGATATCATAGATGCTGCGCGGTTCAGCTAGGTCACAGGATTGGGGCCCCAACCTGCCTGGAAAATGCTTGGCGGCAACAGGGTGACTGACAAGGGAGCCAGTTCCAGGAATCTTTTCACAACAGGTAGGTGGATAAGGGCTAAAGGACGACACAGCCGCCTAGAAGTGGGCAGATGGTGTTGGAGCAGAACTTGGACTCCACGCAGGTGAGTGAAGGAAGGCGTAGGCAGGCCTTGCCTGACAGGGACTCTCCAGAGCCAGGAAAGAGTCAGAAAAGTGCACTGTGGACATTACTGGAATTCGCAGGGCTCACCCTCACACACGTCAAAGCCCAGGTGCCAGGAGGAGCCAGGCCCCCACTCGAAAGTGGGGTCAAGGCTGCTGATAAAACTGCTGCTGTGCCCAGAAGCAAGAGGCGCCTGGCCTCCAGGTGAAGGGAACCATGGTCCCAGCCATGTGGCCACTTTGTGATAAAAATGCTTAGAGAAGCACCTCCCATCTTAAACTTGTTCCACTGCCTTTGAGAGCCTTCTGCTTCCTGTTTTATTTTTTAAGAATGTTCGAATGCTTGTCGATGTCATGCGCCGCTCAGCACAGGGCTGCTCAGGGACCTCTTGTGTCTTAGGTGTGCCCGCTGCCTGGTGGCCCGCCCGTCGGACCCCTTTGCTCGCTACTGTCTGGAATGTGGCTCCTCCGTGCCACCCATCTTCGGCTGCCGTCTGCCGCCCCCAGAAGGAGCTCAGGTGAGTAGCAGAATCCTTGAAGCTTCTTCCGTTGGTCGATCTGGTCTGTATTTGCAGCAGGAGCATAGCACCTAGCACACAGGAGCCACAAATAGTTGTTGAAAAAATTACTGGCAAATGAATCTTGTTCTCTCCAGACTCCTATTTAGGAATCAGAAACACGTTTTCAGTGCCATTCCTTTTGTGTGGCCTTAAAGAAGCATAGGCTCAGAAAAAGACTGACATCCTTTGATTTCAGTGGTTCACTTATGGATAAACACATGTTTCCTACTCATATGATATTTCTGTTCATAACCTGGGGACAATATGGAAATATATTCTACAAATAAATGACCACACGTACTAATTACAGGTCTGTGTATCTGTAAAATACACCATTCTGTCCAAAGAAGCTGTTTATATCGGCTATAGACTGATCAGTATGTCTATATTTAAAAGTTTTAGCTGACCATAGATAATAACTGATATTATCCTACCACTAAGTGTGTAGTTAGGGAATTTTCTGGAAGTCCAGTGGTTGGGACCGGGTGCTTTTACTTCCATGGCCCAGATTTGATGCCTGGTCGGGAAACTAAGATATCCTGCAAGCTGCACAGCTCAGCCAAAAAAAAAAAAAAAAGGTTTATAGTTAGTTAGAAAACATACTTGACTTACTAAAACTCAAAACCTTCACCTAAATGTGTTCATCTCTTATGCACTTGATACTTTGGGGTTCTTTTGGATTCAGGTTTACAAAATGATGCAGAAGGATCTGGGAAGCTGACTGAAAAATGACCATTTAAAAAAGATAGTCACAGGGTGGGAGGTGGGAAGGAGGTTCAAGACAGAGGGGGCATAAGTATACCTATGACTGATTCATGTTGATGTATGGCAGAAACCAATACCATATTGTAAAGCCATTATCCTACAGTTAAAAATAAATTTAAGCATTTGGTAGAATTCACCAAAAATAAAAAAATATATAGTCACTAGGAAAGTCATTATTCAATGAATTCAAAGTCCAGAGTTTTAGAATTGAGTTATGCCTTCAAGCAAGAGGCTAGGTACTAAAGGGAGATGCTGTAGAAGTTAATTTAATTTACTCTACTCCAGTGATATAGTTTGAACTCCTTGAAGAATGTGGTATAGAAAATAAAACATGAACAGGTCTCATTGGTTTGAATTTTCCCTGCTTATATAGTTGTTGGTGCAATGTCAAAGTTGTTTTTTTACTGGTCTGAAAACAAATTTTCCAGAACTTTCTTTGTTGTTACGGGGAGAAAAGGTTATCAGGGATTATAAATATTCAAAATGATGAGCTTCTGAACATCTATACTGCCTGTAAATGATATTTATTAACATGCCCTAATGTATAAACAGCTTTGTAATCTGAACTGTTGAGTTCTTACCATGTCCTGCTCTCAGCTGGGCTTCAGGGACTTAAAGGGGTGGATCCTGCTCCTAGGGTCCCAGACCTAAGACACTCAGAGTCTCGTTAGAGACGTGCAGAGGGGTTCCTCTCAGCTCCAGAGCCACTCTGCATCGTCCTGCTGAAAGCACGCATAGAATTGAGTTGTATTTGTTGGTGAGTTATAGCATCAACTGAATTCACCTTATCACTACATTTCTTTGTGAAAGTTGGGGATTGCAGTGGGATGGAAAGGATCCTGAGACTTGGAATGGAGGTGCTGGCTTGGACCCAGATTGAAATGCATGACTTTGATTCCCTGAATTCCTCTGAGCTGTGTGCTGGTGGACTAGCTGGCCCCCCTGTCTGAGGAGGCTGGCCCTCCTTTCCTTGAAGTATATAATACCTTACCTGGGGCAGCGGCCTTGAAAGGAGACTCGTCTCAGGATTCACCACCACTTTTTTAATTCCCATGTTTCCTGTGTTGACTTTTTTTTTTTTTGCTACTTTAAAAAGTTGAGTTTTTTAAGTTATTTCCTAATAGAGCTTTAGAGAATACAGTAGACTCTTTAACTTTTCACAGTCTATTTCAGAATAGTTTAACTTAAATCTAGCAATACACAGAAATTTCCCTCCTTCTAGAACTCCCTGTTAAGTCCCACTTGCTGGTTCATCAGTCGCTCAAAACAGGACCACGATCTCAGGTTGGTGCAGCCATGGTCCTCCCTGTTGGCTGGCCACTGAGTGCGTCATCTTGACCGAGCTCCAGATCCCGTGAGCCCTGGCCGCCAGCAGCCACAAAGCTGCTAGTGTTCACAGCCCACCCTGCTCTGATGGAGCTGGAGGAGGACAGGGAACACCCCAAGCGAGACCTTTTCAGTTCATCCTCTATCTCTGGTTGGCTTTCAGAGTCTGAAATGGTTATTTTTTTTTAACAGTTTTATCCAACTTTATAATTGCCTTTTGTATTATGGAAAAGATTTGTCAATTTCCTTACTCCACTGTAAGCTATTTTTTCTTTATTTTTCTTATCTTTACACCTCTCTTTTCTACAATAGATATCTTTTTACCTTAATAAGAAATAAGAGTAAAGGTGGCAATTATTTAAAAGAAATTTTTTACAAAATTAAATTAAACCTTATGTTCTAAGATCAATTTGTGCCTTCACATTTTGCATCTGAAGACCAACCTGGCCTCCTTCTTAATGCAGATGGGCTTATGCACAGAGTGTGAGAACGTGGTGCCCCTGAATACACCCATCTGTGTGGTCTGTGAGGCTCCCCTGGCGCCACAGCTGCAGCCGCAGGCCAGCTTCCGCCTGAAGGTAATGAAACGTGAATCTGTGACAGTGTAAGTGAAATCCGTAGAAATCAATGTTTGAGCAGTTAAACGTCTTTCTTCAGCTAATGGCATTAGCTAACAGTTGATGAGCTAATACCCATGAACAAAATCCACTCTCGTTTTTGGAAGGGCATCCGCCCAAGAGTTGAACTTGCCAACAGGATTTGAACGTCAGGAAAGATCCACAGAAATGTGTTCCCCCAGACATGGGTTTGGAGGACAAATTGCACTGCAGCTCACACAGTTTTTTACTCTGTATATTTTTAAATTGAACATTGTCACTCATGTTGACTTGTAATCTTGTCCTTAAAGTCACTTGGTGTTCGTGTTTGCTTTGTTTGATTATCGGTCTCTATCACCTAGAAAAGGAGGATTACAACCTGTCACAAGGGTGAAAAAGTGAAGTATCACCTTGAATTTCAAAAACATCTTGTTAGACAAATGGCATCATGCCAGGAACATTTTGAGGGTAGAATTACTGAACCTACAACCGTATCTTTTCTCCATTTTTTAATTTACAGTCCCACTCACCTCCTTTTTACTTGACCTCAAGTAAAGTTCACTAGAGGATGAAATAGGTTTAATATAGATAACTTTGGGGATAAAAGAACAAAAATTTTCAGCAATAAGGGAAGTGCGTGAACTTAATGTACAGTGAGAACTGTAAAACCTCAGGGACTTCTCTGGTGGTCCAGCTGTTAAGACTCCGAGCTTCCATTGCAGAGGGCACAGGTTCAATCCCTGGTCAGGGAACTAAGACACCACTTACTGTGGGGCATGGCCGCAGTACCTAGGCTATATTAACCATCTTTTCTGTCTTCTGTGTGTGTGTGTGTGTGTGTGTGTGTGTGTATTACAACTTATCTCCAGCTTCCTGACTCAGAAGGTTGAACTTACCACTCATTTTCTAAGGCAGTCTTTTCACTTTTCCAATTCTAAGTGAGAAACTACAGAGCAAATCCAAATTCATATAGAACTAGATTACTTGTAAACATACAATCTTTTGCTTGCCCTGGGTCTTCCTGTGTATTGTTGCAGCCAGAGATGGAGAGCCTACCCAGTAGTACAGTTTCAACACTGAAAAAAAACAAAACAACTCACACAGAAGCAATGTGAAAAAGTCTGTTTGCCTTCCTAAGGCCAGATGAATACTCTTTTTCAGGTTTTTTTATTTTTCATTTTGGGGTTTGTTTCTTTTAAAACTATGTTCATTTGTTGGGTACTATTTCTGTTGTAATAATTTCTAAACCAATCCAGTTTCAGGGTCTAGTGTTAGCATAGGGTCTCTAGCTGGCTGATGGACTGGAAAGATTGCTTGATGATTTCTTTGCACAGCTGTTTTCTCCTAGCAACACATTTCTTTTTCTTGTGGAGGGGGAAATACTTTGATTTATTGGACTTAAAGTACTGAATAAGAGAAAGGGATAAAAAAAAAGCACAATTAAATAGATATGAAACTTCTCAATCCTGGCTTTCAAAGTGTCATGCCTCAAAATATAACCTAAAACTTTAATCAACCTACAGATGCCACTTTGAATTAATACAGCGTATGGCTTCCTTTTTTTGCATGGTGTGTGTGTATTCAAACTTGTGTTCCATGTAAGTTAATTCAAAAGATAAGTTTTAGATGTTGAAATCACCAGGATGTCTGACTGCTTCACAGTGGTAGATGCCTCTCATATTATTCCACGTTATTAACACCCTTTTTGTCCCGGCATTACTACGCTACTCAGATGAATGGGCAGGAAAAATGAACACGCTTCTCTGTGAAGAGATTAGAGAAGCACCGTGGAAACACACAGGTCTCTTTCTCTGTTTTCAAGGAGAGAGTGATCTGCCGCGACTGTGGCACCGGGAACCCGGCTCAGCTGAGATACTGTGTCTCCTGCGAGGGGACCCTGCCGTCCTCGCCACAAGAGGTGGGTTGACCGCACACATCCGTCCTGTACCTCAGTGGTCGATAATCGTTCATTGTTGATGATGAGAAATATAGTCTGCAGAGATGGGGGAGGAAGTTTGTTGGGGAGGAGAGGGGAGAGACCACAACAAGTGACTCATGGTATGCTGAAAGCAGCGTTTCTGTGTGTGGAGAGGACACTGCACACTCACCAACACACAACTGTCTTCACAGTCTTCAGGAGGATTCCATCAAGTCAGCAGTTTCTTAGAATTTCATTTAGTGACTTTGTGTGGAAGCTGGCGCAGCCGGTGGGGCCCCAATGGCCAGGAGTCATTCATGTGTCACTCGCAGGCATGTCTGTTTTGATTTTTGTTTAAAATTAATTTCTTTAAGAAAAATTTTAAGCTTTATTTCAGTAAAACACTTCAGATTCCCTTAGATTGTAGCCTATCAGTAAGCAAAATGTATACGTACTGGTTTTGTACTACGTTGCCAAGTTCCAAATTTCTTGTCCTAGGAAAGCAATCTGAAAAGCACAAGCACTGGCAATGACTGTGTTATTTTAAGCAAAAATAAGTGCATTTTCAGCACTTCAGTGAAGTGAGGCTTAAATCCAAAAAGGACTCAGTTACACTGTGTGCCTGCTCTTTTTTGAAGTTTAGCAAGTGGTGGGCACCAGTGCTTGGGTTTCCCGCCAGCCCCTCTTGAGTGTTTAAAATGAAGGAATTGAAGTGTGATTCAAGTCCAGTGTTTAGGTTCTGTGTAGATGATCTGTTTCATGTGTATGAAATGATGACTTCCAGGTGATTCGCCCTGGCCTAATAATCCCACAAAGAAGTCGGCATTTTCCAGCCAGTTAGAAGAAAATTCCTTGCTTGGGGCCGTTGCAAAATACAGCTCTGTGACTGTTTCAGGCGGTTGTTCTCGTCTCATTGACTTTCCGTAAAGGAATGTGTGTGTGCTGTTTGTTCTAATTTATTCATTGGTGAGGCTATCATAGTTTTACTTAGCAGAAATACCTTATTTCCAGAGTTTGCAGTGGTTCAGGGCTCTCTTCCCTTCTGGATTCGGGAGGACACTGTGTAGATCTGTCTGTGTGGGTCCATGTCCACCTGTCCACGAGTGAGTAGAGGAGGCTTGCCTGGTGATTGGTATGGAGCCATTGGGGGGCGGGGGGTTAAAACAACTTCTCCGTGTCTCACAGCCACCCCAGGCCAGGAGCCTCCTCCTCCACACCCAGGCAGAAATCACTTCTTGGGACTTGGGTCCCAGCCCCTGCTTAGCTGGGCTTCCCTGGTGGCTCAGTGGTAAAGAATCTACCTGTCAATCAGGAGATATGGGTTTGATCCGTGGGTTGCGAAGATCCCCTGGAGAAGGAAATGACGACCCACTCCAGTATTCTTGCCTAGAAAGTCCCATGGACAGAGGAGCCTGGGAGGCTACAGTCTATAGGGTCACAAAAGAGTCAGCACAACTTAGCAACTCAATAACAACAATCTACTTACTTAAGAATCTGGAGACAGAGACCATTAGTTCTCTCAAACTGAGAAGGTCTCTCATTGCTATTTTCATTTGCATTTCTTTGAGGTTAAAACTTTTCACTCATGTATTGAATCTTGGTGTTTCTTTTTCCATAAATTATCTGCTTACCTTTTTAATAACACACTCAGAATTATTTGTGGGAGTGTCTCATGTAAATAGTGTAGGAGGTTTTGTGTGAAGGGCTAGTCTCTCCTCATCCTAGTCCCTTGGCTCCTACTCGAGAAGTCATCACTGGCACTCAGCTTCTGAGGTCTGCTTTCAGCCATCGGAGACATGACCAAGTAACTGTAGTTTAATATGAACACTGACCCGGTGCTTTGCACCTGGCAATGTATCCTGTTAGTAACCTTATTTTCTCCATGACTTCGTAACATTACACTGTCTCTGTACTGTGATAGGTTCAGGCCATCCCCTGGTGCTGGACATTTAAGCTGTTTCCAGTTACTTCCTCTGAATCCACAATCCTGCAGGGAATGGTCTTGAATATACTTCTTAATGTATTTGTTCATCTGCAAGATAAATTCTAGAAGGTAGAACTGCAGGGTCAAGAGAGTATCAGCCTTTCTTCTTTTGATGGCTGCAGTTGTATGGGATGGGCGTAAGCTGTATGAGAAGACTGTGTCTCTAATATTCATGAAAATTTGAAAGTATTTTCTGTCCTCTAGCCTAGCGTTCCGACTTGCTACTCAGTTTGCTTTAAATGTGGGGCCAGCAATCACCCATCTGCTCGCTTCTGTGGCTCCTGTGGCCTTTATGTGAGGTCCTTGGCACGACCCTACGTGGAGAGCAGCCTGGCTCCAGCTGCTGGAGAATTTGGCCTGTTTGCTGAGGTGAGGCCTCCACGCTAGTAAGACCTGGTCCTGGGATGGGGTTTTGACTCTGAATTTGTGTGCCCGACCCTGTGAGCCAGCCCAGGGGACGAGAGCCAAAACACTTAGACCCTTCTCATGGACTTTAACTAGGTGTACAAATAAGTTCAACCAGTTTATGTTTGCAACACATTGATTGCTTTGGGATTCAAAGATATGCATTTATAGATATTCATATCTATATGAATAGATATGATATTCATAGATATCATATTCATAGATATTCATATCAGGCAGATATTCATAGATATGCATTTATCTACAGTAAATTGAGGCCTAACTACATATGCAAGGCAATAGATGTCATTGCACGCGTGCTCAATCACTTCATTCATGTCCAACTCTTGGCGACACTATGGACTGTAGCCCTCCAGGCTTCTCTGTCCATGGGATTCTCCAGGCAAGAATAATGAAGTGGGTTGCCATGCCCTCCTCAAGGGGATCTTCCAGACCCACGGTTAAACCCACATCTCTCATGTCTCCTGCATTAGCAAGTGGGTTTACCACTAGTACCACTTGGGAAACCCTAATAGATGTCATTAGGGAGATTTAAAATACATGGGATAAAATGTATTTTTTTCTCTTGAATTTCTTATGTAGCACACCAAGAAATTTCCCCCTGCTCTTTTATGTTTTAGAAAACTTACACTGGGGTACATAAAATTGCTTTTGCCACTTATAACAACTGGGCATATTTGAGGAAAATCTCCCAAGACTATTTTCAGAAGGACTTAATCTCTAACCAGCTTCATGTTAGCCATTTATGGATTTGTCTAAGCTACAGAAAGATTTTTCAGGTCTGTTCTTCTCTTTAGATTCTTCTTTTCATCAGAAGAATTTGTGAAGATCGATCATTTGTAGAGAGAATGCACATGCACTCAGCAACTTTGCATCCATTTTTAGGGAGTTCATGCCTTTTTAAGTCTAAGTCCTAAGTGTTAGTCGCTTCAGTCATGTCCAACTCTTTGCGACCCCATTGTAGCCCACCAGGCTTCTCTGTCCATGGACTTCGCCAAGCAAGAATACTGGAGTGGGTGGCCATGCCCTTCTCCAGGAGATCTTCCTGACCCAAGGATTGAACCTGAGTCTCTTATGTCTCTGGCATTGCAAGCAGATTCTTTTACTGTCTGAGCCACCATGCCTTCTTAACCCAGATTAAAACACAGATCCCATGACTGCCAATAGCCCAGGTGGCATGTTTGTGCAAATGAGACATGTTGTTTTTTCCTTAAGACACTTGGTTGCCATCTGTTGGAAATTGATTGTAATTTACTAATTTTGTTGGACATTTTCTTCCATCTACCAGAAAAATTGTCCTAATATGCAAACATACAGCATCCACCACGTGAATATCACTCCTTTAGATGCAGTGCGCAACATATACAACATTACATGGTAGTCCTCTCAGTCCCCCAGGCCCAGAGGATGGAGAGTGTCTCAGAGAATATGCTGGTGCCCAGTAGCTGAGTGTTGATGGTCCACTGGATTATAGAGTTGAGAGGATGGATTTCTTCCAGGCCTCAGGCAGTAGGACAGTCAGTGGCCAGGGGGTGGGGCTGGCCTCACAGATCAGGCTAGGCATTGCTGGGAAAAACAAGCATGGAAGATGAGGCAAGACCTGAAAATATTTTTTTTAGTTCAAAGTAGTGTTTTGAAGTTACTTTTGCTTCTGATTAGGACTGTTTTCTGTGAGTAAAATGGAAAATGAATTAATTTATGTTATAATTTTTTTAATGTTTCCTGTCTCACTCACGTAGCCTCGACCTGTCTGGCAGCCCCTAAACGTTCCTCTGCCCAGGCCTGACGCTGGTCCTAAGAGGGATGTGGGCACACAGACCACCAGCCTGTTCTACCCGTCGGGGACCCTCCTGGCGAAAAAGGAGCTGGAGGTGGCTTCCCAGAAGCAGAGGCAGGAGAAGACGAATGACCACAAGCCTCTCCTCACAGCTGTCAGCCCCGGGAGAGGTGAGACAAACACTTCTCTGCAGGGCACCCACACTCTCAGCAAAAGAGAATTTCCTTTTCTTCCTTGTGATTCATTTTTTATATACAGGAAGTGCCTTTATTTTTCTCTTTCCAAGTAATTTTGCTCTGAATGAATGATAACACTTCCTTAAACATTTAGCGTGTTTTGACCCCGAACCCCATTATCTAGTTTGTAAATTAAATAGCACATAAGACTTTGTATGCTGCTGCTGCTGCTGCTAAGTCGCTTCAGTCGTGTCTGACTCTGTGCAACCCCATAGACGGTAGCCCACCAGGCTCCCCCATCCCTAGGATTCTCCAGGCAAGAACACTGGAGTGGGTTGCCATTTCCTTCTCCAGTGCATGAAAGGGAAAAGGGAAAGTGAAATCACTCAGTCGTGTCCAACTCTTCGCGACTCCATGGACTGTAGCCTACCAGGCTCCTCTGTCCATGGGAATTTCCAGACAAGAGTACTGGAGTGGGGTGCCATTTCCTTCTCCGAGACTTTGTATAGTAACGTACAAATGTTGGTAGTCTGCGTCACTGTTGCTGTCTACCATCAGCTCTTTTTAGTGGGGTAAGTTTCACCTGAAGTTTCACCTGACATGAATGTCACCATCTTCCCCATTTTAGAGGGTACAATTCGGTAGTATTTAGTACATGAGCAGTATTGTACGACCATCACTGCTCTTCCTCTCCTTTTCCAGAACATTTTCATCTCAAAGGTAAACCCCGTATGCTGTAAGCACCACCCTCTACCCCCCACCAAGGGTGTAGTCACCACTCATCTGCTTCTATCTTTATGGAGTTGCTTATTCTGGATGTATAAGTGGAAGCATATGATGTCTTTTGTCACCAGCTTCTTTCACTTTGTTGTTGTTGTTCAGTCGCTCAGTCATGTCCGACTCTTTGCAACCCCATGGACTGCAGCATGTCAGGCTTCCCTGTCCTTCACCATCTCTCCAAGCTTGCTCGAACCCATGTCCATTGAGTTGGTTATGCCATCCAACTGTCTCGTCCTCTGTTGCCCCCTTCTCCTCCTGCCTTCAATCTTTCCCAGCATCAAGGTCTTTTCTAATGAGTTGGCTCTTTGCATCAGGTGACCACAGTATTAGAGCTTCAGCTACAACATCAGTCTTTCACTTAGTATAATGTTTCCAAGTTTGTCCATGTAGCATGTTTCAATACGTCATCCTCCTTTTATAGATGAGTGATATTCTGTTGTGTTTGTTCATCAGTAGTGGACATTTGAGTTGTGTGGCTTTTGGCGAGGTCTCTCTCCCTGACCATCACCAGCCTTTAAGTTCCACATACTGCTGGCCAATTGCCTTATTACTTTCCACAATGCTCTAGGGGTGTAAACTGCTCTACAGATTGATCCAGTTAAATGTGAGGTTCTTTTTTTTTTACATGGATAGTTTTTGAGGTCAGTGTCTGAGATATTTTTCAGACTTCAAGAGAGCTTGTCTTGCTTAGCTGTTTATTTCTGTGCTTCTCTTTGGTAAGCTGGCCAGCCTGTGATTTAACTCCTGTCTCTAGGCTCCTCTTACTTGCTTTCTACCACATCGTTCACTGTTACCCTTAGGCCTTAACATCCCCTCCTGCGGGGGCTGTGGCCAGCTGGAGGGCCCTGCCCCGTCCAGAGCAGGCAGCCGCCCCTCCAGCCCAGGTAGCTGAGCCCACACAGAAGGGCAGGCCTGGTGCTGCCATGTGTTGCCCACCTGCAGATGAGAGAACAGACACATGTGAAATCTCTCAAGTCTTAAGTGATGGCAGTGAATTAGAATCATTGTAAACCCTGTGCCAACTGGAAAGATGCAAAAGGAAGCTTTTCAGAAACATTCTGCATATCGACGGGGCGTATATACTTGCCAAGACTCAGACTGTACCTTTAAAATAGGTGTATTTTTTTTAATAATAAGTTGTTTCTCAATATGCTTAATTTTAAAAGAGTAAAAGAAAAAGACTCCCTTGGGATTTCCCTGGTGGTCTAGTGGCTAAGACTCCAAACTCTCGATGCAGGAGCCACAGGTTTGATTCCTGGTTGGGAAAATGAGGTTCCCCATGCCTCACGACACAGCCAAAAAATAAAATAAATAAAATAAATGAAATAAAAGACCCCAGATATGGCAATGAAAATGTTCCATTGCAATTCTGTAGTATTCTATGATTGTTCTTAGTTGCCTATCGTGTCTGACTCTTTGCAACCCCATGGACTGTAGCCCACCAGGCTTCTCTGTCCATGGGGTTCTCTAAGCAAGAATACTGGAGTGGGTAGCCATTCCCTTCTCCAGGGTATCTTCCCGACCCAGGGATCAAACCCAGTTCTCCTGCATTGCAGCAAATTCTTTTACTGCCTAAGCCACCAGGGAAGCCCATTCTATGATTAATCATGTGCAAAAAAAAATAATTAACCAAGAACAAAAAAAAATGGAACTTACTCTTGTACATAGTCGAGGTTCAGTAAGTAAAAACCACCACAGAGTTTGGCCAAGAGAAGCCAGCTCTTTGAGAACGCATGGCGTGCTGGTCCTTCTCTGCCTTTACCTCGGAGGAATCATCCATGTGCTCGGTCTTCTCTCCTCCTCAGGATACTGGAGAAAGCAGGTGGACCACATCTCTGCTCACCTCCGGTCTTATGCTCAGAACAACCCCGAATTCCGAGCCTTGATTGCAGAACCCAGGATGGGAAAGGTGGGTGGACTCTGAGTGGAACTTCCACACCGACCGTCCCACAGGATTGGGCTGCAGTTGCCCCCACTGACTGTCCTGAAACTGCACTTGGCTTGCCCTTTTTCCTTCTCCTTCCCTGCTTTCCACGCCTCCTCACTGTCCTCCCCACAGCTCTGCCTCCCTCAATCACTTGCTACCCGAGTCTTGTCCCAGGGTCTGGGCACCTGACTCGAGACGGTACGTTGTGAACAATCATGCTTCTAGATGCCGCCGGCTGTGGAATTCTGAGTCAGAACCATTATGCCTAACTGTAGGGTTGTGTGTGGGGCTTCCCTCGTAGCTCAGACAGTGAAGAATCTGCCCACAGTGCAGGAGACCCGGGTTCAATCCCTGGGTTGGGAAGATCCCCTGGAGAAGAGAATGGGGGTTAGACTATAATGAAAGAATAGTGTAGTATAGCCACACTGGCACTAAATCCCACCCCTTTTCACTAGCCCTTGTGGCCATAGGAGTTATCAGGTAATTTGTGCTCAGTACCTGCATCAGGTCCTCCCGTCTCTAGTCCTCTCAGCAGACCTACAATGGGTAGCCTCACCTTGTGGCAGTTTTGAAAACGTGCCCACAGATTCTTTGAGAGTCTGCCCTTCAAAGGATGGAGTCTGCGTCCCCTCACCTTGAATCTGGGTGGGCTTGTGATTATCTAACAGACTATGGTGGAAGTGATGCCTGGGCCTCCCAAGGTGTGGTCATGCAAGCCTTCCCCTGCTTGGCACGCTCACCACCAGCACTCACTCATGGAGCCCGGCCACCCACTGTGAGAAGCCCAAGCCACGCCGAGTGGCCGCACACAGGGGCTCTGTCTGAAGCCCCAGCTGAAGCGAGTCCTTGCGTAGTCCTGCCTCACTTGGAGCCAGGAAGATGACTGATGAGACCCTGGTCATCCCAGCCCCTGAGCATGGAGCCACCTCTTGCCACTTGAGTCCTTCCAGCCAAGGCCTCAGGCATGCAAGACAAGCTGTCCATGCCATGTCCTTTGGAATCCACAAACATAATAAAATGGTGGTTATTGAATGCCACTAAATTTGGGATTTTTTACACTGCAGTAGACAATCAGAACAAGCCTTATTTGACATCCAGGAAAACTGGCTCAGGGAGCTTTGGTAATAACCTTCCCAGAACTACACTCTGGGTCTCAGGGGATCAGGATTTGAAGCAGGTCTGTCGGATCTCAAGGGTACTGCTATTATAAAGACACTTCTGTGAGAAGACCTTTTCCTCCCTCATGAAGTCAGAAGAACCTTTAAAAGTTAGTCCACCCATTCCTCTGCCACCAGGTTAGGCCAACATTGAAACTGTGTCATTGTCAAGTGTTGCTAAATTTCTTTTTATAATCCATTCTGATGGTTTGTTAATTCTTTGGCCCAGTCTAGGGGCTTGCAGGCTATGACCTTGTGGGGTGAATCTGGCCTATTACTAGTTTTATAAATCAAGTTTTATCGGATCACAGCTGCACTCATTCATTTACTTATTGTCTGTAGCTGCTTTTGTGCTACAATGGCAAGGACCGTATGGCCCACAAAACCTAAAATATTCAGTGTCTGATCCTTAAAGCATTTGCTGAGCCCCATATATCTAAATTCCTTCTGGCACTTACAGAAACAGCAGCTCACCTGAATATCTGGTCCTTGATTGCCAAGGACCTGCCCCACCCCCACCCCAGGTTACCTTTTCCTAGTTGATGACTTGCAGCCATGTGACTTAATTAAAGTATGTCTCCTGCAGAGAGTATAAATTTGAGTCTTGCTTTCTTAACCAAATCTGGCAGTCTTGACTCTTTGATTGGAGCATTTAGTTCATTTATGGTTAATGGAATTATAGATAAGTATGCATTTGTGTCTGCCATTTGATCTTTGTGTTCTGTTTCATCTGGTTTTTTGTTTCTCTTTTCCTGCCTTCTTTTGCGTTAATGAAATATTTGATTACGTGTACAGTTTGGCATCTCAGAGTTTCTTGGCTGTGCCTCAGGGCCTTGAGTCCCACACTCCTGGTTATGAATTCTCTCTCTTACTTTTTTTATAAGCTCATCTCTGCTACTGTTCATGAGGATGGCTATGAAGTCAGCATCAGGCTGAATTATATTCAAGTCTCAAACAAGGTGAGTAAAACTGTCAAAAGTTATTCATTTGAGAACTGACTGACCTAGAAAAGGGTAGCTTATAATTTATTGAAATGCTTCTACATAATCCACAGAAAGGAAGAGTTTCCAATAACTGTAGGCTAGCAGTTTCATAGAATAAGATAAGTAACTGAGCTAAACCTCAGAGAAGCCAGCTTTCAG
Source organism: Okapia johnstoni (assembly GCA_024291935.2). Lineage (NCBI taxonomy): Eukaryota > Metazoa > Chordata > Mammalia > Artiodactyla > Giraffidae > Okapia > Okapia johnstoni. The sequence goes on from CM044324.1 coordinate 30,410,662, forward strand.
GCACGTAAAGATGTCGTGAGAACATGTCATGGTCCTTTAGTTCTCCAGTTACACTCGCTGAAGTCTAGGTGAAAGGCTGACACAAGTGTTTGCTATATGTACTTTGACCACTTTGGCTATAAAAATAAGCCAAACTTTGTGGCCATATATCCCTGTATCTGCCCTCTTATGTGGTAACTGGAATATTGTCACAGAGCCTCTGTGTGACCAACACTGATTGATGGATTCGGCAGCTTTACTTTCACTGGACAAGAAGTCACAGTATACAAAAAAGAACAATGAATGGATTGAGAGTATGAGTGAAGAAGGCAAGGAAAAGAAGGGGGAACTTGCCCATGGCCATGACCTGGCAGGATAGATGCCTAGGCCATGCCTAAGTCACAGGGAGGCTGGGAGCGGGATCCCATGGGAAAATGCACGTGAACATTTCTGAAACCAAGGAAAGCACTAAATGCTGTGATTTCTGTTGTGTGGCTGCAGCAGAACTTAGGCGGGGAGGTGCTTCAGGAGAATGGGACTGAGGGATGCAGGAGATAGGGTTGGGGGGGTCGTGGTGGGAGGCTGAATGACAAGGGTTCTAGCCTGATCCACCAGGAGCTCTGGCATGTGAATCACACCACCTTTGTCCCCAGTTGAGGCAGGGGGAGGGGCATAACCACTAGGGCAAGTCAGCACCCACCTACTGAGGGCAGTTGGGGACAGGGGTCAGCCATCAGTTGTTAGCAGCCAGCGTAGCAGCTGGGATGGTAGCTGATGGGTTTAGGGGAACTGGGCAGCCACCAAGAGCATCTACAATGTGTTGTCCATCATGTAGAAGGGGGAGAAGTGTCACCAGGTTCACGGTATGTTTCTTCTTAGCCTGTGTATTCTGTGCTCAGGAAGTAGTGGGTGGCTCCGTGGTGGGGTGGGCAGGATGCCATGCTGTGAAAGTGGTCCAGATGGGTTGGAATTCCAGGTCTGGCCTTTGTCCCACCCATCCTCATTTTATGGACATCCACATAGCCTCATTTTACCTTCTGGTCATATTTCCACTTTACAGATGAGAAAACTGAGGCTCAAGGTTCCTAAGGTAGTAAGTGACTGCACCAGGATTCAAGCTCTGCAGCCTGAGCCTGCCCATCAGGCCGACCTAATTCCAAGACTTGGGAGGGCACAGTTACATACACGTTGTATAGAGGGGCTGGGGCAGCTGCGGGAAGGTGGGCTGGCAGGAACCCGTTTGGAGGCTGTTGCCATGTTTCTGGTGAGAGAGGAGGGGCCAGACCAAGGCGTCGTTTGAGAGGCAGAATGGACAAAGCATCATGGTGAGGTCAGGGAGTTGTCCAAAAGGATGGCCAGGCTTCAGGCTTGACTGTCCGTCATTAACAGAAAGAGAGGGGCAGGTGAGCAGGGAGACTGTTCTTTCTGCTGGAACGTGGCGTCGTTCATGGTGCATGAATTTTTTCATTGGCCAGAACTTTTACCTGAACAAGGCAATGAATTTCAGCGACCACTTCCTGAGCAGCATCACTGAGGGTGGGAACGGGCTATTCGGCAGCGGGTCCAGCTTGGGTGAGTTGTCCCCCTCCTGGGAACTTGAAAACATTGACCTGTTATATATGGACATTGTTAAGAGAAAAAATCCCATGAGTTCTCATCACGAGGAACAGTATTTTTTCCTGCCTCTTTAGTTTTGTTTCTGTACGAGACGACGCTGTTCACCAAGCTTCTTGTGATCGCTATTTCGTGGCGTAAGGCATCATGCTGCACACCTGAAAATTATGCAGCGCTATATGTCAATTACATCTCAACAAAACTGGAAGAAAAATAATAATTAAAAAAAGAAAAACCAGGAGACTTCCCTGGTGGTCCTGGTGGTTAAGACTTCTTCCAGTGCAGGGGGTACGGGTTCGATCCCTGGTTGAGAAGCTAAGATCCTATGTGCCTCAAATCCAGAAAACCAAAGCATAGAACAGAAGCCACAGTGTTGTAATAAATTCAACAAAGACTTTAAAAATGGTGCCCATCAAAAAACCTCTTTTTAATAAAAATAAAAAAGGACAGTGGACCAAAAACAACACAGTGACTCAGCAAGGACGGCAGAAAAGTGCTTACCATTTGCTGGCTAGCCACACTTGTCACTTTCACGTTCAGACCGTATTACCTCCTCTGGCCTCTCGGAAGTCAAGTGTGAGACCTTTGCAGATAGATTGGGGCAGGGGGGTACTCTTTGGGGCCTGAAAACTGTAGCTTCTTTTTTCCCCCTCCTTCTCATCCATCCTCTAGTTCTGGACTGAGAGGGCTGGCCCCAAGAGTCCTTTCTGCCAGGTTTCATCAGATAGAAATTTCTATAAAAGCCTTTTCCTTCTGACTTCCAAGGGGGCACGGGGGAAGGGAGAGTGGCTCTTATACAAGGAGAGTGTCAGGGGGCGTCACTCGGTCCTGGACTCCTGTCATTCCAGTGAGCGACTACAGCCAGGGGACTCCTGACACCGAGGAGAAAGTCACCAGGACCAAGAATTTCAAGACCAAACCCTTTCAAGAGAAGAAGCAGCAGCTTTCGGTACGTGTGCTCCTTGATGCTTCAGCCTGTGCGTCTAGTGTTTCATTTTGAGATTTTTACAGATTTATTTTTAATCAGAGAATAGTTGCTTTCCAGTGTTGTGGTGGTTTCTGCCATACGTCAACATGAATCAGCCATAGGTACACATGTCACCTCCCTCCCACCTCCCACCCCATTTTGAGATTTTTTTAAATGGAAGAATGCTAAGCTGCTAAGTTGCTTCAGTCGTGTCCGACTCTGTGCGACCCCATAGATGGCAGCCCACCAGGCTCCTCTGTCCCTGGGATTCTCCAGGCAAGAATACTGGAGTGGGTTGCCATTTCCTTCTCCAACGCATGAAAGGTAAAAGTGAAAATGAATACTTTTTCATTTTCTGTTTGCTTTTTTTCTTACACTGTGTTTTCACCTTATGGGGGCAAAACCCTTTAAAATCTCTCAAGATTATTCACTAAAATTACAGTTCTCCCCAGTCTCCTGAACCACCTCTGTTTTTTCTCTAGGGTCAATTCCATCTGCTCATCTTTCTCTCTTTTTTTTTTTTTTGCTTGGCTTAAACATGTGCTGACCCTTGGTTGTCAGGTCATGTTGACAAATGAGGGACTGGTTTGATCAGCACAGGAGCCCAGCCTGGGTGCCCAGCTAGGTGTGGGCCCAAGGTCCCTGTCTGGCAGAGGGTTCCTGAAGTGGCCGGCGTGGGAAGGCTTCTCCCCTGGTGGGCAGTGTGGTGGTGTGAGTGCTGTGGTGTTTTCCATTCCTTCCTGGCCCTCCAACTGCTTCCTGTGTCCATCATAGAGGCCTGGGCTCTGCCCTTCACTTTCTTGGGCCCCGTGTTCCCAGTAGAAGCCTCTGTTAGGCAAATCATGAACCATCTGGAAAACAGCATCGGGTTTAAGCAGCAGCAGCAACTTCCACCCTGCTATACCCTTCTGCTCTGGAGAGAGGGGGGCGCTAGCCATCCCTGCATTCGCACTGAAGCCCTTTAATAATGCGCTGTGGATTCAGCCACACCCAACGCCCGCCCTCCTTCTGGGCTCCCTGGTGAGAACCCACTTACACCTCTGGGGTCCACAGTTGCTTTTCTTCTTGGCTTCGATTCCTGATCCATCTGATTCCATTTATTTTCTACCTCTGGAATTCCTCACCATTTCTGATCCACGGATGGTACCCTTTCCAGGTTTCCCACAGCTGTTCGAGTACAGTTTTTCACAAATATGAGCCCTGGATAGTTTTAAGGGGCGCTTTGGAGAGAGAAAGATACATGGATGCCCTTGCTCACCCACCATCCTGCCCTTTGGTTGGACGTCTTTGGCTGTGGCAAGGGGAACAGAGGTGCTTAGCCACGAGCCGAGCCAGGGTCCCCAGCCAAGATGCAGGTGGATACGGACAGTGTCGGTTCTTCCTCTATCCTCAGTCACACCAAGCCCCGGACCTCTCTGGCTCACATGACAGCACCCAGCCTGCAGCAGGGGTTATCCACAAGCGGGTGCTTACATTCAGGCTGATTTTGAACACCTTATAAGGCATAAGCTCACATGGTAAAGAATCTGCCTGCAATGTAGGAGACCCGGGTTCGATCCCTGGGAGATCCCCTGGAGAAGGAAATGGCAACCAACTCCAGTATTCTTGCCTGGGGAATCCCATGGACAGAGGAGCCTTGTGGGCTACAGTCCATGGAGTAGCAAAGAGTCAGACCCAACTGAGCAACGGACACTACATAAACCATACGGAATCAATTTCAGGGTTCACCTGGTTGCTTTTCCTAGAAACACTGATAATAAAACTAGGGTGGGGTTTCTGGGGTTTTTTGTGAGGTTTCTCATTGCATCCCTGTCCTCAGTAGCACAAAAGAGTGTCTGTGTGGAGTCCTTCCCCAGGCAAGTCATCAGAGACCAGCCAGGCTTACTTTAGATGTGTTTACTTGTGCTGCTGGCTGTTAAGGATCGTACATACCATACATGCACACCTCCTACACACCACATACACACCACACGCACACGCCTGCATACGTACGCACACACATACACACCCCTACACTTACGCATCACACACATGCATGCACACACACATGAATGCTCATGCTCACCTGTCTCTGGGGCCCAGAACGTAACCCAGAGAGGAGACATTTGACCTGAGGGTTGAGCTGGACCAGTGGGACTTGCCAGTAAAAATACTCTGCGGGCGCACAAATGACCAGCTTCTGTGCTCCTGCAGCCTGAAGACAGGCTTCTGCTGAAAGAGGTCGGACCAGCAGGGGAGGGAAGAGCATCTGTGATGGAGCAGCTGCTGGATGAGGTGAGGACAGCTGGCCTTCTGCCCCATCTTGGGCATGCTCACAGAGCCAATTAATCAGAAACTGTCCGGGCAGTGGGCCCAGCGGCTAGTCAAAACCTGCACAGTAGGGACTCCCCCAGTGGTCTAGTGGTTAAGACTTCGCCTTCCAGTGCAGGGGATGCAGGTTCCATCCCTGCTGGGGGAGCTAAGATCCCACATGCCTTGTGACCCCAAATCCAAAACGTAAAACAGAAGCAATATTGTAATGAATTCAATAGTCTTTAAAAAAAAATGATCCACAGTAAAAAAAAAAAAAAAAAAAAAAAAACACTTCACACTGTTACCTGTTGCTAATTTTTATAGCAAAAAAAATAGGCAGAAAAGTACACAGGAACCCAAATAACTTGCAGGCCAGGGGACAGAACCTGTGGTCTGTGACCCTGTGCGAGCTTCCTGTCTCCTGAAGAAGCAGAATGGTCCCTCTGGGGGCCTCACCTCTTGCTGGGCGGGGTGGGGGTGGGGGACAGGAACTCGAGTCCATCACCTGTGTGGCACGGCAGCTCTGTCTTCAGAGCTGGTCCTAGGCTGCCTGCTTCTCCTTTCTCCTGAGTTAAGCAGTTTACTTCTGTCAGGGACTTGCCACTAGGAGGGCAAGCGGGTGCCACGGAACGCAGGCTCTTGTGCGAGTTTGTCCCTTTCCCCACGCGGCAGGGAGCTGACCCCAACTGCAGTGACAACCAAGACCGGCCCGTCCTGAGCCTGGCGGCCATGAACCAACACCACGAAGCCATCCCGGTTCTCGTGCAGAGAGGAGCAGACGTGGACCAGCAGTGGGGCCCGTAAGTGAGATGCAAGGAGGGGAGAGTGCTGGGTGAAGTGGCAGCCAGCCGGGGCCTGGCGGGGCTCTGCTGTCAGTCTACACGCCCACCCCATTCAACCTGAATCACTTAAGGACCATTTCAACCCATTCTGGCCTGAATGAGAGACTTGACTGTTGTCTGTTTTCCAAATCTGGGTAAAACAAAGGTTTGAAAACAGATCATTGGATCATCTTTTAGGGGCTTTTATAAATGATGATCCAGTTTGTTAGCTCATGAATTTATTTATATCTGTGGGGCCACAAATCCTTACTCCTTGGGTGCTAAGCCGTGTTTTCATCATGATCTGAAGTGGTAAGAGTGTTCTCCATGGAAATGTACCCATGAAGTTACTGCAGAAAGAAAACCTTGTCCTGGCATCTCCAGATACTAACAGCACTGGGAGGAAGCTGAGTTGACCACCTCATCTGGTGCCTCGGTATCCCCAGCCAAGAAGCAGGACAGAGAGACACCTGGAGACATGGGATGGTTACTTACCTGCCTCTCGAGCAGCCCAGCCTGGTGTCTCTTTTATTCTCTTGCGAATCACTTTGGAAACCGGGGTGGATGGTGTTTTGAGTCCAGGGCCTCGCTGTTAACGGCTCACATCCCACTGCCCTAATCACAGGTCAGCCACTCAGCCTCCCTTGCTATTGCTGAGACCAGGTGGGGTCCCTCTATGAACTGTGCCTCTGAGGATGGCAAGGAGTACAGGGGGTGAAAATTCAATAGCTTCACTTCTGTCTTCCTTTGTTTCAAAATGTCCTCTAGCATTTTTATTCAAAATCCCTTAATTTTTCTAGATGTGTTTTCAAAGGTTTCTGCCCAGTAGGACGCCATGTCAGTAGACAGGACCCCTTTTTAGTTTCACTTTATAGTAGAATGTTTGGGATGTGGATGAATGCATTTGATGCCTGGAATTTCCTTTCTCAGGTTTTCTCACTGCTCTCATGCATCATACCTCGTGAGCTTCGTCATTTACCTACACTTATATTATCAATAGAAATAATGCCACCTTGTTTTGTGTTAAGGTGTACTTTATATTTGTATAATTCAGACAAGGACTTTTTTGGGGGGTTGCAGTGAGTCTTTGTTGCTGTGCGGGCTTTCTCGAGTTGTGGCGAGTGGAAGTTACTCTTCATTGCGGAGCGTGGGCTCCTCACGTAGTGGCCTCTCTTGTTGGGGAGCACAGGCTCTAGGCATGGGCACTCAGTAGTTGTGGCACACCGGCTTAGTTGCCCCCTGGCATGTGGGATCTTCCCGGACCAGGGATCCAGCCTGTGTCCCCTACATTGGCAGGTAGATTCTTATCCACTGTACCACCACAGTAGTCCAAGATAAGGATTTTTAAATTGCATCAAAGAATAATGTTTGTAGTTTGAGAGATTTACAAAAATCTCTTAAGCATATTTTGAATCGATGCTTAAGTGTGATGAGTCCTGGCTTTATGAAGAGTCCAGCTAAGAGGATAAAACTACTCTGGACATGGAACAGATGACCTGTTTCTCTTTGGTGTCCTCAGTTCCCATTCTTGCTCTATTGTCATTCTGTAAACTGACATCTTACTCATGGGTGATCTCCTTGTGTTTCTAAGTCTAGCTCGTGGCTATATGGTCTGGCTGAGGGTGTGTAACAGACCTTTTTCACTTCCCCCTGCGTTATCTTTGTTTCTGTTAACAGTTTATGGGTCATATAGGATGGGGTTTGGAAAGCAGATTTTTCCACCAAGAGCCAATCCTGCTAAGACTGGCTAGTATTTGCTAGTTCGAAGTGTTTGGGCCTGAGTCCTCCCTGCCTCTGTCTCTCAGCTGGATCCAGGACATGAGCTCAAGGCTCCGCTGAGATCTTTAGGCACAAGCCCCTCAGAGATCTGACTTTCTTATAGAAGAGGCCCTTTGCAAACAAGGACTCACATGCTCTTTCCCACCCTGAGCTGGTTGAGCTGATGGAGAGAGGTCGCCCAGGTGGTCTCTACAGAAGTAACCTCTGTCAAGCAGCCTGGCAGGCAATAGAAAGCCCCTCCCTAGGATTTCTGGCTCCCCGGTTTGTCTCTTTCTTACCAGAATAAACTCATACTCAGCAGAAAGGGGATCTTGTTGTTCAGTCACTCAGTCATGTCCAACTTTTTGCGACCCCATGGACTGCAGCACACCAGGCTTCCCTGTCCTTCACCATCTCCTGGAGAGAAAGTGGATGGCCAAGGAGTAATGCACATCCTCCACCAAAGCTGATACCTCTCACCAGCAAACTTCAGAAGCACAAATGCAAGGCCTCGCGAGGAGAGGGACATGGAGACATGGTTTGCTTTTGGGCGGGAGCTGGGCTTCTTCATAGTTTCAAACTGTGAACAGTTTCAAACTTCACGCCTCTGAGCTCTGCCCTAGGAGGCTGGTGAGGCAAATGCAGCTATCAGTGTACTTAGAGGTTCACCATGGAGATGTATTGTTAAGATAATTCAGAATTTACACACAGAGAGTGTACCTTGATTCACCGAGATACCTAGTTCGGGGTAAGTAGTTTGCGTTGCTGTGCATTGGTAGGAAAGTGTCTTTATGATACAAATTCACAGAGTACCGCGGTGTACTTGCTGTGCAAAACCATATTCTGGAAGGTCTGATATGATGACAACTAGCTACTCGAAGGAACAGACTCACAGCTTGATGTTCTGACATGAGGGTGTGTTCCATCTCATGCCCTCGCGGTGTTGGAGGCAGTTTGTCTGAGGAGCAGAGTATACAATGAAGATTTATCATTTTCCCAAATGAACTGTGGTTACGTAGGAAATATCAGTTACTAATCTGGAAAATGTAGTCATCAGCAACCCGGCCCCCCCTCACCCCCACAACACCTTCATTCAGTAAACTGAACACCCTCTGCTCTCAATCTGGGGAGAGCTCTGAAGGCAGAAAGTCAGGAGTCTACTTAGGAGATGCTGTGACCCTGTGACTAAATAAGTTCAAATGGGAAATTCGTGATGAAGCCCCCCAGAACCCAAGGGTGTGAAGTGACGGGTAAGCCTTCTACCACCAGGCAGATGGGAAGGATGAAGGACAAGGAGGAGGCTGGTGTGACCGAGACCTTCATCTGTGGTCAGGCTCCCAGCATGCTGTACACCCCTCACCCTGAATTTGTAACTGGGTGGTCTCAGCTCCCCGAGAGAGGAACAAGCACTGTGTCACATGTGACCTGGTGGCCCTGGCACCTGTAAGGGCACCAGGAGGCACCCACACATGTGCGGAGTAGACAAACAAATAATTCAAGTGTCTTAGAGCCCAGGAGATGTGACCTGAAGGACCTCATGAGAAACGTACACTTTGAAGGTGACCCCTGGGAATTTTGCTATGGTGGGGGTGGAGAAGGGGAAGAGGTAGCCTTCTGTGATGATGGAACAGTTTGGAGGCAGGAGAGAGCAAAATGTGGAGAAAATGAGCATATTCTTCTCATCTGTCAAATGGGGGTGATTGTGCTCACATCGTAGAGTTAGTGGAGGATGAAATGAGTGTTTTGAGGTGCCCGTGAGGAGCCTAATGATTGGACTCTACTGGTAGCAGTTACGATGCTGTGGTAATGAAAAGGTGGGTTATCAGGATTTGAGTGGAAAGTGTCAACTGCTCAATGATGGACAGTGCATAAGATGGAGACGAGAGGGGCCTGGGAGAATAGCCCAGAAAGGTATTAGGACTGGGTTTAAGTTCTGAATTCTTCTGTTGCTGTTAAGAGATGTCGCCAAGCCCTCCCAGCTCCACATTTTCACATTAAGGAAAGGGCATGTGTATTTTTTTAATGCCCCAAGCTCTAAGCAGATGAACTTCATAAGTGCTTCTCATACTGTGACATGTATATCAATCACCCGAGGACCTTGTTAAAATGCACATTCGGTAGATCTTGGTGTGGCTAGGGCTGAGATCCTGAATCTCTAACAAGCTTTCAGGAGAAGCCAGTGGTCCAAGTGCCACCATCTGAGTAGCAGGGATCAAAGCCCATTCTTACAAATACCAAGATGTTAAGAGATGGTCCAGCGTGGCCCTCGGTAAGGAGATGGCCTCTCAGTGCTGTTGGACATGGGATTTTCCCCATGCTTTGCAGGTCGGTGATGTTGATCTGCTCAAACGAACAATATCACCACCACCACCAACAGCAATATGAAGGCTGATCCCCAAATCTTAGTTGCCAGGAGCAACTGTATGCCTCAAACCAAAGGCAGATCTTTGGAAAGCCATGGGAATTCGGGTGTAAGGCACACAGCCATTCTCACTTCCTGCCTCCGTAGAAAGATGAGGAGGAACTAGCCAATCACACCACCCAGATTTACTCTGAACCAGGGTCCTTGGCCAGATAAGCTGGTGGAACATATGTGAATGCTAAGATCTAAAATTAGATGAGACTTGAAACCACTGGGGTGGCTTGGTGCTGAGAGTTCTGCTACAGCAAAAACCAGTTGAAAGTGCTAAGCTTCTCACTTTCTGGAAAATGGAAAGTCTTACCACCTGGACAGTTCTGACTCTGGAGCCAGAATCAGGCAGGGGCTTCCCTGCACCCACCGCTGGAGGCAGAGGTTCATAGACATGTGTACCTGCCATTCTTGCAAGTCATGTGGGTCTCAGTCTAGGAGGCAACACTCCTCCCCCAAGTTTGTCTGTTCATTCTCTTCATTGGTGTATTCATTTCACTAGTGGTTTCTGAGCACCTACTGTGTGCTGGTCAGCATTCTAGGCAGTGGACTTACAGCAGTGATGGAGACAGATCCCTCCCTCATGGAGCTCAGAGTGTAGTGGAGGAGACAGACAATAAACAAGTAAGCAGATGAATGAGTCATTTCAGAGAATGCTAAGTGCTGCAAGGGAAATAAAGCCAGGTAAGAGAGTCGATCATGATGTCGTCAGGAGAGGCCCCCTCACCATCCCCCAGGACCAGAGCAGAGGCTCCCAGAGTTAGTCTGGGACAGGCTTGCTTCAGGTACAGAGCGGCATGGGAGGTTTATTTACCAATTTCATCATTTCTGGACCCGTCCTAGTGACATTGTCTTATTTATGACTGGGCTGGCAGAAAGAGCTCTTAAACTGTGTATGATTGCTGAAAACAATCCATACATGCCAAGTAACTTTTCAATTGTATCAGAATAAGATGTGGACATGACTGAAGAAAACCATATCCTGTGAAAGAGCTTGGCAGGTCTCCGCTACCTTCACCTCTTCATCCACAGACCTGTCTTCAAGGACAACTAGTGTAAATATTTTAAAGTTCTCCCAGGAGTCAGCTATATCTCTGTCACTAAACAGTACACTTAAGTGGGTCATTCCTGATCTAGCATGCTCAGATAGCATCTGTTGATTCCTGCTGTGATAAATGGTGATTACACTTGCTGACCCCACCGTCACGTTTTGATCATTCTGTTACTGTTTTTGGTTCTTTACTAATTACTGTGAAAATATCAATGATAGTCCTGAACTCCTCTATGTTGATTGTCATCTTTCAATGATATTGCTTGACTGACCGGTGTGTACTGAGAAGTGTGTATAAGTATGTATTAGTGCTCTATACCTTCACCTCTTTCCTTCCCCTTCCATCTCACAACTTCTGTTAGTCAATGCTTACTTTTTGCAACACTAATGACAGTTATGTTTACTTGTATTAACATAATTAAGACGTCCATTAGGTTGATTCCAGTGGTTGAAAAGTATGAAGAGTAATGGCATTATAATAGCTGCATAAATATCATTCATTGCTATATTCTGATTACATTTTATTGTTTGTTGGTTCAAGAAAACAACAACACTTAGGCCAGTGAAAGCAAAATTTTCTTCCCAGAAATGTCACATGGATTCTCCTTACACTCCATAAATTATTCAAAATCAGGCCACATTTCTTTTTTTTTTCTCTTTTTTTCACAATTCATGACTAACTTGTACATGTTTTGTGTATCTTTGATTCCCCTGGACTTTCTGATTGCCTTTGTTTTTTTCTGGTTTGAAAGAGAACACACATTCACTACATTTATAATCTTATCTGGTTCCTTACTTTTTCAGTGCTTTTCCTCTTAGAGGCTTTCTTCTGAGTATACTTACTAGTCAGATTTTGCCTGACAGGTCTCTGGCCCTGCTGCACAGTGGCCATCATGGCATTTCTTTTCACCGGAATCCACCTGTAGTTATTGTTCACTCTTTCCTCTTTCTTGGTTTTGACCCTTGTTAGGCTGGAGTGTGGACTTAGGTAACCTCTTCAGAAAGGGTATGTAGAAAAAACTTTTGAGTCCTTGAATGTCAAGAATGACTTTCTTTTGTCTTCACTCTTGACTAATATCTTGATATTAATTTCTGTGTTCAAAATGATTTTTCCTCAAGTCTTAGTAAGCCTTGTTCTGATGATTTCTAGCATCCAGCATAACCCATGCACATGCTACAGCAAATTCTTCCTTATTTGTGACCTGTTTGTTCCTCCTGGAAGCATTTATCACTGATGTTCTGAGATTTCACAAGGGTATTTTTTTGATGTACTGTTATTCATTCATCTAGGTGGCCCTTTCAGTCTGAAAAGTAATGTGTCTTTTCAGTTCAGGGGAAGTTTCTTCTATTTTTTCTATTCTATCTTTCTAAAATTCTTACGAGCTAGATGGTGGGCCTCTTAAATTGACCCCCTCTATCTGTCTTTTTCAATTTCTTTCCCCATATTTTTCATCTCCCTCTTTCTCTCTGTTTTAAGAGGTTTTCTTGACTCTCTTGCTAACTACTCTTTATTTCAACAGTCAACTTTTTTTACTTTCTCAATTCAGTTCAGTCACTCAGTTGTGTCCAATTCTTTGTGACCCCATGGACTGCAGCATGGCAGGCTTCCTGGTCCGTCACCAACTCCCGGAGCTTGCTCAAACTCATGTCCATCCAGTCAGTGATGCCATCCAATCATCTCATCCTCTAGCATCCCTGTCTTCTCCTGCCTTCAATCTTTCCCAGCATCAGGGTCTTTTCAAATGAGTCAGTTCTTCGCATCAGGTGGCCAAAGTATTGGAGTTTCAGCTTCAGCATCAGTCCTTCCAATGAATATTCAGGACTGATTTCCTTTAGGATTGATTGGTTGGATCTTCATGCAGTCGAAGGGGCTCTCAAGAGTCTTCTCCAACACCATAGTTCAAAAGAATCAATTCTTTCTCAGTCAGCTTTCTCTATGGTCAAACTCTTAACATCCATACATGGCTACTGGAAAAGCCATAGCTTTGACTAGACAGACCTTTGTTGGCAAAGTAATGTCTCTGCTTTTTAACATGCTGCCTAGGTTGGTCATAGCTTTTCTTCCAAGGAGCAAGTGTCTTTTAATTTCATGGCTGCAGTCACTGCCTGCAGTGATTTTAGAGCCCAAGAAAATAAAGTCTGTCAATGTTTCCATTGTTTCCCATCTATTTGCCATGAAGTGATGGGACCAGATGCCATGATCTTAGTTTTCTGAATGTTGAGTTTTAATATTTCACTTTTTAACATTTTCACTATCCTCTTTCACTTTCATCAGGAGGCTCTTTAGTTCTTCTTTGCTTTCTGCCATAAGGGTGGTGTCATCTGCATATCTGAGGTTATTTCTCCTAGCAATCTTGATTCCAGCTTGTACTTCATCCAACCCAGCATTTCACATGATATACTCTGCATATAACTTAAATAAGCATACTCCTGACATACTCCTTTCCCTATTTGGAACCAGTCTGTTGTTCCATGTTCAGTTCTAACTGTTGCTTCTTGACCTGCGTACAGATTTCTCAGGAGGCAGGAAAGGTGGTCTGGTATTACCATCTCTTTAAGAATTTTCCACAGGTCGTTGTGATCCACACAGTCAAAAGCTTTGGCATAGTCAATAGAGCAGAAGTAGATGTTTTTCTGGAACTCTCTTGCTTTTTCAATGATCCAGTGGATGTTGACAATTTGATCTCTGTTTCCTCTGCCTTTTCTAAATCCAGTTTGAACATCTGGAAGTTCATGGTTCACATACTGTTGAAGCCTGGCTTGGAGAATTTTGAGCATTACTCTGCTAGCGTGTGAGATGAGAGCAATTGTGCAGTCATTTTAACATTCTTTGGCATTGCCTTTCTTTGGGATTGGAATGAAAACTGACCTTTTCTTCTTGACCTGCATACAGATTTCTCAGGAGGCAGGTAAGGTGGTCTGGTATTACCATCACTTGAAGAATTTTCCACAGTTTGTTGTGATCCACACAGTCAAAGGCTTTGGCATAGTCAATAGCGCAGAAGTAGATGTTCTTCTGGAACTCTCTTGCTTTTTCTGTGATCCAACAGATGTTGGCAATTTGATCTCTGGTTCCTCTGTCTTTTCTAAATCCAATTTGAACATCTCAAAGTTTACTTTCTAAGAGTGCCTTTTGGTTCTGATTGCTTCTTCTTCACAGCCTCTGTTTTTGTCTTATGTTGTCTTCAGTCATTTTAAATTTCATATGTTTGTGTGTCTCGGTTTTTTTCTCTTTGATGCTGCCAGTTTTTCTCAGATATGCACAATCCTTTATCATCCATTCAGGTTTATGGATGGGAAATGGGCTAGGTGGGTGGGAATTCTGTGTATATAGCAGGAGCTTGTCAAATGAGGGGGGGCTTGGTGAGTCTGTGAAGCTGCTCTCAGGCTGGGACAAGTGGAAGGCTTCCCTCTGGGCATGGGAGTTGCTGATCTGGTTTTCACCAGAGGCTCCTGTATCATCTTCAGAAAAGAGGCCACCACACTTTTTCTCCACTGGGAATAGTTTATGGCTGCAGATGTATCTGCACATGCAGGGGACGGGGTGGTGGTGTCGAGGGAAGGACCAGGGGCCAGGAGAATGCAGACCTTCAGCTGCTCATCTCATTTCTGTCTCCAGCCATGACTCCCACCTTCCATCACTCCTGCCACCTCTGATCAGGAGCCTTTCGTGAGTTCTGGAATGCAGGTACCACCCCTTCCTCCACTGTGGCATCCACTGCTCCCTCACTGGGCCAAGCTGACCAGGCAACGTGGAGAGAGAGTCTGGCACATAGCAAAATATGCTGTTTGACCTCTCAGGCCTGCCCTCGGGGCTCTAAGACTGGTGTTTGTTTTCATATCACACAAGCCACACTCACTGAAGCAAAGGTCATTGTCCCTACACAAGAATAGGAGCCTCAGCCCTGAAAGGTTATTGTCATATGGACAGTCGCCAGGATTCAAGCCAAGGGTAAGACCATATCCCACACATTCCATGAACTCTTGCAGGAAATATACTAACATAGTGTTTATTAGTATAAATTGACTACAAACCAGATCCTTGTGGGATCTCTCACTTTAAAACTTTCTCTCTGATATCAAAGCTTACCCTGCTAATCTTCCAAGGAAAGGAGCAGAAAGGGGAGAGTCAAGAGATTTTCCTGGGTTAGTTAAGTAGGTCATGGGTAAAATCAAGGCCCCATTGATTGCCTGCTCCCTCTCCAGTCTCTCGAGGATGCTAACCAAGGATTTAGCCAGGGATTTTTTCCCACCCAAACAGGCTCCAAAATACAGCTCTTCATGAAGCAACTCTGCTTGGCCGGGCAGGAAGGGAGTGCATCGCTGCCTTACTGGGGTACGTTCCTTGGCCTCTGGGGGACACTCCAACTGCCACGGTGATCCCCCTGTTGGTCTGTGAGGATTTCAGGGGGTCCTGGCGCCCGAACAGCTGACCCAGTGAATGGGGGCCACCATCCCACCACGGCTCCCAAGGCACTAAGGGCTTTTCAAAGCACAGTGAAAATGCTGCCCCGCTTAAATCCACCTGGTTGTGGGTTGTGGAGACTATGGGAACCCTCTGTCGGGACTGGCATTGGATGTGTGAGATCGCAGAGCCCGTCAGAAGGGCTCAGAGTAGAGCCACCCTTGAGGGCTGGGTCATGGTGGCCTCTTGGGGGAAGTTTGGGATGGGGGCCCAGGAGCCCCAGCAGCAGGGAGGAGTTAGGCCCTGAGGCTCAGGGACTGGAATCCATCAGCTCACCCCCATTTTCCTTCACAGATGCAACGCCAGCATCCAGAAGAAGAACGCGAGAGGCCAGACGGCGTACGATCTGGCCCTGGAAACTGGGGACGAGCCCGTCACCTCGCTCTTTGCTGCTAAGCTCGGCCTGGATGAACGCTAAGCCCGAGGGCCCCACGGGCATCATTCAGAGAAGTCACCCAGCTCCAGCTGTGCTGTGTTCGCTTCCTTCCAAATGCATATTTGAGGTTTGGAAATCAAGCTTGAGAGCCACTCATAAGATTTTAAAAAATTATGTGACAGTGTAAGCCACCCATGCCCACACTCCCTGAGTATTTCCCCAAACGCTCTGGATCCTGATGAACGTAGTGTACACTAGTGGTGTGTTGCTGCTTGTCTTCGAATTTGCTCTTGAATTTTAATTTATTTCTCAGTAGACAGTAATTGCATACTGTTGTTGTTCAGTCTTTAAGTCGTGTCCAACTCTTTGTGACCCAGTGGACTGTAGCATGCCAAGTTCCTCCGTCCTTCACTCTCTCCCGGAGTTTACTCAAATTCACGTCCCTTGAGTCGGTGATGCTCTCTCACCATCTCATCCTCTGCCACCCCCTTCTCCTTTTGCCTTCAATCTTTCCCACTCTTTTCCAATAATTGCATATGGTTCTAAGCAAAGAAGTGTGAAATCTTGTGTAGTGAAGAGTCTCCCTCCCATCCCTGCCCCATGACCACTCACGTCCCTCCTCAGACCATCAGTGACCTCCGTGTCAGTTGTGTGTTTCCAGAAGTAGCATAGGATTATATAAGCAAGTGTATGTCATATGTGTATGTGTTCGTGTAGAGTACACGTAAACATTAAGTGAAAGTAACACACCTATATTCTGTCCCCTCTTCTAAGACAAATAGTGGGAAACCACATACTGCTCTGCATGTTATTTGCTTAATATATCTAGTAAATTGGTTCCAAATTAGTGCATAAAGATTGAGCTTATTAGAATCTTTCCCTATGAAGCTGAACTCATCAATATTCGTATTGTTATGGCTTGTTCTCTGGTTGACAGATAAGCTTCAAATAAACCAGTTACAGGAATGTGAAACTTTGATTCATTCCTTTTTTTCAGATCATCGTCTCAGTCTTCATGCTAATATGCTAATGTTGCCATCACGGAGTCTCAGAATTGTTTCTGTTAACCTCTGAAAATAGGATATTCGTTAACTTAGAATAATTAATTCATGACCATAAGTGATAGACCCTGTCGGGGTGGCTGCTGGCATCGCCGCCTGTACTTCCTTTCCCAGGGTGGACGCCTGTCCGCAGGGGGACAGCTGCAGAGTCAGATGGGAGCCCCAGTGGGGTTTTGGGCTTGGACGGCGGCGACCCTGGCTCCCAGGTCAGAGGCCCAGTGGCCACATAAAGGGCGCAGGAGACAGGGGAGTCAAGTGAACCCCCGACCTGTCTCCCTCCCCCTCATATCTTTCAGGAGAGCCGGGGCCCCTCATAGTGGAGCCTGTTCGGGGTGGGGCCCTCTAGAAGCGGGTACGGAGACACTTTGGGGCAGAAGAGGGTGGGTGTTCACTGGGGACCAACCCCTGTGAGAGGTGGAGGCAGGGCGGGGCAGGGGGCGCCGCTGGTAACCATGCACACACACCTACCCACACCCCCACCCAACCGCCCCCTGGCTGCCACCTCCCGGGCTGCTCTAATGGCCTCCCCACAAGGCTGGCGACCAACGGCTTCCCCTCAAGGGAAGGTCCCAGAGGGTGAAGCCGGATCCAACTGTCAATTTGATCACCTGTCCCAGGAGCACCCACCACCATTCCCATGGCTCCCACTGTGCTCAGCTCCCCAGGGTGTGAGAGGCAGGACCATCAAGAGAGGTGGAAGGTTGGTTCAGGATGGGAGACACATGTATACCTATGGCTGATTCATGTCAATGTATGGCAAAAACCACTACAATATTGTAGTAAAGTAATTAGCCTCCAATTAAAATAAATTAATTAAAAAAGAAGTGAGGACCTTGAGGGGCCATGTTGGGAGTAAGTACACAGAATGAATCTAGGTGAGTCAGTGAGAGGTTGTCTGAAGAAGGAGGCTCTGTCCTCTGTCAGCAAGCTCCAAAAAACACTTTCCTTCCTTTTCCACCACGGTTGCCTAAAACGGACGGTTACTGTGTAGATTAATATAAAAAGCATATGTCAGCAAAGTATTCAGAGTTAGCTGTTAGCTCTTTCCCTGGCTATTTTCTTAGCTATTTTAAGTGGACATTTATACAGCAAACAGATCCAGATTTGGCTCCCCATATTGAAGAAATTAAATTTACTACCCGCTCATCCCCCGGTGCTCTCAGGCCTTGGACAACTATCTCACCATGGGACAGGGGACCCCAGGCTTCTTTCAAAGCCCTACCACCTCCCCGCCTCCCTAGCCTCCTAGGTGCACCCACCTGTCCCTGCTCCTGCCATGATGACATCACACGCGTGGACAGGGTGGGGGGTGGACAACCAGATGGAGGAGGGGAGCACTCACACCCCCCTGCCTGGCTCCTGAGCTGGGACCCCTGTATCCCACCCTCAGTCTGGGCCAACACCACCCATGCTCCTGGGTCTCCGGCCTCTGCACTCAAACTGGAACCAGGTGGCCAGCTTCCCTGAGTTTCAGCTGCGGACATCAGGAGGTGAGGATTCTCAGCCTTCACAAGGAGCACCAGCCAGTTCCTGTAATAAATCTCTCCCTATTATAGTGTACGTCTATCCCATCGGCTCTGTTTCTCTGGAGAACTCTTGTCTCATGCACTGCTTTAGTCTACTGTCCTTTTTCTTTGATATTCAGCCCCATTTTCACTCTTTTTCTTTCTCAAATGGGGGTACAACGTGCCAGGGACCAGGCAAGACAGGCTGGTCCGAGGTGATGCCCAGTGAGTCACATGTTTGGGAATACCAAGGGGTGTCGCTCCTGAGACTGGATTATGTTATGTGGCAGAGGTGACAAGAGCCTGTGATGTCATTTAAAAATAACAATAACAATTAATTGATTTAATCAAAAGGGAGGTTGTCCCAGGTGGGCCTGACCTAATCAGTGGGGCCCTTTAAAACAGTGTTTCAAGGTCAGAGACCCAAAACAGTTGAGTCTCTTGTGGTTTTAAAGAAGCAAACTGCAGGTGGTGGGGCTGATGGTGGCCTCCTGGAGCTGAAGGCCTCACCATTGGGAACTGAACTCGGCCAGTGACCAGTGACTGGGCTTTCTGTCAATAGGCACTTGGTTCCAGATCTGAAAGGTGAGGCCCACAACTCCGAGCACAGAGCCTAAGGCCCAACACATGCTTTCGCCCACAAGCCAGGGAGGGCAGGGGCTGTAGGGGGCCTGTCTTCCCTCGGGCCCTCCCACCCAACGGGCCTGGAGACGCAGGTTCCTCCTGCCTGAGGGTTGCCAGCGGCCCAGAAGAGCCAGGGTCTCCTCCCTGCAGCCTCTCTGGCCACCCCCAGCTGCAGGGAGACCCCAGGAGTCCCTACATCTGTCAGGGTGTCCTCAGGCCACAGTCCTGTGACCAGGGTGGCCGCACTTGCTGCTCTGTGCACTTGGTCTCTGTCCCCTGGGGGAGCTGGAGACCAGACCTTGAATCTGCTCTTTTCACTCCTATCTTTTTCCTTTTCTGGGGCCTTTGGCTTCAGTGCTGATGGGCTTTCAAGTCACTTTGCTTGGCTCTCTGTCACTGTTCGCCATGGCCACCCCAGTACATAACCCGTGGGTCCCCCACTG
Organism: Okapia johnstoni; assembly: GCA_024291935.2. NCBI lineage: Eukaryota > Metazoa > Chordata > Mammalia > Artiodactyla > Giraffidae > Okapia > Okapia johnstoni. The sequence goes on from CM044324.1 coordinate 30,430,028, forward strand.
CCCCTGTGCCCAGGTCACCCACACCCACCAGCTGGCATGATGCCTGCCCTGGGGTCCCAACCCTGCTGCCCAACTCCTGGCCCTGCCCTTGCTCAGGCCTGACCTCCCCCACAACCCTGGTCCCTCTGCCTCCTTCCTCCCATCTTGCCTGTGTCCTGCCCATCACAGGCACCCACAACTGTCCTTATGAGAAATCCAAACACCCTTCCTGAGTTGCCCGGGTCTCCTGGACCAGTGGCCTTAGCCATCACCGCAGCCTCTTCTCTGGTCCTGCTCTGAGATCCCACCCAGGCCCCAGAACGTAACCTGACTCCTCAGCTCCAGGCTAGGAGGGCCTGGTTCCCTCCTACCCCAGCCCCTCTGCCTCTCCCTCTACAGAGATGACCTGTCCAGCCAGTTCTCCCCAATCACATGCCTGTCTCCTCAGAGACCAAACATCTGCAGGCATGGGATTCTGGTACCTCCTTCCAGTCCCTGGCATGGGGCAGTGACACCATGGGCGATTAGTCAAATCGACCTCACCTGCCAGCACTAATCAAGGTTGTTTTAAAATCTGCATGTCCTCCAAATGGCTCGGAGCCTAGACAAGACGTTGGCCCTAGCTGTTTTCCAGGGACTTCGAGTCAGCTGCATCTGTCTGCGCTCAGCCAGCTAAGCTGGGTGGGTGCCAGCATCCCCAGGGTGACCTAAGGGAAGTGGGAGTCTGAAGCCTGGTTCCACCTGTGCAGAATGAGGTTCGTCACACCTTTCCCCAATCACCGCTCCCTGTGCTTCAGGCCGCCCTGCTGCCTGACTGGTTATCCTGTAAATACTCAAGTCCCTTGCCTTTGTGGAGGCAGGTTTGAGGTTTGTTTTCCTGTCTCCCTGCTCGGTGGCTCTGTGAATAAACCCTCTCTGCTGCAGACTCTGCTTTGGTTTCCTGCAAGTCTAGCAAGATGAACATGGTGGGGTAGGTTCTCAGCAAAGAGCTGTTGAGAAAATTCACTGTATCTTTTGAGTTCGGGCAAAAGAATCTTGTAGACAAACTGCAGGCTTTGCAGCAGGGGGTATCCTGGCTGTGGAGTTTGAAAAACACATTTGTTGTTGTTTTTTAATCAGATAGTTCTGATATAAGGTTGTAAAGAAAAATAAAAGTATGTGTGTCAGTAGACTAGAAAATATTTGGATATCAAATCTCATAATCTGAAAAACTTCAGAACATTTTACACTTCAAATAATATCCTGATTATGTGGGTTTATAGGTTGTTATAAAACAGGTAACAGTGTGTTTTATCTCTTTAGACACATTTACAACCAAGGTGCATATTTAGGCTTCATCAAATTTTGACAGACTGAAGTGAAGAAAAAGTGAATGTCGCTCAGTGGTGTCCGACTCTTTGGGAACCCAGGGACTATGACAGTCCATGGAATTCTCTAGGCTAGAATACTGGAGTGGGTAGCCTTTCCCTTCTCCAGGGGATCTTCCCAACCCAGGGATGGAACCCAGGACTCCGCATTGCAGGCAGATTCTTTACCAGCTGAGCCATAAGGGAAGCCCAAGAATACTGGAGTGGGTAGCCTATCCCTTCTCCAGTGGATCTTCCTGACCCAGGAATTGAACCAGTGTCTCCTACACTGCAGGCAGATCCTTTACCAATTGAGCTATCAGGGAAGCCTGATTTACTAATTCTCTTACTGGAGATGATTTATTGTTTCTGTAAACCATTACATGCTTATTGTAAGAAACTAAAACAGTGCAGAAATCTCAAGTGAAGAAGGGATAGTTGTATCATCCAGAGAGTTTTCTAGATGTCTCTGTGGGTAGACTATTTTACATAAATATCTTTGTTCACTAATAATGTTGAAATCTATTTCCTTGTTTAAAAAAAATAATTGTCTTAGTTGCTAAGTCATGTCCAACTCTTTTCAACCCCATGGACTGTGGCCCACCAGGCTCCTCTGTCCATGGGGATTCTCCAGGCAAGAATACTGAAGTGAGTTGCCATTTCCTCTTCTAGGGGATCTTCCAGAACCGGGGATTGAACCCACATCTTCTGCATTGGCAGGTGGATTCCATACCGCTGAGTCACCAGGGAACCTCCCTGCCCAAAGACCAACATCCTGATTTTTTTACTCCAGGTAAAGAAATCTGTTCCCTCTTGGAGAAATATCCCTCGCTTCTCCTACTCTCTCCTTCAAATTCCTTAAAATCAGGATCAGCTTTTACAGGGAAAGTCAAATTATCCAATCAAAAGGTGTTGAGGGAGCATTTAGTGTGTGCCCACCCTACGGGGTGGAAAACTTCAGAATATTTCAGACATAAAGAGTGACCCGGCGTGTGAGGACCTGCCATGATGTTTAGAGAGAGGATGTCGGATGCAGAGAATTTAAGGCTCCCACATGTTAGCAGGTTCATCCCCTACCCAGTGGCTCAGGAGGTGCCCCGGGGAAGGTCCCCAATTAAAACTGCAGCCAGGTCCAGTCATCTGTGTCCAGTCACCCTGTCCTGTCAGCCTCTCGGGGCTACAAAAGGCTTTAACCCTCTCCCTTCATTTGAATCCCATGACACGTCCTCTCTCTGGTAGGACGTGGGCAAGGGTGCGTCCAGCCTTAAGACTTACCTGGTTGCTGAGACTTGACAGAGGCTGACATTTCCTACTCCAGCCACTTCCCATGTTTCCTACTCATCATAATTCAAAGTTCTGCACACCGGCCTTACACTTGGTGGAGGTGTAGTGTTTACACAGAGCTTGTCTGTACCTTCGTGCCCTCCTGACGACCTGGTCAGACATCCAACCTCATGTTCCCACATCTCCCCATCCTCCAGGGAAAAACAGCATTTCAGAATCTTACTCTTTTGCTATTTAATTGTTCTTATCATTTCATTTACACACCCCACCCCCAATGGTCGCAAGGGCTTCCCAGGTGGCACACTGCTAAGGAATCCGCCTGCCAGCAGGAGATGCAGGAGATATACATTCGATCCCTGGGTCTGGGAAGATCTCCTGCAGAAGGAAATGGCAACCCACTCCAGTATCCTTGCCTGGAGAATTCCATGGACAGAGGAGCCTGGTGGGCTACAGTCCATGGGTTGCAAAGAGTCAGACATGACTGAGCACACACGCCTGGGGATGCAGCTGTGTACAAGCAAGTGGAAAAGAAGGCCTAATTAATAGTGACAATGGTAGGGCAACTACAACACTTGTCTAACTATGGATTTTCAGTGATAAGCTTACCTATATATTCTTTATTCTTTTTTGTTGGTGGTGGTGAGTTGTTTTCTTTATTTGCCACACCTTGAGGCTTGTAGGATCTTAGTTCCCAGACCAGGGACCGAACCCAGGCCCCCGCAGTGGGAGTGCACAGTCCTAACCACTGGACTGCCAGAGAATCCTCATTATTCTTTAACAAATAACTCCAGATGTGATTTATTAACCAATAGGCCATGAGAAATTGCCATTGAATTGGAGTTTAGATAGATTCTGAATTTGCTGCTATTTTCTCAGGGAATATAGCTGAAAGAGTTTTTGTATTAGAGAATCTGAAGCAGAGACATAGGTGATTAATTCTCTTCTTGGGTACAGAAGCGGCAGGCAGGAAAGCTTGGTATTTATACTGACTCAAATACAGGCAGCTTCACCACTGTTTTTATAACATCTAGATTCAAATCACGAGGAATAAAGAATGCCATTAGTCAGGACCTCAGACTGAGTCAGTTGGCAAGTTTCTCGCTTTAAAAGAACAAAGAATCTGCCTGCAAGGCAAGAGATTGCCTGTGATGCAGATGTGGGTTTGATCCCCTAGCCAGGAAGATCTGGAGCAGGAAATGGCAACCCACTCCAGTGTTCTTGCCTGGGAAATACCATAAACAGAGGAGCCTGGCGGGAAACAATCCATGGGATCACGAGTTGAACACAACTTAGTAATTAAACCACCACCACAATGTGAAGGGAATGTCTGAAAAGGCTCCTTCAACTCCACTAGACAACATGAACATTTACCAATTTACCTAATCATCCCTTGGTTCCCACACCACAGTCTCAGGGCAGTGGGCAGCAGGGTGCATTTTTTCAGAATGGAAACCACCATTGTTTACTCAGCAATCTGAGCCCTGGTAGGAATCTCTGCAGTTAGATGCACCAAGGAGAGTGGAGATATGCTTTAAAAGGAAAAAGAAAAACAAAAGCTACAGATGCAGCTGGAAGCATATGGTGGCCTTCAGGTTTGAGGTAAAATAGCAAAAGTAGAAACATGTGCTAGCTTTGAAAGATATTTAATGGTTGACTTGGAACAGGCCAGGCGTCTTACCTTTTCTCTCCTATCTAGATCCAAACGAGTAATAGTTATTGTCAGGCTGTTTTTTGTTTCTGTCTTTTTAAAACCCTTTCACCAAGTTTCTCCAGTGGTTTAAATGCCTCAGTATTTTATTTTGTCCCTTTCCTTTATAATTCCAACTCAAGATTTCTCAAGCTGGTTTTTGAAGCCCTCCAGGATTTGACCTGACCATTGTTAACAATTTATCTTACTTCCCTAATACATCCCCTAAAGTCCAGGCACAGGAGTCTCTCTCTGTGGAATCTATAGCTGTTGTTTTCATACCTAAAAATTCTCCTTCTGATTTTTCCTGGGCTCGTTTTTCTGTCCTCTGACTTTCCAGGTCATTGTCATCATTCCTTGATCCTACCGGCAGTTCCCCACCTTTGATGAGAACATCCCCGGCTACACCTCTCCTCTGTGCAGGCAGCCCCTCTGGCTGACCGGGAGCACTGAGAGACAGGGGCACAGACACGGCCTTTCACTGTGGACTGTCCTGGTATTCCGTAAGGACTGAGTTGTTCTTCTCTATTAATACTGTATGCAGCTAGAGAACAGGGATCAGAACACTACATTTTACTTCCTTTCTTCTCCCAAGAAAAACTCTCTCAAACTGACATTACAGAGCCGGGCACTCAGTCTGGCTGGCCAGCAGCGGGGTTACACCTGCTTCTAAAGTGTTTGCTTCCACACTTATCAGATTAATAAATAGACATTCAGAGGATTTAGCAGTCCCAAACAATCAGCTCTGATCTAAAAACAGAGCAAAGCCTCTGGTTTCTCAGAACCGTTTCTCTCATTCATTTGACTTGCTTCCAAGTATGACAAAAAATTTGCTTTGGAAAACTTAAATTTTTTTTAACAATTGAAATGCTGTCGCTGCCAGTTTGGGGTTTTACCGAGTGTGTGTTGTGCTTTATCTTACGTCGGCAATTCTAGGTCCCAGATATTTCTGTGGCACCAGGTTTGGCCCCAGGTTTTTATTTTTCCACCAATGACAGGATTTGGGTGGGTAAGATTTAAAATTTTTAATTGAGGTAAGATTCAGGTAATACAAAGTTTACCATTTTGACCATTTTTAAAGTATACAGTTCAATGGTTTTTAACATTTCCAATGTTCTACAGCCATCATTACCATCGAGTTCCAGAACATTTTTATTACCCCCAAAGGCAGTCCTTTATTGTTAATGGAGAACAGCCATCCCCATTTCCTCTTCTCTTAGTCTCTGGCAGCCACTAACATGCCTTCTGTCTCTTTGCTTTGGCTTATCCTGGATATTTCATATAAATGGAATGTGTTTGCTTCCTCCCCCCCTTTATTCTATTAACATGATGTATTGATTTTTTTTTTTTCCTATGTTGAGCCAGGAAACCACTCAGTCACAGTGTGAAAATCCTTTTCACATGCTGCTGGATTTGGTTGCTAATACTGTGTTGAGGGTTTCTCCCTCTATATCCATAAGAGTTAGGGGTCTGTGGTTTCCTTGTGTTGTCTTTGTCAGGTTTTGCTAATAGGGTAATACTGGCCTCACAGAATGATTTAGGAAGAGTCCTTTTTGGTAAGATTTTGAGAACGGGTGTTAATCCTTTAAATACTAGAAGTCGCCGATAAGGCCATCTGATTTCGGGCTTTTTTGGAAGGTTTTTGATTACTAACTCAATCTCCTTATTCATATTGGTCTGTTCAGATTTCCTACTTATACATGATTGTTTAGATGTTTGTTCATTTCTTCTAGGTTAACCAGCTGACACACAATTATTCGTGGTGTGTTTACCCTAACTCTAAGCAGTAGCAGTGGTCCTAACCACTGAGTTGACTCAGCAAAGGCAGAAGTGGAGACGTCTGAGAGCGAGGAGGAGGCAAGCCAGTAGGGGGCTGCCACAGGAGCTGGGGGAGAATGGGGAAGGGGCTGCAGGTGAGAGGGAGGGCTTAGGGGAGGTCATGGTTCCTGGAAGACCCCCTCCCTTGCCCGAATACCCTGAACACAGTTCCAGGATCCTCTCCCTCTACAAAGGACCAGACTGTCCAAGAATCACAGACTGACTCAGTTCTTATGTCGTCCAAAGTACTGAATTACTGCGGAACCACGGCCTCAGAAGCTCGAGATTTCTGTACCACCCCTGATTCCCTACCTTTATAGGTGGGTGAATGAGAGACACAGTTGAGGCCACAGATTTGTAAAGAAGCAGAGTTTTATTAGCACAAAAGGCCCCAAACATGACGACTTGGGGAGAGGAAGTAAACTGAGTTCAAATGTCTTTTTGACTGCTTACGGAATGTGTTTCAAGAGTGTAAAATGTTTTGATTTAGTCTGCGCTCCTGGAGCGGGTGAGGGGGTCAGGATGCTCCGGCGGGGCCTCGGGGTCAGACTGAAATGGTGGTCTGTGGTGGGCACACATTCCTCCTGTGTCTGCTGAGGTGGCACTTCTGGCTGAAGCCTTGCCCGCACGCCTTGCACACGTGTGGCGTCCTCCCCTGGTGTGTCATCTGGTGGAGGATGAGGTGTGACTTGTGGGGAAAGCCTTGGCCACACTCTGTGCACAGACAGGAGTTCTCTTCCAAGTGTGACCACTTGTGCATGAGCAGGGCGGACTTGTTGCCGAAGCCCCGCCCGCACCGCCGGCAGTTGTACGGCTGCTCCCTTGTATGTGTGCGGCGGTGCCGGATCAGGCCCGACTGGTGGCGGAAGCCCCGCCCACACTCCCTGCACACGTATGGCTTCTCTCCGGAGTGCGTCCTCTGGTGTGCCACGAGGTTCGACTTCTGGCTGAAGCCTCGCCCGCACTCCGCACACACCAGGGGCTTCTCCCCCGAGTGCGTCCTCTGGTGTCGGATGAGGTTGGACTGCTGGCTGAAGACGCGCCCGCAGTCCTTGCACACGATGGGCTTGTGCCCAGAGTGCGTGTTCTGGTGCCTGTTGAGATGGGACTTGAGACTGAAGCCCCGCCCACACACCCCACACACGTACGGCTTCTCCCCGGTGTGTGTGCGCCTGTGCGAGATGAGGGTTGAATTCTGGCTGAATCTGTGTCCGCACACGCCACACACGTAAGGCTTCTCCTTCGAGTGTGTCCTCTGGTGGTTGACGAGCGTGGACCTCTGCCGGAAGCAGCGCCCACACTCCTTGCAGGCATATGGCTTCTCCCCCGAGTGTGTCCTCTGGTGCGAGATGAGGTTCGACCTGTCGCTGAAGCCCAGCCCGCAGTCGCCGCACACGATGGTCTTCTCCTCCAGGTGTGTCCTCCGGTGCCTGACGACGGCTGACTTCTGGCTGAAGCCTTTCCCGCACTCCTGGCACACGTAGGGCTTCTCCCCAGAGTGTGTCCTCTGGTGGATGATGAGATTCGACTTCTGGCTGAAGCCTCGCCCGCACTCACCGCACATGTACGGCTTCTCGCCCGAGTGTGTCCTCTCGTGTATGATGAGCGTCGACTTGCGGTTAAAGCCTCGCCCACACTGCCCGCACACAAGGGGCTTCTCCCCGGAGTGCGCCTTCTGGTGTCTGGCCAGGCTCTTCTTCAGACTGAAGCCCTTCCCACACACCCCGCACACGTAGGGCTTCTCCCCAGAGTGGATCCTCTGGTGACTGAGCAGGTTCGCCATCTTGCTGAAGCCCAGTCCGCACTCTCCACAGTTGACAGTTCCAAACCCCAGGACTTCGATCCTCTTCAACAGTGTGTCTGTTTCCTCGGGGGTCCCCATCTGTGCGGGGCCGGCCTCTATCTCCATACCTGGGACCCCACCCCCGGGGATGACTAGCTGCCTCTGGGGTGGCCTGGGGAATGCTCCTACAGTCCTTTCCTCTGTCTTTCCAAACAAAGGCGGGGCGCCTTCTCCCTCCTGCCCTTCCTCTTCCTCTATCCAGGCACTACCTCCAGCGGCCTGCTGCTGCTGGTCCTCCAGGCACAGATCTCCTGGCTGCAGGGGATCTTCGGCGTACAGGCACGTGAAGATCCAGGGCGGGGGACTACACAGCACCTGCGGCATGTGGAATTTCTGACTGCAGAGATCCGGAGGGCAGAAAGGACAGAGGTGGAGTTCTGGCTCTGGTTCTGTGGCAAAGAAAAGAGTCTGAGTCAGAACTGAGATGTGGAGCCGCTGAAGCGGTTCTGCCTTGTCTGATGGTTAAGACTTCATTCCCTGTTCTTCAAAATGTTTACATCTTCAGGGCCACCCAGCAAGACTTCCTGCAGAGGACCTACTACAACGACCTCCTAACGCACAACCACCCAGTGATACAAACAGAGTCCAAAGGGATTGTCTGTGATCAAGAGAGCTCTGACCAGAGGACCCACATGGAAATGTCTTTGTCTTTCACTGTCTCCCTAGGAGGATGGGGTGGATGGAGAGAGCTGTCCCTGAGCCTGGAAGACCCTAGTGTAGGAGGCAGCACAGCAGAGTGGCTAAAGATACCACATGTGAGACATCTGAACCTAGAGGGTCCCAACTCACTGACAAATACTAATTAGAGGACTACTCTGGACCAGAATTCCCACAAGGTAGGGCTTCCCTGGTGGTTCAGACGGTGATGAATCTGCCTGCCAATGCAGGATACACAGGTTTGACCCCTGGGTCGGGAAGAGCCCCTGGAGGAAGAAATGGCAACCCACTCTAGCATTCTTGTCTGGAGAATTTCCATGGACAGAGGAACCTAGAAGGCTACAGTCAATGGGGTCACAAAAGAGTTGGACACAACTGAGTGACTAACACTTCCTTTCACTTTCAGGAGGCTTTCAGCAGTGGATAATACACACAGTCTAGGCCCCTCAGTGACTGGTGCCCCGGATCAGTTTGAGTCTTATTAATTTCCATAATTAACCTAAATAAAAATGGCACCAGGAATCAATATAAAAGTTTTCTTCTTATAGTACCTCTCGTAAGGAGATATCAACACTGAACACCTTGCTTCAGCATGGCTGGTTCTACTCAGCTGATGGGAATGCAGGATCACATAGTCTGAGGAACCAGGTCCAGACCTCACTGCATCTGCCTGAACACTTGCCTTCATCAGTGAACTGAACTTTTGAAAACCAACTGTGTATACATCTACATTCTAAAATCATTCTATCAGTATAGAATGCTACTGTATTCGGAGACAGGGCCTTTAAAGAGGTAATTAAGGTTAAAAGAGGTCATAAGGCTCTAATCGATATGACTGGTGACCTCCCTGTAGGAGGAAAGCCAGGATATGCAGCCTCAGAAAGGCAGGGTGAGGACAGAGCGAGGAGGTGGCCATTCAAAGTCCAGGAGTAGGCCTCCTGTGTAACCTGCCAACACCTCTGCCAGCCAAGAACTGCGAGCCTCCAGAAACACAGTAAAACCTTTTGCTTCTGCCATGAAGTCTGGTGCTGTGTTTCAGCAGCCTGAGCTAAGAGAGATGCTGCTTCTACCCTGAGCTCTTCCCTAAGCACCCCTGTACCTGCCCTACAGTCCGCCCCTAAGTAAGTCCCATGAAATCCATCAGCTGTTCCAATAAATGTGAAAGGGCCAAAGTCCCTATTCAAAGATAACGGTTGGTTTGGCAGAAAATGCAATAGCAGCTACATGACACCCCAAATCACATTAAATACCATACCAAAACTCCCTAAAAAAACAAAGAGCCACAACAAAGCAGGTCTTAAGACTAATAAGAAATAATAGGATCGATATGTACACACCACTATATTTAAAATGGATAACTGACAAGGACCTACTCTACAGCACAGAGAACACTGCTCATGTTACGTGACAGCTTGGATGGAAGGGGAGTTTGGGGGAGAATGGATACATGTATATGTAAGGCTGGGTCCCTTCACTGTCCACCTGAAACTATCACAACATTGTTAATCAGCTATACGTCAATACAAAATAAAAAATGAGAAGTTTTTTTTAGAAAAAAAGGAAAGTTAAAGGAATATAATGTGGAACAAACAAATTTTAACGTTAAAAACTTCATTAATGAATGAGATAAAATTGTCATGAACCTTCACACACCTAACATTACACTGAAGTGAAATACATAGCAAAAACTTAGAAATAAATGGAGGATTTGATGTAAGTTACAATGACATTGGAAAGTAATCTAAGTAATCTGCTATGACTTTTAGCAGATAAAACACAAGGATATAAACAACTTGAAAAATATAAATGATTTCTATTATATATGCTACTTCCCTTGATTGTAAGACAAAATTAGCTTCCAAATTTGATAAAACTGAGAAATAGAAAATTTCTTACAGAAAAAAAAACATATACTTCTCTTTATTATGAAACTGTCAACAGTATTTTAAAAGCTAAAAAACACACAATTCCCTACAGTTATCTATACTCTATCATTTAAAAAAGAATGCCAAGTCAAAAAACTTCCCAGAAACCCCACTCTTTGCAGTTCTATACCCACCAAGCTAACCACTGATCATGGTCAATAATAATGCAGATGTCTATGTTCACATACACATATTGATACAGTCTTTCACACACACATAATAAACCCAACTATGTAATAAACATTGTTTAGCAGTTTTTCACTTAAAAATGTATCTTCTAAGTATCTGGTTTTCTGTTAAACAAGGTAAAGGAAAATCTGATCTTCATTAATGAACAATTAGGAAGCATCATCACAAAAATGGAAAGTTATAAAAAAAAATACAGGCTCAGTAAACTGTGGGACAATGTAAAACGGATTAATACACATGTAACTATCATTCCAAGAAGGAGGAAACAGAAGGAAACAAAAGAATCATGAAAGAATAATGTCCAAAAATCTCTCCAATTGGCTCTAGCCATAAATTTATAGATTCAAAAATCTGAGCAAACACTATGACAGGAAAAATGCACGAAAATCAGCTCACTTCCTCAGTGACATCACAGTCAAACAGCTGAACACCAAACATACAGGAAACTCTGAAAGTAGCCAGAGGTTTAAAAAGTAACAAAAAAACAAAGCAATAACTGTGGAAATGACAGCTGACTTCTTATCAGAAACAATGGGAGGCCTGAATAGGGGAACAGTATCTTTAAAGTGGTGAAAAAATAAGCCAATCTAAAATTCTATGTCCAGGCAAAATATCCTTCAAGAATAAAGGTGAAACAAAGACACGTTCAGAAAAACTGAATGAACACACTGCCTGCACCAACCCCCCAACCACAAGAAATGCGAGACCACAGAAACACTATCAGGTGGAAACTCACATCCTCAGGAAAATAAGGCAAAGCACAGAAAATGGTAAATTATCTGGATAATTAAAAAGAATATTATTTCTTTTGATTAAAAATACATGTATTTAAAACAAAAATTTTAACATTGTATTATGGAGTTTAGAGAGTCTGAGGTGCAATACAAATGACAACTCTAGACTAAAGCATGCTGGGGAAAGCGTGCTGCAAGCGTGTGACTACACTGCCCTGACATTTAAATAACGTGGGATCCAGAACAAGTAGGAAAGGAGAAGTGAAGGCTGTGTATTGTGATCCCTCTGGGCAGGGGTCAGCAAACTTCTTAAATGGCCAAATAGTAACCAGTTTAGGCTTTGAGGGCTAAGCGGCAAAATGAGGGATTATATATGTAATTACATAACCATTTAGAAAATCTCACCCTCCTGGATGAAATCCATTCTGACAACTTTTTTAGAATTAATTTCCCAATCGGCTGTTTACAGCTTGCCTTCCTTCCACGGGGCCTGCCTTTTTTCTTCAGCTTCCTTAGTTTTACTTCCATGTTCTTGCTTCATCTTTTAAAAATATAGTAACAAGAGCCACCAGACTATGTATGTGGGAGAGAACTAAGTGAGGCAGAGATGGCAAACCCAGTGCAGGAAGGAGTCGAGACACCAGGAAGCTCGAGTGCAGCTGCAGGTCTGGAAGGAGGCCACGAGGGCAGTGCACACGGTGAGTGGCCAGGGGGCCAGCAGAAAGACCTCCCGCCCCCAGCCCTCTGAACCACCCAGGGTCCCCACTCACCCAGGCAGCTGACCGGCGAGCATTTTCTCTCTTCTTTCCAGGTCTCCTTCCCTTGCTCCAGCTGGGTGATGAGTTTTGGTTTAGAAAACGGAATGCCTGCTCAGAGGAAAAGAAAACAAGATGGTTGCAGGTTATGCTGCACTGAGATCCACACCAGGGGGGGATTTCTAAAGGTGGTGGGGAAGATCTGAGAGTGGTGAGCTCCCCGCCAGGGAAGGGAAGCCAGGATGGGAGTTCACTGACCCAACTGCATGCTGTGAGAGAACACCTCCCTGGTTTACAAGAAGATCCTGACTAGGAAGAGATGCCATGCTTACCAGAGAGCCTGCAGGAAAAGGCTAGAAATGCGGAATATCACACACATATACACACACCTGTACATGTTTATAGAGTGTCTCTGCTTTTGAGTCCAACCCAAAGGTAAGGCCAGAAAGCAAGAGGGCTGCTCCAAGTTGCCAGCAGCCAGGACCCAGGTCCTGAGAGATGCAGGCTTACCCAGCGAGACCAGGTTGCTGTAGTTCTCCAGCATCACCTCCCGGTACAGGGACCTCTGAGCAGGGCTCAGCAGCACCCACTCATCCTGGGTGAAATCCACAGCCACATCTCTGAATGCCATGTGTGCCTATAACACAAAACAGCCCTGCTCACCCGGGATCCAGCCCTGCCCAGGTGTTAGGGTAAGGGGCAAGGGGGAGGCTGCCCGGGGGAGGCAGGTGAGAGATCTAGATCCTGCCTTTGACCCTGGTGCTCTGTATTCCAAGATCTTTAAAGCCCTGTCACCATCTGGGCAGTGGCACTTGTCAACACGTTCAAGGTCCTGGGTGGGCTGATTTGGAGAATACATGCAAAAATAGGAGCCTGTAACTTTCAGGAACTTTAACTCTATGCTGAGGGAGAGTGCAAACAACGTAAAAATTAAACAACAGTAAAGCAACAGATTTTTGAGTTTTAAGAATTTAAAAGAATAGTCTGAACCATGGTTTTAGTGTTGAAGCATCCGAATGACTGAGGTTCACAGAGTTCAGTTACGGCAAAGACCAAACACAACTCAGTCCCTCCCTCAATCCCACGGCCCTTCCAGCCCTCCTTGCCTGAGAGGCACCAACCAGCAGGGAATGGTGAAGAGCTCGAACTTGAACCCTACTGCCCTGGTTTGGAGCCCATCCCAGCCATCAGCTAGCATCTCTGCTTTTTCAACTGTGGGTAACAGTCCACTAAATGTCCTGTCCCACGCTGTGGTGCTCAGGGTGGATGTCCCTGCCATTCAGTCCACGAATTCATCTCACATGCCATTCTCACACCCTGCCCAATATTACTGCCTTTATCGCAACACTGTTGCAAAGTGGAAAGCACACTGGAACACAGACATCCGGAGAGGTTTTCACAAGAGGCCCAGGAACTCGGTCTTGAACGAAGAGTAGGAGTTTAGGGAAGAGAAACGTGCCAGGTGTTCCCGATGAGGTGTATGGGGAGCAGAGAAGAGGACACCTGAGCCAAGGAGGAGAGGAACCTGAATCCTGGGACCACTTGGGAGGAATAAAAGGCACTAAGAGGCAGAAATGCAGAACAGGTCGAGCACAGGAGCAGCTTGTGGGTTTTACATGATTGTAAAATATACATAAGCATGTTACTATTTTTGCCATTTGAAGTGTACATTTCAGTACATTAAGCATGCTCACACTTATGTGGTACAACCATCACCACTATCCATTGCCAGAACTGGTTCATCATCTCACGTTGAAACTCTGTGACCATTAAGCATAATTCCCTTTCTCACAAACCCTGGTAACCAACCATCGTTTTACTTTCTGTCCATGCATTTGGCTATTCTAGGTATCACAAATATGTGAAATCATACGGTGTCTGTCCTTTTGTGTCTGGCTTATTTCATTCAGCGTAATGTCTTCAAGTTTCAGCCATACACTCCAAAGAAGACGTACAGATGGCTAAGAGACACATGAAGAGAGGCTCAACACCGCAAATTATTAGAGAAATGCAAATCAAAAGTACAACTCACACCAGTCAGAATGGCCATCCTCAAAATGTTCACAAACAGTAAATACGGGAGAGGATGTAGAGAAAAGGGACCCCTCCCACACTGTTGGTGGGAATGTAAAATTGGTAACAGACTCTCTGGAGAACAGTATGGAGGTTCCTTAAAAAACTAAAAATAGAACTACCATATGATCCAGCAATCCCACTCCTGGGCATATATCCAGAGAAGATTATAATTTGAAAAGATACACACACCCAGTGTTCACTGTAGCCCTAGTTATTATAGCCAAGGCATGGAAGCAACCTAAACGTCCATCAGCAGAGGAATGGATAAAGAAGATGTGGTACAGGCCTTCCCTGGTGGCTCAGTGGTAAAGAATCCACCTGTGAATACAGCAGACATGAGTTCCAGTGGTAAAGAATCCAGTGAATACAGGAGACACGAGTCCGATCCCTGATCCGGGAAGATCCCACATGCCTTGGAGCGACTAAACCCGTGTGCCACAACTACTGAACCTGTGCTCTAGAGCCCATGCTCTGCAACAAGAGAAGCCACCTCAATGAGAAGTCTGTGCACCACCACTAGAGAGAAGCCCCACCTGCTGCAACCAGAGAAAAGCCCAAGCAGCAATGAAGACCCAGCACAGCTATAAATAAATACAATTTAAAAAAAAAGATGTAGTACATCTTTGTACAATGGACCATTACTCAGCCATAAAAAGAATGAAATAATGTCATTTTCAGCAACATGGATGGACCTAGAGATTATCATACTAAGTAAAGTAAGTCAAACAAAGACAAATATATCACTCATACATGGAACCTGAGTTTTTAAATGATATAAATGAACTTATTTATAAAACAGAAACAGACTCACACACTTAACAAACAAAACGTATGGTTACCAAAAGGGAAATGTGTGTGTCTGTGTGTGGTGGGGGGAAGAATAAATTAGGAGTTTGGGATTAACATACACACACTACTATATATAATATATAAAGTATATAAAGTATATAGACAGATAACCAACTAGACCCTACTATATAGGACAGTGAACCCTACTCAATACTCTGTAATAACCTATATGGGAAAAGAATCTGAAAAAGAATGAACATATGTATATGTATAACTGAATTACTTTTCTGTACACCTGAAATTAACACAACATTGTAAATAAATTGTACTACAGTAAAAATTGGGAAAAAAAGATGACCTGAATCAAAATATGAAGGGCCTACAAAGTACCAGGGAGAAGCTGACACACAGCCAGCAACTTCAAGGTATCTATCTACTGGAAAAACTATCAGGCTCTGAAGAATAACAAGAAAAGTCCTAAGTGACTCTAGACAAAAAATATACCAGACTTCCATGAGACTTTTCAAAATCATCATTCAACTCATGTGCATTGCAGGTGGGAATGTACAATGGTGCAAGCACTATGGAAAACAGCACAGCAGTTCCTCAAAAATTTTAAAATACACATTATCATATGATCTACCAATTCCACTTCTGGGTATTTCCCCAAAAGAATTGGAAGCAGGGACTTGAATAGATATTTATACACTCGTGTGAGCAGCATTATTCACAACAGCCAAAATGTAGATGTGATCCAAGTGTCTGTCAATAGACGAATGGATAAACAAAGAGTGGTGTGTTTGTGTGTGTGTGTGTGTGTGTATGTGTATATATATATGATGGAATAATATTAAGCCTTAGAAAAGAAATTCTGACACATGCTACAACATGGATGAACATTAAAGATACTATGCTAAGTGAAACAAACCAGACACAAAAGGACAAATATATAATTCCACTTATATGAGGTATCTAGAGTAATCCATATAGACAAAGTAGAATGATGGGTGACAGGAGCTAGGAGGAAGGGGGAATTGAGTTATTGTTTAATGAGGATAGAGTTTCATTCTGAAAAGTTCTGGAAATGGAGAGTGTGAATGGTTGCACAACAATATGAATGTACTTAACGATACTGAACTATATACTTAAAACAGTTAAGATGGTAAGTCTTATGTTGTATATATTTTATCACTTTAAATGCATGGCAAAAAGAATATCATTCAAAGCAGTAAGAAAGTATCTCGGGGACTTCCCTGGTGGTCAGGTGGCTAAGACTTCGCACTCCCAATGCAGGGGGCCTGGGTTTGATCCCTGGTCAGAGAACTAGACCCCACATGCCACAACTAAGACCCAGCAGAGCCAAATAAATAAATAAACAAATATTTTTTAAAAAAATTTTACCAAGACAAAGTACCCAGAAATGTAAGGCTGGTTGAATATGAGGAAATTCATTACTGTAACATACTGTATTAATGAACTGGACCAAGGAGAAAAAACATGATTGCATTTATACATGCTGAAGTATTCTTTAACAGAACTCTTCCAACACCCAATTCACTGTAAGACTGATGAATCCACAGAACTTTTCATTTTGAATTTTAGACTTAGAAGTTGCAAAAATACCAATTCCCATGTAACCTTAATCCAGTTTTCTCTAAGGTTAACATGTGAGAAAACTATACTACAATGATCAAAACCAGGAGATTAACATTGATTATTACTACTATTATCTAAACTACAGCTTATAATCACATTTCAATAGGTTTTTCTACTAATGTCCTCCTTCTTCTGGTCCAGGATTTAACTGAGGTTCCCGCACTGCATTTAGCTGTCATATATCTTTAATCTCCTCCAATCTGTGACAGTTCCTTCTTTCATGAACAACATTTTTGAAGAACAGCCCTCAACTGTGGTTTATCAGATTTAAGAAAAAAATGATTAGAATGACCCTAGTTCACTTTTGGCTAGACTGTCTCAGAAGTCACGTGTCCTTTTCACACTCCTTGATAGGAGTTCATGATATTGGTATGTTTCACTACTGATGATGTTAACTTTGATCTTGATCACTTGGTTAAGGCAGTGTCTGCTGGGTTTCTTCATTACAAAGTCACTCGTTTTGCCTTTATATTTAATATACATCTTGGGAGAGATACTTTGAGATTATACAAATATCCTGTTTCTCTTCAACCTTTTACCAAATAATTTTAGCATAATCTTGTGGGAACTGTCTGCAACCATTATTACTGCGGTGTTGACCAAATGACAATGTTCTATCTCCTTCTTTCCTTCGAAATTCATTAGCTGGAATTCTGTAAGCAAGAGTTGTCCCTTCTCTTTTTTTTTAATTAATTCATTTATTTTTGGTTGTGCTGGGTCTTCGTTGCTGCATGCAGGCTTTCTCTAGTTGTGGCAAGCGGGGACAACTCTTCACTGCAGTGTATGGGCTTCTCACTGTGGTGGCTTCAGTGGTCGTGGAGTACAGGCTCAGTTGCTCCATGGCATGTGGAATCTTCCCAGACCAGGGATTGAACCCATGACCCCTTCACTGGCAGACAGATTCTTATGCATTGAATCACCAGAGAAGTCCAAGAGTTGTCCCTTCTTATTAATTTCAGTGTGGATTCATAGCTTATCCTAGGGGTTATATTAGAATATTATCACCATTTTGCTGTTCAAATTATTTCATCAAACACTGGGAGCTCCTTCAGGCTGACCTCATCCCTGCTTTCAACCACAAATGTGGGACAAGTGATGCTGTGCCAGTCACAGGCTTAAGTCTGTATGCTCTCGGGGACATCCAAGGCACCAGGTTAAGAACGTCAGCTCCCGTGCTAGAGGGACCAAGCAGAAGCAGAGGCCGGATATCTCATGGAGAGGGCACAGGGCCTAGCAAAGACACCACCAGTGTCTTCACCATGCATCACCTGCTTAGTCTAACCCAATGCCAGGAACTGAATCAATTGGCTCAAGAGGAGCAAATGAGGCGCCCCACCCTCTAAGAACCACCTCCTGGTCCAGTGGGACGGTCGGACAGTTATGACATAGCCTAAGCCCTGGAGTCCTGAGCCCCAGGGCCCTTCCATCAACAGGGAGCTTGGGAACACTGCCAGGAATGTGCAGGGTGTTCTGCAGGGGGAGAGCATCCCAGCTCATCACTGGAGTTGACACTGAAACAGAGATGCTCGGAGAAACACAAGCAGATAACGGAATATGCTTCTATGAAGCTATAAAGCAGGGTCTGACCAGGTGGGGAGTTGAGGAGGAGACTTGAAGAAGTTGGAGGCATTAAAAGTAATTCTAACAATTACTTAGCCTTTATGTGCCAGGCACTATAACTGCATTGCTAGGGTTATCTCCTCCAACATCCCCAGGAGATGGACACCATTCTGATGATCCCTATCTGGCAGATGAGGAAAAGAAGGCTCAGAGAGGTGAAGTAACAAGCTCAGGGCCACACAGCTAGACATGGTAAAACTGAGATTTGAACCCAAGCATCCTGACTTTGGAGTTGGGACAGAAGCAAACAATTAGGAAAGTCTCTTTCTAGCAGGCTGAGTGGCAAGTTCAGTATGTGGACCTCAGGAGGTCCCCAACTCAAGAGGCAGGCGGGGAGAGGGACAAGAAGGTGGAGAAGAGACAAGAGTGAGGGCGGAGCAGGAGTGGAGACCGGAAGGAGAGGGGTCCAGGGCACAGCGCAGGTGCTGCTGAGAGAACAGGGCAGGTGAGCCTGGAAAGAACAGAGGCCCAGCTGCGGGTGTTCACTGAGGTCTGCAAAGTCAGAAATGGGGGGGAAGGCCAGAGACAGGGACACTGTCCCCCGGAATTCCTCCCTGGCCACAAACCTCTCCTCTCCTGCCTCTGAACAGAGCTGCTCTGACTGAAACAACTATTAATTCTCTTGAGTGTAGTGATGACACTGTGGTCATTTTACAGGAAGCTCTAGTGTTAGAGCTGCCTCCTGAGGTAACTGCAGTGAGCTGACAGGACAGGGAAAGAGGCAGTGAGGGCCTCGCCGGATGGAACCAGAACAGAAGGCCAAGGCCTTCACAATAGACAAGCCTGAGAGTGCACAGGCCTGAACAAAACCACAAGGATGGAGGGGTGGTCAAGAAGGACACAGGGTCTGAGCAAGAGTCCCTGTGACGGCAGCCACCCCTACCACAGACTGTGTCCCCTGGGGAAACCAGCTGGGCTCTGATCTCCGGGAGCGGCATGCTGGGCACAAGATGTCAAGGCTGAGCGAAGGAAACCCACCTGTGGTTCAGCACACGGAAGGCGAGCAGTCCCCACGTGAGTCCGGGCTGTCAGGAGCCCTCTCCTCGCCCACCAGGCTTCCTCTTTGGGCAGCACAAGAGCAGAAAGGTTCAGGAGAGTCACTGGAAACTCACGCCCTGGCAAGGCAGGCTTTCCTCTTCCTTAAAGGCATCAGGAATGGACCTGTCACAGAAGAAAAGGCTGCGGGCAGCTCGCTGAGAACACAGCCTGCCCCGCCGACACCAGGCCTGAGCTGACCCACTCTAGCCTCTGACCTTCCTAAGCAAAGTTCGTACTGGGCACTTAGGACTGTATACATCAGAGACGATTCCAGGCACAGAACTGTCTTATTTCATTCTAGCCTCACAACCCAATGGAATACGATTTATTATCTTCATTTTACAGATGAGAAAACAAGCACAGTGAAGTTAGTCCCTTATCCAAGGTGACACCGTTACAGTCACAGAGTCTGGATGAAAGCTGGCAGCCGAGGCCAGGCTCTTCAAGTAGGGCAGGGACAGTGAACCTCTGTGGGTTGTAAGGCTTCTCAGTTTGTCATTTTGAGATGAATCAAGATTGCTCCCCAGGTGACAAGCGTTAAATCTGGATGGTGGGTCTGTAGAGTTCTATTTATTTCTGTCTAAAATCTCTCCCTAATAAAACTTTAAAATGGAACTCAAAATCCCAGAGTCGGGAAACACCGGAGCCGTGCACATCCGTGACTGCTGTGGTCAACGCAGGTTTCCAGGACCTTTGAGAAACTTGCCCAGTGGGCCTCAGACAACCTCTTCCTCCAAGGCCTGAATCCAGGGGCGACCAGCCAAAAACACACCCAAGATCGTTGCCAAAGTGGCCCGTTCCACACCCAGTCCATCCCAGGCACATGCTGCCCACGGCAAACCACCCACCAAAACTCCTGGTGGCGGGCTGGCCAGCATCCCAGCACCTGGAAAACATCAGGGCCCCATGCCAACTTACTCAACCCTCTGGCCCCCAGGGACTTGGGGGTAAGAGCGACACCCCCCCCCCCCATCATCGTCGCTCTTTCGACCAAGGCCTAACGTGTCCTCACCCACAGGAGCCCCAGGACGTGGCTGGATTCCGGCATCCGTCACGACTGGGCATCGCGGCTGACCTTCGCCCACGCCCATCGGAGATGCGTGCTCACATCCCAAATATGACATCCGGGAGGGCACGGCCTGAACCGCGACAGCGCGTCCCGCCGCCGCCTCCTCTCCCCCGCCCCCGCACAGTCCCCAGCCTCAGGCTCAGCCAACAGCCCAGACTTTCAGGACCTACCTTTCCGCGCAGGGAAGGGTACGGCTGCGGCTTAGGACCCCACGGGCGCCACATTCACCAGCGAGGAACAAGGGGTCACTCCAGCCACCAGCTGGGCCAGGACGCTAGGACTACACTACCCAGAATCCTCAGCCCAGCACTAGGACTACACTACCCAGAATCCTCGGCCCAACGCCGGGACTACACCTCCCAGGATGCTCGGCGCGCCCAGAAGCCTCTGAGGTAGCTGTTTCTCGGTAACATGGCCGCTGTGGCGCCTAGATTTCCGCCCCCTCCCCTTTTTTTTCCCCTTAAAACCACGTGGATAAAACATGTAAAAGACCCCGGGTAAAACGTCTCTCCTTCCGGTGACCCTTTCGCTAACGCCTCCGCCTTAAAGACTACACTCCCCAGTGACCCCAGCAATGACCTGCCTCCGGTGCCGGCCCACCCCTCGGCTGGCGGAAGTGATGTGCCCGGGGAATCTCCGTTTAGTTTCTAGGGTGCGCGGCGGAGGGGACAACGGTTTCCGGGACACGCTTGCTCGCGAGGAAAGTAAGGCTACGTCGCGGCGGGTGGGGAGAGGTCCGTGAGCCGCGCAGGCGTGATGTCTACCAGCTTGCTTTAATTCACTTAAACCCACGTTGGGGACTGAGAATGGGAAGGCTAGGCGTCTTCCCGTGATCTTACTGTCTAAGGAGGCAGCCCTGGGTTCCGAGCCTGTGTCCCCAACTAGCGCACCCGCACCGCTCTCCGCTAGATCCTGTCCCTCTGTCTCAGTCCACGCGTTTATGGGCAATTTCTCATCCATCTTCTGGGGGACAGGAGCCTCACCGTTAAACCATAACTTGGGGCTTAGCCCCTTGTAGTGTCCACTGAAAAAGCAAAATATCAAGAATGACTACCTAAAAGTTGAGAATTATGTTTTATTTGGTGGCCTTATACCGAGGACACAGCCTCGCAGCTCTGAGGAACTATTTCAAAGAGTTATGGGAGGAGCCAGGATATGTAGGAGTTTTTGCTGAAAAGAAAACAGGGTGGTTGAACATCGAAAGGTTACTGCTGATCACAAAGGAACAGACAGCTTAATGAATTTAGAACTTTTCTACTATGGGAAGATGAAAAATCTGGGCTCTCTTAAATCATTCCTTTGAGATGCATCTTAAGTATCTAGAGCCAGCATACTGTTTTTTCTCCATCCTTCAGTTCAGTTCAGTTCAGTCGCTTAGTCGTGTCCGATTCTTTGTGACCCCATGAATCACAGCACGCCAGGCCTCCCTGTCCATCACCAATTCCTGGAGTCTACCCAAACCCATGTCCATCGAGTCAGTGATGCCATCCAGCCATCTCATCCTCTGTTGTCCTCTTCTCCTCCTGCCCCCAATCCTTCCCAGCATCAGGGTCTTTTCCAATGAGTCAACTCTTCGCATGACGTGGCCAAAGTATTGGAGTTTCAGCTTCAACATCAGTCCTTCCAATGAACACCCAGGACTGATCTCCTTTAGGATGGACTGGTTGGATCTCCTTGCAGTCCAAGGGACTCTCAAGAGTCTTCTCCAACACCACAGTTCAAAAGCATCAGTTCTTCTGCGCTCAGCTTTCTTCACCATCCAACTCTCACATCCATACATGACTACTGGAAAAACCATAGCCTTGACGAGACGGACCTTTGTGGCAAAGAAATGTCTCTGCTTTTAAATATGCTATCTAGGTTGGTCATAACCTTCCTTCCAAGGAGTAAGTGTCTTTTAATTTCATGGCTGCAGTCACCATCTGCAGTGATTTTGGAGCCCCCAAAAATAAAGTCTGACACTGTTTCCACTGTTTCCGCATCTATTTCCCATAAAGTGATGGGACCAGATGCCATGGTCTTAGTTTTCTGAACATTGAGCTTTAAGCCAACTTTTTCACTCTCCTCTTTCACTTTCATCAAGAGGCTCTTTAGTTCTTCTTCACTTTCTGCCATAAAGGTGGTGTCATCTGCATATCTGAGGTTATTGATATTTCTCCCTGCAATCTTGAGTCCAGCTTGTGTTTCTTCCAGCCCAGCGTTTCTCATGATGTACTCTGCATATAAGTTAAATAAGCAGGGTGACTATACAGTCTTGACGTACTCCTTTTCCTATTGGAACCAGTCTGTTTTTCTATGTCCAGTTCTAACTGTTTCTTCCTGACGTGCATACAGGTTTCTCAAGAGACAGGTCAGGTGGTCTGGTATGCCCATCTCTTTCAGAATTTGCCACAGTTTATTGTGATCCACACAGTCAAAGACTTTGGCATAGTCAATAAAGCAGAAATAGATGTTTTTCTGGAACTCTCTTGCTTTTTCGATGATCCAGTGGATGTTGGCAATTTGATCTCTGGTTCCTCTGCCTTTTCTAAAACCAGCTTGAACATCTGGAAGTTCACGGTTCACGTATTGCTGAAGCCTGGCTTGGAGAATTTTGAGCATTACTTTACTAGTGTGTGAGATGAGTGCAATTGTGCAGTAGTTTGAGCATTCTTTGGCATTGTCTTTCTTTGGGATTGGAATGAAAACTGACCTTTTCCAGTCCTGTGGCCACTGCTGAGTTTTCCAGATTTGCTGGCATATTGAGTGCAACACTTTCACAACATCATCTTTCAGAATTTGAAATAGCTCAACTGGAATTCCATCATCTCCACTAGCTTTGTTCGTAGTGATGCTTTCTAAGGCCCCCTTGACTTCACATTCCAGGATGTCTGGCTCTAGGTGAGTGATCACACCATCCTGATTATCTGGGTCATGAAGATCTTTTTTGTACTGTTCTGTGTATTCTGACCAGCATATCTTGTATCTAGGGCCAGCGTACTGTTTTTCTCCATCCTTAGTTTCCCTAAATGTGCCCCTTCAGAGTACCTGCAGAGGTTGCTGGCTTCACGGCAGGCAGCATTCCGTTGTTTACTAAAACAGCAGTTGATGGCATTTTTTTCTTTTTCTTTTTGGTCTACAGCTCTCTGAGTGTTCAGGGTTCTGATTGAGGTCAGGGAGGTACTGGTGCTATCGGGGACACCCCCACTGGGGAGCTGAGGAGCACACCCCCCTTCACTGTGGAGGGTGTTTCCACCAAGGCACCCTCTCAGTTTTCCTTACTTCCCCTAGATTTACTTTCTGAAATTTTGTCGTCTAGAAGACCAAGAAAATGTTCACATGGCCCGGAAGGCCAAGGAGAGACAAGCATTTCTTAAAATTCATTCTTAGCTCCGGGAGGATGAATCCATTTTCTTCTCTTGCCTGGAGGCTGCCTCATTCACAGTGAATTCAGTTCAGCCCCTGCCCTGAGAAAAGTCCCTAGTCTGACTTGGACACTCTCCACATCCCTTTCTGCTCTACACTAGGACTAGTAGTTTACCAAGAAATTAGAGTCCACTAAAAAGTAAATATACACAACCTAAAAACAGAATTCTATTTTATTAGGCAGATTTTCAGAGGACTTCAAGCCTAGGAAGCAGCCTCTCAGTTAGCTCTGAGGGACTGCTTTGAAGGGCAGGGGAGCCAGGATATACTGGAGTTTTACTAAACAGATAATCAAAACATCAAAAGATTACTATTAATTAAAGAAAACCAGACATCAAGTTAATGAATTTAATGCTTTTCTATGAAGGAGAAGATGCCAGTCTGGGTACACTGAAAGCATTCCTTTGACAAGCACTTTAGCTATCTAGGGCCAGCATCCTGTTCTTTCCCATCCTAGTTCTCTGAAGTACAGGAGGGTGGAGGGTGGGGGGTGGGGCTGATGGCTTGAGATCAAGTGTTCTGTTTCCATCCTGAAGTCCCTCAGGGCTCGCCGTGGGGCAGGGGCCCTGTAATGTGATGGCTTGATAACCCACAATATCCTTTGTGTAACCATTCTTGGTCTACACCAGCAGTGAACAAAGAAAGTCAAGAATGTCACCTACCAAATCAGTAAACAAAGGATGCTGTGGCTACTACTGTCACCCCCAACTATGCACCCTGAGGGGATTCAAGATAGAGAAAAAAAAGTGTTGGCCCTAGTGAAAGTTGCTCTGCTGTGTCTGACTCTTTGCCATCCCATGGACTTCTCCATGCCAGAATACTGGAGTGGGTGGCCTTTCCCTTCTCCAGAGGATCTTTCCAACCCAGAGATCGAACCTAGGTCTCCCACATTGCAGGCAGATTCTTTACCAGCTGAGCCACAAGGGAAGCCCAAAGAACACTGGAGTAGATAGCCTATCCCTTCTCCAGCGGATCTTCCCGACCCAGGAATCGAACCGGGGTCTTCTGCATTGCAAGTGGATTCTTTACCAACTAAGCATTAGGTGCATATCAAAGGAATGATTTAAAAGAACCTAGACTCTTGGATTTTCCCATACCTAGAAAAGTGCTAAGTTCATTAACTTGAGATGTCTAGTTTTTCTTTAGGTGCGTACTCAGTTGTTTCAGTCATGTCAGACTCTTTGTGACCCTATCGACTGTCGCATGCCAGGCTCCTCTGTGCATGGGATTTTCCCGGCAAGAATACCAGAGTGGGTTGCCATGCCCTCCTCCAGGGGGTCCTCTGGACCCAGGAACTGAACCTGAGTCTCCTGCAGTTCCTGCTTTACAGGCAGATTATTTGTCACTGAGCCACCCAGGAAGTCCCCTGGTTTTTCTTTAAATAACAGTGATATTTTGATGTTTTGACTACCTGGGTTTTTTTTTTTTCTTCTTCCCAAAACCCCTGTATATTCTGGCTCCTCCCTTACCTCTTCTGAACAGTCCCTCAGAGCCATCTGAGAGGCTGTCTCTTGGGCCTAAATCCTCAGTATGTCCACCGACTAAAACACAATTCTCACAATTTATCACATCTATAAACAGTAGGATTTTTGTTTCAGCCCCAATCTCCAGTTCCTTACAGCTTTTTGTTCTCTCATATTGGCTAGAGCCACAGTTGTTGTTTAGTTGCTAAGTCGTGTCCAACTCTTTGCAACGCCAGGCTTGTGTGTCCGTGGAATTTCCCAGGCAAGAATACTGAACTGGGTTTAGGTTGTACATATTTTTTAAGTGGACAACACCAATACTGTATTTATCAGACTCACTGATAATTAGTGTTTTGCTCCAGGGTCTCTCTTATGTGTCCAAGTGAGCAAGCTCTTCTCCTTTTTCTCCTTTGAACCATGTGTAATTGCACACACTGTAGACCCTTAGCTATATTGGCATGTGTTTCCTAAGAACAAAGACAGTCTCCTATGTGACCACCGTAGTTACCAGGTTCAGTAAATTTATCACTCAGTTCAGTTCAGTGGCTCAGTCGTGTCCGACTCTGCGACCCCATGGACTGCAGCATGCCAGGCTTCCCTGTCCATCAACAACTCCCGGAACTTGCTCAAACTAATGCCCATTGAGTTGGTGATGCCATCCAACCATCTCATCCTCTGTCATCCCCTTCTCCTTTCACCTTCAATCTTTCCCAGCATTGGGGTCTTTTCCAATGAGTCAGTTCTTCGCATCAGGTGGCCAAAGTATCGAAGCTTCAGCTTTAGCATCAGTGCTTCCAAATTTAACACTAAAGCAATATTTTACATTAGCCTACCATCCACATTCTGGTTTGGCAACTGACCCGAGTGTGTTTTATAATTATGTACCCCCCCCCCACCTCTAGCACAGGATCCAGTCTAGGATTTGAGTTTTAATTGCTGTGTCCTAATTTCCTCTAATCTGGAATATTCCACAGTTGTGTTTTTGTCTTTTATGACAACAGCATTGTTGAAGAGTCGGGGCTTCTTTTTTGGAAACCGCGGTTCTTACTAGGGTCTGCCTAGGGCTCCCGTATGGTTGGACCCAGGTTTTGAGGTCCTGGTCCGAGCACTGACTGGAGTAGGATTGTGTCCTTCATAAGGCATCACATTCAGTGCTGCTCAGTTTCCGCCTTGTACCAAAGACCATCTCTGGGTAGACCTTTTAGGACCTTATACCCATTTTTCTATTTTTAAAGCTCTTCTCAGGAACCAGAAGCTTCCCTGGTAGCTCTGATGGTAAAGAATCTGCCTGCAATGCAGGAGATCCAGGTTCGATCCCTAGGTCGGGAATATCCCCTGGAGAAGGGAATGGCAACCCACTGCAGTAGTCTTGCCTGGAGAATTCCGTGGACACACTAGCCTGGAGCGCTACAGTCCATCAGGTTGCAAAGAGTTGGACATGTCTGAGCAACTAACGCTACTACTACTACTCAGGAGCCAGATACTCTGTTTTACCTACATCACCTTGAACCCTCAGAACAGCCAAATGGAGATCACCCCCTTTTGTGGATGAGGACACAGAAGCCCAGAGCTGGCAGCAGCCAGTAAGCTGCAGAATCCATATCTGAGCCCCCAGTCCTGCTCTTACCACACACACATTAAGCGCCCACCACACACCATTCACAGGGCTTGTTAGGTGAATGTGTTACACTCCACGCCCTCCAGCAGCACAGACTATGGGAAAGAAGGATATGTCTGCAAGTAATAACCAGCCAGCCATGTTACTAGAGAAAAAGACCACCGAGATACCAGCTTTCCACTCTGAAGACTCCTTCGGTTAGAACTGTATAAATGTCCTTTTCTAAAGTAGAATCTTGAAAGTTGACTAAGCTAGAGTAACATTGTTTAAGGTAGTAAATGACTGAATCTTAATTCTTTTCCTCCCATTTTATTATGAAAATTTTCTGACACAAAAAATTGGGAGATAGGAATGTCTAGATACCCATCACAGTTAATATTTTATCATATATATATATATATATATTTGTCACACACCTCTTTCTGCCCATCCATTAGTCCATCTAATTTGGGGATGCACTGCAAAGTCACAGACATCAGTTCACCCCTAAGCACTTCAGCAAGCAAGTCATTAGCTAAAGTTCAGTATTCGTTTACAGCTCATTTTGAAAGTAAAATGTACTTACAGTGAAGTGCGTGAAACTAACGAGTACCATTTAATGAAGTGTGACAGATGCAGACACCCATAAAACCCCAATCCTTCTCCAGTTACAGAACGTTCCCATCACTACAGAAGTTCCCTCAGGCCCCTTCCAGCTACATCCTCATCCTCGTGGCCTTAAGGGCAATTGCTAGATTAGTGATTCTCATCATAGAACTTCATATAAATGGAATTAGCTTTTTCTCTTTTTTTGAGAAGCCTGTGGCTTTAGCAAATAGTTGCATATGTTCGACACAACTTTACTAGTCTCCAGATACATTTATATTTGTCAAAAGATTAGTTCAGGGACTTCCCTGGCTATCCATTGGTTAGGACTCCATGCTTTCACTGCAGGGTCATAGGTTCCATCCCTGGTCAGGGAACTAAGATCCGGGCAAGCCAAAAAGGTGGTGGTACAGCCAAAAAAAACAAATTTAGTTTACAGGAAAAATTTGCTTCAGTTGAGTGGTCAGGTTTGGAGGGTTGTACCAGCAAGCCCTCATACCAAGGTAGATGCATCGACAGACTAGATCAAGGCATATCCCAGTCCCATGTGAGAACAGAGTGGTCCCCAGCCTGGGGCTTCTGGGCCTTCAGACATCCTCAGATACATGTGTCCATACCGCTATCAAAGATACCAGGTTCCTTTGAATTCTTAAGATTCTTTTTAGTATTTCAAAACACCAGATAGAAGAGATACTAACCTTCCACAGGGCACTAACAAAAAATCCCTTTCCCGCTTGGCTTCGGCGGTTAAGATACAATCCTAATAGCTAATATTTCCAGAAAGCCCACACTGTCACTGTCACAGGGTAGAGTGTTTCACACATCCAATTTCATTTAGTGATATCAGTTAGAACTATAGTCTCTGCATCTAAAAGTGAACATGTTTCCTCTAAATATGCACTTTGTTTGGTAGAATTTTAAGAACCTTCAAAACATGAGGACTCTGGAGAAATACAATGAAAGAAACGGCTGGGCTAGTAAGAGGCAGGCCCCTCTTCCATTGGTTCTTAAGGAAGTCCCTTCCTGGGGAGTTTCTGGGGTCCAAGTATAATAAATGACTTTTAAAATCACTCGATTGTTTTAAATCATGTCTTGAAAATGTGAATAGTTCTCATTATAGAAAGCTGAAAGTAAATTGGTGATGAATTGTTCTTTTTTTAAAAAGGCAGAAGACACTTGAGTTGTGAGTTTGGTGTCTCCTTGATGCGAGGCAGGGGTCAGGAAAGGCAACTTTAACTAACTGTGACCATGGACAAGACATTTGACCTCTTTGGGCCTCAGTTTCTCTATCTGAAATACGTGAGTTTGAACTGATCACCTTGAAGGTCCTTTCCAGCGAACTCCAGAGTGCTCTGACCTTTGACCTGAGACCCTCCTCCCCTGGAAGTTTCCCCTCTGCTCTCCACATGGCCTCAACGCCACTGAACAGCAGGGGGCATCCTCTACACAGGGAGCCCTCCCCTCCCCATAGGCCTCTGGCCGTCCAGGTGGAGACTGGGCACAGGCCAGCCACTCAGAAATCAGGGCTCAGCTCAAAAGTCCAGAGCCAGCCCTTTCCAGGAACAACAGGGATGACCACGGCCTCAGAGGAAACCACTCATCTTGTATCTTTTCAAATTTTTGTGAGATTGAAATATTTAATTGTATTTTAAGCATGGATACCATTG
This sequence comes from Okapia johnstoni, assembly GCA_024291935.2. Classification (NCBI taxonomy): domain Eukaryota; kingdom Metazoa; phylum Chordata; class Mammalia; order Artiodactyla; family Giraffidae; genus Okapia; species Okapia johnstoni. Next base: position 30,459,231 of record CM044324.1, read on the forward strand.
AAGATAATGGAAATCATGATGCATATTCTTATAATCGGGCTTCCCTGGTTGCTCAGAGGTAAAGAATCTGCCTGCAGTGCAGGAGACCAGGGTTTGATCCCTGGGTGGGTAAGATCCCCTGGCGAAGGAAGTGGCAATGCACTCCAGGATTCTTGCCTGGAGAATCCCCATGGACAGAGGAGCCTGGAGGGCTACAGTCCATGAGGTCACAAAGAGTTAGACATGACTGAGCGACTAAGCACAGCACAGCATGTGCCTGGCATTATTCTAGGCACTAAGGCTTTGACAATAAACAAGACAGAGTGTCTGTCTTCTCAGGAGCTTACAATTTCCAGGAAAATGCCAGGCAATAAATACTTTAAAAAGTAAATAAATGAAGGTGTAATTTTTTGGAATTAATTTTAGCAACACTGAAATATTATTTGTGGTGTTCTTGATGTTACATTGCTATAGACTGAAAGTGTGTCCCTCCAGTATTCATATGTTGAAACCTCAGCTCCAATGTGACAGTATTTGGAGGTGGGGCCTTTGGGAGCTGATTCAGTCATGAGGACGGAACGTTATGAATGGGATTAGTGCCCTTAAATCAAAGACCCTGAAAAGTTCCCTCAGTCCTTCCATCATAGAAAAGTTTGCTGTCCATGAGACAGCGGAACCTGAGGCAGGTTCTCACAAGACACCATATCTGCCAGGGCCTTGATCTTGCACTTTCCAGCCTGTGGAACTGTCGGAAATAATTTGTTTAAGCGATGTGGTATTTTTGTCTTGGCAATATGAAGGGACCAAGGCATGTGCTCATGCAAGAAAACATCTTGCAGTTAAGGAACTGATACAAGAATCCTAGCAAAGAACTCGAGAGAGGGAGCTGCCGGCTTCATTCTCCACTTCCAGAAGATGTGGGCATAAGTTGAGAGGCTGTGGGTTCTCTTCTGGTAAAAGAACGTTGCATTTGACTGTAACAAGATGCTAAGCCTGATTATGCCTTATATTGTGTTTGTTCTGGCTGAAGACTGAATTCCAGGTTGATATCTGTAGTAGGATTCCAGCAACTAGAGAATGAATGGATTGTGTTTCCTTTAAGCCTTCCGATATCTGGGTGAAAGGAATATATTAATATGTACTGTTCTTACATGTCTCACCAGTGAACCACCTTCAACAGGAAAAGACAGCTTCTGCTAGTCTTGATAGCATTCTTGTGCAAATTAGAAAAAGATGTCCTTTTCCTTAAGGCATTTTGTTTTTCTTGAAATTTTTCCTGATAGACATTCATTTCTACAAGGTCTCAGATGTGAATTGCTCTCCTTAGTTTTGTTCAGCTCACACCCCACACAGCAACCTCAAACTGCTCTCCTGACAGGTCCAACCAACGCAGAAGCAGAAGAACAGCTTATTCATAACCTATTTTGTAACTGCTTTCTTTCTACTTGTTCCCTTGTCACCAGCTTTTCTCACCTGGAGGCAAACATAAAATCTCAGGCCGGTGATTCAGAAGTCTAGCAATTCATTGCATTCTTGGGAGAAGACACTCAGCTAATCTCTAGATGACCACAGCAAGCAAGCACATAAAACTGTGCATGCATCCCCTCAAACAAAACAAAACAAATTTTTTTTTAAAAACCCAGAAGATGTCTCAGTCTGGTCTGGCATGGAGTGGGGTGGGGGAGGCAGTTTAACATTCACGCTTTTCTCACATACTCTGAACGTGTGTTGCTCTTGTGTTTTGGAATCACAGTGGTCCGTGAGCTCATGAATCAAAACCAAGCTTTATCTGTATATGTAGGAGAATGCAAGATCCATCCCAGGGGAGTTTTTTTGAGCTCTGACTGAGCCTCTAATGCCAGTGGGTGTCAGGCACCCCAGCTAGCCCATGCTCGTCCTTCCCAATCCATCTTCTTTCTCTTCCTCAGTCTCAAGACCTCCATCTCCTGCTTTCAATTCCAACTATCACCCACCTTCCTAGAGTCTTTCCCAACATCTTCCTTTCTGCCCCCCATCACATCAGTTACCGAGCAGCTCTTGCCGGCTCAGGATTCTCAAATCTCTGTGTTGTTTGGCCACAGCCTCGGGTGTAGCCTCAGGCCCTTTGTTCTCTTTCTGGGAGAAACACATCAGCTGCTCAGGCAGTGTCCTGGCATTCGGAAAGCTCCTTGCTGCCTTTTAATTTTCTCTCCTGTTATCTAAATAGAGCTCTAACCGTTTACCTGAACTGCTCATAAACCTCCAGGGGTGCCTTGCTGCCTACAGGATAAAATCTCAACTCTATTCCAGTCTTACCTGGATCCAACCCTACTGTTAACCTTTAGTGTCCTACTCTGTGCTTCTCCTCCACACCGCAGGCATTCCCGGCCACTTCAAACAGCTTGGAATTTTCTCAAAACATTGTGCTTCTAAGTCCCCATCTTCCAGTACCCCGTGGACTGAATATCACACTTCCTTCCTCCAACACACTCTTATTCATCCTTCAAAGCCTAGCTCAAGTGTCACCTCTTCTCCCAATTTCCTTATCCTATTCTGATTTGACTTTTGTAGTGCGTTTTAGAAACCTCTGCCTTAATATTGTTTTTATCACAGTCTGTTTCAACATGTGTCTCACCGGGAATGAGCTCCCCACAAGGCAGGTGCTGGGTCTCATTTTACTGCCTGTTGTTCTCAGAGTTGGCGCTCCAGAAAGTACTCAAGGGTTGGCTGAACCCTTGAAATGGAAAGACAAGATCAACAGGGTGACTCCATGGAACTGAGCAAATTCTTTTTTTTTTTTTTAGATGGCGCTGCAAGGCTTGTGGGATCTTATTTGCCAACCGGAGATTGAACCTAGGCCCTCAGCAGTGAGACTGTGGGGTCCTAACCGCCAGACCACCAGGGAAGTCCCTGAGCAACTTCTGAAGAGCTTCCAGGGTGGAAGCGAGGTGGCTGCTGTGGCCTCGGCAGGGCCACTGTTGTTCAGACATTGAGAAAACTCAGGTTGTATAAAATCAGAGCTTTCCAGAATGTTCTCCTGTCCACTTGAATTCTGGGGTTCGATGGGACTGGGGCTTTACAAAATGAAATAAAAGGATTTTTGCTATTGAATATACAGTGATCATCTTTAGAAAGACAAATACAAGAAGAAAAAAATCATAGGATCAGTGAATTGCAAATTCAGAGTTTTAAGATTGATTTATGGGCTCCAGCAAGGCGGTCAGACAGGGAGTAGACAGAGGGTCAGACATTAAGCAGTGATCTTTTTTATCTTCTCATTCACTGCTGGAATTCCAGTTCACAAAAGCAAAATCAGTCTTGCTTATGCACTTTGAATTCCTTAGAGTTCAAGATTCTACTAAGAAAGAATGAATGGGTCTCATTATCCTGCCTGCTAAATTCATTGATTTTCTTTTTGCCTGAAAACAGACTTTTTCAGAATTCTTTTTCTTAAGAAATAAAAAGACTGTTAGACTATAAATATTGAAGTAGATTCATTTAAAAAACAAATACATATCTCCCACAAATGTATCTATTTATATTAGTTTGAAATACAAGTTTATGTCTATTAGTTTGATAATATACTAAAACACACACAGCTAAAGCCACGCCTTGGTTCCTTACTGGGCTTCTGTGATTGAAAGTGGGGAGGTCCTTCTCCTGCACCCAGGACACTCACAGTCTCACCAGGGAGATGATGAAGTCAAGAAATATGTCCATGCAGTGGGTGTAGAAAGGTCTTTAATACCTTGTTCCATCAGAGAGTCCTCTGGCGATGCTGGGATCCTCATCAAAGGGCAACAGGAGCTGACTCCAGCTGCGGCCAGAAAAGTGCCCAGTCTAGTCAGGCAGATTCACGTGTAAGCAGGTAGGAGCTCAAGAGACAGGCTTCTGAAGTCTTCGGCTTTGGGCCTGTTTCTTCATGGTAGGTCCCAGGTATCAGACCCTGGTCTGTGCAAGGTCACCGCACAGTGCCAGGTCTCTGAGCCAAGCCTAGCACCTTGTCCCACTTCACAGCAGCTCTAAGTCTGGCAGGTGTGCTGGGAATGCTTGATGTCCCTGCACCAGGTAGAAGCGAAGCTCTAAACTCAGTGCATTAGAGAGGTGATTTCAGCATTTTAAACACCATGTTCTGTTATAGTTTTAGTTAAGTAACATTTTTGGTAATTATTTTCATTATTCATGTATTAAGTTAGCTTATTCACACAGAGAGCTTAAACAGTAGCTGAAACAATTATTTTGTTGTTTAGTCGCTCGGTCATGTCCAACTCTTTTGTGACCCCATGGACTGTAGCCCACCAGACTTCTTGGCCCATGGGATTTTCTAGGCAAGAACACTCAGTGGCTGTGGTTCTTGAGCTCAGTTGCCCCGCGGCATGTGGGATCTTGGTTCACCTACCAGAGATCAAACCCATTGCCTTGCAGGATGGATTCTTAACCCCTGGATCAGCAGGGAAGTCTCTAGTTAAGTAACTTTTCTGAGTTGGGAAATCAACTTCCTGTTAACCATAAGCTGGGACACTCAACTCAAGGGTAGACATTTATGTCAACCATGTGGGTCATGAGTACAGCCCGTGTGTGGGGGACATGGACATCAACTGGGACCCCAAGACCCTTCAGATTCTTGATTGTCACTGAGCAATACACCAGCTGGGAGAAGACAGCAGTGAATTGGGGGCAGAATTAGATGTCTTAAAACAGCAAAGGATGTCAGTGTAGTTCTTCCCTTTCTTTGATTCCCTCTCAGGTGTGAGTATTGCAACAAGCTTTCTAGGAGGAAACTCTTTCTCCCTTATTAGCACTATTTTGTTAAAGGAATGTTTCTTGTGACTTCCCTGGTGGTCCAGTGGTTGGGACTTCCTACGTCCAATGCAGGTGGCATGGGTTCAATCCCTCATTGGGGAACTAGATTCCCCAAGCCACATGGGCTGGCTACAAAAAGAAAAAAATTGAAATAAAAAGGGAATATTTCTTGATTCCATCTCTTTATCCTTTATTTGTATTTCTTTTCTTTTTCTCCTTTTATTTCATAGTGTGACACTTGGAAGATCCAAGTACTTTTGACATCTGTTGTTAGCCAGAGAAGTTCTACAGTTTCTATTGGTGATGTGTTGGAATCTTATTGGTTTCCTGTTTTGGAGAGTGTTTCAAACACTGAATGTTTGATATTGCTGTTTGCACTCTGGATAGCAAGATGCTTATGTATTTTCCCAAGTGTCTTTCATGCCTCGCAGCCAGTGGCAACAAGCTCTGACAGGTCCAGAGCGAAAGTGAAAATTGCAGGACAGAGTTTCCAGTCTCATCTTTACGGCCAATTTTCCGGGTGGTGTTGAGACAGTCCTAACTGCCTAAGGCATAATTGGGATGATGATACCCACCTATGAATAAGTTTGTCGTATAGATACATGAAGTCACGTCTGCAAAAGATGCTCAACTCCGGAAGAGGCGGTTTTACAGAACCATAGTGATGACAGCAGCCAAGATTAAAATCGTTTTTAGTGAGACCAGCTCTAGCATACCTGTCTGGTTTCATTCTAGCCAGCAACTTTCTCAATAGGTCACAGCGGGGTGTACAATGAAGACACAGAAGGATAAGGAAATTAGGAATGCCAGTCAACACGTAGGAGGGTGTGTTAAAGGCTACATGTTCCTTGCCACTGTCTTTAATACCCAGTACTCTTCAAGAGTACTCTTCCCTGGGTCAGGGAAGATCCCCTAGAGAAGGGAATGGCAACCCACTACAGTATTCTTGCCTGGAGAATTCCATGGACTGAGGAGCCTGGCAGGTTACAGTCCATGGGGTCACAGAGAGTCAGACATGACTGAGCAACTCACACTTTCACTTTCTTTCTTCACTCTTCAAGAGGCACTGGTGTGTCCCATTGTCATCATTCTGGGATCAGCATCTACTTCGGAGAGTCTTTACCACCTTGTCTGGGCATATTTCCAATATCTTGGGAAGTGCAGACAGAATAAGTAATCACGGGCCAAAGAGGCCAGGCTGCCATTCCTGCCCCAGGAGACTCTGAACTTCTGAGTCTGCGTTGGTGAGGTGGGAATTCCCACCAACCTTCTGGACCATGTGATGGGGAGGGGCTCGGATGAAAGCTTCCTGCCCTTGAAAGTCCTTTTTGTGGCTGACAAACTGCTATTCTCTGGAAGCCCATAAAATCTTACCAGTTGCTCAAAGGGTCTGTGGGGGAGTCAAGGTCAGTGTCATGGAGGAGACTTTGTTAAAACCTTCTTAACACTGTGTGACACTATGGTCAGAGGTACTAATGACTCTCTGTGACATTTAATTTTTTTTAAAGGAGAGATACTCGTTTATTCTTTCAACTCACACATACATACTGAATGCCAAGCAAGTTATCATGTGCTTAAGATAGAAAGATAACACAACCAACATGGTCTCTGCCCTTCCAGAGTTTAAAATCGGATGCCCGTAGTAGTAACAAAGCAGAATTACAGTCAGCCTGATTTGAGTTCAAAACAATTAATATTAGGAATATTCCTTTCACTGTCTGGAAATGAAATTCATGGTTAATAAGCATATATAATTAAATATTACATATATATTATATATCATATGTATGATAAATATGTATCTTTTATTTGATGTGTATATATAATGTATATTCCAAACCATAATATAAAGAACTAGAAGAAAATTCATATATGAAGAAATAATACGTAATACATATTCCAAAATGTAGGTGTTCCAGCATGACTACACTAGAAAATGTAATAAAAGAGCAAATATTCACACCTCTCTGTAGAAGTTAGTTATAATTATTAAGTTTAGATTTAAAAGTAAGTGAGGACTTCCCTGGTGGTGCAGTGTTTAAGAATCCACCTGCCAATGCAGGGGACACAGGTTCCATCCCTGATCCAAAGATCCTATATGCCACAGGGCAACTAAGCCCATGTGCCACAACTATTGAGGCCTGTGCACCTAGAGTTTGTGCTGCAACAAGAGAAGCCACCGCAATGAGAAGCCCAAGCACCACAACTAGAGAGTAGCTCCCATTCGCCGTAACTAGAGAAAGCCCACGTGTGGCAACAAAGACCCAGTGCAGCTAAAATAAAATGCATTTTCTTAAAGTAAGTGAGAGGCTCAGAATTACATTCCAGATGAGAAGTACGAAAAATAGAAGAGTTAAGGGTGGGGATAGAATAAAAACTAGTGTTCAGAGAAGACAGACCAGGCTCACGTGAAGATCATCAGAGAAACAGGGAAACCATCTTACCATAAGCAGGGATAACACTTCTAAAGAGGGGAAACAGAGGGCGCACAAGATATCAGCAGGTGCCTCAGCAAGAAACAGCGTGCTTGGAGGAGGAAGTAAGGAAAGTCCAGGAAGGTAAAGGCAGGCTCTGGTAGCCATTGGGGACATCTGAGGCTCTGGAGGGGTGAGCGAAGGAGTTTCCGAGCAGAAGCAGCAGTTGACTGAACGCAGTGAGTCTTGGAGCCTCGGGCAGGAGAACTTGGCCACAACTGACCCATTGCTGGGCGGGAATATACCAAAAGTGAGTACCCTGACCTCTCCTCCAACCTCCACAGTGCTTTCAGGGCTTCCTTTGTCAGATCCAACCGAAGCCGGGGGCAAAGCATGTTTGGAAGCCCTGTGGGATGTGAACTGCTGCTTGAGTTTGCAGGGCTACGGTGCACTCTGCTGTACTTCTAGACCACCGGCTTATACCCCAACCACACTTCTACCAACTTCCAAAACGCCTTTGGGGAACAGTACCCTGCTGAGAATCACTGCTTTACCTCGTCAATCTGAAACATGCTCTTCTGGTCCAGATCCCTGAGGGCCTTTGGAAGCACACGGGTGATGGTTACTTACCTGTAGCCTGTGTCTAATCATCAGTGGGCAGGTCTGATCGTGGCTTTGCTTTAAGATGCTCAACTTGTCCCAACAAACTGGTTATACTGTCACCTATTCCTGTGGAACCAATCACACCAAACCTTGGTGGCTTAAAGGAACAGGCATCATTTCTCAGCCCAGAGCCAGTATTAGCTGTCGGGGACGCCCCCCAGTACAATGTAAATGCTGTGTGAATACAACATAAAATCTAGGTAAATAGTTACCAGTGCCCAGAAAATTCAAGTTTTGCTTTTTGGAACTTTCTGGAACTTAGAGGGGGATGGATATTTTTGACCCACTGTTGGTTGCATCCTCAGATGTGGAACCCAGGGACACAGAGGGCTGACTGCAAACTTCTCTCACAAAAATCAAGGTACTGTCCAGGGAAAGCTGCGACTCCTGTTTGAGGGCAGAAGTCACTTCACTTAAGAATATTGTAGACTGTATTCTCTGGAGGAAAAGACTTCCCTGGTGGCTCAGACAGTAAAGAATCTGCCTGCAATGTGGGAGACCTGGGTTCAATTCCTGGCTTGGGAAGATCCCCTGGAGAAGGGAATGGCAACCCTCTTCTGTATTCTTGCCTGGAAAATCCCATGGACAGAGGAACCTGGTGGACTACAGTCCATGGGGAAACAAAGAGTCGGACACGACTGAGCGACTAACACACACAGGGAGCCCCGGACTTAAGTGAAAGCCAGCAGGCAGCACTCCTTCCAGTCATTCACAGGAAACAGGCTTTCATGCACAGCAGCAGAGGAAACCCAGACCGGCCACAGAATCCTTTACATCAGTGGATTGAAAAAAGCTGACGTTGCCAGCTTAGTTGCGGGAGCTGAGCTTGGATTCAAACGCCAGTCTCTGTGTAAAAGCCACTCTTGTAACTGCATCCTGTTGCTTCCCCAAGAAAACGCCAAGATGAGAATGAAATCTTAAATCTGAAGTTTGAAACCTAATTATTTGAGTATTTTATATCTTGCAGTTTTGTCTATCTTTTATCATGCCCTGAGGAAGATATTCTGCCTAAATGGTGATTATACAGAAAGAGGAACTAAGGGATAAGTAACATAATTACTTTAATGTTTTTAATTAAGCCTTTTATAGACACTTTAAGATAGACACTAAAAGTACTAACAGCACAGTGAAGTCATTTTTCCTAATTCATAGCAGGTCAAGGACCAAACTTGGGTGAGGATTTAGGCTTTTTGTGGCTTGCATCATCTCTTTTTCTCTATTCAACTTATCTGTAATAATATATAATAAGTATGTCAATATACGTTGAATGAAAATTTTTATCTGAAATTAAATCCCTGCTTTTGCAACTTATTAAGTGAAAAAAAATCAGTAGTTATATCCGTTCTTTAAAAGTATAAGGGCTTCCCTGGTGGCTCACACTGTCAAGACTCTGCCTGCAATGCGGGAGACCCAGGCTTGATCCTGGGTTGGGAAGATTCCCTGAAGAAGGGAATGGCAACCCACTCCAGTGTTCTTGCCTGGAGAATCCCATGGGCAGAGGAGCCTGATGAGCTACAGTTCATGGGGTTGCAAAGAGTCGGACACGACTGAGCAGCTAACACACACACAACAAAAATGGTGGAGTAGGGGACCCCAACCTCTATTCACTGACAGAGATCAACAATTAGACATCTATCTAGGAATGAAAACAGCTCTAGGAGAGTTCAGGAGTCTACCTGAAAGCTTCAGCAACAGGGTGGAATAAAAAAACCTGTGAAGAACCACATAAAAAGAGTAATTCATAAATAATAAAGATTGTGTGTTATGTGAGGCAACATAAGACATAGAATGGAATACTCAGGACAATATCATAAGGAATGGGAGGAAACGGATCCATAGTGGGGTACAACTGACCTAATTTATCAGAATTAAATCAGTATTAACTTGAAATGAGTTATTATTGATAAGTTAAAAATGTTGATTAAAATACCTACAATAACCAGTGGGGGAAAACTTTCAAAAAATTATAAAAGCAACAAAAGTAGTTAAAATCCTAAATATTTGTTCAATACAAAATAAATGGTAATGGAGGAAGAGAGAAACAAAAAGGAGATGATACACACAGAGAAAACAAAAAGCAAACTGGCAGTTGTAACCCCAGCATACATATCAGTAATTGCCATAAGTGTGAATGAATTAAGCATTCTAAACCAAAAGACAAAAATTGAAAAATTGTCATACACACATACATATGCCTTTAGTCAGATTTACTTGGGAGTCTGTAATTTTCTCTGCTCACTGTACCACCATGTAAATGAATGTGTTGTTCTGGAATTTAAGCACGTATGAGGAGGGGAAGGAGACTTTTCTATGTTTTTGAAAGTCTTTGGCAGAGTTTCATGTTGCTGTGAGTGTTGTGTGTGGCATGTGGCACCTCTCAATAATTACACTGATGGGAAAACTGAGAAGAAACTGCTCAGAGCCACAGGGAGATTCAGTAGCTGAACCCAGGAGCACACGAAAAGCAGGTTTCTCCAGAGTCCACCACACCTTTTGGGGGACTTATTAGGGAAAAAAAAAATCCTCTGAGTCCTTGTAAACCTTGACTTATGGTTTACTCTGGGGCAGGGAGAAGGTGAAACAAAAATTGTCATCAGAATATAAGACATCCACCTAACCTTCACCACTTTTGGGTACTGCTTCTAGTTTGTTTAATTCTCTAGTGGTTCACCAAACTCAGCCAACACACTGGATAACAACCAGCCCTCCAAAGTGCTTCATAATGTGCTTAAGCTTGAAAAATAAGGTGGAAACTTCTTGAATGTTTTCTTTTGCCAACTTGAAGATTCCACATACGTAAATCTTTTTTTAAAACAGTATTTTATAATTTTTAAAAGATTTTTCTGATGTGAACCATTTAAAAGTCTTTACTGAATACGTTACAATATCATTCCTGTTTTATGTTGTGATTTTTTGGCCACAAGGCATGTGGATGTCAGCCCCCCGACCTGATTGAACCTGCACCCCCTTCATTGGAAGGCAAAGTCTTAACCACTGGACCACCAGGGAAGTCCCTCACATGCTTAAATCTTAAATGCTTGGTCTGAGAACCATTTAATGAGTAAGGGTTTTGAGCGCTGGTTTAGTGTGATATGCGAGTGAAATGAGGTCTTGAAAACTAGTGATTGTGGAAGTCCTTTAATATAACGTGTTGCCTGCTGGACTCATGACGGTATTTTCTCGTGCACCAATTCCTGGGCTAACAACCTGGCAGGAACCCCTTCTACAAATCTTTCTGGGGGGTGGTAACATAAATACAGATGCCAGGGCTCTGTCCCTCTAACTGTATCACAACCTCTGGGTGAGGACCTGGGTTTAACTATTTTTAAAAATCTCCCCAGATATTTCTACCATGCAGTCAGGGTTGAGAACCACAACCATCCAGCTCTTGAGTATTTCATTCACTGAGTTTCTCATCTTTCTGCATTTTCTCTTGAAGTCATAGTCCAAAGGACCCTGGAAACACTCCCTAAACTTGGGGACGGGAAGGAAACACCTAAATTTGGATCCGTTGGTTAATTCATACTTGAGTCAACATGCTGAAGGTTAATCATACCCAAAGGGAAGAAATGAGAGTATTTTTTCTTCCAACTCCTATCTCACATGGGAAAAGGGAGAGAGACATGGTGTTTGCCGTTTCAGAATTCTGCACGCCCAGCCTGAGTCAGCACTTGAGCACGAGATCACGTCGTCTTTTGGGGTTATGTTCAAAACCATCACTTGGGGGCCATACCTTCATCTCAGCTCTCCTGGTGACCTCCTACAAATTTCCCTGCTACGCTGGGCCAGTGGAGGGCAAGATGGGCCCCCAGCTCTCGAACATCCTCAAGCCAGCCACCCTGGGGAAGAGCTAACCTGCACAACCTTGCTTTGTGGTCCCGCTGGGCTCCAGCCAAAGCCCCTTTAACACCCACTCACTAGTGGATTCGACACACACCTGCTGCCTTTGGATCAGGTGAGGCAAACTGACTACATTTCCTACATCATAAACCCTTCCCAAGGCCCCCTCTTCCCCCACACCCCAGTCCTGGTGGAGGTCCTCATTCTCTTACCTGGATGTCCAGAGTGGCTCCCTAATCAGACTTGCTTGACCTCGAGCCTCAGCTCCTCCGAATCCAGCCCACACGCTGCCCAGAGTCATCCGTTTACCACTCAGATAGGGTCAGTTCTCCTCCCTGCTGGGCAAGCTCAAGTGGCACCTGCCACTGAGGTCTGCACGGCCTGGTTAAAGGCACCAGAATGGTCATAAACTGGCCTCTGCCCACTTCCTGAGCAGCTATCCACTGCTCCTGCTTCATGGAATTCCCCAACGACTGTCATCTACAGCCCTCCATACACATCGTTCTGGGCATTGCTTAACTGCCTCCTCTTCATCCTGCTGGTGAGGAAGGGATTCCCGTCCTAGGTTATGGGGATGGCCGAGGACACTCACACTCAATGGATGGGTGAGAACCTCACCTGTGCTCACAACTTGGGGGAGGACCCCAGGGGGACTGCACTGGAGGCAGAGTGAACAGCCTGTTTCAATGTTTTATTTACTTAACGGCTGCACTGAGTCTTTGTTGCTGAGAGAAGAGGCTACTCTCTAGTCGTGGTGCACAAGCTTCTCATTGTGGAGGCCTCCCTTGTTATGGAGCACGGGTTCCTGTGCATACGGACTTCAGCAGTGGTGGCACGTGGTCTTGGAAGTAGTGGTTGCCGGGCTCTAGAGCACAGGCTCAGTGGTTGTGGCGCATGGGCTGAGTTGCTCCACGGCATGTGAGATCAGGGATTGAACCCATGTCTCCTGCACTGGCAGGCGGATTCTTCACCACTGAGTCACCAGGGAGGCCCAAACAGCCTATTGCTCGTGGAGGTGGGCTTGGTGGTATCGAGGGGTGGGGTGACCTCGGGCTCACGTGGGAGGATGTGGCTGGCTTGTCTGAATGACGCCACGAGCTGACACCCACTTCTCAGAAATAAGCAGGATCCATGCTGGTCCCTCTTGACAAGGAGGGTTGTTTGGGTGGGGGGCTTCCTCCTGGGGAGCAGAGTGGGTAGCAGAGGCTGTGGCCCAGGCATTTGAGGCTCTGTGGGCTTTACTATATGTGCACTTAATACCAGACCCACAGCACTTAATACCAGGCACTAATCTGAGGTTTTCCATCACAGGCCTGAGAACTCTGTCTCTGTGTTTCTCCATTTCCCTCCCCCTGATTCTCTGGCCCAGTCCTGGTCACCAGGACTGTCAGCTCGGGCTTCCCATCCGCCAGGACATGTCCCCTGACCTCTCCCCTCCAGCCAATCACTCACCGACCCCTAGTACCCTCTTGCCCAGAAGCTACAAAAGTACTTTAATTTTCTGTCTCTCCTCTGGAATGTAAGCTCCTTAAGGACAGGGCCCTGCACAACTTACTTGTTTTCAAATCCTCGGTAAATGTCCAAGATAAGATGGCATATTTTAAGAATATAACTCATACATTTACTTTTATCAAAAACGTTCTAATTTACTTTTACTAAATTTTATGCTGTCAGGAAAGACAAGTCCATTGGAATTCCTTAAAGAAAACAGGCAATAATAAAACTTCCTAATTCTATAAGAAAACTGTGAGGGGAAATTATGTAAAAATTGTTTAGCTAATGCACCCTCCCCACTTTCTTCACAGAGTTGAGCTCAGCCCACGTGCACACCTGCCCTCCCCTTAAACTGTTAAGCACAGGTTCCAAGAGAGCCTGGGATTCTAAAACACCATTTGAGGTCAGCATGCAGGTAGCAGTTCACATGGGCAGGAGCCGAACTCACCTCTGCCATCACCCAGGTTTCCTGGGCTGAGGCATGTGGGGTCAGAACCTCCAGGCACCTTCAGGTAGGAGACACAGAGACAAAGCTGCTTCTGTAATCCTTGACCCCTGCGTAGAAGTCTCCAGCATCTCACGACTGTGAGAAGCAGAGCCAGGATTCAAACCCAGGTGCACCCAGTTCTGGAGACGGCACACAGCTGGGCCAAGAAGAGAGTGGACTTGGTGCCCGGGCTGCCATGGGAGCTCGTTGCCCACAGCAGAGCGGACAAGCCAGTAGCCTCGGGCTCCACTGGTCCAAAGACAAGTCTTCTTTGGTGTGTGCTATACTTAAAGTTTATTTCCAGTTTGCTTTTTATTATGGGAAAAAAACACATAAAATTTACCTTCTTAACTACTTTTAAGTGTACAGTTCAGTGGCATTAAGTACACTCACATTGTTGTGCAGCCATCTCCACTATCCGTCTCCCAAACTCTTTTCCTCTTACAAAACCCTGTCCCCATTAAACACTAACTCCCCATTCCCCACTCCCCCAGCCCCTGGCAACCACAGTTCTACTTTCTACTGAATTTCTATGAATTTTATGATTTTAAGTACCTTGTATAAATGGAATGATTTGTGGGCTTCCTTGGTGACTCAGTGGTAAAGAATCCACCTGCCAATGCAGGAGAGGCGGGTTGGATCCCTGGGTTGGGAAGATCCCCTAGAGCAGGAAATGGCAACCTACTCCAGTATTCTTGCCTGAGAAATCCCATTCACAGAGGAGCCTGATGGGCGACAGTCCATGGGGTCACAAGAGAGTCAGATATGACTTGGCAACTAAACAGCAACAATGCTATTTGTCTGGTTGTGACTGGCTTATTTCCCGTATCATAATGTCAATGATGTTCTATGTTAGGTCCATGTTGTAGTACGTGTCAGAATATTCTCCCTTTTTAAGGTTGAATAGATTTCCATCATGTGAATATACCACACTTTATTCATTCATTCTTCCATCAATGGACAGCGGGGGTACTTCCACATTTTAGCTATTGTGAATAGTTCTGCTATGAACATGAGTGTACAAACACCTCTTTGAGACCCTGTTTCAAATCATACATCCAGAAATGGAATTGCTGTATCACAGGGTAATTCTATCCTTAATGTTTTGATGAATAGCCATCCTATTTTCCCCGGCAGCTGTACCTTGCGGCATTCCCATCAGCAGTGTACAAGGGTTCCAGCCTGTCTACATTTTCACCACGACTTATTTTTTTTTCTGTTTTATTATCTTTTAAATAATAACCCATCCTAATGGGGATGAGGTGGCATCTCACTGTCATTTGATTTTCATTTCCCTAATGATGACTGATGTTGAACATCTTTTCAAAAAAAAAAAGTGTCCAACATGAAAACTGGAAAATCTGGAAACTTCACAACTCCAAATTCCTGGCCTCTTTTGACAAATCAAAAGCTGGTATTCGTTCCCACAAGGCAAGTGAGCCAGGGGTGAGGTTGGGGCTCCCTCTGAAAGGGGAAAGGCTCTCCTGGTCACCCTGGTTCCCACCACTACTCCCTCCCTGCTGCCTGACCAGGGGGCACGGGGTGTCTGAGACTCCCTGAGGGGTTGTCAGCGTTGCTCTCAATGAGTGCAGACCTTTAGGCGAATGTCTCACCCCAGTCCAGTCCCGAATTTTCCCCACCTGGCCCCTGGGGCCTCTGGAATACTGGGGATCAGCTCTGGAGACCACGTGACTGGATTTCTTCTCCATGTGCTTCTTACAATCATCTCCCAACAGGAGGATTTGATAAACAAATAACAGAGAAAAGCTTTCTCCCATGAAACTTAATAAATCCATCAAGAATCTGGGCATGACCAGGGAGGGGCATCCTGAGCCCAGACGATCTTGGGAGGGGCTGCCTGAGGCCTTTTGAAATCAAGAGCAGACCAGCCCTGGTCACAGCGGCATTTTGTTTCGCTGCTTTGGAGTAAATGGAACAGCTTGATGAGGCTTTCTTGAGATGATAGTGATAATACTAAAAAAGTTGCTGGGGTGAAACGTGTCTACTGCTACACCTACTAAACAAATGTGCAGAGGGTGTTCTCGGTGATGCCCGCCCTGTGCCCTGTGGGGAGAAGGTGGGGATGGTGGGAATCCACTCTCCCATGGTCTTCAGCCTGTACCCGGAATCTGTGGCAGAGACACTAAAACCTAAAGAAGAAAACCTGCCATCTTGTGTGTCTGAGAAGACGGGCAGGACCCTTCGTGCCTGCTCCCAGACTGAACCTGGTGAATTGCCCGGCATCTCGTGGTGAGGAAGTCAGGAGCAGGAGAGTCTGGAGCAAACCCAGAGAGGAGAGGAATCACCCGGGCCATCTTCCTGGGACCTCTAAGTCTTACCCTTATGCAAGGATCTATTCCTATTAAGCACAGGCTTCTCCTTCCTAGCACCTGGAGGATGTGCACCTACTTCACAGGAGAGCAAATGGAGGTTTGTGTCACAGTGGCACGTGACCCTGGATGTGATCTATAAAAGTGTTATTAAAGGTCTATTTGGCTATTTAAAAACTCTGAGTGCCTACCTAAGTTGATTAGGTGCAGCCTGAATCAATGACAGCTTTAGCAAAAAGATGCTCAAGCTATCCATAGTGGAGTCTAGTCATTCTGCAAATGTGGGCTGGCCCCAGAAATCCTTAAGGGCCCCACGGTGCATCAGAACAAAAGTGAAAGTGAAAGTCGCTCAGTCATGTTCGACTCTTTGCGACTCCATGGACTGCAGGTCCATGGAATTCTCCAGGCCAGAATACTGGAGTGGGTAGCCTTTCCCTTCTCTAGGGATCTCCCCAACCCAGGTTTCGAACCCAGGTCTCCCGCATTGCAAGCAGATTTATTACCAGGTGACCACAAGGGAAGCCCATATCAGAACAAAGGGGCAGCTCTATTATGATTGTAATAACAGAAAGTAGGTTCATTGAGCATCAGCATTAAGCATCCTTCAGACCAAATAGGCTGCTAAACCTTCCCACATAGTCTGTCCCCCTGGTCTTCGAGGTCACACTGAATTCAGGGATTCGAGGCACTGACAGGTTTCCAGGCTTTGGCTCCGGGGGCTGTGCTGCCAGTCATCATGGGAAACTAATCTTCCAACCACTCCGACCTCAGGGCTCTGTGTGCTTCTCTAAATGAACTGCCATCTGCTTGCCCTGCCTACTCAGATCATCATTCCAAAAGCAAATCTGCCCCCCCTACACTCCATGGCTTTTGGTTTCCTGCAAGAAGTGAGAGCATCTGTGTCCATGATTCTCATTCTTCACGACACGCTGAAGTGGGTGCCGGTCTAGAACCAGGAGAGGTGAGCAGTGTGGGCACAGGTGAGTGGCAGACGCAGGGTGCACTGTCCCTCTGCCCTAGAGCTTGGGTCCCTGTGGTCCACCACAGTGGGTGAATAAGCATGGTCAGTTCTTCCAGGCTGCCTGATTCAGGTCACAGACGATACCACCCCACTCCTCCATACAGCAAAAACTTCTTAAATAATATTTTGGGTTAACGTTTTTGTAAAATGCTTTACCATTTTCCTTGCATTTTTTCTTCTTCAACTGTCAGACTTAATTTTAGCAATTTTGGTGGAAAATTTTCTAAATGGCTTTACATGTTTCTTTACATTTTTCTTTCAGGGCAGCTTGAAAAAAAAAAACCTTTATTATGGAGAATTTTGAAGATACACAAAAGTAGTTCATAGTAGAAACCCACAGTGTGCCTTCTGCCAGGTCTGGCCTCTGGGCTCACATCACACCTGTGGAACCAATCACACTGTGAGTGTAGCAGGAATCTGGTCATTATCATGGTGAATGTCTCTGCCCGGCATTTTCACTGCTATGAAAGATTATGTTGAGGGAATAGATCACAGTTTATCTGTCCTTCTACTGATGGACACTTGAGTTGGTTTTGATTGGAAGATGGAGCCAGCAGAAATACTGAAAATGTTCCTGTCTGTGACACTGGAGACTCTGTACACTCACTTCTCGCTCTTCTTACTTTTTAAGTATAGTTGATTTATAATTGGGTTAATTTCTGCTGTACAGCAAAGTGATTCAGTTACATGCATATGTGCATTCTTTTTAATATTCTTTTCCATTATGGTTTGTTACAGGATATTAATATATTTCTATGTGTTCTACAGTAGGACCTTATTGTTTATCCATTCTGTATACAATAGTTTGTATCTGCTGATCCCAAACTCCCTACCCATCTGTCCCCCACCATCCCTCCCCTTGGCAACCACAAGTCTGTTCTCTATGTCAGTGAGTCTGTTTCTATTTCATAGATATGTTCATTTGTGTCATTTTTTAGATTCCACATGTAAGTGATTGTATTTGTCTTTCTCTGACTTACTTTACTCAGTATGATAATCGCTAGGTCCATCCATGTTATTTTAAATGGCATCTCGTTTTCTATGGCTGAGTAGTATTCCACTGTATATATGTACCACATCTTTATCCATTCATCTGTTGACGGATATTCACGTTGTTTCCATGTCTTGTCTATTGTGAATAGTGCTGCTATGAACATTGGGGTGCGTGTATTTTTTTTAATTACAGTTTTCTCTGGATATATACTCAGGAGTGGGATTGCTGGGTCATAAGGTAGTTCTATCTTTAGTTTTCTGAGCAACCTCTATACTGTTCTCCCTAGTGGCTGCACGAATTTACATACATCAGTGTAGGAGGGTTCCCTTTTCTCCATATCCTCTCCAGTATTAATTATTTGTAGAATTTTTAATGATGGCCATTCTGACCAGTGTGAGGTGATACCTCATTGTGGTTTTGATTTGCATTTCTCTAATAATTAGCGATGCTGAGCATCTTTTCACTTGCTTGTTGACTTTCTGTATTTCTTCTTTGGAGAATTGTCTATTTAGGTCTTCTGCCCATTTTTCAATTGGGTTGTTTGCTTTTTTTTTTTTTTTTTGCTGGGTTGTATGAGCTGTTTGTATATTTTGGAGATTAAGTCCTTGTTGGTCACATTGTTTGCAAATATTTTCTCCCATTCTGTAGGTTTTATTTTCCTTTTGTTTGTTATTTCCTTTGCTGTTCGGAAGCTTGTAAGTCTGATTAGGTCCTGTTTGTTTATTTTTTTTTATTTCTGTTGCCTTGGGAGATTGACCTAAGAAGACACTGGTGTGATTTATGTCAGAGAGCATTTGCCTATGATCTCTTCTAGGAGTTTTATGGTGTCATGTCTTATGTTTAAGTTTTTAAGTCACTTTGAGTTTATTTTTGTATATGGTGTGAGTGGGTTCTAACGTCACTGACTTACATGAGGCTGTCCAGCTTTCCCAGCTTTGCTGAACAGACTGTATTTTCTCTATTGTATATCCTTTCCTCCTTTGTCATAGATTAATTGACTCTAGGTGTGAGCATTTCATTTCTCTTGAGCATAAAAACTTAGGAGTGAAATCACTGGATCAGAGGCTAGAGGTGAGTTAAGACTTAGGAAATGATGCCAAACAGGTTTCCAAGGTGATAGTGCCAATTTACTCCTGCCTGGGATTAGTAGCTTTAAGAGCTGGGAACATGCCTTCAATATTGAAATAATTTCAGTATTTGAACCACTCAGTTGAGGCCTGGTATGACTTGAGTGATCGGAACCATCTTCATTTCAACAGAGATATGGAAAATGTTGCTCAAGGGTACAGAGAGGAAGGTCATTTGGGGAGATGCCCAGTGGTTTTCTCACCTTCAGGTATGACCCTCTTTTTAGAGCTCCTCTCTGTTAAGTTTTATGTTCAGGGGAATCCTCCACGGGCTCCCAGGGAGAGCAGAGTACCTGGACCCTGCCTGTCCCAGCTGTAGACTCAGCCTTCAAAGACAACAAATTGGAAAATCCTTGCATGGCCCTGTAATGAAATCTTACAGTAAAAGTAAATGTATAAGTTAAATTTTAGGTGAAAGAATCACTACTTGTGGATGATATGATTGTGTATCTGGGAGATTCAACTGAAAGATGAATAGAAATAATAAGAAAATTCAGTAATGTGACTAATTACAAATTTAACATTCAATAAGCAATGGCTTTCCGATGTGCAAGGAACCTGTTAGAAAATATAACAGAAGGAAAATTCACTTGCAATGCCCACAAAAGACAAAATATCTAGGAATAAACTCAATTAAGATGAACTTAAATGAACCAAAACTTTATAGCTCCAGTAAAACTTAAAAAATATTGAACAAATAGCAAGATACACCCTATTTCTTAATAACAAGAACTGACATTATGCTTTTTCCTCCCTATGCTCAGTCACTTCAGTTATGTCCAACTCTTTGTGACCCTATGGACTGTAGCCTGCAAGGCCCCTCTGTCCATGGGATTCTCCAGGCAAGAATCCTGGAGTGGGTTGCCATACTTATCCAAAAATTTAATGCAATCTTAATAAAAATTGTCTATTTCTTAATTAGACAAGCTGATTCTAAAGTTCATATTAGGACTTCCCTGGTGGTAGAGTTGTTAAAAATCCACCTGCCTGTACAGAGGACACGAGTTCAGTCCCTGGTCCAGGAAGATCCCACATGCTGCAGAGCAACTAAGCCCATGTGCCTCAACTACTGAAGCCTGTGTGCATAAAACCTGTGCTCTGCAACAAAAGAAGCCACGTCAATGAGAAGCCAGCACACCGCAACTAGAGCAGCCGCCACTCACCACAATTGAAGAAAGTTTCCACAAAGCAAAGAAGACCCAGCGCAGCCAAAAATAAGTAAGTAGAAGTACAAGATTTACACAAAGAAAATATGAAAAAATTTGGGCATTAAAAAAATAAAGTTCACATCATGCAAAACTAGCCAAGAAAACTCTATAAAAGAAGGCTAATAGGTGAGACTGCCCTTCTAAATAATAAACTAGGGCTTCCCTGGTAGCTCAGCTGGTAAGGAATCTGCCTGCAATGCAGGAGACCCCAGTTTGGTTCCTGGGTTGGGAAGATCCCCTGGAGAAGGGATAGGCTACTCATTCCAGTATTCTTGGGCTTCCCTGGTGGCTTAGTTGGTAAAGAACCCACCTGCAACGCGGGAGACTTGGGTTTGATCCCTGGCTTGGGAAGATAACCTGGAGGAGGGCATGGCAAACCACTCCAGTATTCTTGCCTGGAGAATCCCATGGATAGAGGAGCCTGGCGGGCTACAGTCCATGGGGTCACAAAGAGTCAGACATGACTGAGTGACTAAGCACACATACAACTATACTTACTTAAAGGTGCTTGAGACAGCATATGAATATACAGTGAGATCAATGGGACAAATAAGAGAGCCCAGAAATAGACCCCAACACATATGGAAAGATGACATTTCAAAGCAAAGAAAAAAAGATGGAGTATTCAATTAATGGCTCTAGGACAGCCGAGTGCCAGCTGGAGCCACGGCTTGCTCCTTACACTGAAGAAAATTCCAGATGGAGAAAAGTATTTTAAAAACATAAAAGCATGGAAAGAAGCTTGAGGGTTGTTTTTTTTTTTAAATCATCTCCAAATAGGGAAGATTTTTCTAAATAAGACATAAAACCCAGAAGCCATAAAGGAAAAGGCTGCTACGTTTACATACCCATAAAATTTTTATAGACGATTAAGAGATACAAACTATTATGTATAAAATCAGCTATAAGAATATATTGTACAGTATGCAGATTATAGCCAATTAAGAGATACAAACTATTATGTATAAAAATCAGCTATAAGAATATATTGTACAGTATGCAGACTATAGCCAATATTTTATAATACCTATAAATGGAGTATAACCTTTAAAAATTGTGATTCACTATATTGTGTACCTGTAACTTATATAATACTGTACATCAGCTGTATTTTTTTTACAGTAGATTAATTTTCTAAGGAAAAAAGTTTATTTAGGAAAAAATAGTTATTTCTAAAAGTTTTTTGAAATGACAGACTTGGAAAAAACATTCGCTACTAAACAGCAAAGGTCTAACTGCCTTAATACTGCAAGAACTGTTATTTAAAAAACAGAAGGAGCTGGTTAATATCCGTAAATCCAACATCCAAAAGAAGAGTGAACAAAAGACAAGAGCAGGTAGTTTATATACGAAAAGGTGCTCAACCTAATTCACAATAAAAGCAACGGAAATTCCATCTAGACAATACAGATGGAAACGACGGATAACCCACACTGGACGCACGCACTGGACAGCAGCAGAGGCGGTGCTGGTGAGGGGCCAAGGACACTGCGTTCTCCAGGGCCCACTGGCGTTCAGCATCAAAAACTGGACGCGTGTACCTCTGCATCCGGCACTTCTTCCTCTACAGGTTCTGAGGGCAGAATTCCATAACTGAAAATTGTTTATAAGAGCACTAAACTGGAAACAATTCAAATGGCCTTTCACTAAGAGCCTGGCCAAGTGTGCTCCAGAATGGGGACTGACAAGTTTTAGGCTTCTGGGGCCAAGAAGCAGCACAGAGTTTATTATGTAGGCACTTCTTTAAAACTATTCTCAGTCAAATATGAAAACAGATGTCTTTGGTCTCAGGTTTAGGATATCCACACAATGAAACGCTATCCAGAGTATGACGAGGCATGTCCAAATATTTATTGTGTGAAAAACCCCAAGGCATACGTTTTAAAAAGTAAGAGGTAGTCAGTTCAGTTAAGTCGCTTGGTCATGTCTGACTCCTTGCGACCCCATGGACTGCAGGATATGCAATCAACACACAAATATCAGTTGTGTTTCTATACACTAACAATGAACAGTGCGAAAAGGAAGTTAAGAAAATAATCTCATTTACAGTAGCACAAAAAGAATGAAATACTTAGGAATTAATTTAACCAAGGAGGTGAAAGACTTACATACTGAAAAGTATAAAACATTGCTAAAAGAAACTAAAGACACAAATAAATGAAAGGCATTTTGTGTTCATGGATTGGAAGACTTAATATCATCAAGATGTTGCTATTATCCAAACTGATCTATAGTAATCCCTATCAAAACCTCAAAGATATTTTTGCAGAAATAGAAAAATTCATTCTTAAATTCATATAGACTCTCAACAGACTGAAAAGAGCTAAAACAATCTTAAAAAAAAAAAAAAACAGAGTTGGAGGACTCATACTTTCAGTATGGTACTGGCATAAAGACAGACATACAGACCACTGGAACAGAATAGAGAGCTTGGAAATAAACCTCACATACAGGGTCAAATGATTTTTGACGAGGGTGCTAACACTATTGATGGGGAAAGGACAGTCTTTTCAACAAATGGTGCAGGGAAAACATTCAACTATACACAGATGGCCAATAAACACATGAAACAATGCTCAAACATCACTCATCATTAAGGAAATGCAAATCAAAACTACAGTGATATACAACCTTATAGCAATAAGGATGGCTATTATCAAAAACCCAGAAAAGAACAAGTGTTGGCAAGGATATGGAGAGATTGGAACACCTATTCACTGTTGGTGGGAATGTAAATGGTGCAACTGTTCTGGAAAACAGCTTGGTGATTCCTTAAAAACTAAAAAATAAGATTACTATGTGATCCAACAATTCCACTTTTGGGTTTATATGCAGGGTCTATAAAAAAGCAGGGTTTCTTGGAGAGAGATTTGTACACCCATGTTTGTAGCAGTATTATCCACAGTAGCCGAAAAAGCTGAAGCAACCCAAGTATCCATTGACAGATGAATGGAAAAACAAGATATGAGATACACTCACACACACACACACACACACACACACACACACACACACACACACACTGAAATATTATTCAGCCTGGAAAAGAAATGACATTCTAATATACATTACCACATAGATGACATTATTTGAATGGAACTTGAAGACATTATTTTAAGTGAAATAAGAAAGATACAAAAGGACAAATATTGTATGATTACACTTATATGAGTTACCTGAAATAGTCATATTCATAGAGACAGAAAGTAGAATGGCAATCACCATGGGCTGGGGGCAGGGGGGTATAGGGAGTTATTGTTTACTGGGAATAGATTTCAGTTTGGGGTGATGAAAGAATTCTGAACATAAAAAGTAGTATGCCTGTACAATAACATGAATATACTTAAGGTCATTGAATTGTACACTTAAAAATGGTTAAAATGGCAAATTTTATATTATATATATCTTATCAGATTAATAAAAGAATATTATTTAACATTTTTAGGAAACACAGGATATAATAACAAGCTGCTAATAATACACATTTATATGCATACATATGTGTATATAGGAAATTTCTGAATGACATGCGAGGAATATGGTGGGTTTCTGGGATGGCAGAGAGCCTTGTTGTTTAGTCACTAAGTCATGTCACCAACTCTCTTGCGATCCTATGGACTGTATCCCACCAGGCACTTCCATCATTGGGATTTCCCAGGCAAGAATACTGGAGTGGGTTGCCATTTTCTTCTTCAGGGGAATCTTCCTGACCCAGGGAGTGAACCTGCATCTCCTGCATTGGCAGGCAGGTTCTTTACCACTGAGTCACTAGAGAAGCCCTGCAGAGAGCCTTACTCTTTCAATAAAAGTTCTGGATTTAGAAAGGAATATTTGCCATAAAATAGTACACTGTTTTCAACAGTCATAGATCATCAAAATCCCTTCTGCCACACCAAACTTATAATTCCCAATCTACTTTCCACACTGGTCACACCACACCTACTGCTAAAGTCAACATCAGACTATTCAGCACCTTTGTGTAATTAAAATAAGGCAACCACTCCTCTGGGTGGATATGACTCTCAGTCATGCAGCCTGGAGGGCAGAAAGAAGGATGGGTTTCAGGCCCACTAGCCCTTCATTGGGGTGCCATTTTTGCAGTGCACAACATGTACAACTGTTCATGGTGTTTCTGCCTGGGGCCAATTTTCCCCTACTTGACCAATGTTATTTTTCATAGACCAAGAAAAAATACATAGCACCTTTGTTAAAAATACAATTTCCTTAAAAAAATAAATGTTTCTTTGAAAAGCTTACAAAAGATAAGAGGAGTAGTCCACACTTTTCAATTGATACAGTACAAAAGGCACCATCCAAATTTTCTAATTGTTGATTACAGTGATATTCATAACCACACGACCTGTGAAACTTTCTGGTTACTTGAAATTTGAATTTTTCTCTCAGAAAGTCCTAATTGTTTAGTTAGTAGGGAAAACTCCCTTGTTCTCTATTTTTCTTTCTATCAGCTGGGTCCCTGTAACCAGTTGTGTTGAGGGATGTGATCTATCTGGATGTGGTCTGAGGACTTTGATGCACCACTGTGAGGCCAGAAGTTATAGGGTCAATGTGAATGCACACTAAGTGGTTTCTGTATTGCCTTTTTTTTTTGAAGAATAATGTTTGGTACAAGCCATATGACCCCATGGAAAGAACTGTGATTATTTGTCATACTTACGCACCACAGATTCATTACAAATCTGGAAAACGAAAATGACCTGGAAATACTGAGTCAGCAGCCATGAAATTAAAAGACGCTTACTCCTTGGAAGGAAGGTTATGACCAACCTAGACAGCATATTAAAAAGCAGAGACATTACTTGGCCAACAAAGGTCCATCTAGTCAAGGCTATGGTTTTTCCAGTAGTCATGTATGGATGTGAGAGTTGAACGGTGAAGAAAGCTGTGCGCCGAAGAATTGATGCTTTTGAACTGTGGTGTTGGAGAAGACTCTTGAGAGTCCCTTGGACTGCAAGAAGATCCAACAAGTCCATCCTAAAGGAGATCAGTCCTGGGTGTTCATTGGAAGGACCGATGTTGAAGCTGAAACTCCAATACTTTGGCCACCTCATGCGAAGAGCTGACTCATTTGAAAATACCCTGATGCTGGGAAAGATTGAGGGCAGGAGGAGAAGGGGATGACAGATGAGATGGTGGGATGGCATCACAGACTCAATGGACATGGGTTTGGGTAGGCTCCGGGAGTTGGTGATGGACAGGGAGGCCTGGCGTGCTGCAGTTCATGGGGTCACAAAGAGTCGGACATGACTGAGTGACTGAACTGAACTGAACTGAACCGAAGAGGCCCAGCAAGAAGAAAGGTCTCAGCTACCCTGACAGCTGGTTTTTGGCTCCTTCTCCTTAGATACACACATTTGCGACTCTCGATGACCCTAAGTCCATGATAAGCAGGTGCTGTGTAAAACCAGACTGTTCTGAACCTAAAGGTAACTCTCTTCCTATTAAACATAAAATAGACCTACTTTCAAATGTATTCTGTCCTTTAAAAATATTTTTC
The DNA here is from genome assembly GCA_024291935.2 of Okapia johnstoni. Classification (NCBI taxonomy): domain Eukaryota; kingdom Metazoa; phylum Chordata; class Mammalia; order Artiodactyla; family Giraffidae; genus Okapia; species Okapia johnstoni. The sequence goes on from CM044324.1 coordinate 30,485,085, forward strand.
GACTTAGAGAAAAGTTGATTACTTACCCTTTACCCAGATTCCCCTAATGTTACTATCTAACATAATCATATAAAAGTTAAGAAGTAGTCATGGGTACAGTGCTATTAACCCATCTGCAGACTTTTATTTGGACTTGAACAGTTTTCCCATATCTGCATTTGGCTGTCATATATCCTTAATCTCCTTAGATCTGTGACTTTCCCTGTCTTCCCTTGTCTTTCATGACGTGGGCATTATTGAAAAGCACTGGCCACTTATTTAGCAGGACATCCTCCATTTGTGTTTGTCTCACTTCACGTATCCTATCAGGGGAGCAGCATGTTGACATCTTTTTACAGTGGTATTGCCTTTGATCACTCGGTTATGGTGCTATCTCCTGACCATAAGATAACTGTTTTCCTCTTTGTAATTAATAAATATCTTGTGGGTGGGAATACTTGAGACTGCAAATATCTTGTTTTTCCGCAAACTTTTGCTGACAACTTGAACATTCATTTGTGGATCTGAGGACTATTAGATTGACTTTCTCCAGAAGATTTTCTGTTCCCCTTTCTTTCTACATTTATTAATTAGAAATCTTTTATAGGGAAGAGCTGGCCTTTCTCCCTTATTTGGTTGTTAATTTTGAAAACTTTATTTACTTATATCCATATGTGCTTATGGATATTTATTTTATTCTATGGGTTCTAATTCAACATTGTTATTTATTTTATTGCTTCCATTGCGCCAGCTTTGGCCATTAGAAGCTCTGTTACGTTGTTACTGAACCATCTGCCATGTCCCCATTCTTTTCAAGTCCTTCCTTACTTCCTGGTCCGACAAGTTGCTTCAGGCTCTTCATAGCAGCACTATTTACAACAGCCAAGATGCAGAAGCCACCTAAGTGATCATGAACAGAGGAGTGGATAAAGATGTGGCACATATATACGATGGAATATTAGCCTTTAAAAAGAGTAACATTTTGCCATTTGCAGCAATATGGTTGAACTTTCAGGGTATTATGCTTAGTGAAATAAGAGAAAGAAATACTACATGATATCACTTAAATGTTGCATCTAGGGGACTTCACTGGTGGTCCAGAGGCTAAGACTCTGTTTCCAATGCAGGGGGCCCAGGGTTTGATCCCTGATTGAGGAACTAAACATGCCCACAACTTAGAGTTGGAAGGCCTCAATTAAAAGGTCTCACACACCATAACTGTGTGCAGCCAAATAAACAAATAAAGATCTGGTGCAGCCAAATAAATACTTTTAAAATGTGGAATCTAAAAAATAAAACAAGCTAGTGAATATAACAAAAAAGAAACAGACTCACAGACACAGAGAATAAATTAGTGGTTACTGGGGCGGTGGGGGGGGAGGAAGGAGGGAGAGGCAAAATAGGGATAAGGGATTAAAAGATACAAACTACTATATATTAAATAAATAGGTACAGGGATACATTGTACAGCACAGAGATTACAGCCAATATTTTATAATAACTGTAAACGGAGCATAACCTTTAAAAATTGTGAATCACTATGTTGTATACCTGAAACTTACAAAATATTGTAAATCAAGTATACCCCAGTTAAAAAAAAATTTATGCTTCAGGCTCATCTTGTATTTTCCCCATCTCACTGCAAGAAAAGAAGCACAGCGATATTGCTATCTAATTAATCATGAATAAAGGTAAATATATTTATTGACAGTGGTGTGATAGGACTAAACTAATACCCTAGACCTCCATATCACCTCCGTTCAGAGGCTCTGCAGCTAGCTTAGGTACCATGGTTTCATTCATTTTAGGTAATTTCTAGAACAGTGCAGGACACATGTGTGCTGCATGCTCAGTCGCTAAGTTGTGTCCAACTCTCTGTGACTCCATGGACTATAGCCCGCCAGGCTCCTCTGTCCATGGGATTCTCCAGGCAAGAATACTGGAGTGGGTTGCCATGCCCTCCTCCAGGGGGTCTTCCCGATCCAGGGATTGAACCCAGGTCTCTCGTATTGCAGGTGGATTCTTTACCATCTAAGCCACAGGTGAAGCCCACAGGACACATAGTATGTCATAATGTAACATCTCTGAGAATGCGTGTTCCACACAGGCATTTTTCTTTCTTAGCTTCAGAAAAATTATCCTCTTGGCTTCAGGTTTCTCTTCTTTAGGACACTGGAGAAAATGAATACATCACATCTCTGTTCACCTCATGCTCAGAACAGCTCTCAATTCTGGACCTTAATTTCAGAGCCTAGGATGGGAAAGGTAAGGAAAAAGACAGTGGGACACAGCAGAGATTCAATTGAAAGTCAAAAAGTCACCACCTCCAGAGGGCCTCCGAGCCTGTCAGTCCCCAGTCAACAGGGCTCCCCAGCTCATTTTCCAGGTTGTTATTGTTGTTATTGCTGTTTTTCCCTAAATCTGCTCATTCTCAGCCTCGGCACTGTTTAAATCTTGATGAGAAAGAGCAAGAAAGCAAAGTAAGCAAACATAAGGACTTTTCTCTGCAAATGTTGCCTGGGTATGTTGGCTCTGGCCTCCAGCCAAGAAAAACACAGATGATCCAAGAATCACCACCCTCCACTGGGACCTGCCACCCTTCAGCTCAGAGGTTTTCTTATTTTGCAGGCAGTGGTAAAGAAGCAAGAGTCTGGTTTAACCCCAGTCCCGAGGCCCCTTGGCTGGCAGCTCTGTCTTACACATGTCAACTTGTCCCAAGCATGAGACAGGGTACTGCTGGGCACTCTTTCCTAGCAATCCAGCAGAAAAGCTGGGTAGTGTTTAAGAAAAAGCAAAGTGAATTAAAAAACAGAAGACTGAGGTTCAAGAACCACCCCCATCCGTCAGCCTTGGGCTCAGGGAGGGAATAAAACCAGGCTGATGCAAAGATACCACCTACTTTCTAGGTTCTTGAAAATGATTTTTTTTTTTTTTGGTATTGTTGACTGATAGCAAGTCCCGTAGCAACAATAGGAATTCCTAGGATCAGGCCAGGCTTAGAGTTGATCAAAAGCCCCAGATTTAAAAGCTACATGATACTGAAGTTCTGACTATCAGAGCTTAAAGAACTGACTAGATGGGACATTCAAATCATTCACTATGTAACAGTGGTAATAATCATACTAGTGACCACACATTCACATGCCTAATATCTGAAGGATGTTCAACTCCAGTCCTCACCACCAGCCTATAGAATAGGTAGTTTTACTTTTAGTGGCAGTTTTTTTTTTTAAATGACCACTAATCTTTGTCTCTTGCCTTGAATCCTGCTACTTCTAGAGAAACCTGTTCCATCTTGACAAGTTGGTTTTCAGTTGCCAAGACCCAGCCACCCTACGTTGTTCTTTCTGAGGTGAGGACATCCAGCCACACAGGCTGATTAAACTTCAATTGTCGAGGACTTCCCTGGTGGTCCAGTGGTTAAGAATCTGCCTTGCAGTGCAGGGGACACAGGTTCAATCTCTGGTCAGGGAATTAAGATCCTACATGTCAAGGAGCAACTAAGCCCATGGACCACAACTACTGAGCTGTACACTCTGGGGTCCGTGAGCCACAAGAGAGTCCCTGTCCTGCAGAGAAAGATCCCACATGATGCAACAAAGATCTTGTTATGCCACAACTAAGACCTGACACATAAATAAACATAGAAATTAAAAAATAAATAAATAAAAAATAAAGGCCTGACACATAAACATTAAAATAAAATAAATAAAAATTAAAAATAAATAAACATTAAAACACTCCAATTGTATCTCCAGTAGACAGCAGACTTATATTGCTAGAAGGGTCTAAATAAGTACATAAAGGTTAAGCTTTTCTTTTTGTTCCTTTGAATTAATATTCCTATTTGGCATGGCTTGTGCTTTGAGTAAAGCATTTGCAGGTTGCCTGGTTTTGACTCCCTGCATTTTCAGATGGTTGTCTCTGCCTCTGGGCAGTGGAGTTCATCAAGTCTTCTGCTGGCGGATGTGAACAGATGGCACATAGGGCTGTGCTCAGGTGTCTGCTTGGCACCCCTTCCTACCCTCTGTGTCCAATTGCACCTGTCTGCTCAGTGAGATAACTCTCCAGGGTCACATGCCAGTGAAGGACCAGTAAGTAGCAGAACCAGGGTTTTACCAGGATCTCCCTGTTAATTTTCTCAAGCGGGCTCTCTGTTTCTTCATTTTCCTGTTTTTTTGGCTGCAAGCACAGCTTTCCAGGTGGTGCAGATGCCATGATCTTAGTTTTCTGAACGTTGAGCTTTAAGCCAACTTTTTCACTCTCCTCTTTCAATTTCATCAAGAGGTTCTTTAGTTCTTCTTCACTTTCTGCCATAAGGGTGGTGTCATCTGCATATCTGAGGTTATTTATATTTCTCCCAGAAATCTTGATTCCAGCTTGTGTTTCTTCCAGCCCAGCGTTTCTCATGATGTACTCTGCATAGAAGTTAAATAATCAGGGTGACAATATACAGCCTTGATGTACTCCTTTTCCTATTGGAACCAGTCTGTTGTTCCATGTCCAGTTCTAACTGTTGCTTCCTCACCTGCATACAGGTTTCTCAAGAGACAGGTCAGATGGTCTGGTATTCCCATCTTTTGCAGAATTTTCCACAGTTTATTGTGATCCACATAGTCAAAGGCTTTGGCATAGTCAATAAAGCAGAAATAGATGTTTTTCTGGAACTCTCTTGCTTTTTCGATGATCCACCGGATGTTGGCAATTTGATCTCTGGTTCCTCTGCCTTTTCTAAAACCAGCTGGAACATCTGGAAGTTCACAGTTCACATATTGCTGAAGCCTGGCTTGGAGAATTTTGAGCATTATTTTGCTAGCATGTGAGATGAGTGCAATTGTGCGGTAGTTCGAGCATTCTTTGGCATTGCCTTTCTTTGGGATTGGAATGAAAACTGACCTTTTCCAGTCCTGTGGCCACTGCTGAGTTTTCCAAATTTGCTGGCATATCGAGTGCAGCACTTTCAAAGCATCATCTTTTAGGATTTGAAATAGCTCAACTGGAATTCCATCACCTCCACCAGCTTTGTTCGTAGTGATGCTTTCTAAGGCCCACTTGACTTCACATTCCAGGATGTCTGGCTCTAGGTGAGTGATCACACCATCGTGATTATCTGGGTTGTGAAGATCTTTTTTGTACAGTTCTTCTGTGTATTCATGCCATCTCTTCTCAATATCTTCTGCTTCTGTTAGGTCCATACCATTTCTGTCCTTTATTGAGCCCATCTTTGCATGAAATATTCCCTTGGTATCTCTAATTTTCTTGAAGAGATCTCTAGTCTTTCTCATTCTGTTGTTTTCCTCTATTTCTTTGCATTGATCACTGAGGAAGGCTTTCTTATCTCTCCTTGCTATTCTTTGGAACTCTGCCTTCAGATAGGAATATCTTTCCTTTCCTCCTTTGCTTTTCGTTTCTCTTCTTTTCACAGCTGTTTGTAAGGCCTCCTCAGACAGTCATTTTGCTTTTTTTGCATTTCTTTTCCATGGGGATGGTCTTGATCCCTGTCTCCTATACAATGTCACGAACCTCCATCCATAGCTCATCAGGCACTCTATTAGATCTAGTTCCTTAAATCTATTTCTCACTTCCACTGTATAATCATAAGGGATTTGATTTAGGTCATACCTGAATGGTCTAGTGGTTTTCCCTACTTTCTTCAATTTAAGTCTGAATTTGGCAATAAGGAGTTCATGACCTGAGCCACAGTCTGCTCCCAGTCTTGTTTTTGCTGACTGTATAGAGCTTCTCCATCTTTGGCTGCAAAGAATATAATCAATCTGATTTTGGTATTGACCATCTGGTTATGTCCATGTGTAGTCTTCTCTTGTGTTGTTGGAAGAGGGTGTTTGCTATGACCAGTGCGTTCTCTTGGCAAAACTCTATTAGCCTTTGCCCTGCTTCATTCTGTACTCCAAGGCCAAGTTTGCCTGTTATGCCAGGTGTTTCCCGACTTCCTACTTTTGCATTCCAGTCCCCTATAATGAAAAGGACATCTTTTGGGGGTGTTAGTTCTAAAAGGTCTTGTAAGTCTTCATAGAACCGTTCAACTTCAGCTTCTTCAGCATTACTGGTCAGGGCATAGATTTGGATTATCTTGATATTGAATGGTTTGCCTTGGAAATGAACAGAGATCATTCTGTCATTTTTGAGATTGCATCCAAGTACTGCATTTCAGACTCTTTTGTTGACCATGATGGCTACTCCATTTCTTCTAAGGGATTCCTGCCCACAGTAGTAGATACAATGGTCATCTGAGTTAAATTCACCCATTCCAGTCCATCTTAGTTCCCTGATTCCTAGAATGTCCATGTTCACTCTTGCCATCTCCTGTTTGACCACTTCCAATTTGCCTTGATTCATGGACCTAACATTCCAGGTTCCTATGCAATATTGCTCTTTACAGCATCAGACCTTGCTTCTGTCACCAGTCGTATCCACAACTGGGTATTGTTTTTGCTTTGGCTCCATCCCATCGTTCTTTCTGGAGTTATTTCTCCACTGATCTCCAGTAGCATATTGGGCACCTACCAACCTGGGGAGTTCATCTTTCAGTGTCCTACCTTTTGCCTTTTCATACTGTTCATGGGGTTCTTAAGACAAGAATACTGAAGTGGTTTGCCATTCCCTTCTCCAGCGGACCACATTCTGTCAGACCTCTCCACAATGACCCATCCGTCTTGGGTGGCCCCACAGGGCATGGCTTAGTTTCATTGACTTAGGCAAGGCTGTGGTCTGTGTGATTAGATTGGCTAGTTTTCTGTGATTATAGTTTCAGTGTGTCTGCCCTCTGATGCCCTCTTGCAACATCTACTGTCTTACTTGGGTTTCTCTTACCTTGGACATGGTGTATCTCTTCACCGCTGCTCCAGCAAAGCATAGCCATCATGGTCATTCATCCCTAAAGACCCCAGAACATATTTCCTAAGAACAAAGAGGTTCTATTACATCAGCATAGCACAGCGTTTGGCTTAAGGAATTAAACATTGATACCAAGTATGTTCTCTGATCATGAGAATTAAACTAGAAATCAGTAACAGAAAGACAGATGAAAACATTCCCCCAAGATATGGAAACTAAAATACTGGCTTCTAAATAATCCAGGAAGGAAATCATGAGAGAAGTGAGAGAACAGTTTGAATTTAACAATGTTAATACAATCTTTGACCTAATCCACCTATTACACACTTATAATTCTTCATGTCCTTTGCCATGTGATTTGACACTACTGTACCACCAACTGGCGTGAGCAGATTTTATCTCCCCCACTCTAACCAAACCTGGGATGGGAAGCATGATTTGCTTGAGCTGAAGGAAAGGGGGATGAGTGAGATGTGCCGGTTCCTGACCAAGGCTTGATATTTTGGCAAAATGTAAATATATGAGCGATCCCTGGGCTGGAAATATCCCCTGGAGAAGGAAATGGCTATCTACTCCAGTAGTCTTGCCTAGAAAATTCCATGGAGAGAGGAACCTGGAGGGCTAGAGTCCACGGAGTTGCAGAGTCGGACACAACTGAGCATGCACGTGCACGCACGCGTGCACACACACACACACACACACACATACACAAAGATACAAGCAGTATATTTGCTTTTCAGCCACCACTTACCTTCAACTCAAAATTCTCTCTCAGGATGACATGAATTAGCAGGTGTCACTCAGAGAGCAGATCAGTCTGTCTGGAATCCCTGACATTTCACTGCAGAGGAATGAGATGGCAGGTCCATCCGTGGGGACAAACACACACCCGGGGCTTGTATGTACAGCTGTTGGCTCATCCTTGAGCTCGGGGTTGGGAAAAACCCATTAGTTCAGTTCAGTGGCTCAGTCGTGTTCAACTCTTTGAGACCCCATGGGCTGCAGCACGCCAAGCTTCCTGTCCACCACCAACTCCCAGAGCTTACTCAAACTCTTGTCCATCGAGTCAGTGATGCCATCCAACCATCTCATCCTCAGCTGTCCCCTTCTCCTCCCACAGTAGTATATATAATGGTCATCTGAGTCAAATTCGCCCATTCCAGTCCATTTTAGTTCACTGATTCCTAAAATATCGACATTCACTCTTGCCATCTTCTGCTTGACCACTACTAATTTACCTTGATTCAAGGACCTAATATTCCAGGTTCCTATGCAATATTACTCTTTACAGCATCAGACTTTACTTCCATCACCAGTCACATCCACAACTGGGTGTTATATTTGCTTTGGCTCCACCTCTTCATTCTTTCTGTAGTTAGTTCTCTACCAATCTCCAGTAGCATATTGGGCACCTACCATCTTGGGGAGTTCATCTTTCTGTGTCCTATCTTGGTGCCTTTTCATGCTGTTCATGGAGTTCTCAAGGCAAGAATACTGAAATGGTTCGTCATTCCCTTCTCCAGTGGACTACGTTTTGTCAGAACTTGACACCATTACCCGTCTATCGTGGGTGACCCTACACAGCATGGCTCATAGTTTCATTGAGTTAGACAAGGCTGTGGTCCATGTGATCAGTTTAATTAGTTTTCTGTGATTGTGGTTTTCATTCTGTCTGCTCTCTGATGGATAGGGATGATAAGTTTATGGAAGATTCCTGATGGGAGAGACTGACTGAGGGGGTCACCTAAGCATTAAAACAGATACACTCAGAGAGTAGAATATGACACACCTGTAATGTTAAAAACCTAAACCTTAAGGCCAAGTGCACATCAGGTGACAGCTGGCCCCTCCCAGTCTCCTGGGGGTCCCTGGAAGGCCAGGCTGGGGAAATGCTCATGCTGACTCTCTGAAAGGGGAGAGGGTGAGAAGAGCCCAGAAGACCCCTTTTTAATTTTTTTAATTGAAAGATAATTGCTTTACAGAATTTTGTTGTTTTCTGTCAAACCTCAACATGAATCAGCCATAGGTATACATATGGCCCCTCCCTCTTGAACCTCCCTCCAGAAGACCCCCTTCTTAAAGGCTGATCATTGTTGCCCTGGGGAACCTGGTACCTGAGTGACCCCATGTGTCCAGCTTGGGTCTCGTGGGGGAAGGAGAAAGGGGCTGGCTCCCTGGGAGCCCCGAGCCCATCCCAGTTATCAGAGACAAGTGACAGGACAGCCTCAGACTTTTCCCTTGGGGGAGGCACACACATTTCCCTCGAATGAAGGGATTGCAGCTCCCTCTAAGCACAGACTTGAGAACAGAGGTCCTGGTGTACAAGGATCACAGATGCAAAATTTTACATGTGCAGAGCTTTCTTTGCATTCTCAAAGGGATTCGTGTCCCCCACCCCCACCCAAAATAAGAACTACTGCTCTTAAGAGAGTTGGAAAGCAAACTGGTTAGACTAGCCATAGGTTGTCACAAGAAAATATTTTATTTGAGAACATTTGATACTGTGGGGAGCATTTCTACTAAATCCAGAAGCACCTGACTGATGGTCCACTTCCACTCTCCACAAGCCCGCCAATAGCCTCGGCCAGCAGACGCGGGATGTGTCTGTCCACGGCTGACCCCTCCCACCACCGCATACCTCCGTCAGGGGCACAATCAAACAGCAGGCTGCCAGGCTCCTCCAGCCCCAAACTGACCTCACTTCACAGGACAGGAGAACAGCTCCCGCCTCCCAGGCCAGGGCCCCAGCCGGACACGCTCACAGGAGAAAGGTGAGGCGACGTCACACAGAGACACTGTGACCAAAGTCAGCGCATGCCCTGCTCCGGGGACAGCACAGCCGGGTTGGGACGGGCTGGGCCAGCGTGTGGTCGTCACCAGGACAGCGCAGGGCCTCGCGGACACAGCAGGGACCGCAATCTTGGACCACAATCACTCTGCTCACTTTAAATGGGACAGAACTTCTCTCCTCAGGAACATCAGCTCAGGCCTTTCTGGCTCAACGGGCTGTCGGCGGAAGGTCGGCACACCTGCCAGTCTTGGCTGACCTTGGGAGTCCAAGGTGCGGGCGAAGGCCTGTCCAGTGACTCTGCTGATGAGGCGCTCACCACTCACGCCCATCAGATCCACAGAGCCCAGAACCCGCAGTGGGTGAGCACCTGCTGCTGGGCTTCCTGTTGGCCCTTTCCTCCAAGCGTGTGCGCCGTGAGGAGCCGCGCTCACATCAGCCCTGTCAGCCCTCTCCTCCAAGCGCATGCGCCCCGTGAGCAGCGGCGCTCACGTCAGCCCTCTCCTCCAAGCACGTGCGCCATGAGGAGCCGTGTTCACGTCAGCGTCGCAGACGCAGAAAGAACGCGTGCTTACACTCCGTGCTCTCCAGGGGGTAATACTTGTCATAAAAGTCTAAGACGTACTCTTCTGTCTTGAACCCGAACTTCTGGTAGAGCAGCATGGCAGGGTTGCTGGCGGAGACATGCAGGGTCACATCTTTGCCCATGCAGGTCTGCAGGAGAGTGGAGAAGCACACAGTGAGAACGTGAGCGCCGCGGGGGGAAAAGGAGTGGGTGGAGAGACTCCCTGCCGTGCAGACAGTCAAGTTCGGAGGCTGGAGGAGTCCGGCCTGAGGCTGAGGCGAGGCACCATCAGCCAGCGCCCGTGGTGGGGAACCCAGGCCCTCTTGGCCGCCGCCAAAACCTTCGCTGAAACGTTCCAGACTGAGGAGGCAGACGGTAAGCTAATTGAATGTTTTTTCCCAGTTTTTAATGAAACTTGCTCAGTAATTCCCACATGTTGGTGTCTGTCCACCTTTGATGAGGCCTCTTAGTACAGGAAGCCTTAAGGACCCTGGGATTGTAAAACCTCCAGCTTTTTCTCTCTGGAGCAAAGAGCCACTGGGGATATTCCATTGCCAACTGATTTATAATTCAGTTACATTTAAGTATATCCAGCATAACAATACCAAACACTATGACAGTCTTGAAGAAACAAGGGTCCAGACCAGACGTTCTGTTTTTAAAAACTAGATGTCATCCTGCAAGACAGTCATAAACGATCCCCACCTGGACCTACTAGGAAAGATGTCAAGTTATGTGACCAGGTATGAAACCTCAAGACTTCTGTTTAATTATACAAGCTGGGTACCCGCTAGGGACATTCTGAATCCCAAGACCCCCTCAGCACTCCCAGACTTCTCAGAACTGAGGTTTCTTCATGCAACACCAGCCTTATCCCGTGGGGAAAAAGAGGGGTGTCTGTTCTACTGCAGCTAGGCAGGTTCTCAGATTCTTTAATTAGCCACACAGAAGAGAACACCAGAAGTTACATAAACTCAGAATTGGCTCTTTAGTGAGGAGGTGCTGAGATTGTGGACTTCATGAGTCCTGGAGGTTTTACAACCCCAGGGTCCTTAAGGCTTCCTATACTAAAAGGCCTCATCAAAGGTGGACAGACACCAACATGTGGGAATTACTGAGCAAGTTTCATTAAAAACTGGGAAAAAACATTCAATCACCATCTCCTATTTAAAAAGAATCTTGCCCACATGACACAATGCTCCATAATGAATGGCTTCTAAGTAAGTCACCAGATGAATTCTGGGGTAAAAAAAAAAAACCTTGCCTGTGTTTCTGGTGTTAGTATATAAATATATGGTCTATCTTCCTCAAAGGTGATACAGATACATCAAAGGATGGATTACTTAGAAGGTTCACAGCAGCTTACACAGTGATAGTAAAACTAAAAACAAGCAGCAATAACAGAATGTACCTACTACTGATAGCATGAGTTTTTTTTTGGTTTTGGTCATGCTAGGTGGCATGCGGGATCTAGTTCCCCCACCAGGGATGGAACCTGCATGCCCTGCATTGGGAGTGCAGTCTTAATCACTAGGCCACCAGGGAAGTCCCTGATACACGGTTTTGTTAAAATGTTTAAATATACCTAAGAACTAAAAATCACAGGTTCACCCCCACTTCTCAGAGTCACCACAGTGGTTGACTCCCAAGACCAGAAGCAGTTACAAGATAGATGGTCCGGGACTTCCTGCATGGTCCAGTGGCTCCATGCAACCAATGCAGGGGGCCCGGGTTCAATTCCTGGTCAGGGAATAACCAGGAATTTCATTCCCATGTGCTGCAACTAAAAGTTTGACTGCTGCAATGAAGATCAAAGATCCCACATGCTGCAAGTAAGACCTGGTGCAGCCAAATAAAAATTAATTAAAAAAAAAAAGACGGTCTGAGTGTTGCAGGCTCTCTCACCTCTGTACTCACCTCGTTTTATCTATTATACACGTCCACAAACTGATTTCTTTGAAACTTGGGTCTGAGGAGTGACTTCTTTGGGAGTGAGGCTTCTGTCTGGGTGTAAATAACCTTGTGGACAACAGAGCTGGCTCCCCTTCACCTGGTGTTGCCTGGCTCTGACCCCGTCTCCAATCCAAGCCTTTCAGGGCAGCCCAAGGCAGGTAGGCAGACAGTGAGCAGAGACAACATACCTGAATCAGATGATAAATCATGAAAGTCGCGATCCCCGCTCTTCTCCAGTCAGGATGGACAAACAGAAATGAAATATAAGCTTCGTTGTACTTCACGTCGGGGACCATGAAGCCAAAGGCGATGATGACTTTCTTATAGAGGACGACAACGCTGAAGTCAGGGTACTGCAGGCACTCGGACAGGTCGACGCCTATGGAGAGAGACAATCAGAGTCAGCCCAGGCTCTGGGATGAATGAGCGGCAGGCTGTTCAGTCTGTTGCTTCAGCTGCACCTGCCTGCTAAAAACACCAGACTGCAGACAGAGACACCACCGCAGACGCCACACATAAATACCAAAATTAGCATTGTCTGGTCTGCGTACATATGTTAAAAGAAGGGAAGTGGGACAGGGTGGGTAGGAGAGAGCACGCAGGCTGGAACTGGACACACCTGGCTTTGCGCTTGGCCTCTGGGCCACATGCACCAGCTGGCACGTACCCCAAAGCCCTGCCTTGGGAATCTGCCTCAGGTGAGATAAGAGATACCCAGACCTCAAGGGAAGGTCCGAGACCACCCAAATTCACGTGTTCTTTACCTCATACACAGATCACTGACAAGCTCTTTGGTACAAATGCCACTTTTTACAATAAAGGAGTTAAATATCACATAATTCCACGCTTATCACTTGGAAGCCACCTTGCGCGGGGGCAGGAAGAAGCAGACACTCCCAGAATGTTCCTTTCAGGCTCATCCTACCTCCTACCACATGCACTGACATCCTGACAAAATCTTGTCCAACCCCTAGAAGACATGTTGTTTCCTTTACATTTCAAAGCAGTGCCATTAAGACAGATCCACAAAGAACATACTTACATTTAGCAATCAGAGAGTGTTCCTTTAATCGAGGACTTCAGAGACTATATATAATATGGTAAGGCTGATAAAATGACAAATCACATTGGTTCTATTATTTTCAAAGTCTGCGATTGAGGTTTTGGCTTTTTAAAAAAAACTTTTGGCTGTACTAACACTAAGGACCAGTTAAGTAAACAAAGCATAATTATTAAGGAAACATCAAAAGTGTCCAGACACACCCAAGCCATCAGCCTGTGGTCCTGATGGGTATAACCTAGGATCTTGATACATGTGGGAGAAAACAGGGTGAACCGTTTCTTCTGAAACCAGAGACAAACAGGGAAGAGGAACAAACAGCACTGTTTATTGCTTTAACTGCTCGCTTCTTCCTGATCTTGGGAAAGAAAGAGCTGTTCATACTTTAAACTGTCTATGTGAGCAGAGACAAACTGAATGAAACCATATGAGTAAAGGTTTTGGGGTCACATGACACACACACACACTAGTTTTAAAAACTGCTGAAGTGAACGATACGGAAGGTGGATCTGCTGAGCTTGGATAGGGAGAACATACCAGGCCAGAAGAACTCCTGACACATGGAGTTTATGGTCGGGATGTGATTTGGCCGGACATAGCAGTAATCGAGAGGGGCGTCTGGCTCCGGTATCCAGTGCGGGTCCCCCCTATGCAGGTGGGAGCGGATCTGGGAGAGCAGCTGCAGTTTGGGTGGCTTTGTTTCGTAATCACGCCTCCAGAACCCAGAAAAGAAACACAGGAAGGCAAGGAAAATACCCATTACTCCCAGCCATTTGATTCACAATGCTCCTTGATTTGCTCAAAATTTTAAACTAATTCACACTACTTTATATGTCAGCCGACTTAAGAGCTACAGCATTCTTCTGGTATGACACTTAAAATTATCTCTACTAACATTCGTCAGATCAGACCTACTGGAACCAGCCAGGAAGTCCACTAGTGCTGGTGAGCCTTAATGAACGGACTGTGGAAACAGAAACGGCTTCCTAATTCCACCCTCTGACCCAGAACAGAGCCCGGGGAGGAAGGCCCAACACAGCCTGGACAGCTGGGAACACTGGGGCAAGGAGTAGGCTCGTGTGCTGACCCATGGGTCTGCCCGGGGGGGAGCGGGGGGGCTGGGCCAGGAGGACACGTGACTGGGGTGGCAGAGATAACTGTCAGTCATGCGCAGCCCAGTGCGGGTGGGAGTGGGGTCTCTGGACACCGAGCTGGCCAGGTGTTGCCTACATGGAAGATTCATCATCAGTCCACGGACAGGTAGTTTTGCAGACAACTAACTATACACAATTTGAAATTTAAAATAAAACAATGAGTATGATAATCAGAATGAAATCTCACAGAGTTGACTTCTCCTTGCCTTGTATATTTCTTTCAAAGGGACCAACCTTTCTGCAATAACATACAGTTGAAACAAGCTGTATATTATTTCAGGGCGAGACTAGACACAGAGCAGAGGCCTGGTCCTTGCCGATGCCGGTTCACAGATCTGGGGAGGATGGGGCTGGCTCAGAACCCACAAGCACCACTGCTCGTGCCACACCCAGTGCCACAGCTCTCCTCTGTGTACCTGATGTACGGTTTCAGGATCCGAGACGTGTACGGGCTGACAATGCTCTGGTCCACAGCCATATCTTCCGATCCCACCAAACGGTACAGAAACTTTGTGCTCTGGTGCCGGAATCCTTTCCTGGATGGCAAGGCAGTCTGTGAGAAAGACAAGCCAGTTATACAAAAATAAAATTACTCAAAGGGCTGGTTTCATTTCCATAGACAAGTAGTACTTAGGACATTTTTATGTGTCAGAAAGTAGGTCTTTCTGCAGGACTTAACTGGAAAATTTAATAAAAACGTCATAGGTACCTTTGTATAAAACTGGATATGAAAACCTAATTCCGGTTTAATAGTTTAAAGGCAAAATAGTTAAAAAGTTTTTTTAAGTTACATATAGCTTCTCCAAGTTTCATGTTGTCTATAAGGCATCTTGAATCCGTTCATCAAATATCAGTCAGCCCAAGCATCAGATGGGTGTCACACACACACACACCCCCCCCACATGGGTCTCCTGTCTCATGAAGGGTCTCTGTTACCACGGCAGAAATCACTGCTGCATGTGTATATGGATTTATTATAATGTGTCTCTACTGAGTAAATCTCACAAAAGTGGGACTGACGTAGATTATTATCCCTATAACACAGTGTGAGCAGAGAGGACCAATCAGAGGGTCCAGGAGACATGGTCCCCGCTCCCCACAGGCCTGCAAATGCCTGCTCTCCACATAGGGCTTCTCAAGGGCCCTCGGTCATGTCTTAACAGAACACGGACAATTAGGTTTCATAGCAAAGAGCTCAGACGGAAGATTAAAAAGTACATTTACAAAGCGGTTTGCCAGGGGTTGGATGAAGTTTAGAAACCTGAGTTGTTTTTGTAGAATCAACTCGCTCTTGGCCTAGAAAATAACTTTGTTGGAAGAAGAGCATGAATTCCTTCCTTAATAATTTTGCTCTGATTACTTTCCCAAACTGGATACCAAAACATTCAGAGGACAACCAACTCTGAAATTCTTCCAGGACTTTAAGTTTTCAAGTGAAATTCAAACTTGGGGTACACAGTTTCCAAGTACAGCCCATGTTTCCTCCTGAGTCTGAAGGCACACTCATCTCCTGTATCAAAAGGCGAAGTCAATGTCCCCTCCTCTGGAACCTGGCAGGCCTGGAGTAGGCCTGACTGGTCAGAATATGGCAGAAGTAATAACATTCTGGGAACTCTGAGCCCAGGCTGTAAGGGAGCTGGTGGCTTCTGCTTCCTTCCTCCTCGAGTCCAGCTGCTGCAGTGCCCAGGTGGGACGCTGAAGGGCTGGTGGCCACATGTAAACAGGCTCTAGTGGACCAAGCTCCAGCTAAGTGGTGCCACAGCTCATGAAGTAGAAGAAATACCCAGCTGAACCTAGTCAACCCACAGACTCAGAAGAATTAGTTATTGTTTTAAGCTACTAAGTTTTGGGGTGGTGTGCAACATGAGAACAGGTAACACCAGCCACTGAGCCTGTGAACAGCGTCAAGTCAGCATGTGGAGGTGAGGTCTGTGAGACCCCCAGATATGCACAGTCCTCACCCTGTCTGTCTCCCCAGCTTCCACACCAGGTTAACCATCCTTAGCTTCTGCCTGGTCCATGAACTACCCCTGCCCCCTACAGGGCTCCTCCCTGCCACACTCACGCCACCCCATCCATCTCCACACAAGGCCAGAGCCTACTTTTAAAAACTAATAAAAGTCACCTTCCTGGTCTGAAACGTCTATGTGGCTTCCAGCTGTGCATTCAGAATATGACGCAGACTCCTGTCCCACACCCTGCATGATCCACGATCCCATTGGCTCGGTCCTCCTCCATTAAGACATTCCCATCACACATGCCAAATGAAATCCTGCCTTGGGGCCTTCCTGCCCTGAACCTTCTTGGATGGGCTCCTCCTGCGGATCAGGATGTGGTTCGAACATCACCTCCACAAAAGGTGCAGTCCACCCCCCACCGCCGCTCCCCATGGCACTCACTTGGAGGAAACGTCCCTGCTGGTTGAGTACTGTCATCTCCCTGCTCCTGGTGTTGAGGACCTCCTCTGTCTTAAGTCACTATCTAATCCAGAGCCAGGCCCTAACTCCCTTCAATTCCATGAAGGCTGAGAGGTGAGGAAGCTGTAGAAGAAAAGTTTGAGGCTTGTAGAGGTTTAAGGTTCATGAGGTTTAAGGCAAGAAGCCATCTGTTTCCACGACAGAAGTCCAAGTGCTGATGCAGAAGCTGTGGCAAGTCACATAGAAGACTTAGGTGAGATAGTGACAGAAGGTGGCTGCCCTAAACAACAGATTGTAAGTGTAGATCAAACAGCCATCCACTGGAAGAAACTGCCATCCAGGACTTTAATAACTAGAGAGAAGTCAGTGCCTGGCTTCGGGCTTCAAAGCGTCAAAGGACAGGCTGACTCTTTTTTTTTTTTTTTTCTCTTAGGCTGACTCTCTTATGAGGAGGGGCTAATGCAGCTGGTGGTGTTAAACTGAAGCCAGTGCTCACTCACCATCTGATTTATACTCCGTCTACACAGCCTGTGCTCTGTAAATGGAACAACAGAGCCCGGATGACAGCACATCTGTTTTCAACATGGTTTTCTGAATACTTTAAGCCCACTGCTGAGACCCACTGCCAAAACTGAAAAGCAGAGAGGAAAAAAAAGGCCAAAACACCCCCAGAAAGGAACAGAATATCTAAAAACTGTGGCATAACTACTAGAAGTGTAATATATGCATAATGGGAATAGCAGGAGGAGCACATAGGACAGAAGAAATACCTGAAATGATAACAGCTGAGAATTTCTCCAAGTTAATCAGACACCAAACCAAAACCACAGATCCAAAGAGCTCACAGAACAAGAAGAATAAATGTGAAGAAGCCTATCGGTCATCTGTAACAAAAGGGCAGAGTTGCTAGGCAAGATAAATGAGAGCAAAAGCACTTTAAGTGTGTGAATACAAATAAATATCAAAAACAAAGAGAAAACTCTGAAAGCTTCCAGGGCATAGGAGAATAAAAGAAAAAGACCACCTATAAAGAAGCAAGCATTAAGAATGACAATGCAGCTCCAGGAACAAGCTGATAGTGAGGTGATGATGGAGTGGTGATGTTAAATGTCAACAGGAAAAAAAATGACAATTTTATATCTAGCTATACTATCATTGAAATGCAGGAGTGAGGATGTTCTGAACCTCAAAAAGACCACATTTTAAGAACTGTTACAAAAAGTGCTTCAGCAAGAAATTAACCTGGAAGAAATGATGGGAAGTGAGGCTGAATGAAAAGTTTAACTTTAGGGAGGTTTATTGTCAACTAAATAAGCAACACAATATAAAAAGAAAAATGAGAGGAGGCAGAGGTAGCATTTTGTTTGCAGGGCGAGGATCATTTGGTAATATTAAAAAAATAATACAGAAAAAGAAATACATGTCTTAAGTTAGGACCTATAAAAAGAATAAAAATGGAACATACGATTTTCTCTATAATAAAGAATCAACGTCACATAGACTATTTTCTCTGACCACAATATAATCTGATTAGAAATTTAATCAATTACTAAAAGATAGTATAAAAATTCTCACGTATCTGAAAACTAAGAGTTATTTAGCATTAAACAACTCTTGGGTTAAAGAGGAAAAGCTAACAAAAAACTAAAGCTAACAAAACTCTAAATACTGAACGATAAAAAAAGTCACCTCATTTCAAAAGTCATGAGTAACGGCTAAAATATCACAGGGACAGTTAACAGCTATGAATATACTGATCAGAGGATGAGAAGGCACGTGGATTGAACAAACGCATTTATGGCTGCTCCCCTATGTAACCGTATTCAAGTGATACTAATATTCCAGGTTAAGATGGGGGATGAAACACAAACATTTAATTTTACTTCTTCCCAAAACTCCACAACTATAGAAATAGACATTAAAAATAAATTAAAAGACAAACACACAAGAACAAAAAGATCAGAAGAAACCACAGTAACTGGGAAGCAGACAGACAAAAATTAAGAGATTTCAAGCCAGAATCTGGAGCTGGCTTTGGGTGAAGTGAGAACCAGCCTAACCTGTACTGCAGAATCCTCTTACAATGCAGGCAGCAGCCCCAGTTTCGTCTGGAACCAGGAATAAGGCAGGCAGAGAACTAAGGTGCAGGTAAAAGCTGTGTGCAGAGCAGTAAGACCCCTCAGCAGGGCTGTGCTCTCTGAAGCTCCAAGGGACAACCTATCCCAGGCCCTTCTCTCGGCTTCTGGTGTGGCCTCGAGGCCTGTGCCCCTCAGCTCTGCAGACACACTGCTCGAACCGCTGCCTGGGCCGTCACAGGGCGTCTCTCCTGTGTGTCTTTCCTGTTCCTGGAAGGACACTAGTCACACTGGGCTAAGGGCCCATTTTGCCCCATGCAACCTCAGTTTAACTACTTATATCTGCAAAGGCCCTATTTCCACGTGAGGTCACATGCACAGGCACCAGGAGTCAGGACAATACACACTTCTGGGGACACAATTCAGTCTGCATCAGTGACCCGCAAAACCAATTAAGCCTGTCTTGTTCCGGAAGCCTTCATCTAACAGCAGCAATGTCCTCACATGGCTCTATCTATGCTTCCTACACTGTTTATGGATAAAGAGTTTAAAAAGGCAGAGGAATGGTTAACACTAAAAGTCAGAGAGTCGCTTCCTCTGGGGGAGTGGGCAGTCTGCAGAATGAAGGTGGTTTTAATGCCCTGTTTCTTAACCCAGGAGCTAGATTCATAGTTATTAGTCTTATTAACCTCTAAACTATATGCATATGTGTTCTTGTATGGGTACAATGCTTTTCATAATTTTAACAGTTAAGTATAGGGAATAAAAGGAACAAAGAACAGGTGAGCAGATGACAGCAACAAAAGCATATAAATAAGTGGCAAGTGACTCAGACCAGGAGAGCCCAAACCTAAGGTGGCCGTGAGGACAGGCCAGAGCCAATGCCTCAGGTCAGCAAGGCAACAGGGACATCAGGTCCAACTGAAGCTGAGGGCGGGCAGGGAGCCATGGACTGAGGGTCTCTTGGATCAAGAGGTATTAAAGCTCCAATGACACTTCTGCCATCCACATACAGAAACAACCTCTTCCTTCAGGGCAGACCAGACCCTCTGGAGGCTCCAATGAGAGATTCTGATGCAGCCAAGGGTGGAAGTTCTGTCCAGAAAACAGGGAGACTCGGGAAGTTTAACAACTGCATGGTCAGCCCCTAGCTCTCCCCACGAGGTTCCTAAGATGCAGGCAGGCAGGTTACGGCTTCCCAGGAAGGAGAAACAGGGAAAAGAATTACAGGTATCCAGCTGGAGTGAAGGTCTTTGGAAACTACAGAACCCGGAGACCGAATCCAGCCTGCTTTCGTACATACTGTTTCTGGCGCACAGTGATGCCCTTTCATCA
Source organism: Okapia johnstoni (assembly GCA_024291935.2). Taxonomy (NCBI): domain Eukaryota; kingdom Metazoa; phylum Chordata; class Mammalia; order Artiodactyla; family Giraffidae; genus Okapia; species Okapia johnstoni. Next base: position 30,505,266 of record CM044324.1, read on the forward strand.
CACGTCATGTATGCTGCCCTCACACCACACAGCAGAGCTGGCTAGCCGAAGCCACAGCTACTTACTCTCTGACCCCTCACAGAAAAGGCTTGCAAACCTCTGGTCAAGGGGGTCCAACAGCCAAATAACAGGAGTGCTCCAAACAGACAGAAATAGATGCCAGGAAATTCCAGAACTCAAGAAAGAGCATTTCAAATGGAAAGGCCCCTAGGCAAAGGCCCAGCACTGGGAAGAACAGCCCCACACGCAGTGCGGAGCTGGGTAACCAGAATACCAGCAGCAAAGTCCACACACCCCACCAGTGTACAGAGAAGACAGGTAAAAGGCCAGACCACCACAGAAGACAGGAAAACATGCAAACAGTCCAGACACACAATGCACAAACAACCAGGAAACAGGAGAATGTTTAACTTCACCTGTAATCAAAGAAATGCACCCAAAAACAAACAAACAAAAAAACCAAAGACTTCATTTTATAGCCATCAGAATAGCGAAACTAGTTAAGGAATGGTTAGCAGTAATGCCACCAAGACACAGGGAAAGAGGGTGGCTGCCTCCTGCCGTGGGAAGGCGGAGTCCGGCACTTGTGGTGGAATCACCTGTCCCTGGAGCGCTCACACACCAGTGTCCTCCGGCCACGTGGACACCATGTTGACCCACTGCTCTTCCTGCAGGGTGTCTCCTAACTACACAGAAGAAACCATGCCTTCAGTCCTGCTCAGCTCAGTGTCCAGTACACTGGCACACTGTACATCCTCAACAAACCTGCCAATCAAAGCTACAACCCAGACCATAAGTAGTCGCCCTCAGAGACTAAGAGATATGAAGAGAATGTCTAGGTTCTGTCTGGAATATCCAGAAGGAAAACAGAAACCCAACTAAGATGTATTCAGGAATGTTCACGTTGGACAATTAAAATAAACACAGCCCAGCCATCTTTGCACCTCTCCCCTCACTGTTCTTCCACTCTCCCATACGCACCGTGGAGCCGCAGTGCCAGGAATTGGAGAGCGAGACGACACCCACCTGGTACCGGTCAAGGATTCTAAAGTCCTGACAGGTCGTCCTGTACGTGGCCTGTCCAGCCGGAAGCCTGGAAACTCCTCCGTCTTTGGCCCCGTAAATTCCGTCCACTAACATGAGCGCAGCGTTCACGACCTGGTCCAGGTCAAAGAGCGGCAGCCCCCGGTCCCTCTTTGCCTGCCGGACGATCAGCTTCCGCTTCAGCCGCCGGGCCTCGGGGGTCATGGCCACGGCCCCCGGACAGGCCTCCAGCCGCCTGAGGAGCAGCTTCTCCTCATAGATGCTCACGGGGGTGAACTTAGGCCCCTTGGGCTTCCGGTCCTTCTCCAGCACAGGTTTTCTCTTCTCTCGAGCCCTCGTCTGCAAGGACGTGTTGGAGTCTGTGTCCTCACTGTCGATGTCCATCCTGTCGGGCTTCTCCTCCTCACTTTCCACCTCCTGCTTGATCTGCTCGGGGGCCCTGACCTTCTTTCTGCCCCCAAGCCCTGTCCCCGAGGTGGCTGCGCCGGCAGGGGGCGGGACGTACTCCATCCCAGGGTCTATGACACCGTCCCCTTCCATCTCATCGTCATCTGTGAGGAGCAAAAAGCAAGTGAGGAAATGTGGCCCCACCGCCCCCCAGGGAGAGTGCACACACCCCCGCCAGGGCCACACAGGCCCTGAGGCCCCAGGACAACGGCTCACCGTGAAACAAGGCCTGTGGTGGCATCACGTCTGGAATGAGGTCAGCTTCCGAAAGCAGGCTGGGTGTGGCTGAGTGAGAGGCCGGGGTTCCTGGGGCGGAGAAGTCCAGGGATGGCGAGGGTGATGGGCTCGTGAGCGGGGTGCGGTCTGAGGAGCTCAGGGACGAAAAGTCGATGACTTCTCCTTTCTCCAGAATCACGTCGGGCCTGCGGCCTCGGCTGATGAACTTGACAGGCGTGGAAGAGCTGCTCCGGTCAGCAAAGCCAGCCGCCTCCTTCTGGGCTCTCCTGATGTCCTTGGCTTCCTGAGTCCGAGACCTTTTCTCTTTCAGTTCCATGGCAGATTCCACAGGATTCCGACTTGCTCGCTTTCTAAGTCCCTCGACAGTGATGATGGGATCTAAAGTTGGTTTGGAGGCTGCTGGTGAAAAACAAAAGATCTAAATTTTTAAATACCAATTCAGCATTAGCTACTTTTACTAACTTATTGTGAATCTACTACTACCATAGAAAGAGAAATGTTCAATGAATGCCCTGAATTAAGATTAAGATTTCTCTTAACCAGGAAAAAGGAATTATAATGCAAATACAAACACTTCCACATGGTCTTTCACTTACTGGAACTGGTAAAGGTTAAAAGTTTAGAAACTGGGGTGGCTCAGGGATGATAAAGAATCTTCAATGCAAGAGGCCTGGGTTCAATCCCTGCATTGTAAAGATGCCCTGGAGAAGGGAATGGCAACTCACTCCAGTATTCTTGCCTGGAGAATTCCAAGGACAGAGGAGCCTAGAGGGCTACAGTCCATGGGGGTCACAAAGAGTTGGACACAATTGAGTGACTAACCCTAAAAGTTTGATAATGCTCAGAGAGCACAGGGGGAAATGGGTATTTTCATGTCTTTTTGGTAGAGCATAAAGTTTATCATATCTTTTTGGAGGGTAATTTGGTAATATGAATAAAATTTTGAATAAATATATGCCCTTTGATACAATAACCTATTTCCAGGAATTTATCACAAAATATTGGCAAATGTATATAATTACTGCATTGTTTAAATAACAAAAATGATAGAAATAACCAAAATGTGCATCAATAGGGTAATGGGTTTAGTTATCATGCAGCTACTCAGTGAAATGCAATGAAATAAAAGAAACAGGATAGACCTACATGTACTGCTATGGAAAGATGGCCAAGACATACTGGTAAGTGTGGAAAAAATGGAGAAGAGATAATATAATATGAACCAGTTTTTTTTTTTTTTTTTTAAGAAAATGCTTAAATATACCAAGGAAACTTCTAAAAGCACTCACAAGAGACAACAGTGGCTCCGCTAAAGTTAAGTTGTGGGAGGTGGGAGAGGGACTTTCAGACTTTATAGCTTCAATACTATGGGATTTATTCCCAGTTATATTGTTAAAAAGTTAGAAGTTCATTATTAAAACAATTTTAGATTAAAAAAATCAGATCAATATGTGATAGTAAGGAGCTACTATTAGTTTTTTATAAGTGAGAAAATGCCATTATGGTTGAGGTTACAGGAAAGAATCCTTATGGCTAATAATGAAATATTTAAAAAGGAACTGCTGATACCTGGGAGTTGCTTCTAAATAACCCAAGGGTGTGGATGGGTCGGGGGGCTGGGAGGAAGCACCCAGGGGCCCAGATAAATGAGATAAAAGGAGATTGCCAGGGTTAACAGCTAAAGTGAAGACAAAGGTGTGAAGGGATTCACTACATGACTCTCTTCACATCTGTATATTTAACATTTTCCATACGAAAAAGGTTAAAAACATAAAAAAAACTGACTGAAAATAGACAATCTTTCAGAGACCAAAGGAAATTTATAAAGTTGCTAAGTCATGTCTGACTCTTTTGCAACTCCATGGACTGTAGCGCACCAGGCTCCTCTGTTTAGGGGATTCCTTGATTAGGAAGTTACAAAATATTTTTGTACACTATTTATTTACGGCATAAAAACCTGTGTTAGAAGAAAACTGTGGAGCAGCGCAGCTCCAGGGAGGCCACGGCGTGGTGCCTGGTAAAAACGGCACTGGCATTTCCAGGCTCATGGCAGTACCTTTCACTTTCAGAGCGGAGGCGGCCAGCTTCTCTCCCTCGGGCTTCAGGGTCGGGGGCCTGTTGTGGACGAGCTTCCACCAGCCTGGCTCTCCGAACTCCTGGGCTCCCGAGCGGAAGTACAGGGGGCTCCCCACGCTGAGGCAGCCGGCGACCGTGCTCCACCACGTGGAGGTCTTCTTCCTGAGAGCCCGGGGGTGTGAAAATGATTGGCTTTACAGCGCTCTCCTTACCTAGATGGTGTGGTCTCTGCCTCCAGGTCTGGGATGGGCTACGAAACAGAGCTCCTCAGGTGAGGGAGGGAACAGGGGTCTGTATGGCTTCAAATCCTGTCTCCACCACCCCTTCTATCAATAGCTGCCTCAGGTTCCTCATCTTTAAAATCAGAATAATAAAACTTGCAAGGCTGCTGAGGGGATTAAATGGAATAAAACAGAGCTCATAAAACACTTATCAGAATCCACATGATTATAGAGTTCCAGTTGGGAAGATCCCCTAGAGCAGGGAATGGCAACCCATCCAGCATTCTTGCTGGTAAATCCTGGTGGGCTACAGTCTGTGGGGTCACACAGAATCGGACTCGACTGAGCATGCACAGCACACAAAATGTCAACTATTCAGGTTCCTGTAAAAACCTGGTCTATTATTTAAGGAAAGTGTTCTATTTCCACCTCGAAAACACAAACCAATGTCCAGAAATCCTGAAGAATCGTATTTCATACAAAGGCCAGTCTAACAAATGGAAAATACTGCTGAAAAGGCAAAGGAGAAAGGTATCCTTAAGAACAGAGAGATACTAGACAAATACAAACCAAAAGAACCCCACAAAAAGACTGTAAAGGGCCTAAGCACTGAGATGGGAGAATGACCCCCAGCCTCTGGCCCCAGAGTAACTCTCTTCTGCCACCATCTCACCTGGTTTTGAATCTTTCAGACCCCTGCCCCCACAGCCCAGAGGTCTGACCAGGGGAACCCACTCCACAGGTCTCTGGAGCTCTATTCACTTTTCTTCCCATTGTCCTATTTGGCTTCAAATCCCTCCAGTGAATTTCCCATTTCAGTTCTCAGCTCCAGAACTTCTTTTTTATTTACTTAGGTTTTCTATCTCTTTGAGGATATTTCTGTTTCATTCATACCTTGCTGCCTGACATTTTCCACCTCTTCCTTTAGTTCTCTGGGCATCTCTAAGCTGTTCTAAAGTCTCTGACTAGTAAATCCACCATTAAGTCCTTCTTCAGGGACAGTTTCGGGTTAGTTTATTTTTTCCCTTCAAATGGGTCATACTTTCTGGTTCTCTGTATTCCTTGGGGTTTGTCTGTTGAAAACAAACATCGGACATTTGGACATCAGTCTTTCCTCTTTCCCCAGGGTTCACTGGACATGATGGCTGCAGGCTGTCTCTATGCCAGAGATCAGCTGGACCAAAAACTCAAGGTCCTCTTGGCTCACGTCTAAGCCTATGCCTTCCCCCGGGCATGCGTGGAGACTAATCGCCTCTGTATAGGCGGTTGCTTTCAAACATCTGAGTCTTCAACGTCTGGCTCCAAAAGAGGGACAAAGAGGAAATTGAAGGTGGGGAAGAAGGTGCCAGCCCTTAAGTTCCTTTAAAGTCAATCCAGCCAGAGGGACGGGGCCTGCAACAGTAGGGGGAGGTGCAATGACAAAGGCTGCCTACCCCTTTGTCAGCACTTCCGTAATCAGAAGCAGCAGTGGGAGATCAGAGCACACATATGAATGGAGGACACGGTCCTGTGTGTCCACCCAGACCTCACACTGTGCCAAGCTGCTCCCGGAAGGCGTATGTGGCTGTCTGTCACAGGGCTAAAGGATGTGAGGTCATTAGACACTACTGTACTCAGAGCTAAAAAAGACAAAATGGACTGTAATTTATGGTCCAGCTTCTTCCAGAGGACAATCCACCAGAACAGCACTGACCATGAAAATCTGCCAAGATCTAATTTTATCAGTTTTCTCCCTTCCTTGCCACTTATAAATGGGGTGCATTAAGTTCCATAAATAGACCTAAATCATTAAACTAAGACAACAGATTTCCTTTCCTTAAGAAAAAGAACCAGTTAAACTGTCAATTCTTTTCTTAGTACCACTAAATATCTCCAGAACAAAAATAGCTCCTTTTGTAAAAAGGCACTGAATCTATTTCTCCTCACGGCAGCCTGCAGACAGTCACCCCTGCCTGATTCCGCAGCAACTCCGGCACAGCTGTGATTCTAGGCACCTGAGGACACGGGCGAGGACAGGCACACACTCCCCGTGCCCACCTTTATCGTGTCCATATTGACCCAAATCTGCAGGATTCATGCATCTCATCCAGGACTTCAGAAGGCAACTAACAATCACAGTCTCAAACAATCCGCCAATGCAACTGCCAACTTGCTAAAGGGCAATGAAAATCTTGCTCTATGAACATGTACCTTCAGCTTCAATGTCTGGTCTGGATGTCTATGGCCTGGCATCCCTACATCTGATGACCCAAGGAGCAGGTCACGAAGGAGGGGCAAACTCAAAGCATCATGATGAAAAAGAGTAATGAATGTGGAGTAGGAAATGGCAACCCACTCCAGTATTCTCCCCTGGAAAATTCCATGGACAGAGGAGGCTGGCTGGCTACAGTCCATTGGGTCACAAAGAGTCAGACATGACTGAGCAACTGAGCACCCAAAACATATTGCTTAGAATATACAGGTACCATCTTGCAGGGAATGCAATGTACTTCATATTAAGTCAGATCTCCAAAGTGTCTGTATCTATTTTTTTAACTTTTTATTTTATATTTGGGTACAGTTGATTAACAATGTTGTATTAATTTCAGGTAAACAGTAAAGTGATTCAGTTATGCATATACATGTATCTATTCTTTTTCAAATTCTTTTCCCAACTAGGTTGCTACAGGATATTAAGCAGAGTTTTGTGTGCCATACAGCAGTAGGTCCTTGTCACTTATCCATTTTAAAAATAGCAATATGGAGCTTCCCTGATGGCTCAGTGATGAGGAACCCACCTGCCAATGCAGGAGGTACGGGTTCAATCTCTAGTCCAGGAAGGTCCCCCCTACAAAGCAACTAAGCTCATGTGCCAGGACTACTGAGCCTATGCTCTAGAACCCAGGAACCACAACTACTGAAGCCTGAGTGCCCTAGAGCCTATGCTTCGCAGCAAGAGAAGCCACCGCAATGAGAAGCCCACGCATTGAAACTAGAGAATAGCCCCTGCTCACTGCAACTAGAGAAAGCCTATGCAGCAACAAAGACCCAGCATAGCCAAAAATAATAAATAAATCAGTAAAATTAAAAAAAAAAAAGAGCAACAAATGAATAAACCACATGCATGTGACTCTGCCCAGACCTGGCAAAGTGTTATGAATGCCAAAAAGTACACAACGGTTTCTACCTTCCAGAGCTAATAAAGACAAACACTAGTAATTAACAAAGAGCAACTTCAATGAGTCCAGTCAACAACTGCCATTATTTCTCTTCTTCTGACCTCCTATAAGGCACTGATTCTAAAAGGACATAATAGTCCTCTGTCCTCAAATTAGTCACCCACCCAGCTATTAAACAGCCTCATTTAATCAAACTCTGTTTTTCAACAGTCTAAGAATCTGTTCAAACTTCTTCCTGCTAAGTAGAAACCAGTAGTTTCCCCTGGATGTAGGGTAAGAAGTATGGAAACCTACACTTATATCTATGCTGGTGATTATACCCACTTCTGCTGAGACTGTTAACTTAAAGTGAAATCATCTTCTGGATTTAAAAATTCTTAGGAACTGCGGCAAGTGTATACACTAAAGCTCTAAAGGTTTGCATTAGGCTGTCTTAAGTTGCATGTATTTTGTTCTTTACATCTTCATTCAAGGATAAGACTTTTAAAAGTCACATTACCTATTTCCTAGTAGAAAAGTCCAGTGTTTCTCGATAAAGGCGCAGATGTCTTCCTTCCACCGGAAATAGCCCTGCCTCCCGCTGCCTTCCAGGGACAAGTTGTACATCGCCAGCACAACCACCTGGAACACAAGTGCACAGGTTGGGAGAAAAGCACCAACAGGAGGAACATTTGCTCTTTGAGTGGGCATCAGGGGAGGGGAAGGATAACACCCTGGGGAATCTTCAGTATAGAATTCTACTTCCTGTTTGCTTTCCACAGATGAGCATCACTGAGCCTTGTAATCACATGCACTTGCTCCTCACGTGTCACCAACACAAGGCTGCTGTGTGGCTGAGCTGGTGACGAGTAAGGACTGTCCTAAGCACCCCCATCCCCGCCCTCTCCATCACTCAAAGGAAGCACTAAATGCCGTGTTAACCACAGGCATCAGGAGGCCCCAGGGCCTGCTCCAGCTGGTGTTGCTGACGGACAGTGCTGACCTTTACTAAAAATTCTGAGCATCATCCCTGCACATACACTTTCTAAGCCCTTTAGAGGCAGAAACAAGAGACCATCAGAATTTCAGAGCTGAAGACAACATGAGGTACCATCTACTCTGGGTTTAGCCTTTCTCAGCCATGGCCAACTTCTCCCGAGATGAAACTGGCATGGACAAGGGGCAGAGACCTGACAGGCCTGGCTGCCCTGCTTATCCTCAGAGAGCACGACACCCCCAGCTCCAATGCATCTGGCCCAACCATGTATTTCACAGGTAATGCATTCACAGCCCCAAATGGGGAAGTACTTTCCAGAAATATAAATAACACACTGTATAGAAGAGAAAAGAACAAAGAAGGATGTAAAAAATCATTTTAAATCCACCATCAAGAAATAATCTTTCTTCACGTTTTCAGTGACTGTCCTTTCAGACATTTCTCTTCTCATCTAAAGAAAGTTTTGTAGTCATAAATGGATATAAGAAGCTATACATGCTATTCAAAACCATGTTTTACATCCTTATAAAAATAATGATTAATTTGGGGCCAATGAAACTGAAAAGGGGACAGAGAATCTAAGAAGAGAATCCTTCCATAATTCCAAATCTGCCTATGTGTGCACACATCAGAATAATGCTAATAATTAATCTGATCTTGCCAAGACAAAGTACTCCATGTATGCTTTAAAAAAAAAAAAATCCCAGTTATAATATTCATTAGACTGTAAACATCCTCAGTACAAGCTTCATTTTCTACTCACATATTTTCAGGCAAGTCAAAAAAGGCTACCTAAAACCACCACTGACAGATTTCATTAGATGTCCCAATAAAAACAACGATAATTAAGATGATAGCCCCAGGCTGCAAACACAACTACAATCTATAAGGACACCGTAAGTGACTTAGAGGGTATAACATAAAATCACCTTCTCACTATCCTGTTTATTTCTCCTCATAGTAAAAAATGCTAGGGATAATTAACCTATGTATTTGTCTGCTTATCATCTAAAATAAATATGCAGAAAGTCAGCTGCGTGGGGCTGTCTTGGCTGTCTCATTCAGCACAGAAAAAAGAGCTGGATGAGAATCAGCTGGTCTTGACTAGACTCGACTCTCCAGGCCTAGAACAGTGCCTGGTGCATGGTATGCACTCAGTATTTGTTAAAAGAATAAACATAAAAACCAAGTGGAAGTCGCTCAGTTGTGTCCAACTCTGTGACCCCATGGACTATACCGTCCATGGAATTCTCCAGGCCAGAATGCTGGAGTAGGTAGCCTTTCCCTCCTCCAGGGGATCTTCCCAACCCAGGGATCGAACCCAGGTCTCCCACATTGCAGGCGGATTCTTTACCAGCTAAGCCATGAGTAAGTGATGTCTAATTCATTATTTTCAGAACTTAAAAGGCCGCATATACCATTGGTGCCTTGCTATAAACATATTAATATAAAAACAAACCCCCCCAAATTAACGCAACCTGGAGATCAGTTAAAAGATACTATTCAGGCTATGGGCAGGGTTAGGTTGGCCAACTTCACTTTTTTTTTAATTGAAGCACAGTTGCTTTACAATATTGTGTTGTTTTCAGGTGTACAGTGTAGTGATTCACCATCTTCACATTTTTCAGAATGGTTTTATTTTTCTAAAAACAGCTGCCAAAAAAATGTGAACCTCTTTGATTAAAATCAGAATTTCGTGTTATATATATAAATGAAACTGTGTGGGTGAGTTTCAAGAATCTGAAATCCAGTGTGCTAAGTTGGCAGTGAGTCATTTTACTAAGAACTCTTTTCTCCACATATTCAGTATGATTTTCAGTGTGAAATAAAGTGACCCTCAAAACAACTCAAAAGCTCATATATAAGTGCCTCCTTCTCTAGACATTGCCTCCAATAAATCTGGGGCAGACCAACCTCACAAACTCTAGAGGAAGAGCTTTTACTCACTTGCTGCCATGTCAGCTTCAGCCTCTCATACTGCTCCTTGCCATCTTCTGAGCAATCGGAACAGGTAAACCTAAAAAAATTATCACCCTTAAGGTAACTAAGCTGTTCCCTCAGCTGACCTAGGAGGAAAACAAAAAGGTACATCACTAGAACAGAGGTAACCAGAGGTTTTATCCGTTTACCAACCATTTTCCAAGTTTCCCAGGCTGTCTTCCATTTTTCTTTCAGCCAACCCAAGTAGACAGGTTATTCTTCTAACATCAAGTGCATGCCCAGTAAGATAGATCCATGGTTCCCTGACTTTCAGAAGAGACATTTGAGAAGACAGGTAGGGTTGTCCTCATTGGCTGTTCCAACTGTTAACATTCCTAACTCCTACAGGAGGTCTCCTCACATATCCTGCAAGAAATACCTGAGCTCCCACTGTGCCACTGGGCTAGGAACTGGGAACAGGGTGCCCAGGGCAGACATGTTGAGCGCCCTCAGAGGCTTACAGCTACTGCAAGGGCCACATGGGGGCAAGCAGGTAACATAGCATCACAGCAGCTCTCCATCCTGTGTATCAGAACCACCCAAGAAGCTGTTTGTTTAAATATGCCTGGGCTTGTCCCACACAAAGTTAATCAACCTCTAGATACAGGGCATTTTCTTAAGTTCCCCAGGGGATGCTGAAGATGTGGGATACATGAAGACCCCCGGAGTGGGATGTGATGGGCTCAGTAGGGCAACGTGAGGGCACATAAAAGAGATGCCAACCTACACTAGGAAGACAGGAGAGCTGGAAAAAGTGGGGGCACTGGGGCCTGAAGGATCGTTAGAACTGGCAGGTGAAAAAAGGTGCTGGGGGTGCGGGGAGGATAGAGGCTGCAAAGACACATGTTCCACAAAGGAAATTTACATGTGCAAAGGCCCAGGGAGGAGAAAGACCTGCTTGTGGAGAATGAAAAGCTCACCCTGGCTACAGAGCTCTGCGGGGATTATCTGTGGGGAGAGGAGGACATGAAGGAGAGGCTGGAGAGGTTGCAGGTGCCCAGCAGAAGGGCAGTTTACAGTGTAGGCTGTGAGGACAGGAGAGAGCCACCCAGCCATCTAGAATCCTGGATCTACAAGCAGAGACAGCTCAACAGCAAAAACTAGCTACTGAGTGCGTGCATGCGTGTGCGCATGCATGCTCATACGTGCTCAGTCGTGTCTGACTCTTTGTGACTTCATGGACTATAGCCCATCAGGCTACTCTGTCCATGGTATTTTCCAGGCAAGATAACTAGAATGGGCTGCCATTTCCTACTCCAGGGGATCTACTTGACCTAGGGATTGAATCTGTGTCTCCTGCACTGGCAGGTGGATTCTTTACTCCTGAGCCACCTGGGAAGCCCCCAAAACTAGCTTACAGGTAGTAAATTTTAGGTTTGCTTTCTGTGAAAATAGTGTTACTTTATTAAATAGTAATTAGGAATCTGAATAGCTGAATCCATCTTAAAAACATCTCCACATACCAGAAAATGACCCAGTTCACAACAAAAAATACACATACACACATATCTCAATTGCTCTGACCTGGTTACAGGTTCCATTACACAGAGTACTCCTCCAATACATGTGTCTTTACTAGTCTCCATCTAATGGAAAAGCCCTGCTTCGGTAAGAGCCCTGATGCCTCGCAAAGGACCTCCTGGTGTGTGTGTGTATCTACTGTCAGCAGATCAAGGAGGCCAGCAAGTAGAAAACACTAGAAACAGGAGCAACACATTTCTCATCTGCTAATTCCTTATATCAGCAAACTATCGCAGCTGTTTTCCATGTAAGTTAAATATTACCCGAGTTATAAGTCTGAACTTCAGCTCTATGCTGTGCCTAGAATTTGGTTGCAAATCCACAATAATGTGACCCTGATAGAAAAATGCAGCTGATTCTTTAAGTCACACACAATTTCTAATTTTTATTGGGTGGCAATCAAAAACATTAATTTAACGAAGTGGTAGAGGTTGGCAGTCATATTTATTAGGACAAATGTGTCTATGTTTTATATAAACCTGCAGTTAAGCAACTAAACTAGTAATAAATGTAAGAGTTATCTTTTTATTTAGATCTACTTCACATTCCTGTTTGTTTCACAGGTTAGGAAAACACATCTTCCCACAGGAACTGACAGAGCAAAGGAAAGGAGAAGCTCCTTACTGGCTGGGATCCACTTCTGGCACTTGTCGCAGAAATAGGACAGCTGCTCCTCCATCCACGACACGTCCCCTTCATCACTATTGAGGGAGTCCCCACTCTGGTCGTGAGACAAGTCCACGGACGCCTGGTCCTCCGACTCCACGATCAGCAGGGTCTCCCCCTCCACTTCCCCCTCCTCCAGCCCCTCCGAGGTTGATGTTCTCGTGGCTTCATCGTCGTGCCGACTGATCAAACTGCTCAGGTGGATGCTACCCTCCATCCCTCCCGGCTCACAGGGTCAGGGTTCTCAGGAACAACCCTAACCCCTGGACACCAAGCTTGAAGGGCTCCTCGCTGACCACATGAACAGGAACTCTCAGAAGGGTGTCTGCCCACCTCTACTCTGACACAAGGGGCTCTAAAGACATTATTTAGAATATATGAGCCATTGTCCTTTTTCTGATCAAGTTTAAAAGGACAGTGAGCAAAAAAGATTTCACTAAGGTGTTCTCCATCAACACACACATTGAATGCTGTCTCTTTCATCAATCTTCACACACACTTCAAGTCACGTTTCTTGAGATCCCTTTGCCAACACCATTTTCTCTCTTTCTCTCTCTCTTTCAAGTTGCTCAGTCAGAAGAATCTGTTCTCCCAAAAGACGAATATTTTCTTTTTTCCGATTTTGCCTTTCAATGTCTCTGATCACTCCATCACGAAGCCTCTAAAAATGTAAGAAACAGATTTCAATAAAACTGGAACAGGTAGTTCCCATCCTTGAATCATTCAAATCTAAAAAACGGTTTAGATACACTTAAACATTTAGATTCCAACTACCCAATTACTAATTTACTGTATAAACGTAATAAAGAAACCATAAAATTAACTTGGTAGAGTGCCACAGTATTATTACAGACTTCTTATCTGTCCTTTAGGAAATTCCACATCATTTAATACAAATATGGTAAATAACAATTAAAAATTAAAAATTGGGGCTTCCCTGGTGGTCTAGTGGGTAAGAATCCTCCTGCCAATGCAGGGGACACAGATTTGATTCCTGCTTCTGCTGGGAAGATTCCCCACGCTTCAGGGCAACACTAAGCCTGTGTACCACTATTTAGCAGATGAGCATCAACACCCTAGAATCTGTACTCTACCACAGTGAAAAGCCTGAGCAATGCAACCCGCAACGAAGAGTAGCCTCTGTGCCCCCAAATCAGAAAAAGCCCGAACACAGCAACAATGACCCAGCACAGCCAAAAATAAATCTCTTTTTAAAAAAGAAAAACTGCCACTGTGCTGAATTTTAGAAGTTTAGTTGATATATGAGACTTTAAAATTTTGAGAGCAATGGAAAAAAATAAATAAAACAAAAAAGTGAAAAAAAAACAACAGAAGAAAAAAAAGAGAGCTAAATAAAAATCTGAGGAGGGAATTCCCTGGCGGTCCAGTGGTTAACAATCTGCGCTTCCACTGGTTGGGGAACAAAGACCCCGCAGGCCACCTATGTCCCCGGCCCCCCTAAAAAAACCTTGATGAGAGTTATTTAAGTAACTGTGAACTACATTCCTGTTAGCAATTGTCCTACCTGAATAATAAATACCATTAAAAAAAAAAGTACTAAAATTTGAACAAAGTGTAAGGATGCGAGAAAGTAAAGAACCTGGCCTGTTCTATTACGTAAAGAGAATAAGTAAAACTTATACAGAATTACCATCAATTACCTAATGGGCAGAGAAGGGGGAAAAAAGAAAGCTATCAGCATAAGAAAAACAAAGGCCCAGCAATGGCAGTTACTTTCACAAACACTTACGACAGAAGATTCCAGAATATGAATGTGGCATCTAAGATGACTTTCTAAAGCATCAATCCAGTCATTACTAATAACAAACATTTTACAGTTTACAGGTCATTAAATACTCTCATAACAGTGGCCTGTGAGGCAGAATAATGGGGGCAGGGCATGGGACCTGGGTATGTTTTTTTGTTTTTGTTTTTTTAATTTTAAACCAGACCTCTTTCAAATAAACTACAAGATAAGTATCTCCATTGCAAGGCCAGCTTGCAATTCATCAACAAGCACCAAGTTACAAATCTGTTTGTCTTTGGTTTTTAAACTTACTATTATGTCTACTTTAACAACTCACCAAGTACCTCGGTGCTGGCCCTCCTCCAGGCCTGGAGCTTCAGTCCTCGTTATCAGGGAGCTGGGAAATTTAAGAGTCCTGGGACTGATAACACAACTGAAACCCATCTGTCTTGAACCCTGCGCCCCTGGCCAGATCACCAGACAGAATCAGAAACTCATTCTACTCTTCCCTCCCCAGTTCCCGTCCTGTGTGCCTCACGTCAGGACACATTTACACACCCCACCCAACCCCGGAAGCCCACACCTTCCACACCTGCTCTGAGGTCCTCCCTTCCTTTCTCAGACTTTGGCATCTGGCTTGGGTTCTTGTTCTCCATCCATCATTTGCTAGTTTCCCCCCAAGTTTCAAGATCTGTGCCAATTGCCTGGCACACCCTTTCTGGGACTTCTGGTTGACAACTGTGCTGACCACGCAGACCTCTTCATTACCATAACTCTTATACCTGGAACCCAGCTCCTGGTGCAGTTCTTACTCCTTGGGTAGAATTGCCACTTTTGCTGGCTTCCTGTGAGGATGAGTGCTCTGTACAGTGCCTGGTATGTGGTAGATGGTCAGGAAACAATGGGGGACCACGCCAACCACTGGTTTATTTCTTGCTTCCCTGAACCTTCCAACACATCCAACTATGTCAAATCACCTGTCCTCCTCTTTCCAGGAAGTAAGCGGCATGAATGACTGGACGTATAACAAACGTAAGTTATTCTGGTCAACCTTCACCTCTAACTTCCAAATATCTAAATCTTCCACTTTTCGCATTCTAATAGCAGTTCTCAACCCTGGCTGCAAGTTAGAACCCCTGGGTCGCTTTTAAAACATACTTAAGCGAGATCCACATCCACAAGAGATTCTGATTTGACAGGTCTGGAAGCAGGACCCAGGCGGTTTCACGGCATTAAAAAAAAAAAAAAACTTCCCAGGAACATTGGCACGTGTAGCTGGAGGTCAGAACCAAGCTTGAGCCCAGCCTTACTCTACACTCGGAAAAACTCCTGCTCCCT
This sequence comes from Okapia johnstoni, assembly GCA_024291935.2. NCBI lineage: Eukaryota > Metazoa > Chordata > Mammalia > Artiodactyla > Giraffidae > Okapia > Okapia johnstoni. Next base: position 30,520,677 of record CM044324.1, read on the forward strand.
GACCTCAGAGGTGCATCCGATACAGCATCCTTAACCTCCTTGTCAAATTTCCTCCCATCACCATCTTTTTCTTCTTAGAGAAGAAAGCCTCCTCCCTCTGTTCGAAAAGCTACCCCCTTAGCTGTGTTAGTCGCTCAGTCGTGCCGGACTCTCTGTGACCCCATGGAGCCCCCCAGGCTCCTCTGTCCATGGAAATTCTCCAGGCCAGAGTACCGGAGCGGGTTGCCATGCCCTCCTCCAGGGGATCTTCCCCACCCAGGGATGGAACCCAGGTCTCCCGCATTGCAGGCACATTCTTTACCCTCTGAGCCACCAGGTAAGTCCCTTAGAGCCCTACTTTAAGCCCAAATTTCTCTTCTCCGTGTCCTGTCATCGTTAACCATTCCATTCCCTCCGCTAAATCCCTGTACCACCGTCGGCTTCGTCTCCTGACTTCCAGAGCGTGGAACAGGACAGAGGCCTCGCTGGCAGCATCTCCGCACCACCAGCACACGCACCGACTCCCCCCTTCCTGCGCTGCCTGTGCCCACCCCGGGCTACCCGGGCTCCGCCGCTCCCCCGCCCCTCCCCGGGCTCAACCCTCAGACCCACGACCAGCAGCGCTTCCTCTTCTTTCTTCCCTACGAGCTCGGGGCCAAGGCTTGCGCCCGGGGGTCACGCTGACCGATTGGGAAAAGGAAGACGCGAGAGCTGAGAGACATAGCGCGGACGGTCAGTCTCCCGTGCTCCGACCCTGGCGGGCCCGGAGGCCGGGGTGGGGGGCGTCTCAGAGCCCAGTGTACCCGGGGACTACCCCCTCACCCCCAGGACCGTTCCTCCCAAGGGGAAGAGGGTCCCCCGGCCACAGAGAAGGGAGGAAAGGTGAGGAAAAGAGGCGCCACGCGGAGCCAGGCCCCAGGCCCGAGTCGCGCGGGCCCGGGACACCGACCTGCTGGTCTTGCCGCTGCTTCAGATGCACGCCCGCCACGGTGGCCGCCGTCAGCAGCACCGAGAGGCCCAACACCACCTTGGAGCACCTCGACATCCCCCGTGCCTGCCTGCCTGCCGACCGCGGCCTCCGCTGGCAGCGCTTGAGGCCCAGGGCCGCTGCCGCCGCCGCCGAGTGTGCGTCGCCGCCCGGGGCGGGGCCAGGCGCGATGCCTCGAGCGCAGAGCCCGGCCGCCGCCAGGCAAGGGGAGTCGAGCGCCGAGCGCCGCCCTTACTCCGCCGGAGAGCGTGACTAATGGCGGGTCCTGGGGGGGACCCGAGGGACCAGATCTTCTCCCTGCCCTGCGGGCTGGAGAAGGGACCACTTCCAAGAGTTCCCGCCCAGAGCTGGCCCCGGCATCACCACCCGGGACGGAGTTTGGAGGCCTGAGCCCCCTCCTCTCATCCGTCCTCCTCTGCGGCGGGAGTGTCGGGAGGCAGGATTCCGGGCCTGAGTATCTTGCTGACCCTCCGCCGCACGCGTCCCGTCGGAGCGCGGGGCGCTGCCACGCCACTATCCCAAAACGCAGCGCTCGTTGCCCTTTGGCGGGGGAGGGCACCATGAGAGTTTTTCTGGTGAGACGTGGCAGACACCCACCTGCTTCCACCTTGACGCGGTGGGAGGGCGAGGCAGGGTCTGGTTTTTCTTGACGTCGTCGTCGGGAAACCGTCTGGATGCAGAGCTAGCTCTCCAGGCAGCGGTACCTCTCCTGCTGGTACGAAAGACGCTGTCACCTTGTCGCCAGGTAACTCTTGGGACATCCCGTCTACACCGGATTCCGCATTCAGGTGCCCGCGTTACTCAGTTTAATTCAGTCGCTCAGTCGTGTCCGATTCTTTGCGACCCCATGGACTGCAGCACGCCAGGCTTCCCTGTCCATCACCAACTCCCGGAGTTTACTCAAACTCATGTCCACTGAGTCGGTGATGCCATCCAACCATCTCATCCTCTGTCGTCCCCTTCTCCTCCCGCCTTCAGTCTTTCCCAGCATCGGGGTCTTTTCAAATGAGTCAGTTCTTCGCATCAGGTGGCCAGAGTAGTGGAGTTTCAGCTTTAGCGTCAGTCCTTCCAATGAATATTCAGGGTCTGGTTTTTCTTGACGTCGTCGGGAAACCTGGCTGCAGAGCAAGCTCTCCAGGCAGCGGTTCCTCTCCTGCTGGTACGAAAGACGCTGTCACCTTGTCTCCAGGTGACCCTTGAGACATCCTGTCTACACCGGTTTCCGCGTTCAGGTGCCCGCGTTACTAGGGTCAGAAATGATAAAGCGAAGTAGAGAACTGAGAGGCCCACCGAAGAAGATACTATGCCCATCTCACGCAGACGATGGGCTTTCCAAGGAAGGGAGAGGTATTATGATCAAGAAATGGTTGGATGGCATCACCGACCCAGTGGACATGAGTTTGAGCAAACTTCAGGAGATAGTGAAGGACAGGGAAGTCTGTCATGCTACCATCTATGGAATCGCAGAGTCCGGCGCAACTTAGCGACTGAACAACAGTATTTTTCCCCACTGGAATGCCCAAAGGACAGATTTCCTCCAGTGCAAACAACTGTGGACACTGTTGATTTGGGCTGAGTCTCACTCACCCTGAAGTTCCTTCCACCTTGATCTCTGTAGTGCTTTGCTATTCCAGGGTCTGTTGTGCAGAGTGTCAGTTGCTTGAAGTGAATGCTGCTCTCCAAAATGTAATGAGATAAAAATAACTTTTAAAGTGAAATACCCTTTTCAAATATTTCCTCTGCAGCATTTTTCTCTGCAGAGGAGGAAGTACCATTGAGTTGGAGAATAGGGTCCCTGTGCTGACCTTGGAGTTAGAAGCAATTTAATTCAGGGCATATTTGGCTGTTTCTCTAAAGAAAAAAAAGGTGTATTAGACTACTTTTTACTTGTGGTAAACTCCAGATATTTTTTCCCTTAGTCAGTGAGCCTTCAGTAAAGCTGCATGTCTTTAGAATGTATGTCAGAGTGAGATGGTCTTTCATTCTACTATGACTGATTTTTCAACTTGTCTTTTTGAAATGGATTGTTATTCTGCTTTTCAAAAGTCCCTCATGGGGATTCACTGGCCATTCAGGAGTTAGGACTCTGTGCTTTCACTTCCATGTCCCAATTCCTTAAGATCCCTCAAGCCTTAAGGTGTGGCCTCCTCCTCACAAAATATACCTTATGAGTTAACAGTTTCAAATTCAGAAATGGATTATCTGTTTGTTTACATATTTATTTATCTGCAACTAAGACCAAACATAGCTAAATAAATAAATAAAAATACTAAAAAATCATCCCCATTTATAAAAAGAGGGGATATATTTTCAGTTCAGTTCAGTTCATTTCAGTCACACAGTCGTGTCCGACTCTTTGCGACCCCATGAACCACAGTGCGCCAGGCTTCCCTGTCCATCACCAACTCCCGGAGTATGCTAATTATGGAAGGAAAGTTATGACCAACCTAGACAGCATATTGAAAAGCAGAGACATTACTTTGCCAACAAAGGTCCGTCTAGTCAATGCTATGGTTTTTCCAGTGGTCATGTATGGATGTGAGAGTTGGACTATAAAGAAAGCTGAGCACAGAAGAATTGATGCTTTTGAACTGTGGTGTTGGAGAAGACTCTTGAGAGTCCCTTGGACTGCAAGGAGATCCAACCAGTCCATCTTAAAGGAGATCAGTCCTGGGTGTTCATTAGAACGACTGAGGCTGAAGCTGAAGCTCCAGTACTTTGGCCACCTGATGTGAAGAGCTGACTCATTTGAAAAGACCCTGATGCTGGGAAAGATTGAGGGCAGGAGGAGAAGGGGACGACAGAGGATGAGATGGTTGTATGGCATCACCGACTCAATGGACATGAGTTTAGGTGAACTCCGGGAACTGGTGATGGACACAGAGGTCTGGCGTGCTGCAGTCCATGGGGTCACACAGAGTTGGATATGACTAAGCGACTGAACTGAACTGAATTATGATTTCAATAAAGGTATTAAAAGAAGGCAAAAAAAAGAGCTGTTTGTATGTATCAATTCATTTCGTCTCCACAATAGGTGCTATTGTTATGCCCATTTTACAAAGGAGGAAGGTAACTTGCCCAGAGTCCACAGCCTGAAAGTTACAGAGCAACATAATTGGTTTTTAGTTTTGTTTTCAAAAGATATAAAAGATTAAACTCACCTGGTTTAAAAGTGAATTCACTTGGTTTAACAGAGAACTTTTAACTTGAGGCAATCGACAAGGAAAATGTATATATGTAGACTCTTTCAATTCTGTTTTTCAGGTACTTACAGAATGGGAGGAGTGGAAAGAAAGGGAGGCAGTTAAAGCTAGACACACAGGTGGGAGAAGAGAGAGAAAGAAACAGAAGAGAACAGGAAAGCAACGGACTCCCCTTAGGTTCTGAGGTCAGAGCATTGGCCTCTCAGGATGTTCTTTTGGCCTGTGACAGCTACACCCCATTCACATGGGCCTCGAGTTCAGTTTTCCAGTATCCCATTCCTCCCTTTGTGGGAGCCTTGCTGCCCCCTGGCAGGATGTTGTTTTCAGAAAGTGGCCTCAGTGAGTGAAGCTCTACGACAAAGGGCTTCTGGCTTCACTGGGGACAGTCCCTGACCTCTGGGGCCCTCAGTTTCCCCCTCTGTACTGTGGGGACAGTGATACGTCTGCTGCCCCCTGGGCTTGCTGGTTGAGATAACGAATTAGCAGCGTGACTGCACCAAGTCAGGCATGTGGCAGTAATGTGTGTCATGCTCTGGCCAGTGAGTCTTCAGAGGTCCCCTAGGAGTGGCAAGATGGGGACCCCCTTGGCCCTGAGGGGAGGGGGAATCCTTGTCTTCACATCCTTGGTAGAAGTCTGTTCATTTGTAGCTCAGAGGGTCTTTCAGCAACATCCCAGCTGGAGGCAGCACAAGCGTTCTCACTGCATTTGCCCCAACCGTGATTCAAAATTCTTGGTGTGGCTGGCTGAGTTCCTTTGGATTCAAAATCCAGTCACGTTGTCAGAGAAAAATGTCAGCCTTACCTACCGGTTGTTAATGGAAGAAAGGAGCTGTTAGATCCGTTAAAGACAGGCAATTTTGACTGCCGTAAATTTATGAATCATTGTGAAAAAACTAATGGCTTTAACGGACAATACCACACGTTAGCAAAGACGTAGAACAGTTGGAACGCGCTGTGCTCTGGGTGGGAGTGTCTCTTGGAACCACTTCAGCTGAATCTACTGGAGCTGAACTGGTTTGAATCCTATGACCCAGAACCTTCAACCCCAGATGGAGGCCCCATAGAACTGCATATGTGTGTGCACCCAAAACACGTGCGAGTGTATCTGTGTATATCCCACTTGCAGACATCTGCAGGTGCTTACCTTACTGGGGGTGGGGGCAGCGTGGGAGAGTATTTCCTGAAAGAACAGAGTGTGAGTGGGTCTTCTGGGATGCTGATGTCATCCTGTTTCCTAATCTTTTTTTTTTTTTCCTTTAATATTTATCCTTTTGGCTGTGCCGGGTCCTAGTTGCGGCATGTGAAATCTTGGTTGCAACACGTGGTATCTAGTTCCCTGGCCAGGGATCGAACCCAGGCTCTCTGCAGTGGGAGCTCAGAATCTTAACCACTGGACCACCAGGGAAGTCCCCTGTTTCCTAATCTTGATGCTGCTACTGAGTATTCGTGAAGATGAATCAAGTGGTAATAGATTTTGTGCTCATATCTATATGCATGGCCTACTGCTATGCAAAATCTTATATAAGGGACGTCCTTGGCAGTCCAGCAATTAAGACTTCATACTTTCACTGCTGAGGGCTCCGGTTCAATCCCTGGTTGGGAAACTAAGGTCCCACAAGCTGTGGGGCAGGGCGAAAAAAAAAAATCTTACATAAAATTATGAACTGAAAAAAAAAAGCTTCACATTTTATCACTGCTTCTCACCAAGAAAGTTTTTTCTCCATGATGACTATCAAGAATTGAGGTCTTATTAAGTGAAGTAAGTCAGATGAACACAAATACATGATCTCACTTACATGTGGAATTTTTTAAAAAATGTTACAAATGAACTTATTTACAAAACAGAAATAGACTCATAGACATAGAAAACAAACTTGTGGTTTCCAAAAGTAATGGGGGAATAAATTAGGAATATGGGATTAACATATACATGCTACTATATACTATATAATATAGGTTAAGAGCAAGAACCTACAGTATAGCACAGAGAACTATACTCAATATCTTGTAGCGGAAAAGAATTTGAAAAAGTATACATGCACACACACACACATACACATACATATATGTATTTGTTGTTGTTTAGTAGCTAAGTCATGTAGGACTTGCAACTTCATGGACTGTAGCCCGCCAGGCTCCTCCATCCATGGGATTTCCCAGGCAAGAATGCTAGAGTGGGTTGCCATTTCCTTCTTCAGAGGATCTGCCCAACCCAGGGATCAAACCCAAGTCTCCTGCGTCTCCTGCATTGGCAAGTGAATTCTTTAACACTGAGCCATCTGGGAAGCCCCTGGTGCGTGATACTTCTTCCTAAGTAAAACCACTGGGAGACCTAAACACTGCCATCAGATTGAACTTACCATCTAAGACAAAAATATGAATCTGACCTTCTCAAAAACCTCTCAATGGCTCCCCGTTCCTATAGTATAAAGCTCCAAACTGCTTAGAATAGCAAACTACCCTTTGCCCTTCCCTGCAGTCTCTGCAAAGTAAAAGTGAAAGTCACTCTGTCATCTCCAACTCTTCGCGACCCCATGGACTGTACGTCCATGGAATTCTCCAGGTCAGAATATGGAGTGGGTAGCCTTTCCCTTCTCCAGGGGACCTCCCCAAACCAGGGATTGAACCCAGGTCTCCTGCATTACCAGCTGAACCACAAAGTCAAAACAAGTGCAGCTGGAGATTAGCGGCTTGGAGAAGAACCAAGCAATGGAGATGAAGTGGAGGAAGTACAGCCCCCTCCCCGTGTTTGACCACTATGGTCATCAGCGCTGGTTTCACCTGCTCTTGTGCAAGGGTGGGATTTGAAAAAATGCCTTCACCACTGAGCATAATGTGGCTTCTGTCCTGCAGGTTTGAATCGGGGCCAGGTCCTCGAAGCTATTGTGGGTTTCCAAGTCCCTGGGAATATTAATCATCTACTCTCATCTAGTGGGAGGTGTTCATAGGCAAGCATAGATTCAAGGTGGAATAAATGGTGGGCAGGAGTGTGCAGGTGAGGGCGGAGGCATAATGAACTTGAAGGTCATGTGGGGCAGGGCTGAGGAAGAAAGAGGAGGCAGAGAGGCCACCGTTTGTTTAGGAAGAAGGTGGAGGGCATCACTGAAGTGGAGCCAGTGATCATCTTTTATGTACATGTTCCAATCTCAGCATCAAATGGTTTGGAAACATCACACCCATGGGACCCCAGGTGACACCATTAGGACTGTTTAAAGAGCAAATGTAGGGCCCTGCCTCATATATGGCCCTGTGAGGGCCCTAGCAGATAGTTAAGCAATAGGGTCCCATCTTCCTTGAGCTTAGCTTCTCATTTCAGCCATCCACAGTCCAAACTGTCCTTGAAGGAAGGTGGCCTGTTGGAGAAAATAGACTTTCTCTCAGTAGGTCCAACACAGTCTTCCCTCTAGTGCTGAAATGGATCAATGGGAATTCAATGGAGGAACTATATAATTCTACACTGGAGGTGTGTCTCTTCTCTCCCACTCAGGAAATTATTCAATCATTTATTTATATCAATATGGACTCATAAATACATGTACAATTTTTTACTTTTCCTTTTTTTTTTGGCCACAGTGTGAGGCTTCTGGGATGTTAGTTCCTTGACTAAGGATTGAACCCAGGCCCTTAGGAATGAGAGCATGGAATCCTAACCACTGGACCACCAGCAAAGTGCAGAACATGACCTCTTCTTGCATGGGTGTTTGCTTGGTTGCTGTTAACCTTCGCGTGTTTTCTGGAGCTCCTACAATATTGTCTCAGACAGCTTCTAGTTGTTTTCTCAATATTTCTATGGTGAGCAAGATTCTTGAAATAAAAAGTAAAATTCCTGAAGCAAGGCTTCAAGGTTCATAATTTTACTGATACCCCTTCCTTCTTCTTTTTGTTGTCTCTTTACACTTTCCTTAGTCTCTTGTAGCTCTAATTTATGTCCTTATTTTATAGAGCAGATTTGTTCATTGAGTTTTAGGAGTCATGACGATATGTATGGTCAGATTCTCATGTGCTCTTGGGTAACATTTTTCCAGGGAGAGGTCTTCATCTATCTTTTTTTTTTTTCTGTTATTTTCCTCAGGTTTTTTTCTTGTGAGTAAATTTGTAAATTTAATATTTCATCTTTTATTATGATTGTTTTAATTTTTATTATTCATCTTTGAATGAAGTGAGTTCTTTGTGGTACTATTTGTCAGAGAAATGTATGGATGAATCATCAAGACATAATACAGGACTTCCAGGAGTTGGAATCCCTTGTCAGGAGTTCCACTCATGACATAAAGTTCATAGTTAGTGAATTATTTTAGCCTTTATCTCACCTCAACCAACCAGGATTGGCATTGCTCATTCCCTCATTGTCTCCAGCCTCATCAATGGATTGATTCCATAAATAAGAATTCTCTGGCGATTTCTCATTCAGCCTTGTCTTCATTCTTCATTTGTTCATGCATTCAACAAATGCTTATTTGTTGCCTAATACGTACCAGATACTGTTTTAGGTGCTTGGGATATAAATACATAAACAGACAAAAGACTTGCCTTAAAGTATCCTCACGAAGAAAGCAGATAAAGTGAATAGATATAAAGACATCACTTGTCTTGTTTGTTAGAAAGTGATAAGAACAGCAGAGCTGGATAGGAGGGTTAGGAGTGCCGGTAGGCAGAGGAAGTCAGATTATGATGAAAGTATGATGATCAGAGTGAGCCTCACTGACCAGATGAGCAGGGATGGGAAGGAGCTGAGGGAGGAGCCGTGTGGATTTCCCAGGCAAGAATACTGAAGTGGTTGCCAGTTCCTTCTCCAGGAGATCTTCCCGACCCAGGGATCGAACCCACGTCTCCTGCATTGCAGGTGACTTCTTTACTGCTGAGCCACCAGGATAGCTTTTCCAGTATTCTGATGCAAAAAAAAAAAAAGCTTCTTTTTTAAAGCCCCTTGCTTTTATCCACCACCCTGTCCCTGTTGCAGCATTTGAGATGAGTTTGATCTACCAAGTCTATTCCTGCTTGCGCTTGCCTGTCTACTTTCTATCTTTAAAAACAGTGCTGATGTCTCTTTTCTGCTGGTCACTTCTTCTGTCCTCTGTGCCCTAACGGGGTTTCCATGGCTTTTTAAATCTGTATGTGGTTATTTTAGTGAACTCTGGGATGAGTGGAGATAAATACATGTGTTCAGACCACATGTTAAATTCATGGTTTCCCCTCTCTACTTGAGTAGAACTCAAGGTGATTTAATCCTTTTCTGAACTCTTGCAATATCCTGTGATTTAATTTTGTGGCAAGAAATAGATGTGGACTTCAGCTAGTTTATACATGAATCTATGAAGTATTGTGAGGTTTTCAGATAATTGAAGGAACAGCTGAATGACCAAGACATGGGAAGGAAAGAAGCTGGAAAATCTTCGCTGAGTGTTCAAAGGTCTGTCTTTTGTCCAGCAGTGCCATCGAGGAGATAGGACATGAGCCACAGGTGTCATCTTATATTTTCTTGTACCATATCAAAAACAAAAAAAGAAAAACAGGAATGAAAAAATAAACAAGTGAAACGAACTTTTATATATTTTATTTCACCCAATATATCTGAACTATCCTTCATGTAATCAATACAAAAATTTATCAATGAGATAGTTCACATTTTGTTTTTGTACCTAGTCTTCAAACCCTGTAATTTATACTTACATATGGAGAAGGCAATGGCATCCCACTCCAGTACTCTTGCCTGGAGAGTCCCATGGACGGAGGAGCCTGGTGAGCTGCAGTCCATGGGGTCGCGAAGAGTCGGACACGACTGAGTGACTTCACTTCACTTTGATGGTAAGCAGCGAACACTCTTTCCCCATTTGTCCAGATCTCCCCCTCTGCCTTAGGATAATTTCTGTTTTCATTTTGCATGGATCTTTCCAGAGTTTAAGTATATGTAAGCAAATACAAATATTTTCCCTCGTTTTTACCAAAAAGGCAGCAAAATATACCCACTGAAATAGCTTTTAATCACCTCACATCTAATGATGTCATTTTTCCTATCTTGATATCTTTGTAGAAATTTTTAAAAATTCTTATATAATCATATGTAGTTTATTTAATTCTTGTATTATTATTATTTAATCTGCCATACCAGAAGATGTCTTCTTTCCTGTCATATTTTAAACTTCTGGAGGCAAAAGCTGTATCTTGTTTGTCTCTGACAGCACTTTACCTATTACTGCACTTCCTACATGGTCAGTAAAAGTGAGCTAAAGTGAAAAAGAAGATGAACAGATCTTTGTGGAATAAATGAACTAATATTAGGAAAATGTATGCAACATTGATCCTTTTCCAGTAGTAACCAATTTCATAATCATTGTACTTTTAAGATCATTAAAAACATATACAATTGTCTCAGTTTCTTTCTGTTTGGAATGGTTTTTGCTTGTTTGCATTTTAAGGATAGGTTGATAGCATTTGGGAACTTGGAGAAAGAGAAGTATAACAATCACATCAGAATGTCATTCAAACCTAGCATACGTAAATAACCCCCTCAAATAAATAAGGTTTAGTATCTTTCTTACAAAGGACAGACTAGCATTCTTATTTGGGAACTTTCTTTGAGGAACATGAAGACATCAGGCAAAGAGTGCATAAATCAAACCAACATGGGGACAGAAGAAAGAACAAGGTGTCCCCAGGAAGTCTATTGGAAGCTAACTGGCACACAGAGCCCTGCTCCACGGTCATTCCAGCATGCATTCTGATCTGTGCTCTTCACTGTCCATGGCAAGGTCCCTTTTCAGGAGCGGTCTGCAGTGTGAAAAGTCTAATCCCCACCTGATGCCATGACAGGATTATGTGTCCTTTGAAAAACCTGTTTGCTCTCAAGGAAAACGGCCACTTTTCTTTTCATGCAGCTGTATTTTCACCAAGCAGGACAAAACGTAATCCTGAATTTGGTGGATTCCAAACACATGCTCCCCTTTGTTAGCAACAGCAAATATTTTGTCTAGGGTAGGGACCATGTCTTTGCTTGGTATCCCTGGAGCCTAGCACAGTGTCCTGTGTTTGTCATGCTCAGACAAGAAGCCTGCTCCCAAGAAAGCAACAGTGGAGAGTGAAACTTAGCTCCTTGTACACCACCACCTAGTACACAAATCAGATTAAAATAACTTTTAAATCTTAAGCATTTTAAAACACTGGGGTATTACACAAGTAAAAGTGCAAATTTTTTTTTTTTTTGGTTGTTGCTGTGAACTATTTTTAAAGTATTGAATTTGTTATAATATCGCTTCTGCTGTATGTTTTAGCTCTTTGGCCATGAGGCACATGGATCTTTGCTCCCAAAATTGTAACAATAGTTAATAATGATTAATTAATTTGGTTATTAATGAAGCAAAAATTTATTAATACGACCCCATGGACTGTACAGTCCACAGATTCTCCAGGCCAGAATACTGGAGTGGGTAGCCTTTCCCTTCTCCAAGGAATCTTCCCAACCCAGGGATCGAACCCAGGTCTCCTGCATTGTAGGCAGATTCTTTACCAGCTAAGCCACAAGGGAAGCCCTTATTAATCAATAATTAAGTTAACGTCATTAAACTTTTCATAACATCCATCTAGTTATTTCTCTCCATAGGAAGTGATTATAAAGAAATTTACCCATGCTTGACATTCAGTAAGTCTTCAGTTAAATTAGTGTTTATGGAGGGCCTGACCCAGGCTCTGAACTGGAAGGGGGATTACAAATATGAATAATACTTGGGCCTCTCTTCTAAAGACCTGCATGCACGCATACATTTTTCACTCTACTGTAATTGTTGGTTTGCCGGTTTATCTTGTCCATTGGATTATACGCTTTTTTAAAATATATTTATATATTTATTAATTTTTGGCTGTGCTGGGTATTTGTTGCTGTGCAGGCTTCCTCTAGTTGCAGTTCACAGGCTTCTGATGTTGGTGACATCTCTCGCTGTGAAGCACAGGCTCTAGGGGTATGAGCTTCAGTAGTTGCAGTACCTGGGCTTCAGTAGTTGTGACTCATGGGCTTAGTTGCTCTGAAGCAGGTGGAATCTTCCCAGACCAGGGATTGAACCCATGTCCTCCACATTGGCAGGCAGATTCTTATCCGCTGTACCACCAGGAAAGTCCCATAAGTTTGTTTTCTATATGTGTGAGTCTGTTTCTGTTTTGTTAATAAGTTCATTTGTATCATATTTTAGATTTCACATATAAGTGAAATCATATAGTATTTGTCTTTCTCTGACTTACTTCAGTTAGTATGATAATCTCTAGATCCATCCATCCATCCATGTTGCCGCTAGTGACATTATTTCTTTCTTTCTTTTTCCTATTATTATCTATTATATTTTATATACTATAAACAAAATCACTAATATAACTAAACGTCTAGTAGTTTAAAACTACAATGAACTACAGAACAGGTGGAAAATGGGTTTACTTACTGGCAGCAATTAAACATTCTTTCTTATGGCTGAGTAGTATACCATTTGTGTGTGTGTGTGTGTGTGTATAACACATCTTCCTTATCCATTCGTCCGTTGATGGACATTTAGATTGCTTCCGTGTCCTAGCTATTGTAAATAGTGCTGCTGTGAACGTTGGGGTACACGTATCATTTTGAATTAGAGTTTTCTCTAGAGAATTAGTTTTCTCTAGATACACGCCCAGGAGTGGAATGGCTGGGTGCTGGGCTGTGTGATAATTCTATTTTTAGCTTTTAAAGGAACCTCCATACTATTTTCCATAGTGGCTGCATCAATTTACATTCCTACCAACAATATAAGAGGGTTCCCTTTTTTCCACACCCTCTCCAGCATTTACTATTTGTAGACCTTATCTGAGGTTTTTCTCATGAAGAGGCTGGGGTTATGTGTGTTTGGGAGGCAAAGTGCCATTTTCATCACGTCTCATCTAGAGTGCGTATTATCCATACAACTAATCATGGTTGAGGTCCATCTTGATCATCTGGCTGAGATAGTGTTTATTGGGTTTGTCCACTAAAGTTACTTTTGTTTTTCTTTCTGTACTGTCCTCTTTGAAAAGAAACAGTCACTGTGTGACCCACACTTAAGGATGGAGAGTCCACATCTTAGTCTCCAGACCTGTCGATATGTCTCACAGCAAAGAGGAATGAAGGATGAGGAGGGGTAGTGAGAAGAAGGAAGAATTGGGATGATTATTAGGTTTCCTTTGGGGGCTTCTCTGGTGGCTCAGATGGTAAAGAATTCTCTTGCCATGCAGGAGACCTGTGTTTGATTCCTGGGTTGGGAAGATCTCCTGGAGAAGGGAATGGCTACCCACTCCAGTATTCTGGCCTGGAGAATTCCTTGGACGTACAGTCCATGGGGTCGCACAGAGTCAGACACGACGGAGTGACTTTCACTTTTCACTTTAGGTTTCCTCTGGGGCTGCTGAATGAATGCTACTTACTGATGGGGAAGTCTGGGGGCAGGGACAGGGGGAAGGAGAGATTTCGAGGAAAACTTCAGGACTTTTTCAGACTTACTGGGATGGTTTACAGAGACTCAGAATGGAGACACCAAATAAGCAATTGATCTAGGGGAATCTGAAACTCTAAGGAAGGTGTGGGTTGCACCTATGACTTTGAAGAAATTGAAATTAACAATAAGAAATGGGTGAGATCTGCTTGGGAAAGAACAAAGGTAGGGAAGATGAAAGGAGCCAGCATCCAGCTCTGAGGACGAGCTGAGAACAACAGTTCAGCTGAAGGAGGAAGAGAGAACAGAAAGTGATGTAGGTAAATATTATAGAGCACATAGTGTGCTTCTCAAACCCCAGTGCTTACCAGAATCATCAGAATCTGGGTAAAGCCCAGATTCCTGGGCACAGAGGTTGAGGATAGTGCCTGGGGTTTGCATTTCTAACAAATTCCCAGGTCAGGCTGATGCTACTACCCTGAGGACCACAGTTGAGACTCGCTGGCAGAATGAATGCTTTTGACTTGAATAGGCATCAGAAGACTGGGGGAGGGGGTGGTGGCAAGGGGGGATAAAGGAAGGATTTTCAAAGATTGAAGATGAAGGGTATTTGCTTGCAGATGGGAGCGACTGATAGAGTGAGGGAGCTGGACCATGCAGAAGGGGCAAAGTCCTTGATGATGAAAAAGGGGCTGGATTTGAAGCCTCATGGGGGCTTTGGCCTCTGGTGGAAGCTGGGCATTAACCCCATGCTAGCAAGTGTGCATAGATTTTGTGGATTAGAGGCAGGAGACTGAGGAAGTTTGTACCAGGGAACTTCTATATATACCATAAAGAATGAAGAGTTGGGATTTCCCTGGTGATCCAGTGGTTAAGATTCCATCTTGCAATGCAGGGGACATGGTTTGATCTCCAGTCGGATAACTAAGATCCTACGTGCTGCATAGCAAGTGAGCCTGTGCACCACAACTACAGAGCCTGAGCCTAAATGAAGATCCCATATGCTGCAACTAAGTCCTGATGCAGCCAAATACATAATAATAAAGAATGAAGGGTTTATCTGGAAGATTCTACACTCTGTATTCTCAGGGAAGAATGAAAGCAGAGTGGAGAAAATGATAGAGGAGTTTTGAGGCAAGGGGGCAATGTATGAACTAGCCATCTTGGGGAATGGAAAATCAGTTTCCTAGACGAGCCTAATAGAACTTTTTTCCTGAAATCAGAAAAATGTTCTATAATCTGTGCTGTCCAATACAGTAGCCACTAGCCACATGAGACCGTTTGTCTTTAACTTAAATAAGAGTAGACATTTATTTCTTTAGACTCACTAGGCACATCTCGTGCCTCAGTGGAGAAACAGAGTGGGCTCCAGGTTTGTGAAACCAGCTGGCCCTGGTTGGTCATTTTTCTTCAGCAAGGCTCCCCACTCCAGTACCCCCCAGGCCCAGAGGAAGGTGGGTGGTACAGGCCTTTCAGCATGGGATTTTTTTCAGATGTGTGCGGCAAAGGAAAAAAGGATCAGAGAATTGAGGGTACTGGGGATGGAGGGGTTACCAGGCAGGACTATAGACTGTCTGGTGCAGGACACTGAACAAGAGCATTGAAGATAAGAGGACCCTCAAATGTGTCCCCACTGTTAAGATGACCCTTCTAGAATAGGCATTCATCTAACTTTATCTGTAAATTGTATCTCAAAGGTAAATTGTTGACAAGAAGCATCTCTTTATAGAGCACTCCAGCTAATAGAGAAGAAATGATAGGGCTTCCCTGGTGGATCAGTGGTAAAGAATCTGCCTTCCAATGCAGGAGACATAGATTCGATCCCCGGTCCAGGAAGACACAGGACACGTGCTGCAGAGCAACTTATCTCATGAGCCAAAAGAAAAAATATGCAAATCACAGCCACAGGAAGATATCTCCTTGCACCTGTCAGAATGATTATCATCGAAAAGTCTACAAATAACAAATGAAGGTGAGAATGTGGGACTGTTGGTATGCACTGTTGGTGAGAATGTAAATTGGTGCAGCTGCTATGGAGACAGTATAGAGATTCTTCAAAAAAACTAAAAATAGAGCTACCATATAATCCAGCAATTCCACCCCTGGGCGTAAGTCCAAAGAAAATGATTAAAAAAAAAGGGGGGGGAGATACAATTAGAGCATCTGGTCTATTAATATAAATCCCTAGAGAAATATGGATTATAGGTAATACATATCAATGGCGCTAAACCCACACAAACGAGGGACAAGATATTTTACATTGCTTGATGGAAGAACTCAACATCAACTGATGCATTCTTGCCAAAAAACCCATCCTGAGTCTGATCAGGCTTCTAGATCCAGCAATCCCCTTGCAGATCACATTAGTGTGGGGGCCAAGCAGGGGGAGGGAAACGGAATCAGCACTTCAGAATTGTGGGACATCCTACCAGACACATAACTTGGCTTCTTCAACAAATTAATTGCAAGGGGTCAGGGGAAGAGATGGAGAGGAAATCTAAAAGAATCTAAAATTCCACATATAGGGACTTACTTAGGGATCTACTGGTTAAGATTGCATGCTTCCACTGCAGGGGACAAGGGTTCAATCCCTGGTCAGGGAACTAAGATCCCACATGCAACCTGGCATGGTCAAAAAAGAAAAATAAATAAATAAGAAGGAAATTTTAACTCAGCCATAACAAATGAAATTCTGCCATTTGCAACAATGTGAATAAACATGAAGGGTATTATGCTAAGTGAAATAAGTCAGACAAAGACAAACACTATACAATCTCACTTATATGTATAGCACAGGGAATTACAGCCATTCTCTTGGAATAATTTATAATGGAATGTAATCTGTAAAATTACTGAATCATCATGTTGTACATCTGATGTTAATGTTATATTGCAAATCAACTATACTTCAATTCAAAAATTAAATAAATAAAATCACATCATCTAATAGAATATAAAAATAGATAAATCAATAAATAGGACATTTCACATCACTACTAGAAAGAGAAAGCCAGTATCACTTTCTTTAATCAGTGGTGAAAATATAGGTCGCAATATGTAGCGCTAATGGTAACAAATCCGCCAGCAAATGCAGGCGACAAGAGACACAGCTCTGATCCCTGAGTTGGAAAGATCCCCTGGAGGAGGAAATGGCAGCCCACTCCCGTATTCTTGCCAAGAGAATCCCATAGACAGAGGAGCCTGGTGGGCTTCAGGCTGTGGGGTCGCAAAGAGTCAGAGGAGACTGAGCATCTGAGCACATAGCCCAACAGAATCAGGTTGTTAAAGTTTAACCATTTACCACTGGCATGCCTGACAGAAGATCAAAGCCTGAGGTTGGCTGCTCCTTAAAGGGAATCTAACCAGTATTCGAAAGGTGTTGAAGACTGATTAGCACCAAGCTGAGACTTTCTCCTGGACCTAGTCAGAAGGGTCTCAATTAAAAAGAGAACCACCTTCTCACCTGAGGCCTTCCATGTTAATATTTACCAGAGAGCAGTAAATACACCCCAAACAGCCACAGAGCCTTGCCTGGTTGACAAACAACAATGGTGAGTTCATTGTTGGGAAGCCTTGTGGTAGGAAAATTACTGTGATATTAATTTGTATTCTGTTCAAGTAGTAATTTTTCCTCCATTTGTACCAACCAGGTAGATGTTCCTTTATGCTTTCTAGTCTTCAGGGAGGTCTGGGTTGAAAATCAAGGGGTTTTGAGGGCATCCGTCTTGCAGTGTATAAAGAAAACCTAAACTCATGTGTTGGGGGTTGGGATATAGATGGAGGGAGGGCAGGGAGGTTGCTCAGGCTGGGGAGGGAGGTGGAGGTCCATGATCCAGAAACAGTGAGGAGACAGAAGGGGAGGTGGAAAAGGTGGCTCCATGGCAAACTCACCATTGGGATGGAAGCGTGGAGTCAAGTTAAAGAAAATAAAATCTTGTGACGTTGTCCCCATACCTGAGTGTGTGGATCCGGATTCATACACAACTGTAAGCTTCTTATGGTGATTAGATCAGCAACTCATAAAGATAATCAGCTCACTCCCAAGCTTTATATATATATATATTTACATTTACATTACTTACATTTCCAACAAGCTTTATTGTAGACACTGACAAGCTGATTCCAAAATTCATATGGAAGTGCAAAGGACCTAGAAGAGTCAAAACAGCTATGAAAAAGAAGAACAAAGTTGGATGATTTACAGAACTTGATTCCAAGACTCATGAAGCCACAGTAATAAAGATAGTGTGTCATTAAAATACACAAATAAATCAACAGAATAGAATAGGGTCCAGCGATTGACCCACATGTATACAATCGACTGATTTTCAACAAAGGTACAAAGGTGATTCAGTAGAGACACAATAGTCCTTTCAACAAATGGTACCAGAACAATTGAATATTCATATGCAAAAGCTTGAACTTCAATCCACATTTTGTACCATACACAAAAATTAACTCAAAACAGATCATAGACCTAATTTCCATGCCATTAAACTACAAAATTTCTAAAAGAAATTTCTGGGAGAAAACGTTCTTAAAATTTTAAGAAAATCTCAAAATCTAAGAAATTTTTCTTAGATATATATAATACTGTGATTCAAAAAGAACAATGGATAAACTGGACTATATCAAAATTAAAAACTGCTCTTCAAAGACATAACTAAGAGGATGGAAAGATAAGCACCAGACCAGGAAAAATATGTATATACCTGATAGAGGACTTTCTATATACAGGGAATTCTCACTAGTCCACAATAAGCAAACAACACCCACAGATGGTCAAAATATCTGAAAAGACACTTAACCATAATGAAACATAATTTGTGAAGTCTCCCCTGGTGGCTCAGATGGTAAAGAGTCTGCCTGCAATGCGGGAGACCTGGATTCCATCCCTGGGTCGGGAAGATCTCCTGGAGAAAGAAATGGCAACCCACCCCAGTATTCTTGCCTGGAGAATCCCATGGACAGAAGAGCCTGGCAGGCTACAGTTCATGGGGTTGCAAAGAGTCAGACATGACTGAGCAGCTAACACACTGACATATGTATATGCTCATAAACACATTTTTAACCCGGTAGCGAAAAAAGCTCAGGCAATTAGGGAAATGTACATTAAAACCACAATAAAATACCACTACTCCTATTAGAAGGGCTGAAATTGACAAATACACACAAGGCAAGGATGTGGAGCAAGTGGGACCATCACTTGCTAGGTATTGCCACTTCTAGGTATTTACCTGGGAGAAATAAAGACATATATCCATACAAAGCTTTTGCAGAAATATTCATAGCAGCTTATCTATTTATATTTACATGTTTATGTGCCTATAAGATGGAAACTAGGTGCTTCATATGTTTGTACTTAGTTTATAGAACCACACCTTCTGTCTCATAGGAGTAAGTTAAAGTCATTGCGGACACTTCCCTGGTGGTTTAGTGTCTAAGACTCCTCGCTCTGAACACAGGGGTCCTGGGTTCAATTCCTGGTTAGGGAACTAGATTCCGCATGCCACAACTGAAGATCCTACGTGCCACAACTAAGACCCAGCAAAGTCAAATAAACAAATAATTAAAAAACAAAACAATCGTTGTGTCCTGCTGGTCTTTGGAGACCCAGCTTGTAGTTCATGGGTAAGGGTTACACTGTCTTTTCTCTGA
Source organism: Okapia johnstoni (assembly GCA_024291935.2). Classification (NCBI taxonomy): domain Eukaryota; kingdom Metazoa; phylum Chordata; class Mammalia; order Artiodactyla; family Giraffidae; genus Okapia; species Okapia johnstoni. The sequence goes on from CM044324.1 coordinate 30,539,924, forward strand.
CTCACCGGAGAGCAGAGAAGCAAACAAACATCATTTTTTATTAGGTATTTAGGTGAAACTCTTGGTAGAAAATGACAAAGCACCAATCCCACTGGCTTGAGCAAGAGGGAGAGAGAATTTATTCAGGAGTCCCAGGAGTAGACGTGCTTCAGGCTAGGCTGGATCCAGAACCATCCTGAGGACTCAGTCTGGCTCTCTCCGTCTCTTGGCATCGCCTTCCTCTGTGTTGCCAACCTTCTCGGGCAGCTGCTGGTTGCCTGCCCGGGGCTTGTGTCACATCCTCCCTCCCCCTCCAGGGAAAGAGTGTCCTGGCAACAGTTCCTCCCCAGTGCTGGTTCAGTTTGGATTTCTGCCCCGGAAGCAATCACAGTGGCCAAGTCAAAGGGTCTAATTAGCTAGGTTAAGTGCCCACCTGCCCCAGGGGGTAGAGTCAGCCCACCCAGAACTGTGTGTTCAGTTACTAGAAGATGGGGGAATGGATGCCGGAGGGCAGGTGGAAACACCAGGTGGCCTCCACAGGTAGAGGCGTCTCTGCCCCAGACACAGGTGCACCCAGGAGCATGGAGAGCTCATTAGGGTGGAAGAGACACTGAGATCTTGTTCTTGGAAGATTTTGAGTGTGTTTACAGACTGAGTAATCCTCAGGCGAAGGGGGGTCCCCCCAGGACACATCTCGGGCCAGCTGGGGTCCCTGATGGACACACTGCTCATTTCTGCTGAGCGTAGGGTGGATGCTCTTGGCAGCTGATGCTTTCCTAAGAGCAGGGGTCCTTGACCTTTTAAAGCTTTTGTTTTCTCACTTGTGAAATGGGTACAAAAAGTTTTTCTCTCCCACAGATAGTTGTTTGGTGAAACAACATAGCTAGTGCAGGTGACCCAGTGTCTAGATTAGAGAAGGCAATTCGATTAACATTGGTCATTGGTATTTAAACAATAGGAAATGCTTCCAACATGCAGGCTCACAAATATGATCCATTTGATTCTCAGTAACTGTGAAGTAGGTAAGAGACATGTTATCGTCCCATGTTATGGATAAAGACGCTGCGGCTCAGAGAATTTAAATGACTTTGCATGTCCCTGGAGCATGTCAACGGCAGAGCCATGGTACAAAGCCAAGTCCTTGGCCTTCAACGTGACCTCCCTGTCACCCCCCCTCCCCCAAATCACAGTGCTGACCAGAAAATGTGAGGATGGCAAAGAACAGCCTTCCAGAACTGCACAGGCTCCCCTTGCTGGTCATCAATAGTCTAGACCAGCACTGTCAGATAAAATTATAACTCAAATAACAGAGTAGTATTAAATTTTCTGGTAGCCACATTAAAAAGCAAAAAGCAAAACCAAAACCCTTGAACTCTATCTTAATATTTCATTTTATTTAACCCAATATATTCAAACTATTGGGCTTCCCAAGTGGCTTTAGTGGTAAAGAACCTGCCTACCAATGCAGGAGATGTAAGAGACATGGGTTCGATCCCCGGGTAGGGATTGCCTGGAGGAGGGCATGGCAATCCACTCCAGTATTCTTGCCTGGAAAATCCTGTGGACAGAGGAGCCTGGCGGGCTACAGTCCATAGGGTCACACAGAGTTGGACACAACTGAAGCGACTTAGCATACACGCATTCAAAGAATAATAATTTCAACATATAAAATGATATACAAAAGTAGTAATGAAATATTTTGTAGTCTTTCTTTCATAGTGTCTTCAAAGTCCAGTGTGTTACACTTAAAGCACATCTCACTTCAGACCAACCACCTTTCAGGTGCTCAGCAGCTACGTGTGACCAGCCGGTGGTTCTCTTTTGGGACAGTATGGGACTAGAGGCACATTAGGTGTCTATTTAGGGCACCAGAAAGGGGCTGAGAGAAGAAAGAGAGAGATTTAGCACCCAGGAGTTTAACCAGAACCTTGCAAATTATTCTAGAAAGGAGAGATTTTAAAAAAAGGATACCTATTTTGTGGTTTATTGTTTTTATTTTGAATTACAATCGTCTGAGGGTTATGTCCTTGATTGGAAGACAACCTAATGAAGTCCTAGAGACAACCCCAGTTGCAGCATAGATGACCCAAGATGGCAACAGACTGCACTCTACCTTGTTCAGAAAAGGAATTTATTAAAGATGTTAGGGAGCTCACGAAATCTCCAGGAGACCCTAGAATTTGTCTCTGAAGGGAGCAGCGATCGGAAGGATGATCAGACTGCAGTTCTGAGGGTCTCCACTGGGGGCTCTGCTGCGGCCGTCCGGGTGGCCGGGCTCCATCCTAACTGAGCTCAGGACCCGCCTCCAAGACCCTAAACCGCAGGGGTAGATCCCGGGTCACAGGCTTGCACCCAGCAAGCAGGGGAGTCTGAGAAAGGAGTCTCCTGGCTCCCTTGTGACTCTTAAGGGGAGATTACCCAAAGTGAAGGTGTGCACTACATCAGCCAATTTGGTTTGTTAAATTTTAAAGAATATTGTCAAATATATTACAGTGACAAGACAGTTTTTAATATGAATACATGATTAAATAGCAACAACAATTATTCTCATTTTCCAGGTTGAGAAATACAATATTGCCAGCACTTTGGAACCCCCACCCCCACCCCTGTTTGTATGCTGTGCTTAGTTGCTCAGTGGTGTCCAACTCTTTGCTACCTCATGGACTGTAGCCCACCAGGCTCCTCTGTCCATGGGATTCTCCAGGCCAGAATACTAGAGTGGGTTGCCATACCGTCCTCCAGGGGATCTTCCCAACCCAGGGATCAAATCCAGGTCTCCTGCATTGCAGGCAGATTCCTTACGGACTGAACTACCTGGGCACCCCCTGTTTATTCCTGCCTAATTTTACACCTGCCTCCTGGAAACCTGTATGCAGGTCAGGAAGCAACAGTTAGAACCAGATATGTAACAATGGACTGGTTCCAAATTGGGAAAGGAGTACGTCACGGCTGTATATTGTCACACTGCTTATTTAACTTACATGCAGAGTACATCATGTGAAATGCTGGGCTGGATGAAACACAAGCTGGAATGAAGATCACTGGGAGAAATATCAATAAGCTCAGATATACTGATGACACCACAGTCATGGGAGAAAGTGAAGAGGAACTAAAGACCTCTTGATGAAGGTGAAAGAGGCTGGCTTAAAACTCAACATCCAAAAAACTAAGATCATGGCATTCGGTCCCACCACTTCATGGCAAATGGATGGAGGAAAAAAATGGAAACAGTGACAGACTTTATTTTCTTGGGCTCCACAATTACCGAGGACAGTGACTGCAGCCATGCAATTAAAAGACGCTTGCTCTTTGGAAGAAAAGCTATGACAAACCTAGACAGCGTATTAAAAAGCAGAGACATCACTTTGCTGACAAAGGTCCATCTAGTAAAAGCTATGGTTTTTCCAGTAATCATGTATGGATGTGAGAGTTGGACCGTAGAGAAGCCTGAGGGCCCAAGAATTGATTCTTTCAAACTGTGGTGTTGGAGAAGATTCTTGCGAGTCCCTTGGACTGCAAGGAGATCAAACCAGTCAATCCTAAAGGAAATCAATCCTGAATATTCTTTGGAAAGACTGATGCTGAAGCTGAAGCTCCAATACTTTGGCTACCTGATATGGAGAACTCACTGGAAAAGACCTTGATGCTGGGAAAGACTGAGGGCAGGAGGAGAAGCGGGTGACAGAGGATGAGATGGTTGGGTGGCATCATTGACTCAATGGACATGAGTTTGAGCAAACTCCGGGAGATGGTGAAGGACAGGGAAGCCTGGCATGCTGCAGTCCATGGGGTCATAAAGAGTTGTAAAGAGTTGTCAAGAGACATGAGTGAGCCACTGAACAACAACAACAGTTTTACACCTGGTCTTCTCTCCAAGTGAACAGCATTCTGGTGACTTTTGTATCGATCATTTTCTTGCTTTGCCTAGTGTTTTTTTTTTTAATTGTGATATAATTGACATATAACATTAAATCTGTTTTAGGTGTACAATGCAATGATTTGCTACATATATGTGTTGCAAAATGATTACCACTATAAATTTAGTTAATATTTATCACCACACATAATTTTTTTCCTTGTGATGAAAACTTTGAAGATGAACTCTCTTGCTGGGCTTCCCTTGTGGCTCAGCTGGTAAAGAATCCACCTGCAATGTGGGAGACCTGAGTTCCATGCCTGGATTGGGAAGATCCCCTGGAGAAGGGAAAGGCTACCCACTCCAGTATTCTGGCCTGGAGAATTCACCGAGTCGGACACTTTAATTTTGAGATAATGCAGTTTCACACGCAGTTGTGTGTCCTTCATCCAGTTTCCCCCAATGGTAAGTCACAGAGAATGAGTGAAGTATATTATCAGCAAAATATTGGCATTGAGACACAGGTCTTCTCCAGACCTACACAGTTTTTTGTACTCACTGGTGTGTGAGTGGTGGTGTGTGTGTTCATTTTATTTTATTTTTTAAGTCTTTTTTTTTTGGATGTGGACCATTTTTTTTTAAGTCTTTATTGAATTTGTTACAATATTGCTTCTATGTTTTGGTTTTTTGGCCAGAAGACATGCGGGATCTTAGCTTCGAATCCACACCCCCTGCATTGGAAAGTGAAATCGTAACCACTGGACCACCAGGTAAGTGTGTTTGTGTGCATGAATGCTAAGTCGCTTCAGTCGTGTCTGTCCCTTTTTGATCCTATGAACTGTAGCCCACCAGGCTCCTGTGTCCATGGAATTTTCCAGGCAAGAATACTGGAGTGGGTGGCCATGCCCTACTCCAGAGGATCTTCCTGACCCAGGAATCAAACCCATGTCTCATGTCTCTTGCATTGGTAGGGAGGTTCTTTACCACTAGCACCACGTAGGAAGACTCTGTGTATATGTATGTGTGTTTAATTCTATATAATTGTATCATATGTGTATGTTGGATTATTAGCTACTACAGATATGGAGCAGTTCCATCACACAAGAATCCCTCAGGTTACCCATTTACAAATCCTTAACTCTTTGAGAACCACTGATCTTTTCTCCATTTTTATGATTTTGTCATTTCAAGATTGGGATTCCTGGGTTCAATCCCTGGATTGGGAAGATCCCCTGGCAAAGGGAATGGCTACCCACTCCAGTATGCTGGCCTGGAGAATTTCATGGACAGAGGAGCCTGGAGAGCTACAGTCCATGGGGTCACAAAGAGTCAGACACAACTGAGTGTTACACTTTATGTAGCCCTAGCAAACTAGTACAAAACGTAAAACGAATATGAAGGTAGAAAGTTAATTTTTTAAAAAAAGAAAATTTTTAAAAAATTTTCAGTGGGATCAGAGACTGAAGTATGACTGCCCTGAGTCCTCATTTTCCCATGTAGGATGTTAAAAGATAATGCACCAAACTCAAATATACATAGGTATCACTGTGAACACATTTAGTTTCTAAACTAAACAAGCAAAACTGGAAGAGACGTTGTTACCTCTGAGAAACTGTCAAGGATTACAACGGTCATAGGCAGGGCCTTTTTTTTTTTTCAAGGGAATTTGGAAAGTATTTCAGTTTTTTAAATACTATTTGTATTTATTTGATCCTTACCTGTGGTATGTGGGATCTAGTTCCCTGACCAGGGATGGAACTCGGGCCCCCTGCTTTGAGAGCATGGAGTCTTAGCCACTGGACCACCAGAAAAGTCCCAGGGCCTGTCCTTCTGGTAAACCTACTATAACAATGGACCGTCTACCTTCCTGTATATCTTTACTACAAATAGAAGTAGAATAAAAATTTTTAAATAAAAAAATAAGCAATAAAAAGAATGTTATATAAATGGAACCATATAATGGGTAGCCTTCCGTATTGCTTGTTTTAAATCAGCCTAGTCTCTAGAGACTCTTCCAAGTCATTGCTTGTTGACTAATGGTTTTAACACGTGTCTGTATTCCTAAACAAGGTATGGTTTACTTTGATCTGTTTTTTAAAGTAATTTGAATCTTATAGTACACTTCTGTCACTTGTTTTTTTCCTTTCAACAATGTGATTTGAGACTTACTTCTGTTAATGTGTGTGGCTATGAGCTATTCCTTCTCACTGTACAGATTTATCACCATGTTTTAATCACATCAGTAATTGATGGTAGTTTGGGTTGCATTGAGATTCTTATTTTTCTAAGTATAATAAATGCTTCTATGATGAGTATTCTTGTCTGTGACTCTTGGTAAAAAAGTGCAAGACTTTTTCTGGATTCAGAACCTGAAGTGGAATATCTGTGTCATTTAGTATGTGTATGTCCAATTTGGCTAGGTAAAGAAAAACTCTTTTTCCAAAAAAAATTTTTTAAATACTTATTTGGCTGTGCCAGGTCTTAGTTGCTGCACTGGGATCTTCAGTCTTCACATGTAGCATGCGGGAGTTTCTAGCTGTGGTATGTGGGATCTAGTTCCCTAAACAGGGACTGAACCCAGGTACACTGCATTGGGAGCACAGAGTCTTATTAGTCACTGGACTACCAGGGGAAAAAATGAAGGAAATCGAATAATGAAACTGGGAAGTCCCCAAAGTGCTTCAGTGAGTATACATACCCATTAGAGATATTTGACCAGTTTCATTGCTCCACATCCTAACCACACTTTGAGTATTGTCAGACTTAAACATTTTGAAAGTTGGTAGTTGTTCAGTCGTGTTTGATTCTTTACGACCCCATGGACTGTAGTTTACCAGGCTCCTCTGTCCATGGACTTCTCCAGGCAAGAATAGTGGGCTGGTTAGCCATTCCCTTCCCCAGGGGATCTTCTTGACCCAGGGGTTGAGTCCGGATGGATCTCGTGCATTGCAGGCAAACTCTTTACCATCTGAGCCACCTGAAATAATATTTCGTTGTCATTTTAATTTGTATTTTCCTATTTACTAATGAGGCTGAGTATCTTTTTATATGTTGATGAACCATTCATGTTTTCTCTTCTGGGAGATGCTTGGCTATTGAGTTTGTCTTTTCACATTCATTCATCAGAGTTCTTTATATAGTCTGGATTCTAATCATTTGTAAGATAAATGTGTTGCAAAAGGTTCTCTGCTGTTTAGCTTACCTTTCTCTTGTGCCTCTTGATACATTTTTAATTTTTCTGCAGTCAGCCTTATCAACTTTTATGGTCTGTTTCAACCTTATCAACTTTTGTGGTCTGTTTTTGTTTCTTAAGAAATTCTTCTCTACCCTCTGATCATGAATACATTCTTCTACATTATCTATGTATATATATATATATGCATGCATATTTCAATGTTTAATCCACTGGAAATTTTTCTGTGTGCCCATTATTCAGTTTCCTTTATTTTTTCCCCAAATGGATAACCAGTATTCCAGTTTCACCTATTAAATGACACATCTTTTCCCCACTGCTCTGCAGTGCCTTCTCTCATAAATCACAAGTGGGGGGTTTCTTTCTGGGTTCTTTGTTCTGTACTGGCAGTCAAATTGTACACTAATGTCTACTTATGCACCAATGTCTGTCTGTCCACCAATGCCCAGCTCTGTACCAATGTCTCACACTATTTTAGTTACTACCGATGTCTGATATTGTCTGCACACCTTGTTTTTCTTCAGAAGTGGGATGGCTATTCTTTCATACATACTTTACAATAGTTTGAGCAGACCCCACAGGTGGCCCAGTGGTAAAGAATCTGCCTACCAATACAGGAGATGGAAGAGACACAAGTTTGATCCCTGGGTCAAGAAGAGCCCCTGGAGTAGGAAATAGCAACCCACTTTAGTATTCTTGCCTGGAAAATCCCATGGACAGAGGAACTTGGTGGGCTACAGTCCATGGGGTCGCAAATGAGTCGGACACAACTGAGCACACATGCACAGAAGTATCTTTTTTTTAAAGTATTTTTAAGAATTGTATTAAATCTACAGATGAATTTGGAGATTTTTGACCTCTTTTTCATGTGGAGTCTAACAATCTGTTAGCATGGTAAATCTTTCCATTGATTAGCATATTCTTTAACACTTTCCAATAAAAGTTTTTGAATTTTATTCACAGGAAATTTGCACAATATTTTTAGAAAATTTATTTCAAGGCGTTTTGTATTTTGGTTGCTGTTGTAAGTCACTTTTTAAATTAGGCTTTTAATTTTTCTGACTGTTTACTATGTAGAAATGCAATTGACACAATACATACACACAGATTTTCTATAAACAACTTTGCTAAACTCTTATTACTTTTAATAGTTTATCTGAAGATTCTCTTGAGTTTTCCACCCAGACAATCATACTGACTACAAATGATGGTTTGTTATTTCCTTTATAAACCCCATACCTTTATTTATTCTTTTTTGTCTTATTGAACCTATAAGAAAGCGGGTCTATTGTTGAATAGAGCAAGCAGCTTTGTCTTGTTCTGGGGTGCTGATTCAAAGATGAATTCAGTTTGCAAAAAGTTATCAAGCTGTGGACTTATAATTTGTGCATTTTTTTCTAACGCTATGTTAAGTTCTGTTGTCTACTAAGTCATCTCTGATTCTTATTCAACTCCATAGACTGTAGCCCGCCAGGCTCCTCTCTCCATGGGATTTCCCAGGCAAGAACACTGGACTCAGTTGCCATTTCCTTCTCTAGGGGATCCTCTCAACCCAGGGATCAAACCCACCTCTCCTGCATTGGCAGATGGATTTTTTTTACCGTTGAGCCACCAGGGAAGTCCAACTCTATGTTATATGCTTCAATAAAAAGTTAAAAAAAATTAAGGAATATTTTTCTCAACATCCTAACCTGTCCTCATAACTGTATGCTCTAAGGATGCCACTGAGCAGGTTTGTACCTGTCTATTGCAACCTGACCATACATTACCAGAGAAAAGGAGTCTTAGGAGAGGATAGGGGAGGTGTTTTTTCCTGCTTTAGAACCAGGGGGAGAGGGCGCAGCAGACCCTGAGGGCAGAATGGGGAGGGGAGGTGAAAATTCAGGGAAACAGATTTCCATAAAATCAAAGGAAAAGCTTTCTAACAGCAGTGTTGTCAAAACGGAACAGGGGCTGCTTTTTGGAAAAATGAGCTCCCCAGCTCTGGAGGTATTCAAGCAAGGCTGACTACACACCTAACAAGGGGGGCTACCTCCTCCCCCTAATACTGGGTGAGCTCTGGACCACTCTTCCAACTCCCAACTTTTGAGATTTTTAAAAGAATTGAGTTCATTTCTTTTTTTTTTCTTTCATTTCTTATTCTACTTTGAGGCAATGCTCTATCAATACCTCTCACAAAACTTAGAATACCGACGTTACACAAGAGAAAAGTCAACAGAGGCAAAACTGATTCTTTGAAAATGTTAAAAATACTGTTGATTAACTCATCTGGTCTGATCACACACAAAGAAAGATAACATCAGAATTCCTTTCTTCCAAAGAAATATCCAGTAAATAGAAGAATAGGTGTGCATCCAACATGGTCAAATAAGACTGTGATTAAAACTGTTATCCTCCCCATTAACCCCTTAAGTATTGAACTACATTTTGAGATTTCTTGCCTTAGATCTTGTCATTCTACAGTGTTTTCAAATAATGGACAGAGTGGATCAGATACTCGGTGATTTGAAATCCAGTGAAAGAAAAAAGAAAAAAAAAAAGCTCTGTTAATGGGTTTTTTGTTTTCTGTGGGTTTTTTTTTTTTTTTTTTTTTTTTTAAAATAAGGAATTTTGAAAAAATGTGAAGTTTTTAAGGTTTTTATGAGATGGGGCATACTTCCATGATTTCACAGTTTTACTCTATTTTTACTTTCATTCAACCAAGCGTCTTCTTTTTAACCAGGCTCCAGTTTGTTGGCAGATAAAAATACACTCGCAGAAGCTCCCAGAAGCTGCGCCATCGGCCTCGGACGAGAAAGAAGCCTGGTCTCCTCGTGCCGCTATGGAGATGTCTTCCTCTTCTTCCCCCCGGTTCCCTCGGCTCCAAGTTTTTTTCCTTCTGCGTTGATCGTTCGCAGAGAAAATCTGGGGTCCAGACAGGGATGAGCCCGGAGAGGGGGAGCCCTTGAGGGCAGCCCCGGAGGCGGGGCGCGTCTGTACCCCGCAGTAGGGGCTGAGCTGCGCCCCTCTCCGAGCACCGAGAGTGTTGCCGCCGAGCCGAGAAATCCGTTACCAGGCTGCCGTGTCCCCAAGGGCCATTCCAGAGCGGAAGAGGACGGGGAAAACCGCTGTGTTGATTCTCCCGCCCTGTGGGCAGGTCGCGCTGCGGGTCAGGTTACAGACAGGTGAGTCGGGCGGTTGGGCGAGCGGCTGGCGCCAGGGTACACCGGGCCGGCCGCGCCCCCGCAGCCCCCGGAGCTGGCACACGTCTGATCCCCAGGAAAGGGGGTGACCCCGCGGCCGTGGAGGCGGTGCCCTGCATCCCTGGGCACATCCGAGCAGGGGCGTGGGACCGGCGGCGGGCCCTCTATCCCCCAAAGCGAGTACAGCTGCTCTTAGAAACTTGGCATCTTTTTCTTACCAACTCCCCTTCCTTCTCTCCCCTCCCCACATCCCTGGCCCTCCAGGTATAAAGATAGATTAAACAAAAACAAAAACCCCCACACAAAACAAAACCCAAACCCCAAACCTTAAAAACCCTAAGCTCTTCAGCCACGCTCCCAGTAGGGGCAGTAAGGGGAGGTAAACCCATCTTGACTGGCTTCCTGGAAAGTATTTCCCAGCCTCAGAATTTGGGGAGCAAATGGTTGGGGGAGGCAATCATGGGAGTGCACGAGGATAAGAAAATTGTTTTGAAGCTCCGTTCGCATAACTAGCACTTGGCTTTTTTTCCAGCGTGTTTATTTAGGGGTAAGAGGGTTCGCGGGATGGAAGGCGCTTGGGGTGGAAGCAAACGGACTGGTTTTTCTTAGATTGTATGGCACAAAATAACGTGTTCTAAAGATGCTGAATTAAAAAAAAATTTTTTTATACTGTGTTTACTGGGGAGAGGGGGAGCTGTTGTAGATGAAGGGGAACCGAAGCCCCCAAGTTCCCTCTTTACCGGATCAGAACCCAGGGCGTCTCCCCCGGCCTCCACACAACCGAGACTTCAGCAAACCCAGGAATGATCCACAAGGTCCAGAGACGCTGAGCCATTTTCTGGCTTGCTTGTCGGAGACGAATCCGCGGGTGGGGGCCAGGGGGCGGGCACTAGCGGGAGGCCCCAGCTCTGAGGAGCAATGCCCGGGGAAGCGCGCGCCGGGCTTCCTTCCAGGAGATCACCCTGAAGTGTCTGAGATGCGGCATGGGGCAGGGGGTTCAGAGAAAAGCGTCCTTCCCTTTTTACAAAGGGGAGGGGGGAGAATCAGACGTTAAATTCTTTTGCAAACATTCATGCCTAAGGAAGGGCTGGAACAGGCAGCCCCGGCCGCCGGAACCGGTCGGACAGGTAGAGAGCTTGTTGACACCGTTATGTTGCAGGGCGCATGCTCACTCCCAAGTTTCCTGGTGCCTTTTCTATTCCACCTTATGAAACTTTTTTCCTCAGCGTGGTCTCACCCGCGATTTCGGGCAGAGGTGTCGCGGAGCCCGGAGGCTGGGAGTCTCCGGGAGTGCGGAGGAGAGGCCGGGCCGCGAGGCGGCGGCGGGGGGCGGAGGGAGGGGGCAGGCGGGGCGGGAAGGTGGGCTCCGGCCGCTGGGAGCCGGGGACCAAGCCGCCGCCGCCGCCTTTTAGCGGGGAGCAACCGGGGACTAGGGGGCCGCAGTCCGGGGAGAGGGCCCCCACGATGCCCAAAGTCTTCCTGGTGAAGAGGAGGAGTCCGGGGGTCTCGGTCCGCAGCTGGGATGAGCTCCCGGACGAGGAGAGGGCAGACACCTACATCCCAGGTGAGCGCCGCGCGGGGGCCGGGCCCGGGCGCCGGGTTCCTGGGGTGGGGGCAGGGGTGGCTGGGTCCCCTCTGCTCCACGACCCGGGCTGGACTCCCTCCATACCCCATTCTCCTCCTTCGGGGCTGGGGGGGGAGGAAGTTACTGGGGCGCGAGAGGACCGAGAGTGAGAGGCTGGGAACCCGGGACGCCCTGCACCCCCTCCCCCCTAGTGGGCGCCTCTAATTGCCCGGCGGCGGGACCGTTGGCTGCTGCGGGCAGAGGTGGCCCAGGAGGGGGACTGGGGACCAGGAAGGGGCAACCTCAATCCCACGTCCTCGGGGGTTGCACAGGGATGGGTCAACCTCTCCGGGGCTAGGTGGCTCGAGATCAAGTGCCCCCATCAGCGTCCCAGGGAGTGGAAATTTGGCGCGCGGTGTCCCCAGCCGCGCTTGGCCCTCCGTACCTCGTGGGCACGGGAACAGGGAACGAGGAGCGGACACCCCCCCCCAGGACCCCGAGCTTGCTCGGGAGGCCGAGTCGGGGGCTCGCTCGCCCACCCCCGCGGCGTTGCCCACTTGGCGAGGTGCCCAGGTCCGGGGAGGGGCGGCGGCGGCACCGCCCGCAGGTCAAACCGCCGCGGGCGCCCGGGCCTGACGCCGCGTGTCTGTGTGTGTCGGGGCGCCGCCCTCGCTCCGCAGTGGGCCTGGGCCGTCTGCTCCACGATCCCCCCGAGGACTGCCGAAGCGACGGCGGCAGTAGCACCGGCGGCGGCAGCAGCAGCGCGGGGGAGCCCGGAGGAGCAGAGAGCAGCTCGTCCCCGCGCGGCCCGGAGCGCGAAATCCCAGAGCCCGGCGACGACGAGGGCCCCGATGGACACCTGGCGGCGAAGCAGCGCCCGGTCGCCAGGTCGAAAATCAAGGTACGGAGTCTGCCCCCGCCGCCACCTGCACCACGCCCTGGCGTCGAGCTCCCGGGGCCGGCGCCCCTCCCTGCCGCGCCCGCCTGCGCGCCTGGGCACCGGTGCACCCTGCGCGCCCGCTGAGCCGCTCCTGCACCTGCCCTTGGGCTGCGGCCAGGGCGCCTCCGCGTGTCCTCCTGCCTGCGGGCTAGCCGGCCGCTGCGCCCTGGAGACCCGCTCCCCGCGCGGGCACAGCCCTCCCGCCTGGTCTCTGGAGCTGCCCAAAGCGCTCAGGCACAGCTTCCTTCCCCCATTCTGTGCGTAGAGCCTGAAGCACAACCAGGCCGTCAGAGTTACGGGGGTGGGAAAGTAGGGACCCCAGGCCCTAGGATCCCCTCCTCTGGGGCACAGTTCCCAGCGCTGTTTGAACTCGAAGGGAGTTTCGCCCCGTTCCTTGCGTTCCGGAGACAGTCGTGGTAGCTTGGCACACAGTAGGTCTTTCACAGTAACAACTATTCCGAGTACCAATTATAAAGTGCCCGTTAGACACGAGGTCTGTGCCGGGCACTTTTAAACTGGTGTTTATCAAATCTTCTTGAACCATATTGACGGATAATCGGATTCAACTGCAAATTGCCCCATGGCCCCGCCCGCAGTGGCTTGCAGTGTTTGTTTCCCTCTGTTCTCGAGCTTCAGTCCCCACCCCCAACCCAGCCTCTTGGAATTGTAGGCCACAGTTTATCACGACGCCCATCTGCGCTTTCCTGGGTGGAACTTCCAAGATTGCCTGCTCAAAGGTATCCGCTACCTCCAAGATTAAGTCCCATTCCACTGACTCACAGCCAGCCGGAGCCAGGGAGTGGTGTTTTTACGAATCATATGACCCCAGCTCCTAGCTAGGTGGGCCTTAATGCGAACCTTTGCAGGCTCCAGTCCCTCGGTGTAGGTGTTAATTCTTGGGCGCTCCTGGGCGGTCCCAAAGCGCCCCCTGCCCAGGCCGGGGGATGGGGAGGAAGCCCTAGAACACTGGATTGGGAAAACTTCCTCCGTTACTTTTGGTGGGAGGGGTCTTCCCTCCCCCATGCATATTCCTGGCTCCTGGGGCTTGGCTCTGGGATGGGCTGGGGTGATTTGGTTATGAATTGAGGCTAGATGCTTGAGCTGGGAATCCTTAGGAAAGACAGCTTTAAAGGATGCTGCCGACTGGGTGTGGGCATCCTGCTTGGAAAGGTTCAAAGTCAGCTGGTGGGAGGCTTTTCAGGGGCTGGTGGGGTTAAGTGGGAGGAACAGTTTGCCTGAGGCTGCTACCTCTGCTCTCCAGGAAGTTCTACAAAGTGTCCCACGTGCACGTTTATCACCCTGCTGGAAGGACAATTGAAACGTTGTTTTGGGGATGGTCCCAAGCTAGTTTAAACCTCTATCCCCCAACTGCCCACATTGCCCTGGAAAGAAAGTGGCAGGGGAAAAACATCCAGTCGCTTAACCACCATTTTAGGAGATCTCTGATGCCCCGGGGCCAACAGCTCCACTGGGGCCCTGGATTAAGGGAATGAAGAAACCGATCTTATTCCCAGGATCCTTGTCTTGGTGCTGCCCCCAGGGGTGGGGGTGGAGTGTAGAGTTTGCTCCTCAATCTTTAAATTTCCGGAGGAGTTTTTGTTTACTGAGGCCAAAGTTCAGGTTCCTTCTCTCTGCTTCCACCTGAAAATAGGAGACATCTTGGCATCAAGATGCTCCAAGATTATAGAATTATCAGCCGTGGTATGGTCCATTTTCAAATGACTGGTCAAACCACCCTTGACTTAGCACGTGGTTTAACTTTAGAGTTCTGTGCGAAGTACAATGAACTAAGAGGGGGAAGCCACCTGAGCAAGATGCAGTTTTTTCAATGACTTGAAGGCACTTGTTAAACAGTTGGTTCTTAGAACCAGAGAAGGGCAGAGAGAAGCCCCATCCACAGCATTTAGTGCCTGCTGTACGCAAGGCAGCCAGGAGATAAACTTGTGCCACCTTGGTGTTTCAGAACCGTCTGACAGTAATGGTTAGGGTTCTGCGCTCTGGTTTTGCAAGTTGCTAAACATTCCAGGCTTCAGTTTCCTCATCTGTAAATTGGGAGTATTAATAGTGATGACATTTGCCTGATAGAGTTGTGAGGATAAATGAGTCAAGCAGAAAACATGGTAGGTGCCCAGTAACTCCAGCTAGGATTCTTTGGGTTGGTGGAGAGACACAAATACTATATTAATTATTAACACTATTACAGGAAAGTGAATGCTCAACCAGAAGCACAAGGAAAGATGCAATACATTCTGAGCAGAGGGAGGTTTCTTGGTGTGGATTCGAGGGCAGTGAGAGAGTGGGAAGAGGCAGGCTTTAGGGCTGAGCTTGAAGCTTGAGTAAGAACAGGACTCGGAGCTGAAGGGAGGATGGGAAACAGGCCTGGGGTCAGGGAGAGTCAGGGTGAGGAGCTGGAAATATAGCTGGGATAGGCTGAGAAAGGTATACGGGCCAAGCTATGAAGTGTGGATGCTCCCGTGGGGGCATATGAGCGGCCATGGGAGAGGGAAAACCTCATTTGGGTCCATCTCACCAGCTGTGCTTGGGGATACGTTATCTGTTTTGAGCCTCAGTTGCCCGATCTGTAAAATGGAGAAATAATAGAATGGGCCTCTCAGAAGCATTGGGGTAGACAGTGGATACAAAATGGTGAGCAATTTTCTTAGGGTATAAACTGCCCAGTGGGGAGTTAGCCAATAGTGAGTTGTGGCAGGTTTTGTTAACGTCTAATACTTTGTTGCCCCCAGCAAGGACAAGGGATTTACCAACTGGATTGACTGGATTTAAGTATTATTTGAAAAAACCCCACCCATTTGATGTTTGGAAGGCAACGTAAGCCTCCTCCCTAACTCCTTGCCTGTTGACTTCAGTCTCCCAAGACAGAATTGGAAGCACCAGTTCCCCCACCAACCTTGTAACTCACCATCTCCTTGGCTGCCCAGACTCCTCTTCTTGACTCCAGAGCCACCAAAGGCAGGGAACATTTCTAGTGGGCTCATATTTCCAGCAGCTGGTACAGTAATGCCTGACTCATAGGAGGACGTAAGTCAACATGGAAGAGAAATACAGGCAGAGAAGGAGTCAAAAGTCCCTAGACATAAGTGACAGCATTTGGGGGAAAATAGGAAGGAAAAGGGGGAAAATGCTTGGAATGGATACTTGAAAAAGCTTAAATTAATTTAAAGGGGGAAAAAGGAAAATAGGAGAACAACGTGTGAGCTGCAGATGATGGTTAATTATGGGGCATTAAATGGGGTAAGTCTTTCCTGGTGGCTCAGATGGTAAAAAATTTGCCTAATGCAGGAGAACTGGGTTTGATCCCTGGGTCAGGAAGATCCTCTGGAGAAGGAAATGGCACCCCACTCCAGTATCCTTGCCTGGAGAATTCCATGGACAGAGGAGCCTGGCGGGCTATAGTCCATGAAATTGCAAAGAGTCAGACACGACTGAGTAACTAACAATTCCTTTCAAATTGGGGTAAAGAGAGACCAGGCTGAGCTCCCAGGAGTGACTCCCAGAGCCACACTGCAGAACTGGGCTGCCTAGGGAGCTGCTGCGGTGGCTGCTATGGCTGTTGTTTGCCCATCATGATGCTTCTGCTAATGCAGGGTGTGAAACAATTGCTGCATACTTGCCTCGGCTCAGTTAACTCAGATCCGCCTGAAATCAAATCTCCAACAATGCATGTAACTGGCAGAACCCAGGTCACATCTAAAGACCACAGCTGCGAGGGATTCTGGGAAATGTTGTGTCGCGCTTTCTAGCCTCTCCTATGCAGGATGGTCCACCTCAGAGCAGGGACAGAGGCTGAGGCTGTCCACCCACAGGATCTACTCAGGGACCCAGATGTGGTCCAGTCTCCTCATATTTATGGGGAGAAAGATAAAGCCAGAGAGGTTGTTTAGAGTTCCTCACAGGTGCTAGTGGCAAAGCCCAACCCAAGGCTCCTTATTCTTTAGTATATTGTGCTGTCATTGTAGTGTTGTTGCGTAGTTGTGTTGTTGTGCTGCCACCTTAGCCACTAGTGTGACATGAGGGAACCTGAAGCAGTTTCTACCACGTGACAGGAGACAAAGCACAGGGATATCCCTCCGTCTCCCACACATCATGCCCAGACCCATGGGCCTGTCCTGGGAAGTATAGGCACACATGTTGCAGACTACAAGCCCCATCAAAATCTCAGTGTGGGTACCTGCAAGTGTTTTAGCCTGTTTCTTCTGGATGATAAGGATATGTTCCCTTAAGCATCTCTGCATTTGGGAAGACTGCATTCTGCCATGTAGTGGAATTGTGGTGCTTAAGGATGTAGGAGGGGTATTTTTATCTCAAAGAAATTGGGGGATTACACTTAACACATTTTGAGCACTCAGACATAAGCAAATGTGTCAGTGGCAATCTTGTCCACATGGCCATGGAAGGTAGCCTAGACCCACGGTAGCCTACTACAGGAAATAAGTCCATTAATTTAAGGAACTTGTCTGGTGGAAGCATCCACAGAAAATAAAGGATTTTTTTTTCTTTTAGAAGTTGACAGGTAAGTGACCTTAGCCAGCTTTGAAGTTAGTCAGAGGGCCAGCCCAAGTCCCCACCTCCCAGGACGCTCCTGAAGTCTTCCGTAGCTCTGATACAATGATGGGTTTGTTTCTGCTGCAGAGGACTGTTTTTCAGAAGAACTAGAGGGGAATTTTGTGTGTATTTTAAAACGAAAGCCGAGATCCTGAAGAAAACAGTACAGCAAATAAGAAAGTGCCAAGCTGCAGAGTTGGGGAATTAACTGTCTCTATTCATCTGTCTGGCCATGAATTAATTGCCAATTAGTTAATGAATCTCCAGACTGATGTCACCTCCCACCCTCCATGGTAGCTCCCCACTTGAGTGCTCAGCCTTTTGGAGAGTTAATTTTGGATTAGGGTGAGACTATTAAACTTTTTCAGAAGATGACACAGTATCTGGAGCAGTACCTTGTAATTGCACACATTAATAATCTATATCAAAGCATGAGTATTGACACCAAATGGTAGCTTCTGGTTTTGTTGCCAATGGAGATAAGAGAGAATGTTGATTTTTGGAAGTTTTTCGATTTTCAGAGTCGCAGATGAAGGACTAGGGGCTAGTGACCCACACTGAAAGTTAGTTCCCTTTTTCTTCCATCAGTGAGAGGAAAACTCAAAAGACAGGTAGAGAAACAAGAGGTTTTGACCAATTACGTTTTATTTAGGATCACAGGACGCTGGAACTTGTCAAACTCTAAGAGTTAGGATTTACTGAGCAACCAGTATTCCTTAACAATCCCAAGAGGCAAGTATCATTATTGCCCACATTTTATGGGGGGAGGGGTGTGAAATTACCCTTAGAGAGGTTGAGTAACTTGCCTACTTCCCAAACTGTGAGTGGTAAAGCAGGATTTGAATTTAAGAAAAGAGCTCATCTAATCCCATTTGGGGCTTCCCCTGGGGTCTCAGTGGTAAAGAATCCGCCTGCAGTGCAGAAGCCCCAGGAGACAGGTTCGATCCCTAGGTCGGGATGACCCCCCTGGAAGAGGGGGCTTCCTAGGTTGTGCTACTGGTAAAGAAGCTGCCTGCCAGTGCAGGAGATGTAAGAGACTTGGGTTCGATGCCTGGGTCGGGAAGATCCCCTGGAGGAGGGCATGACAACCCACTCCAGTATTCTTGCCTGGAGAATCCCATGGACAGAGGAGCCAGGTGGGCTCCAGTCCACAGGAAGGCAAAGAGCTGGACACGACTGAAGCGACTTAGCACACACACATATGGTGATCTTAAGAGAATGTGATACATCTATTACCATTCCAGTGATCTGCTGCTGCTTCACAGATAGCCCCAGATTTAGTAGCTTGGTATGTGTTATGATATCTTCTAGTTCTGTGGCTTGACTGTGCTCAGCTGTGTGTGTTTTGCCTGGGGTTTCTCTTGCGGGTGCTGTCAGATGTCAGTAGGACTGGAGTCTCCTGGGCTGGATATCTAGGAGGGCTTACTCAGGTGGCTGGTAGTCAGTCCTCTTTTTTTCTAGCTGCTTTCATTATATGATCCTACCATCTTTTTTTTATTTCATAACAAGTCCCTATTGATGGACATATAGGTAGTTTTCCAGCCTTTTGTTATCACAGACCAAATTTCCAGGCGTATGTGAAGTGCGCTCTGTGGGATAAATTTCATCTTTAGAAATTTATCCTCCAAATGTTTTTCTGCAAAATTCTTGGGAATTTCTCCTTCTTTTTTTAAATTGATGTATAGTTGATTTACAGTATTGTGTTAGTTTCACAGGTACAGCAAAGAGATTCTGTTATACATATATATGTGTGTATATATATATATTTTTTGTCTGATTCTTTTCCTTTATAGGTTACTACAAGATATTGAATATAGTTCCCTAGGCTATACAGTAAATCCTTGTTGGTTATCTATTTTATATATAGTAGTATGTATCTGTTAATCCCATACTCTTAATTATCCCTCCTCCCCTCTTTCTTTCCCCTTTGGTAACTATGTTTGTTTTCTATATCTGTGAGTCTGTTTCTGTTTCATAAATAAGTTCATTTGTATTACTTTTTAGATTCTACATATAAGTGATATCATATAGTATTTATCTTTCTCTGACTTCACTTGTATGGTCATCTTTAGGTTTGTCTATGTTGCTACAAATGGCAATATTTCGTTCTTTCTTATGCTGACTAATAAGGCATCTCTCTTTTCTTTCTGATGAAGGAATTTTTCCTTCCCTTTTGCCATTAAAAAAAATTTTTTTTGGCCGTTCAGCACGTGAGATCTGATTTCCCAACCAGAGATTGAACTCTCATTCCCTGCATTGGAGCTCAGAGTTTTAACCACTGGACCGCCAGGAAAATCCCGTGCTTTCTTTCTGACAAGTGAACTAGTTTGGCAGAAGCTGGCTTTATCAGCCATGATCTTTTGCCTTTTAATTAACCCTACGTCTTTCAAAGAGAGACTCTCTTCAGAGGCTCTGGATACAATTCATCAGTGTCTGGGGCTGGACTGCTCAGGACACATTTACAGGCAGCAGGTGGTCCTTTCTGGGGATTCTCTGGATAAGCATTTAGCGGTGACTCCGTTTTCCATATTGTGAAATGGGGATGTGCATAAATGTGGAGAAACGGGAACCCTGCCTTCGCTGAGGCTCGTGGGAGAACTTTTCCTTTTACTCTGGGAAGACAAGAAGGAAACTCCCTGAGAATGGGGTGCCCTCCCTCTGCAGTCCCCTCACTCCTCTTTGCTCCCCAAGGTTAGAAAGCTGTCTATATCTTGCTCAGTTAGATGGCCTGCTGGCCCTGCACCGCCTTCAGTGGTGACTGACCCCCTCCCCTCTGCCCTCAGCATTTTCTTCTTTTCAAACCAAAAAGTGCCACTGATATGAGATTTCCACCCTGGACAGTCATAGAAGGTATCTGTGTTGCATGCAGAGCATTTTAAAAATAGGAATTTCCAGGTTGGAACTGCGGTCGGCGCGTTTCCCCGGACACGTTGATGCAGAGCTTTCAGAAAACAGCTCTTCCTTTCTTCACATTTCTAATCAGAATGACCAGGGTCATTTGCCTGTGTGCTATTTTATTAGCTGTGCAACCTCTCACATGACCTTCTTCTTGTGTAGACTTGGCTTTGAGAAGCTCCAAGTACCCTTTGCCAAGATTTGGGTTATATTTAGTCTTTTTCATATCCCTTCAATGGAGGCAGTGACCAGAATGGGGACTTGGGCACTGTGGATGAGGAGGAGACCATGACCTGTCCTGGTGACAGGAGAGCCTTGGGCACAGTGGAGTTGCCCTCAGGCTCTGTCACGTCCCACCACTTCAGGAGACACAGGGCAGAGGTGGGGTATGAGGCAGGAAGGTCTTTCGACTCAAGCCCCATGGTCCTCTTGTATCTCCCAGTGCGCCCCACCTCCCACTGCCCTCTGACAGTCCAGTTCATTGGGGACCCCAGGTAGAGCCCTGCCCTTCTCTGCTTCTCTGGTTCCTTGGCTCTCTTCATAAGCTGCTCTCTAGGGCTCAGGCTAGCCAGGCTGGACCCCGCGCAGCTCCTACTTCCCAGCCCTCTCCTGAATCTTCTTTGCCCTTCCTCCATCTTCTTCTTCCTCTTTGACTGAGACACTCACTTCCCTAGAAGTGTGTTTCCTTGCACCAGGCCCCCCACCGTTTAGGGTTAGGTGCCCCTCTGAGCAGCCTCTTGCACCCCGGACTTCCCAGATGGCAGTGGCCTGTGCCTAGACCAGCCGCTTCTTGGGGACAAGCCATCCTGATGATGGGGCACCCTCCAGCTCGGAGCACAGGCTCTGTCTGGGATTAGGCACACATTAATGTCGGCTGAGACTAGGATGGAGCAGTTGAGAATGAACCGCTGGAGGGGGCCAACTGAAAAGCCCTGGTCTGGGGTCTTCACCTTCTGCCACCTGTGAGTCGCTGCCCAGCAACTCTTTCTGATCTACACGGTACAGGGCTGCCATCTAGGCTTGGGGCATGGGGGCTGAAACCTGCACAAACACTTGCTGACTTCCACCAGGCATTTAGTTGAGGAAAACAGGTGAATCCTGAGGAAATGTTTCTGTGTGATGGAAGCCTCTGGAATGAGTTGGAATAAAGTGCTAAACCATCTGAAGGCCAGTCCTTCATGTCTCAAGTGTGGTCCGTGGACTGCACAGTGGCGTCTCCTGGGAGCTGGCTAGAAATGCAGCATTCAGACCCCAGCAGACCTCCTGAATCAGAAGTTGCATTTTAACAAGACCCCTAGAGGATTTGTGTGCACACTGGGGTTTGAGAGGCTCTGGTATTAGGGGTACTGGGACCAGTTTGGGCAGGCACTGCAGAGCCTGGAGAAGCTTATCTGGGAGGGAACAAGTGAGCTGGGGCTTGGTGGAGGTGGTACCTTGGATGGATGAAAGGAGGATGTTTGAGACATGGAAGGTGTTAAGCCAGGAAAGGACCAACTCTTCTTGCGAATGACACTTGTCTGAAACAAGATTTTTAGGTTCTTTTATGAATAGAATTTTGGCAGAACAACTGGGTCCATCTTCTAAAGGATCTAGGAAACCTTTGATGAACATAGCAGATTTGGTGTTTTTCATCACATAGTTAAAGTTTCTGTTTTCTTCCTTTGAGGCAGCAAATGAGTTGAGAGAATGGAGCGGACCATTCAGTACCTGGGATTTGATTATGGTTTTTCTGGTAATGAAGCTGTGGAATCCTGACCAAGTCCCTTCAGAAGCCAACTGTCATTTGTTCATGATCCTGGGTCAGGAGCTGGGGCATGGCTGGGCTAGGCCATTCTCCTCTGGGCCAGTTTGTTCACTCAGCTGGTGGTAGTCCTGGGTGGGCCGGAAGGTCCAGTGGCCCCTTATCCACACCAGGCACCTCACTGCTCCTCCACCCAGCTGCTTGGGCTTCCTTACAGCATGGTGTGCTCCGGCTTCTTGGTGGCCTCTGGCTTCCAAAAGGGAAGAGGGAGAAAAGCCGCTGCTAGGTCTCTCAAGATCTGGAAGTGACACAGGGTCTGCCAGATCCAGGGGGCGAGGAGACAGTCTCTTTTGATGGATTCAACCTCAGTGCAGGCCTGGAAGGAAGGAATTGACTGTGGCTGTCTCTGGGGGCTCCCGGATGTTATCAGACCTACACTCCTCTCTTCTTTCTTCCTTCCATCTTCAGCACTGGCTTCCCCCTCAGGGTCCGAGGTGGCAGCTGGAGCTCTAGCAAGCAGGAAGGACTAAGGCCACGAAGCGCACCATTCTCCCCCTTTCAGAGAGTGTATCTCACTAGGCTGGTGGTCCCACCCCCACTTGCTGGGGGGCGGGGCGCCGCTGGAAATCAAGAGCATGGATGTGGGGGGAGCTGCCCTGTTCCACCTCGCTGCCCAAAGCCTACACCTGTTGGGAATTTTTAGTGGGGGTCCGGGCAGCCCGAGCCAGGGCCAACCCCTCCCCTCCCCCCACCCCTACCTCCACCCCCACCCCGCGCTGGACCTCACTCCCCTCTCTGCCCCAGTTCACCACAGGCACCTGCGGCGATGCAGCCCTGCATACCTGCGACCTGTGCGGCAAGGCCTTCCGTCTGCAGCGCATGCTCAACCGGCACCTCAAGTGCCACAGCCAGGTGAAGAGGCACCTGTGCAGCTTCTGCGGCAAGGGCTTCAACGACACCTTCGACCTCAAGCGGCATGTGCGCACGCACACAGGTGAGGGGGCGTGCGCACAGGTGAGGGGGCGCGGCGCGAGCTCCTGCGCCAAGAAGGAGGGAGCCCTGAGCAAAGCCGTGTTTCTGGAAGGATTGCGGGGCGGGGGTGAGGAGGGCGGAGGGAGGGCCATTTGGAGCCAGGCCGACTGCCAGCAGTGCCCCTTGGGACCCGCGACCGCCCCCCCCCCCCCCAGCCTGGTCTCGCCCCCAGTGAGATGCGGTTGGAGGCAGGTCACTGATTGGAAGTGCCCTGGGATGCCCACTCGGAGCATCTGGGCGTCAGGGGCAGCCATCTGGCCGGGCTGACGCTGGAAGGCGGTTCCTGTGGTCCCTCTGCAGGTATTTTGTGCTTCTCTCTCGGGAAGTGAGCCTGTCTCAAAATAGCATCACGTTGGTTCCTCCTGGGAGCTCAGAAAGAGAAGAAAACACTCAGCTGACTTAGCGCTCTCCAAGCCTTCTGCGGGGGTGGGGAGGAAGGGTCGGGGTGCGGGAGGTCAGGCGGGCGGGCAAGTGCCTGCCCCCGAGCCTTCCTCAGCGCCCCCTTCTTGTGCAGCGGGTCTGGGTCCCCACCAGCTCCTTCCACAGACAGCCCTGGGGGGTGCCGGCTCCCCGCTCTGCCGGCACCTCTGATTGCTGGTAGCCTCCATACTTTTGTGTAGGAGACATCTGGTCTGCAGGCTTCTCTTGAGGACCACACCTTTGCCAGAGAGATCCCTTGAGAATTCTAAGATGCCATTTCCCAGCTTGGGAAAAAAAAAAAATCTCCAACTCTGGGCAGGATGAAATCCAAAGCCTCCATCTTGATGGGCTCCATATAAAACCCCACTCCTTCTGGCTCCCATCTTCAAATCTGCCTCCTGTCTCAGCCCCTCCGAACCCTCATGCACCCCACTGGGCTCTATCCTCTCATCCCATCCTGACCAGCCAGTCTCATGTGGGTCCCTCTCGCTCTCCCTACAGTCCCTAGAATTTGTTATTTATAGTCCTGCTGATCCCTCAGGCCCTTTCAGGGTTTAGGGTCCATCCCCCCACCGGACCCCGGCATTATGGGGGTGGGAAAATGTCCACTCCTCTCTTTCAGTCGGGCTCCCAGCTCCCCAAGCCCCACACAGGGCCCTTCTCGGATCCTTGCTATTGAGATTTCCTTTATAGACTCTGTCACACATTTTGTACTTAGGGTACTAGCCATGAACTCCTTCCTGGCCTCAGAAGGGTGTCCTTCACCCCAAAGAGTGGTCTGGCATGCTAAAAGGTTTTTCTTTTTTCCTTTAAAAAAACTTTGCCAAAGTGAAATTTTCATTTAAATTTTCATTTAAATGTAACAATGCATCCAGAAAAGCACACATGTCATAAGCACACAGTTTGAGAATGTAGGAGTTTCTAGGGTGAACACACCCATCTAACCAGCTGGAGTATTGACAGACCCTGTAAGTCACTGCCCTGCCCCGCACCCCCTCTGGTCACTGTCACCTTACCTCCAAGAGGCACTGTTAGCCTGACTTCTGGCAGCATCACTGACTGTTGTCTGGCTTTGAATGTGATGAAAGTGGAATCAGTAGAGGATGCTCTCTGGGGTCTGGCTTTAATGCTTTCATTTCAGTCCTGAACATGAGAGAACCTGTAAAAGTTTGACCTCTGTGTGGCCAGGCTGACACCTTGGGTTGAGGCAGGAAGAATGCTTAGGGAGTGGCTGGTGGTAGGGTAATTGTTGAGAGTCCTAAATAGGGTGAAGGGTCCTATAGGTGGTAGATGGTCCTATGAAAGGTGGACGGGTTCTGTGGTTGATGGGGCAGCCCCAGCTATCAATGGACCAAACAAGTGGCTACAAAGCTGGTCTAATAGGCAACTAACCCAAGGGACTGAGAAACTGGGGACCAGTTGCCCAGTCATTTGTCGTTGGTTGTCCTGGAGAGTTCCTCAGCTTTGCATCTTTTTCTGAGGATGTCAGTGAGGGCATGGCCTATTTCTTCTGCAGCTGTTTGCCTGGTGGGTTCTCTGGCCACTCCCTGATCCTGGATTCTGGCCTTTAAGACAAAGTGAAGGGGGCTCGGGGAGCATTGTGGGCTGCTGGTATGGTCAGTTGGAGTAAACGTGGAGCTGCCTCATCTGTGACTGAGTTAATTCTCAGTTAGTGGAAATATGAGGGACTGACCACTCTCACGGAAGAGTTTACAAGTTGAATTGGTCACATAGTGGTTAAGAAATCCAGATCTGAGCTAGCTGTCTGTGCAGGCTTGTCCAAATTACTTTTTTTTTTTTGCGTTAGTTTGTCCATCTCTAAAGTGGGCATGGGGTTTTAATACCTATCACCTAAGTGATGGCTGTGAGATTTCAGGGCAGTAATGGTGTATAAAGTGCTTTGCACTCTGAAAGCACTTAGTTAATATGAGCTATTAGAGGTGGTAAATGTTGAAATAGTTGGCAGAGTTTTCCTGAGGCCTGAAGACTCACCTCTGTGCTTCCAGAGACCTCAGCCCACATAGAGAGAAAGAACCCAAACCCTGGACTCCCCAAGAAAGCCAGCGGGTGTGCCAGACAGAAGAGAAAGTGGCATCAGGGAGGCTTCTTGGAGGAGATGTCCGCTTGGTTGAGCCCTGAAGGAGGAGCAAGATTTTTATAGACCTCTAGTGACTGCTGAAGGAGAGGCTGAAAATCCCTGAGATCCCGCAAGCTAGGCGGTACGGCCCTCCCACCAAAAAAAAATCGTGAACTCTAAAATTACAAAGTGACTTGATTTTTTTTTTTTTTGGCCGTACCATGCAGCATGTGGGATCTTAGTTCCCTGACCAGGGATTAAACCCTCACCCCCTTCAGTGGAAGAGCAGAATTGTAATCACAGGATCTCCAGGGAAGTCCAAGTGATTTGCATTTGAGTCTCTATTGGACAGTTCTTAGATCATTGAATCTATAGATAATGATTTTAATTTTTTTAATCAGAATTTTAACTCTTAAAGTGACTCCTGCTTAAGCTTCTTAAGGGGCCCAGAGCCAGTTCTAGACCTCTGGTTTTCTGATGCTCAGCCATGTCCAACTCTTTGCAACCCCATGGACTGTAGCCCGCCAGGCTCCTCTGTCCATGGGATTTCCCAGTTAAGAATACTGGAGTGGGTTGCTATTTCTGCTTCCAGATCTTCCTGACACAGGGATCGAACACACATCTCCTGCATTGCAGGTAGATTCTTTACGGTGGTTAACAAAAAGTATTAAGGAAATGTCTTGAACCTGTTTTCCCTGCTCTGGTTTATTTTCTGATGGAGACTTGCCTCCAGGTAATGATGAACCAGAGAGGGGAGTCAAGAGCTTGTTGACAAATTAGCTGCTGGCAGATCAACAAAAGGCCACCAGCTGTGGTGATGCTGCTGAGCGGGAGCTGGAGGGACAGACCTGGCCTCCTGGCTCAAGAGGCCCACCCTGTAAGCTCTGAGCTCTATGCCAAAGGGATAATCGGTAAAAAGAGCAAAAACTTGGGGGTCCTCTGACCTTGTAGCTCATGTGAACCACCTCACTAGCTCCAAAGAGCTCACCAGAATTCTGTGAACTTGGCTTTGCCTTTAGTTGAGACGCAGATGCTGGATTTTTGCTCTGGACAGCGACAGGTAAATGTTGTATTTGGACTAGAAGCAAAGATGTGGACAGTTTTCCCAAGTACAGTAGCTAGTTCAGTGAAGGTTACAGTTGCTCCCAGTCCGGTTGGGCCAGTCCATGACTAATCTCTGGACCCTTGTTTTGAGAATTGGAGGGACAGTGTTGAGAGGTGGACAGAGCTGGGTGGGGCCCAAAGAGCAGGGTGAATTCCCTCCCCCTCATCTCCTCCTGCCCTCCGCAGCCTCAGAGAGAACAGGGCGTCTAAGGAAAGACTCAGAACAGGAGGAAACATCTTGGAAAAGACCCAGGGAAACCGGAGCATGGAAATGTCTGACCTTAATATCCAAGTAGATGAAAGAAAAGATTAGACTTCTCTTTTGCATATGACTTCACCAAGGAAAGAGTAGATCAGGGATGTGCGAGTGAGGCGGAGGGTTGCGGGGAGTAGCCACGTGACATCTGACTCCAGGTTGAAGAAACTGGACTAGAGAGAAGCTCTGTTACCATGTTATTTGGCTGTGCCCGGTCTTAGTTGTGGCATGCGGTATCTTTAGTTCCCTGACCAAGGATTGAACCCGGGCCCCCAGCATTGGGAGTGCATAGTCTTAGCCACTGGACCACCAGAGAAGTCCCTGAGATGGTGGTTCTTATAAACCGATGTATTGAAGGGTGGGCTCTTGGGAGAAGCCTGCGAGGCACGGGGGAGCTGTGCAGGGTAGCAGGGATGTGGCCCTAGCCTGATCCCACCGGGGTCTTGGGTGGGACTGGCTCTATGGCCTGTCCTGCCCCAGGCAAGTGGGGCCCACTCAAGGGGGTCTGGTCAGGGAACCAAGAGCACTCACTGCACACAGAATAGAGGGATTTGTTCTGTTTGAGAGGAGTTGACAGGGTCACTGAGGCCAGCGTCAGGTCAAAATGTGACAGAAGATGGAGGGAGAGAGTGGGGGAGAGCTTTCAAGAAAGGAACATATATTCAGTTCACAGCCCATGAAAAATGTCATGGGTCTGTTTTTGGAGAATATTCTTTTGGCTTTGTTTAAATCTTTTAGGTTGAACCAGCTGGCCATCCACGGAAGGAGATGGTTTGGTTTTTTGGTGGGGAGAGATCTGTCATTTAGAGTAGAATGTAGCAACCAGCATGGGCCAGACTCGGTACTCACCGTCTCTGCCTTTGATGCCTGGGGACCCTGAGCACCGCTGGCACCTGGGGGTGAGATGAAATGCCGAGTCACGTCTGCAGAGGTGTCGGGTGTGTGGTCCGGGTGTTGTTCGTCACTGTGACCAGATGTGCCAGGCTCATCAGATAAGTACAGCTTTAACTGAAAGCATTTTATTTTCCTCATTTGTAAAAGTGACTACTTACTGTGTGAAAGACTCCAGTTGACATAGAAGCTATAAAGGAGAAAGCATAGCTGCTGTAACCAGCTGAAAAGGGCACACACATCTGGGGTCACCCACTCAGTGTGTGGGAGGCAGAGCACGTAACCCATGTTGGTTATACCTTTACAACTCTGGCTAGAATAAAAGAGTCAGTTCGAGGTGCTTGTCATTCCTGTGGAAGCTTCACAGTTCCATGGGGGGAGACTGAGGAATTCAGGTTGGAGGTCACTTGTGGGAATGGGGGGGCTGTTGACCAGAGCAGTTGTGTGCCCAGCCCCCAAGGGGGCATCTGGCCTTATCTTCCATCGGGGCCACATTGAGAAAGAGAGGAGGCCAACAAATCCCGTCTTGATTGAAGAGGAGGAAACGATGGTGTCATTTGTTTGGAGGCGAAAGGAAAGGAGTGGAGAGATTGGATTGGGAGAAGCACAGGCTGGGAGAGGTGGAGTGGGGTGCGTGGGGGAAGAGCAGAGTTACCTCCAGCCCTCCCACCCCAGGGAGCTGAGGAGAAGAACACAGACTCCTTCACTCAACAAGCTCTCCCCTCTTTGATTTTGACTTATTTTTTGGCTACAAAAAATAATATAAAGGGGAAAGAATGAAAGAAAAAAAAAAAAGAAGCCTCTTCTCCACACCAAACCCTATTTCCACTCTTGAAAGCAAAGGGAAGTCGCTCAGTCATGTCTGACTCCATGGACCATAGTCTGCCGCACTCCTCTGTCCATGGGATTTTCCAGGCAAGAATACTGGAATGGGTTGCCATTTCCTCCTCTAGGAGATCTTCCCAACCCAGGGATCGAACCCAGGTCTCCCACATTGCAGGCAGACTCCTGACCATCTTGAGCCACCAGGGAAGCCCCTCCTGAAAGCAAACCACCATTTAGTTTTTTTCCCCAGAAATTTTTAGTACACACTGCTTTTTCATGTACTGTGTATCTGGGAGACTGTTTCCTACCTGCACAGGCGGAGGTGTCTCACTCTGTTGAATGAGTGTCAGAGCATTTCTTATTGTGAGATGATGATGTAATTTCCAATATGGAGGCACTGTTAGTGTTTTTCTTGATCCAAATGTAGCACTGTCTTTCATTTTCAGGTTTTTTTTTCCTTTCCTCCCTTCCCTATTTCTTTTGTTTCTCTCCCTCTCTTCTAATTTTAGAGAACACAATCACAAATCTTCTTATATATCCTTTGCCTACTTGTGTGAGTCTTCCTGTAGATAATTTCCCTGAAGCTGGCTGAAGGGTAGACCCCTTCTGATGTTTATGGGCGTGGTCACATTGCCCCTTGCGGATGTTGCCCTAAATGTCCACTCCCACGAGGAGGCCTGCAGAGAGCTTTTCGAGGAAGCCCGCTTTTGAATAAAGTTCAGTAAAGGAGACTTAGATACAGCAAGCAGAACAAAACAGATATTGCCAATGACAAAGACTTTTCTTTGGGGATATGTGAGATGAAGCTTGATTTGGCAGTAGAAATAGAACATTTGATAAGAAGAAACCCTTTGTGATAACCCAACACACAGTATTTTCTGGACTAGGTGATACAGGCCCACAGCATAGCACTGAAAGTGGCTGGGGAAGGAAGTCTGTTCTTGCCTCTCTCCACCAGCTGCCTAGGGACCACATTTTATTATTTTATATATTTATTTCTTTTTCTTTTTTTTTTTTTTTTTTGCCATGCCACGTGGCATACAGGATCTTTGTTCCCCAGCTAGGGATCGAACCCAGGCCCCCTGCAATGGAAACATGGAGTCCTAACCACTGGACTACCAGTGAAGTCCCTAGGGACCACATTTTAAAATGTTATCCTTTTTTAAAAATTTTTATTTTTTTATAATTATTCTAATGCTTTTTAAAAAATTTCATCGCATGTCTGTTCCCTAATGCTTTTTAACAAATGCTGGTTTTTTTTCAATCACTAACATGCTTTTATTTTTGTCATTGACAAATGATACTGTGATTGAATCATTGTTTTGGCTCCTTAAATATTACTTAGGTGTACATTGAAAATATATGTCTACATTTAAGAAATGTAACACATTAAAGAAGTCCTCTGTAAATATTGTTGTTTTATCACCAAGTCATGTCTGACTCTTTTGTGAGTAGGAAATTGCAACCCACTCCAGTATTTTTGCCTGGAAAATCCCATGGGCAGAGGAGCCTGGCAGGCTACAGTCCCTGGGGTCCCAAAAAAGTCAGATATGACTTAGCAACTAAACAACAAGAAATTCTAAAGAGTGTCTTTGCATTCTTTTGACCTGGATTGTAGGCACTTGAGGCTGGATCCCGTTGAGTATTTACTGTGTGCTGGATCCTTGGCTCATGAGATCTCAGTTACTCCTCAGAGCAGCCTTACAAGGGGGTATTAATTATTGTCCTCATTTTACAGGTGAGGAAACTGAGGCATGGACTCGGTTGATGAGTGGCTGATGGGTAATGCCTGGGTTTCCAGTGGCCTTGGACTCTGTTACTGTCTAGGTGTCGGGGATGGTGTCTTTTAGTTCTGGAACGCCACTCCCAGCACAGACACGACTGGCCACTGCTCAAGAGCATTCATGTCCAAGACAGGGAGGCCTTGGCATCGGTCTTCCTCACCTGGGCTCCTCTCTGGCCACCTTCATCGCTGACCTCCAAGTCTGTGGGGGAAAGGAGGACTCCAGTAGGCAGGAACTTGTTCCCAAGCCCAGAGTCACCAAGAAGCAGCTGCTGTGTGACAAGGTCTGCTTGCCCCAGTGAGTGAGGGGTGAATGTGGTGATGCGGTGGGGGGAGTAGGTTTGCAGAAGTCACAATTAGCTGCAGTAACAAGGTGTGGGTGCCTCCTGTCTCCCACTCCCCACCTCTGTCATCCGCACGATGCAGGGCTCTGATACCCTCTTGCCCTTGCCATCCAGGCTGCGCTGGGTGCGGTGCCCGTAGGATTCATCTGAGCAGCTGGATGAAGAGAGGAAGGAGATGTGACTCTACATGTGGACTTGTCCAAGGGGCAGGGCTCGGGACAAGCAGGGCATCCCTGTCCACCCCCCTTCTCAAGCCACCATGGAGTGGGGACCTCTAGGAGTAGGGTGGGAAAAGCACCCACTTCCAGAATCCAGGAGTCATTGCTCCAGGTTAAAGCTGGTGGAAGTGTGCTGGTTTCCCCACTGGCTGAGTTTGGATGTTTTAAAATAGTAGCAGGCTGTTTCCGATCCCTTCTGAAAGGAGCAGCTGGTCTCTGGGTGAATTTGTCTTGATGAGCTTCAGGTTTGAAATCAGGGTGATTCTTGATTGGCCAGCTGCCATGTGGGCCCAGAGGCCTGGGTAACACAAAGCCCCTTGGGGCCCAAACATGCAACCTACATGGTGTATTCCTTTGGGGCAGATCTCATCATAGCCCCTACATTTGTAGAAGACTAACCCCTACGTTTGCAGAAGACTAGCCCCCAAGATGTGACTGACCTTTCTTTTCCTGCGCCAGTAGGGTTCATTCATTCATTCATTGAAAAATGATTTGACAGTGACAGTGTTTGTTGCTCAGTTGTGTCTGACTCTTTGCGACCCCATACTGTAGCCCACCAGGCTCCGCTGTCCATGGTATTCTCCAGGCAAGAATACAGGAGTGGGTTGCCATTTCCTCCTCCAGGGGATCTTCCTTTCTTTTCCTGGGCCACGAGGGTTCATTCAAAAATGATTTACTGAACACCTCTTATGTGCCAACTGCTGAGCATTATAATGAAGTTTCTTTTGGCAGTTTTCTGGAACCTGCAGAATATAATACAGGCCTGCCTTCTGCTTGGGTGGGCTGGAGGAACACCCCACCACAACATTGAGCTGATGGGATTTTTTTCACACTGAGTGTTAGAGGCAGTGATGGAGGCTTCTGGATGTGGAAGCATAGTGGAAGCCATTCAGTTTGTTCAGGTAGTTGAATGAGGGTAGGGAGTATTTTTTTTTTTCCATTTTGACTTCCTTTATCATCTGTGTAACTTCATAAACAGATACAGCTCTCCAGGAAGCACCAGTAAGGCACTGGAGACTTGTAACCTTGGGGAAAAAACTGGGGTGCATGTCTGCCTCAGACACCCCAAGTGCTGTCCTATGGCTTCATCTGGCATCGCTTCAGACCTGAGCATAAGTAGCCTTAGCATCACCTGGGAACCTGCTAGAAAATACAGGTTCTTGGCCCCACCCCAGAACTGGGATGGCCAGTGAGGGTGGGGGGCCCAGAATCTGTGTTTTGACAAACCGTTTGTCCAGGTGATTCTGTTTCGAACTCAAATTTGAGAACCACTGCTTTCGCTTGAATCAGGTCTAGGGTGGGGGCTTGAGGCTCTGCACTTCCAACAAGCTCCTAGGTGATGTGATGTGGGGTGGACCACACCTTAGTACCAGGTTGTACAAGGCAGCATGATATGATGCGAGGGTGTGGGCTACAGCAGTGCTTCCTCAATCTCTATAGTCTTTAAAAGATGGGATTTGGGTGCAGCTGAACAACAAAACACTGTGGTGCTGCTAAAAGGGGATGAAATCAGGCTGTAAACACTACTGTGGTAAAATCTCCAGGACTATTTACTTATTTTTATCTTTTATTGAAGTATAGTTGTTTTATAACTTTGTATTAATTTCTGTTGTATAGCAAAGTGGTTTAGTTATACATATATGTTCTGTTTTGGGGCTTCCCCGGTGGCTCAGATGGTAAAGAATCTGCCTGCAATGCAGGAGTTCTGGGTTCAATCCCTGGGTTGGAAAGATCCCCTGGAGAAGGAAATGGCAACCTATTCCAGTATTCTTGCCTAGAGAATCCCATGGACAGAGGAGCCTAGTGGAGTCAGATACAACTGACTCCACTCTTGCAAACAGTCAGATACAACTGAATGACTTTCACTATATGTTCTTTTTTTTTAAATATTCTTTTCCATTGTGGTTTATCATGACATATTGAATATAGTTCCCTGTACTGTACAGTAGAACCTTGTTGTTTATCCATTCTATATATAATAGTTTACATCTGCTAATCCCAAATCCCATTCAATCCCTCCCCCAACCCCCTCCCCGCCTTGGCAGCCACCAGTCTGTTCTGTCTGTGCTTCTGTTTCATAGATAGGTTCACTTGTGTCATATTTTAGATTCCACATATAAGTAATATCATATGCTATTTGTCTTTTTCTGGCTTCCTTCACTTACTGTGAACATCTCTAGTTGCATCCATGTTGCTGCAAATGACATTCATTATTTCATTCTTTTTAACAACTGAGTAGTATTCCATTGTATATATGTACCACATCTTTAGCCATTCATCTCTTGATGGACATTTAGGTTGCTTCCATATCTTGACTATTGTAAATAGTGCTGCTGTGAACATTGGGGTGCATGCATTTTTCTGAATTACAATTTTCTCTGGATATATGCCTGGGGGTGGGATTGCTGGGTCATATGGTAACTCTATTTTAGTTTTTTGAGGAACCTCCATACTCTTGTCCATAGTGGCTGCACCAATTTACATTCCCACCATCAGTGTAGGAGGGTTCCCTTTTCTCCACAACCTCTGTAGCATTTATTTGACTTTTTAATGATTGCCATTCTGACTGGTACCCTAGGAATATTGTTAAGCAAAAAAAGTAGATTTTGAAGATATCTTTTAATAGTTTGCTTCCATTAAAGCTAGGATAGTAAAATCATAATAAATTTCATTGTTGTATAAATCAAATAAGCATTTTAGAGTGTGAATTTTAATTTTCACTATTTTTCAGCAACTCAATTTTTTCTTTTTTTGGCTGCACAGTGGGGGCATGTGCAGGGGCTAGTTCCCCTACCTGAGATCAAACCCATGTCCCCTGTGATGGAAGTGGGATTCCTAACCACTGTACCATCCAGGAAGTCCTTGAAAATACTTATCTTGATTGATGGTTTTGTATACTCTTAAATTTTGAGCCTAAAGCTTTGGGGATTCCTGTGGGAAGTAGTCCTTCTGGCCACCAGGCCCTGAGATGGTCTAACTACTTGCAGCCTCCTCTCTGCTCCATGGACCTCTCTGGACTTCTAGAAGCCCCATCTCACCCAGTGGGGTACCCATGGGGGCGTGGGGGTGACTGTCATTTGATTGCTGAGCTTTGCTCTGTTTGGTATCCGAGGTCTCTCCAGCCAGGAGGCAGGCCCCACTGATAGTAGACCAGATTTAAAGTCAGCACGAGATCTAGGTTGGAGATGCTCTCCTGACTGTAGCTAATGCCATCAGTGCCCTACCCCTGCCCCTGTCACGTCTGAGCACATCTGTCCACGTCGAAGCTGACCACTGTGGGTGTTCTTGCTGGAGGACCCCCACCCCCACCTCCAGGCAGGCGGGACCTGCTGGGGAGAGAGAGCCCCACCCTCCAAGGGCGCTCTCCAGGGTGCTGGCTGAGCAGAGGCACAAAGACCCCAGCTCCCGAGGGGCAGGGTGACTCGGAGGTGTGTGTTCTCCTCTGTCCCCTACCTTGCCTGACCAGTTGGACCCTGGTTGGCCACTGACTGGATGACCCCCCCTCCCCACCTTGTCATCTTCTCCCTTCCCTGAAGGTGGGGAGTCACCTCACACTGTTCCTGGGGTCTCCCTTCCTGGAGGCACCTTCCAAATACCTCCTTTTCCAGGAAAATCCAAACTAAAATAAAAGCACGGTTTACTCTGCCCACTCTGAAACCCAAACATTACGGCAGGCAAGTGAGAAGATTATAGAGTACCTCCTCTTAAAGCCAGGTGGTAGAATTTTGCTGTTTGCATCTGTTTTTATTATGTTTGCTCTGTGGACAGTTTTGTCTCCTCATATTCATTTTCCTCATATTCTTCATCCTTGGTTATGGTGATTCTTTTTTTCTCCCTATTTCCCCAACCCGGGAGCCCCTGACAAGTATGTTTTGTCTTGTTTCTCAGGGGAGTTGGACTTAACTGCATCTAAGTGATACCACACACTATTTGTCTTCCTCTGTATGGCTCATCTCACTGACCATAATGTCCTCAAGGTCCATCCACATGGTTGCAAACGGCAGAATTTTCCCCTTTGTCCTGGCTGAATGATACTCCATTGTAGACATGTACCACATCTCCTTTATCCATTCATTTGTTGAGGGGCACTTAGGGTGTTTCCATGTCTTGGCTGTTGTGAATAAAGCTATGGTAAACATGGGTGTGGAGATAGCTTTCTGAGATCCTGTTTTCATTTTCTTTGGGTAAATATGGATAGTGGGATTTCTGGATCATATGGAAGGTCTGTCTTTAAGTTTTCAAGGAACCTCCACCCTGTTCTCCACAGTGGCTGCACCAATTTACATTCCCACCAACAGTGCATGAGGGCACCCTTTTCTCCACACCTTCTCCAGCGTTTGTTACCTCTTGTCTTGTTGATAATAGATATTCTGACAGGTGTGAGGTGATTTTTCCTACCTTGTTCAATCGCTAAGTCATGTCTGACTCTTTGTGACCCCATGGACTGCAGCACACCAGCCTCCTCTGTCCTCCATTATTTCCTGGTTTGCTCAAACTCATATCCTTTGAGTTGGTGATGCTATCTAACCATCTCATCCTCTGCTACCCTCTTCTCCTTTTGCCTTCAATCTTTCCCAGCATCAGGGTCTTTTCCAGTGAGTTGGCTCTCCTACCTGCATGGTGGCAATTTGCACTTTTCTGATAATTGGTGGTGCTGGGCATCTTCCCTTGTGTCTCTCAGCCCTTCGTATGCCTTTGGAAAAATGCCTATTCAGTTCCTTTGCATGTTTTTTGAATCGGATCATGTGGGGGTTTTTTGCCATTGGGTTGTATGGGATGACTTTTAATGGCCTCATAGGTGGGAGGCTCTGGCTTGGCCTTGACCCACTGGTTCTGTGTCTGCCCCTTGGCCCTGCAGGCATTCGCCCCTACAAGTGTGATGTCTGCCACAAAGCCTTCACCCAGCGCTGCTCCTTGGAGTCCCACCTAAAGAAGATCCACGGGGTGCAGCAGCAGTATGCCTATAAGCAGCGCCGGGATAAGCTGTATGTCTGTGAGGACTGCGGCTACACGGGCCCCACCCAGGAGGACCTGTACCTGCACGTGAACGGTGCCCACCCGGGCAGCGCGTTCCTTAAAAAGACATCCAAGAAACTGGCAGCTCTCTTGCAAAACAAGCTGACGTCCTCGCTCCAGGAAAATGCCAATCTGAGCGAGGAGGAGGAGAAGTAGGAGATGGGCATGGATGCCAACTCTGCCACGTGTCCACGGATTCCTGGTCTTGCAGGTCCCCTGCCCCACGTGCTATTCCAGAGTCCAAGTGGTCCGTTCATGTCTCTGTCCTGGGGGCCTCGTTGGGGGCTCCGTGCCAACACTGTCGTTGATAACAGTGGCATCAGGCCCCTGTCACCTGGGCCCTCAGGAACGCTATCACACTGATGGAAGCTCGTGGAGGGGTGTGATCACCAGCTAGGTCTAGTTTTTGGTTTTGTTTTGTTTTTAGGATTTTCACACATGGAGGCAGGGGTGTTCTGAGAGAAACACCCTTGGAGAAATTGATATGGTGCCTTGAAATAAAAGTACTTCCACTTGAAATGCTACTCCAGCAAGGAAAGTGAATTCTGTTATTCTGAAAGCATTGGCCGGAATTATTCTAATAAAGGGGACATCCTTGTGGAATTATCCGGCTCAGAATGCAACAGGAGAGTGCTGACCTGGTGCTCCCTGTCCAGGGCTTACCGCGGGACCTTCGACTTCAGGTTGTTTGGCGGTCGATGTTTTGTACTAGTGGGTGGGTTTGAAGAAGCGAATCTTGAGCACTGGGTAAAGGTAAACACATGGCTGGTGAGCTGGGCAGAGGCGCTGGGCTCCGCTTGGATGGGCTCACAGACACTCTCAGTGGCCAGGGCATTCCTGTGGAGATGCTCTGGCTTCCGGGGCCAGGCCTGCTGGCTGAAGGCTGTCGTCCACCCTCCTTGAGTCTGGCACTGGAGCCAAGGCTGGAGCATGAGGAGCCCCGGAGCATACTCAGTGCCCTTGAGTGGTGGTGGGGGGGGGACAGTGGTGGCATCAGTATCTCCTTCAGGGCCTGTGAGTGCTGAGTGCAGTGACCTTCGGCCACCTGCACCTCCTCACCTGGGACGTTAGCGATAAAGTCGGCCTGAGACTGAGATGGAGCAAAAGGGAAGCCAGGGAGGTTTCCAGGATCCCCCCATGCCTGGAGGGGTGGGAGGAAGGACCCGGATCTCCCCAGAGCCACTGTGGCCAGGAGAGGTTTACTCCAGTCCCAGGAGCTGCCGGAACCAGGCAGGAGGTCTGATCCACAGCACCTCGTTAGACTTCGCTGCCCCTTGACCCCTGGGCGCTGGCCGAGTGCACAGGTTCATTCTCCCTCTGGAAAGTTAAGAAAACCTTGGCCTTGGGGCTAGTCTGGGAACGTTCTGACGTCGTGGCCGTTTTCTTCTTTCCTCCCTGCCCGCATGGTCCTCCCCCTCTTCCCTCCCCCATCGCTTCCACCTTCTCTCCCCCACTTCCTTCCCCTGCCCCCGACACTGTGGTCAGGCCTAAGGCTGCAGTCTGGTTTAAGTGGTACATCCTATAACTCAACACTTCTCTGTGGAGTCAGCAACACTTTTCTTCAGAAGGAAGGAAGGAGGAAATACATTCTCTTTTCACACCTATGATGCACCAGGCACCAAGCCAAGCATGATGTTCTCTGGTCACTGGTGTGAGACAAAGGCAGGCTTTGGGGAATCCTCACCACCTGTGTCACCTGCCCTGGGGCAGTGGTGAAGGGCAAGACAGCACTGAGGGGCCACATAGGTCCTGTTCACTGTGTCTGAAGCTCTGGCTGTTTGGTTCGGGGCTGTGGTGCCGTGTGGTCTGAACAGTACATTCGAGCATCAGCCGTGGCAGGGTCGCCCTCGGGACTCATGGCGGCACATGGGGTGGGGTGAGGTGGTTGCCAGGTGCAGTCTCCTGGGCAGAGCCAGTGCTGAGGGCTCAACCCTGGCTCCAATGAGCAAGTGGCATTGGGTCTCAGCACTTGATGCAGGAGAGAGAAGCTGGGAGGCGGCTGGTTCTTTTTCCTCAGTTATCTGACATTCCTGTAAGGGAATACCTAAGTGACTCTGTCTGGACCGGCTGCCCTGTGGCCAGTTTTGGACAGGGAATTGTGAACTAGCTGACGTGGTGTTCTCTTTAGGGTCAGATTTTTATTAAACAGAACTCTTCTGGTTGCAAGTGACAGAAAATCAATTTAAAATGACTTTAATGGACAAAAAGAATGTATTAGCTGTAACATCTGGGGTTTTTCCAGCTTCAGGGGTGGCTGGGCCTAGGTGCTTAAATCATTTGATCCTGTATCTTTTTTTCTTTTATCCAGTTTTCCTCCAGGTGGCTTCTTTCTCAGGCAGGTTCGAATGGGGGCTAGATGACCATCCACTGTTCTGGACGGAGCTTTATCCTGGGCTGATGCTTCTTGTCTCTGATTGGCCCAGTTTCTCTCTCATCACTGCCTCCCCTTGACCCCAGCCAGTCACTATGCTCTGTGCCCAGGCCTGACCTGGGGCTCCTGCCTCCTCTGAAGCAGGGCTGAGAGGGCAGGCTGACTACACCTCTGGCCTAGGAGAGGTCTGAGTGGGTCCCCAGCAGGAAAGCAGGGTTCTTTGACCAGAGAGGACATGGATATTGGGCAAGTGTACCAGCTAAGACAGGGCACAGCTGTGGGAACAAAGATTCCCAGCACGTGATGTGGCTTAAAGCAGGATGTTTCCTCCTCACCTGGTGGCTCTGGGTTGGCAGGTAGCTCACCTCCATGCCATTACTCAGGGACCCGGACTTCCCATGTCTGTTGCTCTGGGACCTTGTCAATATGTGCTTGGTTGGAGCTGAGCCTCTGGGTTTTAGCCAGTAAGAGAATTGTCATGGTTTGGTTTTCTCCAGAAGCTGCTTCTGAGGTGAGAGTTCGAGGTCAAGTTGCTGGCTTAGGAGGTGATCCCAGGAAAGAACAGATATAGGGTGTTGGGGAGTGGGACAGGAGAAGGAAGACAATACAGGGACCATAACTAGGGAAGCTGGGCTTCCCCAGGTAGCACAGTGGCAAAGAATCCGCCTGCCAATGCAGGGGATGTGGGTTCGATCCAAGAGTTGAAGATTCCCTAGAGAATGAAATGGCAACCCACCCCAATATTCCTGCCTGGGAAATCCCCTGGACAGAGGCACCTGATGGGCTACAGTCCATGGGGTCGCAAAGAGGGGGACATGACTTAGTGACTGAGCATGCACACACAAATACAACCAGGAAAGTTACTGGTGGGCAGTCAGAGCTCAATCCCAGTGGGGGTTGTCTGGGAGGTAGTTGCCCACAGGAGGGGCACAGCAAGCCATTGTCCACTGGCTCCACATGCCTGGGGTTTGGTTGAGGATGCTGGCATGGGAGCATTCATTTCTGGGCCTTTCCATCTCACCCTGTGCAATGACCGACCAGGCATGCCTCAAGTGCCAAGAAAACCCCTCAGGCAGAGCCTGAGGGCTTGGCCGTGAGCAATGTTACCGTGAGCAATGTTAATACACTAAGTACAGCAAATGCTGAGGGGACATGGATGGGGCGTCACTGGGTCTGGTTCAGATGTGGACAGGTCCCACCCACCCTCTGAATCGGCTGGCCAGAAATGGCACATAGCCCTTTTAGTCACATTCCAGGGTAAGTACTTCGCCATGTTAGGGAGGGGGGCTGGGGAGGGAACACAGGTTCTCAGCCACGAGCTCTCATAGGCCAGGGCAGAGGGGGCAGATCATGGGAGCAGTTTGCAGATTCTGCCGAGGCAGGCAAAACCAGCTGATGACCACCCAAGCCTCTGTCCCCTCCTCCCACCCGTTTGCTTGTCCTGCTCTCAGCCAGTTGTCAGGAAATCCCGCTACAGCATCCAGGATCAGGATTTAGGGCACTGGTTCTCAGGTTGGCAGCCTGGAAACTTAAGTCCATAGTGGTGAGGATGGACATGGATGAACTGTTGTCAGTATCTTCTGCCCTCATCGGAATCCATCCATTAGCCTGTATGAAGTCAGGCTAGGTCAGGAAGGTCTTCGCTGTTGGTTGATCTTCAGTCAGCACCGAGAATGGAAACGAATTCTTGTGCTCTCAGAAGTGCCTCCTGGCTGTTTGTTTTGGAAACAGGAATCTGTTATCACCCGTGTGCTGTATGTGCTTGATGTCCTAGGTTGGGTTCCTTGAAGCAGAGCCTGAGACCGGGAATCGAGGGCATGTGGTTTACTAGGGGAGGCTCTCAAGAGAAACCGGGAAGGAGGTAAGGGATGCCAGGTACAACAGAGAGAAACCAGGCGAGGATGTGGGTGCAGCTGGAGTCTAGCTGCAGCCTGATCTCAGGTGCCACAGACGGTGTCTCACCTCGAGGCCTAGGGAAGCTGCTGGCTGTGGCTCTATCCCTGGGAGGTGGCGGGGAAGCAGGACCACCGGGCTGTTAAGCAGCCAACACTCTTGGAGTCCAGGGGTGGTTCATGTGGTGGTTTCCAAGGTGAGGGAGGGAGAGATCATAAGAATGGATTCTTAGCTGTGAAACCGATTGAGGTCCAATATTTACGTTTTGATAAGGGACCTCCTTTGGAGCTAAAGGAGTGAATCACTTATTGCAAATTATCTTGTGTTTGGGAGAGAAATAAAAAATAGTTTTAAATGTATGCAAAGACAAGTCCTTCCCCCACACGTGTCTCTCCTCTGCCAAGCCTCTCCTCTACCATCCATCATGATCAACCACTGTTAGCTTCTTGGGAACCTTCTGGAGTTTCTTTACTCCTATAGAAGCAAATACGAACATATGTGTCCTTGTTCTCTACTGTTGTTTTTTAAAAGTAACATATAGCATCATGCATACTCTTTGGAACCCCGCATTTTTCTTTTTTTCTTTATTTTCTATTGAAGTATAGTTAAATTACAGTGTTGTGTTAGTTTCTGGTGTACAGCAAAGTGATCTACTTACACGTATACATATTCTTTTTCGTATTCTTTTCCATTACAGTTTATTAAAAGATTGAATATAGTAACCTGTGCTATATAATAGGACCTTGTTGTTTCTATTTTATATATAATAGTTTGTATCTGCTAATCCCAAACTCCTAATTTATCCCTCTCCCCACCCCTATACTTTTCTTTTAATAATACATCTCATAGCTCTTACCGTAACAGTACAAAAAAGAAACCTCATTCTCCTTTATAGCTACCTGCTGTTGTATCCTGTGGATATATCATTAACTTCTACTGATGGGCATTTATGTTGTTTCCAATATTTTGCTACTATGAAGAATGCTACAGTGAGTAACTTTGTACATTTGTCATTTCACATATGTGCAGACATATCTGTAGGATAAATTCCCAGAAATGCAATTGTTAGGGCTAAGGATAGAGCCTCCATAACACTGATCAATATGGCCCAATTCCCCAACACAGAGATGTACCAATTTGATTAGCAGTCTCACAAAGTGTGAGATTGCCCTCTCCCCACACCCTACCGACCTTGTTTTGCCACGGTTTGGGATTTGGACCAAGCTGATAGGGGACAAATAGTTTCTCAGTGTAATTTTGTTTTGTTGTTATTGTTCAGTCACTAAATCTTGTCCAACTATTTGCAGCCGCATGGACTGCAGCACGCCAGGCCTCCCTGTCCCTCACTGTCTCCTGGAGTTTGCCCAAGTTTAAGTCCACTGAGTCAGTGCTGCTATTTAAGCATCTCATCCTCTGCTGCCCCCTTTTCCTTTCGACTTCAATGTTTCCCACTATCAGGATCTTTTCCAATGAGTTGGTTCTTCCCATCAGGTGGACAAAGTATCAGAGCTTCAGCATCAGTCCTTCCAGTGAATATTCAGGGCTGATGTCCTTTAGGATTGACTGGTTTGATCTTGCTATCTAAGGGACTCTCAAGAGTCTTCTCCAGCACCAAAATTTGAAAATATCAATTCTTCGGTGCTCAACCTTCTTTATGGTGCAATTCTCACATGTTTTGTTTTCTTACATTTTTCTTATTCTGTGTAAGAGAAAGAGGTTGCATACTCTTCATTTGATTAAGGCCTGTTTGTAGCTGATTTCCCCCTGAACTGCCTGAATGCCCATTTTTCCGTTGGGATGTTGGCCTTTTTTTCTGTCCAACCAGAAGAAATTTGTTTGTTTGCTGGTTTTCTCCCAGATCATCATTCATCCTTCAGTTTTGCTCATGCTGGCTTTTCTTGGCCAAGCAGAAGTTTTGTGATGTTTCTGTAGTTTGAATTGATCCATTTTTTCTTTTATGGCTGCTGGAGTGTGAGTCGTAGTTAGAAAGGCCTTCCTACTCTAAGGTTGTATCGGAATTCTGTCATGCTTTTTTCTAGGACTTTAATGGTTTCATTTTATCGTGTATAAATCTTTGATCCGTTTGGACTATTTCCTGGCGTATAGTGGGAGGTATGGATCCAACTTTATCATTTTCCAGATGGCTGACGAGATATTTTTTAACAGGGAGCTGGTCCAAAACACACCAGAGAATGCTGTCTTCAGGAAAAGGTCTTATGCCTCGGCAGAAGGTATTGCGAATTATAGTGAGGAGCATTTTTCTTTAATTAGCAGAGATTCATGTGTTCAACGAATATTGACTGAGTGCCCACTGTGTGTGCGGTACTAAATACCGAAGCTGGAAGAAATGGACCCAAGTCCTTGCCTTCCAGGAGTACTGTCTCTCTTGGGGGAAGACAGATGGGAAATAAGCAATAAACATATACTTTTGGGGGGGCCACGCTGTGTGATTTATGGGATCTTAGTTCCTAGACCAGGGGTTGAACCCAGGCCTATGGCAGTGAAAGTGCCAAGTCCTAATCACTGGATCACCAGGGAAGTCTCCTATGTTACATAGTATAGAGAAGATCAGACTTGGTGTACCAATTACTGT
This sequence comes from Okapia johnstoni, assembly GCA_024291935.2. Taxonomy (NCBI): domain Eukaryota; kingdom Metazoa; phylum Chordata; class Mammalia; order Artiodactyla; family Giraffidae; genus Okapia; species Okapia johnstoni. The sequence goes on from CM044324.1 coordinate 30,582,660, forward strand.
GACCATAAACATTGTGCCAAACTTGGCTCGGGGGTGAGGGGGGCAGGGACGGGGACAGGGCACAGCATGGGGCCGCCGGGACGGCCGCCCTCCACTGTGGGGAGTCTGAGCCTCAGGCCCATCTGAAGGCTGGTTCTCTTGAGCATCTGGTACCTGATGCTGGCTGTCGCCTGGGGCCTGGATTCCCCTCCCCGTGGGCCTCTCCTCCTTGTCTCTCTGTGGGTTTCCTCTGACGTGGTGGGTTCCTAGGGAATGTTGTGCAAGGAGCATCAGGCTGCTGTCTCCTGTGAGGAGGCTGCCTCCAGAGTCCTGCTGGGTCACTTCTGCCACATTTTCTGTCAGAGGCAAGTCCCTAAGGCCAGCCCACATTAAGGGGAGGGAAATGAGTTTTCCCCTTTGGTGGGAGGATGGTTCTAGATGAGCTAATGAGAACCGTCCATGTCTCTGTGGTCCTTTTTAGGCAACGAAATCTGCCATCTACAGCAAGGACAGTGGGACAAGGAAAGACAGAGGGACAAGGGAAGACAAAAAAGGTGGGGAGTTTTGGTGTTTTGTGTTGGGGGGGTGGGTAGGGACATGTGGCCTGGAGAAAGTGAGGGCAGAGAGGAGAGCCAAGGCTGAGGCTGGGACAAGCATGTGCTCAGCTCAGCATGTCTGAGAGCAGGGGCTGAGGAGAGCTGGGCGAGTGTAGACAGGTCAGCGAGGTGGGACAGCAGGAGGCCGCTGCAGACCATTGTGAAGACGGCAGCTTTTCTCCTGAATGAATTGGGAGACCATTGAGAGTTCTGAGCCGAAGAGAAAAGTGATCTCACCAAGGTTGGAGCGGGCTGGTTGTGGCTGCTATGGGAACAGATTTGGAGGCGGGAGGGTTGGGTGAAGGTGGGGAGACCAGCTCGGAGGCCACTGCAGAAATAAAGGCAGGACACAAGGAACGTTTGGACCAAGGTGATGGTGGAGGAGGTGGCGAGAATGTCCATAAGCCGGGTTATGTTTTTCAGAGTGGAGCTAACTGGGGTTGTTGATGAATTGGATGTGGGTTATCATCAGACCATACATCTTTCTTTGTCTGGGGCAGTTCCAGTTTAAATATGAATGACATGATTGTCACCCTGGAGTCAAGGATGACTCCAGAGCTTTTGTGCAAGAGTCGAAGTGCCATTTACTGCTCTGGGGATGAGCAAGTGTAAGGAGTTGGGTCCGGGGAGGTCTGGAGTCAGAAGTTCCAGTTTGGATCTTTTCAAGTTGATGAGATGTCCAGGAGTCTGGGAAGGTGAGAGCTCTGGCTCGAGATTGGAGTTGGATATGGGAGCCTGAGCCTTGCTATAGCAAAGAGAGCATGAAGACATGAGGCCAGATGCCAGCGTTCCAGGGAAGAGAAATGCTGTAGGTTCATGGGCATGTGGGCAGGCCAGCGTGGTGGTAGGGAGTGAAGGAGGGCCCAGCGACAGGGACTACGAAGGAGTTGCCATCAGAAAGGAGGGACGCGGTGGGGTGGGCACAACTTCACAGGTATTTTCTGTCACATTTTCTGTGTGGCCACCTGCTTGTCCCTTCGAATGAAAATCTTTCCCAGATGTGTGTACTTCCTCATCTTAAACTGAAGATGGTGAACACAATCTGACCTGTTATGAGTGACCCGGTCACTTTATAAACGTCGCCTGCTGTCACACCGTTTGTGGGCAAGGCTTCCCGAGCCACCATGGATCATGGGCTGCTTGTCTCCATGCTCTGCAGCTCAGATGGCCACACTTGCCCCGATCTCACTTTCTTCATGTCCTCTCACCACCCCTCCGCCTTTAACCCAGGACTCTCTAGGCTGTGATGGTTGGTCTGAGGACTGGCTTGTGGGGCGCACTGGGGTCACAGGTGAGGTGGAGGCTGTCTTGTGACCTGCAGTCTCTATTGAGGCTATTTTCTTCACTTCTTCATTCTCCCTGGATAATTGCTTACTGGAAGGTGACTGAGATAAATGGAGTGAACTATTAATACAAGAACTATTCTGTTGCCAAGTTAATTTAGTTGTTCATTATTTACTAGGCAGTCCCGTCCCATATGTCCCAAACGTTGTTACATCAGGACGGGGGTGGGGGCGTTGCAGGGAGTGACCGATTAGTTTGCTCACACAAGTATTATTCATGGGCCTGCACACAAAGCCAACCCAAATCCCTGCCTGTCTGTTCACAGTACATTTTGATTTACAGAAGGTCAGGAAGATCCCCTGGAGGAGAGCATGGCAACCCACTCCAGTATTCTTGCTTGGAGAATTCCAATGGACAGAGGAGCCTGGTGGGCTACAGTCCATTGGGTCGCAAAGAGTTGGACATGACCGAGTGCACGTGCACACAGGACAGAGGTAAGATAAATGAGTAAAACTTGGGAAAGTGTAGGGGGTGCTCAGAGCTATGGATGTCATCCAGTGGAGGAGGTAAGTGCAGAGCCGTGGAGGGGAGGCTGCAGGTGAAACAGGGTGGTCCTGGGGCCTCGGTGAGAGTGATGGGGAATCTGGACCAGAAAGCCCAGGATCCAGCAGCACTGAGACCAGGGGACTGTTGTGGGTCCTGGCAGGTCACAACTCCCCGACCCCCTTCCCTGGCCTGCAGACTGCCCCCGACCTCACGGCCCAGAACTTGGCTCCAGCCACAGTGGACTCTGCTTTCCTCTCACAGACCAAGCACAGTCCTGCCTCAGACCAAGCACAGCCCTGCCTCAGGGCCTTTTCACGCCCTGGATAGCTGCATGCTCACCTCTTCACTTTATTCTGGTCTCTGCCCAAATGTCACACCATCATCAAGGCCTCTGGGTGACCAGCACCCAGTGAACCGTGCCCCTCAGTGCTCTGTCCCATGCAGCTCCCCTCCTATATGGAATCTGGGTTGGTCCCATGACTTATTTTAACTGACATGATGTGTCAGAGGTGATGCTGTGCCAACTCTGGACCTAAGCCTCAACGTGGCCTGGCAGCTTCTGCTTTTTTTTAAATAAAATTTCATTTATTTTTAAAATTTATTTTGTTATTTTTTGGCCATGCTGGGTCTTCATTACTGTGAGGGCTTTCTCTAGTTATGGTGAGTGGGGTCTCCTCTCTAGTGGCAGTGTGAAGGCTTTTCATTGCAGTGGCTTCTCTTGTGGTAGAGCACACAGGCTTAGTTGTTCCATGGCATGTGGGATCTTCTCAGACCAGAGATTGAACCTGTGTCCCCTGCATTGGCAGGCGATTCTTAACCCCTGAACCATCAGGGAAGTCCTGGCACCTTCTACTTTTGAATTTGGGGAGCCTTGAGCTGCCACATAAGAAGTCTGACCACCCTGCTGGGAAGGCTGTGGGAAAGGCCACATGGACAGGCCAAGCAAAGAGGGGACAGCCCTGAGACTGCACGCAGAGGGGGCTCAGCTCTTTTGACATCCCAGCAGGGCCTGGGCTTCTCACCATCCAGCCAAGATACAGGTGTGTGAGTGAATCACCCCGAATGTTCCCACCCAGCGAAGCCTCACACAACAGCAGCCCCAAGAAAACTCTACAGGGAGCAGAAGAACCACCCAGCTGAACCCAGTCAGTCCACAGAATCTTGAATGATAATAAAGTGATTGTTGTTTCCATCACTCAGATTTGAGGATGTTTGTCATGTGGCCCTGTGGAACTGGAACACTGGAACACTGCCTGATTACCACTCAAGATGTAGCCTCTATCTCTGTTTCCTTTCCTCTGTGTTGTTTTTCTTCATAGCACTTAAAACTTCCTGACATTTATACATGCATTTGTTTACTATCTGTCTCTCCCACTGCCCTTCAATCTCCGCAAAGTGGGCATTTTATTTGTTCTGCTCACTGTGTTATCCCTGGGGCTGAGGACACTGCCTGGCTTATGGTAGGCTCTCAGTACATACTTGTTGAATGGATGAATGTGTAAGGACCCACTCTTCTGAGATCAAAACAGCCTTGGTGAAATGACTCCTTTCCTCTGAGGAAAATAACATCCAATCTCCAGCTCACAAGAACACAGAGATCTTAGTTTGGTCTGCCTGCAGCCCACTGCAGTGGAAGCATGGAGTCCTAACCACTGGACCACCAGGGAAGTTCCAAGAATCCACACATTCTTATTGTACTCCTGCCACATGGAAGATTGATTGGAAAACTAATAGATAAACATATTTAATAGCAGCCTTAAACATATCCAGTTTTATGTCTGGGGAATTGCCTCTGTTCCCAGAGAGGGGACAAGAAGCAGGAAGGAAAGGAAGTTGGAAGAAGGGGCAGAGGCACCAGGTAGATGAGTGAAGGGAGATGGCCCAGCTGTTCACACCTCCCAGGGCCTTCCCTGCACCCCACACCATGGAACAATCCCCTGGAGAGGCCTCCTGGGCCCCGGAGTCCGGCCTTCTGTGCCGAGGCTCGAGTCCTGCGGCCGCCACGACAGTCCACAGGGTTGCTATTTTGGGTTTCTCCTCGGTTCCATCCGCCTGACGTTTTCTCAACCGGTTCCAAGCCCAGTGCACCATTTTAGCTGACGTGGGGGAGTGTTTCGTGGGGACAGCAGATGGATGGGATGACAAATAGCAGGCTGGTGGGGACAGCTGAGAAGTGCTTTTCCTGTGCGGGAGCTATAGGCTGCGCACGTGCCCTGTGTGGTCTGGACGCGCTCGGAGCAGCAGCCTGCGCGGGGTAGTGGGCAAGCTGTGCCCCTGTCCTTTGCTGCCAAGTGTCTTGTCCGTTCATCCAGTTGACCAGCTCACAACTGTCCGGGCAGCAGACAGGGCTGTGATGTGGTCCCAGGGAAGTTAAAGGGAAAGAGAAGCGAGCCCAGGGTTAACCAGGAGCAGGTTACTGCTGAGGGCTCAGGGCTCCCCGATGGGTGGAAGCTGGCTCTTCATCCACCACATGTGATCTGTTGGCTGAGGGTGGCCCCAGGGGCATTTAGCCTCATGGAGCTTTGGTCCACCTGCAATACCATGAAACCTGCAGGCCGAAGTTCTCAGCTTCTTACTAAGAAGCCTTAGCTCAGGCTGCTATAACAAAGTACCATAAATGGGGTGGCTTAGAATCAACAGAAATGTATTTCTCCGAGTTCTGGAGGCCACAAGTCCAAGATCAGGGGTCAGCATGTTCTAGTGAAGGTCCTTTTCCGGTTGCAGATGGCCACCAAATTCTCACTGTGTCGCCGAGAGGCGGGAGGAGAGCAAGCCAGCTCTCTGGCTTCTTCCTGTAAGGGCACTGATTCTATCACGATTGTGCCCACACTTGGTCATCTATCTATACCAGCAGCTAGCAAGCAGGCTTTCCCTTCCTCTAACTTCACCCCTTTGCACCCACTTCTTCATGCCTGGCCTCAGGGACTATCCATACTACTTGCTCTGTTTACACAGTAGTTTACAGATTAAGAAGCAAAGCGACATACAAGTTCGTTCAAAATTGGTTCTTATGGCTACTTCGTGAGGCACGTGAGAAGTTACCAGCTGCATTCTGCCATTGAGGAAATCAAAGTTTCCTACATACCAATGGATGGGCCCAAGGTTACGTGGCTACGAAGTGATAGGTCCAGGAGGCACACCTGAGACCTTGTCCCACAGTGTGTCCCCCATCTTAGAGCCCCTCAGAGGCCCACGGCCGTCACAAGGGTGGGAGGGGGGCCAGACAGGCCATTCTCTCCCTCTGGTCTCTGGTCTGGACTCAGTGTTTTCCTGATGACTCAAGTCCATTCTGTGTGCTGCTCCAAATAACCTGAGCGCACTATGAAAAAGGCCTCTTATCTCTCCAATTATACTGAGAAGAAAACCTCTGTAGACTGTAGCTTTTGGTGCTGCTTTAACCAAGAGAAAGTGGGCCTCAGATTTGACCTTCAGAAAGCAAGGGGACTGAGCTAGAATGAAGAGCACTGTTTTGTTTCTGTTGTCTTTATTTTACATTGCCTTCTGTTTACAGCAGGTCATAGCTCTTTTTCAGAGTGGTGGTGAGATACAGTTTGCTCTTTAAATAAGAAGAGCAAGAGTGTTGAAAGAAAAACATTGTGTAAATAATTGTGTAAGTGGTCCTTGGGTATGGTGAATGTCCTGGTGGTGGTATAGGATTGACAGAAGTTTAGCAAACACTCATGCCCAATAGAGATGAAACGTCTTCATTACTCACAACAATAACACAGCTACTACTGAGTTGGTTATGTGCAACGGACTTTACATTTGTTATTTCTAATCTCTAGAAAAGCCCTACGAAGTAGTTATTATCTTGCTCATTTACAAACTGAGGCTCAAAGACTTTGTGTAACTTGTCTGGGTCATGCCATGACCCATGGGGTGAAAATAGCCCCATTTCTTCCCTTCCCTGGATTCACGCACCTTTGCAAGGTAACTTTTTGGCCTTTCTTTTCAAGAGGTGGAGTTTAACACTGGAATATTTAAAATGGATACCAAAAACGACCTACTGTACAGCACTGGGAACTCTGTTCAATGTTATGTGGCAGCCTGGATGGAGGGGGAGTTTAGAGAGGAATTGAATACATGCGGATGTATGGTTGTGTCCCTTTGAGATTCACCTGAAACTACCACAATGTTATTAATTGGCTATTTGCCAATACAAAATAAAAAGTTTAACAATTAAAAAGTTTAAAAATAATAATAAATAAAACAGCAACAAGAAAAGGGGTGGAGTTTATTTCTGTAGCTCTAGACTGTAAACTTCATGTCTGTCTTGCGTCCTCAGTGTCTTGCCCAAGTTGTCACAAAACAGACACACTCAGTAAACATTTGTTGGGTGAAGGGGTGAATAAACCTCTAACTCACAGCCTGTGCTTTTCTCATCATCCTGTCCTCCTCTATCCTGCCTCACAAAGCCCACTCTACAGGCCTGTCTCCTCTAGCCTAGATCTACATATAATACCTTTCAAATTGCAGAGCTCTCAGCAAAGAGCTGACCAGAACTAACCAGAATGTCTCTGGGGGCCACTCTGACTGCCAGGTCTTTTCCTGCTCTCCTCAGGCAGGCCAGTTCCCTTTCATTGTTTGTCCCTCCATTCATCTCTCTTAAAATTGTTCCCTGTGACTTTTATCACCCTCTTTCATTTTCTTGATCTTGCATTCAGGATGTACCCAGGTTCACAACTTGCGCCCACCTGGCCCTTGTGTCATGTTCTGTGGTGGTCACCAAGTCTTGGATTTTTTAAAAATTCCCCACCTTGTGTGTAACTGCTGATCGTGGTGATGGATAAAGAGGCATTCACACGTGGGGAAGTTTTATGAGCACATACACGGATGTACTGAAGACCCCGCATCTGTCCGGCGCTATTGATGTGTCCTGTGAATGGGGAGCGACACAAACATCTGGAAGGGTGAAGTGAGAGAAACGGTAGGACACGACTAAGAATGCAAATGGGTGGTGAAAACAGTGGCTCCAGAGGAGGTCAGAGGAGGGTGGAACCGTCACGTGCTGATTGGTGCCAGCTCCAAGGAGGATGGAATGGATGCTTGTCCGGTACCCCTTCCATCTCCAGCATCATCACCCGTTTCCTTGAATTAATTTTCCCGACAGCACTGGGGTCAGAACTATCCCCAAGTTACCTGATGAGGAGAGAGACACAGGGGAGGGGAGTGACTTGCCTGACACTGCAAGGCTGGACCTGGGTCCAGCCTGCCCGATGCTGAGGCTCCCGGTCTCTGCTCTGTGCTGGTCAGGGCAGGCTGGGGCGCAGGTCTAAGCATGTAAAGAGCTAAGGCTCGGTCGAACAAAGGGATGAAGGGAAGTTGTTTTCGGCAAAGGCTTCTGTGCAAACAACAGCTCAGAGACGCGGGAGCCCATGCTATAGATAGGACTGGCCCGAATGGATGTTTCTAATCACAGTTGACCTTTGCTTATTGTTTAGACTTTGTTTTCTTTTTCTGTAGTTTCCTATCCCATTCATTTAGTGACCGTCCTGACTTACAGACATGTTATATGACATCTCAGCATCATTGCTTTTTTTTAGTGTGGAAATCATTTAATTAATTAAAAATTTTATTGGAGTACAGTTTCTTTACAGTGTTATGTTAATCGTTGCTTTAAAAAAAAATAATTTTATTTATTTTTGGCCTTGCTGTGTCTTCGTTGCTCTGTGCAGTCTTTCTCTAGTTGCGGTGAGTGGGCTTCTCATTGCGGTGGCTTCCCGTGTTGCTAAGCATGGGCTCTAGGGCACATGGGCTTCAGTTGTTGCGGCTCCCAGGTTTCAGAGCACAGGCTCAATAGTTGCGGCGCACAGGCTTAGCTGCTCTGTGGCATGTGGAATCTTCTGGGACCAGGGATTGAACTCGTGACCCCTGCATTGGCAGGTGGATTTTTATCCACTGTGCCTCCAGAAAAGTCCCAGTCATTGCTTTTTAACACCATATCATTCATGGAACATTTTTTTAGAGATCTCTTAATATGTATCTCTAACCTTGATTAGTATGGATTAATATTTTCATGTTGGAAAGTGTCAGATTTCATTTTCTTGGGCTCAAAAATCAGTGCAGACAGTAACTGCAGCCACAAAATTAAAAGATGCTTGCTCCTTGGAAGAATAGCTGTGTCAAACCTAGACAGTGTTTTAAAAAGCAGAGACATCACTTTGATGACAAAGGTCCATCTAGTCAAAGCTATGGTTTTTCCATTAGTCGTGTACGGATGTGAGAGTTGGAACATAAAGAAGGCTGAGCACCTCAAAATTGATGCTTTTGCACTGTGGTGTTGGAGAAGACTCTTGAGAGTCCCTTGGACTGCAAGGATATCCAACCAGTCAATCCTAAAGGAAATCAACCCTGAATATTCATTGGAAAGACTGATGCTGAAGCTGAAGCTCCAATGCTTTGGCCACCTGATGCAAAGAACTTCCTCATTGGAAAAGATGCTGATGCTGGGAAAAATTGAGGGCAAGAGGAGAAGGCGGTGAGAGAGGATGAGATGGTTGGATGGCATCATCAACTCAATGGACGTGAGTTTGAGGAAACTCAGGAAGTCAGTGATGGACAGAGAAGCCTGGCGTGCTGCAGGCCATGGGGTCGCAAAGAGTTGGACATGACTTAGCGACTAAACGACAACATTTTTGTGCACTCATCTTTCTTGGCTGTGATCTTAGAAGTCTTCACAGCAGACCGTCCAAGGCCCTGGTTTGGAAGGACATTGACTGGGGCTCAGCTCAGCCCTGGGAGGCAGTTTTTTGGCACAGCCCTGATGACCGCCTGCTCCCAAACCTCCCCCCATGGGATGAGGTTTGCTCAGTGAAAGCCTGCCCGGCTGCAGCCTCAGAAGCTGCTGGTCTGTAAACAGCTTTGTTCCTAATCTACCCCACTGCTCTTGTGAGCCAGGGACCCAGAGTCATTGGCTGGAAGAGGCTGCCCAGGACTGTCGTACCAGAAAAAGTGAGGAATCATAAGCTGCCTCAGATGGGAAGAAGAGAAGAGACCTCTCATGTGGTTTGCTTCAGTTCAGATGTGTGTGAATGACTGAAATGCCCAAGGAGGTACACGTGGGCCCCCCCATACTTGGGTTTCTTGCCCCAACTGCAGGCCATCTTCTCCCACCACTAGGTGGCAGTCTTGTTTTAACACAGATTTTAGAGGAGCCTGGTGGGCTCCATTTATTGGGTTGCAGAAAACATGACTTAGCGACACAAACAACAATTCAAGCAATAACGCTTTTGAAGCTATAAAGTAAAAATTAACTGTTTTCACCCCATCGTGTTGGCATGTTACATGCTCTTAATAGTGAAGATGCAGGAAAGCAGGACATTTCAGCAGCACTGGTGGGAGTGGGAAGGGCTTCCCAGGTGGCACTAGTGGTAAAGAACCCACCTGCCAGTGCAGGAGACATAAAGAGCCGAGGGTTCAATCCCTGGGTCGGGAAGATCCCTGGAGTAGGAAATGGCGACCCACTCCAGTATTCTCACCTGGAGAATCCCATGGACAGAGGAGCCTGGAGGGCTACAGTCCATGGGGTCACCATGAGTCGGACATGACTGAAAAGACTTAGCATGGTGGGAGCGGGCAGTGATGCTCACGCTGGGCACAATGGGGACCCAGCGGACATGGCAGGCCTCATCTCGATGAAGATGACGATGGCCAACAGGTACTGGTTCCTGCCGTGTGCCAGGCCTGCAGCCACATTTAATCTGCACAGCTCAAAGAAATGCTCTCATTTCCTGTCAATTTACAAATGAGGAAGTCAGCCACAGAGAGGTCAGGTAACCTGCCCAAGGTCACCGAGCTGGTAAGTAGCAGGGCCAAGACCCACATCTGCTTCCGCTGTACTGCATGTGCCTCACGTGTCCTGTGAACAGGCATACATCGGGGTGCTCACTGCAGCGCTGTCGGCGGGAGAGGACAGTCTAACAGCCCACAGGTGAGACTGTGAAGCAGGAGGGGACATGCAGAGCGGCTGGGGGCCCTGTGCTGGATTTAGGGGCGTCAACCTGGATGGTCTTGAGACTCATGCTGAAATACAGAGGTAGAAACCAACACAGAAAGCAGAACTGCCTGTTATTCATGGAGACCAGCACAGGTGTAAGTTTTAAGACTGTAAAAGGACATGCTAGAAAGAGAACACACCCAACTTATGATGGTGTTTATTTCAAGGGAGGCTTCCCTGGTGGCTCAGATGGTTAAAGAATCTACCTGCAATGCCAGAGACCCGACTTCTATCCCTGGGTCAGGAAGATCCCCTGGAGAAGGGAATGGCTACCCACTCCAATATTCTTGCCTGGAGAGTCCCTTGGACAGAGGAGCCTGGCGGGCTACAGTCCATGAGGTTGCAAAGAGCTGGACACGACTAAAATGACTTAGCAGGCACACACACACACACACGTCTCAAGGGAGAGGGAAACTGGATTAGGGAGGGCTTTTATGTGTAATGCCTATTATTTTCTTCTCTCCGACTCCCCATCTCCCTCCCTAAACCTCTTCAGCAAAAAGGAAACATCTCAAACCCCACTCTAACTCTGAATAGCGTTTTATGATTGATCTTTACAAATGCATTTCTTAAACCTGACAGCTTTGACTGTCAAGGCACCAGGGAAGTCTGCTCATGTAAGGCAGTCTCCCTAGAAATTCTCTTTAGTGTAAATAGCTTTCAAGTTCAGCGGGTTAGATGCCAGCCACGACGTCTTGTTAACCTGGAAGGAAAGGAAGGAGGTGGTGGGAGCCCAGGAGAGTCACTTCTGTCTTTACTTAGTAATTGATTGGTTTGGTTTAAGAAGTGTTTCTCCTTAGGCACCGACTCCAAATGACTAAGGTGTTTCTTTAAACATAAAAGTTCCAACCTTCCTTGCTTCAGTTTTTGTGTGTAGGAGGAGGGTAGGGTAGGTTACAATCAAAATGTTTAATTGTTCAGGTGGAAAAATCAGTGATTAAAACAAATTACCCCCTCCAACTCCTTCTAAAGCCTGTAGGCAAATTAAGTAAGTAATGATTTTATGTGCTCAGTCGTGTCCAACTCTTTGTGACCCCATGGACTGTAGCCCGCCAGGCTCCTCTGTCCATGGGATTCTCCATGCAAATGGGTTACCTAGAAACACAATGACTTAGGACTAACCTGCTTCCTGTATTCACTAGGGTGAATGCTTACAAAGATCATATGTTGGATTTTGTTGACAAGCTTTCCTAGAACTGGAAGAGGTTTATAGAGGTTAATGGTCCCAGATTAATGTGGGCTAATGGCTCTGAGCGAGAAGCCAAGTCTGAGGGGGAAAAAATTGAAAATTGGCTTTCAGTGCCACCATGGAGCTTTTGGTAGCTGCTAAATGCATTAATAATAATGCGTAGGGAGTTTCCCGATGGTCCAGTGGTTAGGACTCTGCACTTTCAGTGCCGGGGCTCGGGTTCAATCCCTGGTCAGGGAACTAAGATTCCACAAGCCACACTGCCCCCCCCCAAAAAAAAAATGTAGGATTGCAGAGGAAAAAGGGGAATAGTTTTTGAGTAGACACCATTGCATCTACCGGATGCTCTCAAAGCTCAGGGCAGTTTAGCTGTTCTGCACTTTTGTGAGGAAGTCTCAGGAGAGCCATCTGCACCTACTTTTCAAAATGTTTGAATTATCAATTAGACTCTCTCCTTGTTGCAAATCCTCCTTCACTTCACTGGAGGTTAAAACACCACGTCACATACAGCAGCAGGAGGAATCCAAACACTGGTAACAGCCACGGTGACTCTTGAAAAGCTATGGCTCCTATAGATGTGCTCTTCTGAGCCTCGGCAGTGAAACAAACTGCTTTCCGCTTGACTCCCCCCTCCCCGTACCCCCCAGGCTGAGCGTCCATCACTGGGGAGGCTGAAGGGTGGGGGCTGCAGGGAGGCTGTAATTGTCCTCGCTCCCAGCAGGGCTTCCTGGGCGGACTGAGGGTCCTTCATGGAACAATTGGCGCCACCTTAGCTTGGGAGCAAATTGCAAACATCCGCTGCATCATAGAAAAAGCAAGAGTTCCAGAAAAACATTTACTTCTGCTTCATTGACTATGCTAAAGCCTTTGACTGTATGGATCTCAACAAACTGTGGAAAATTCTTCAAGAGATGGGACTACCAGACTACCTTACCTCCCTCCTGAGAAATCTGTATGCAGGTCAAGAAGCAACAGGAATAACCAGATATGGAACAACGGACTGGTTCCAAATTAAGAAAGGAGTACGTCAAGGCTGTATATTGTCACCCTGCTTATTTAACTTATATGCCGAGTACATCATGCGAAATGCTGGACTGGATGAAGCACCAGCTGGAATCAAGATTGCAGGGGGAATATCAGTAACCTCAGATATGCAGATGACACCACTCTTACAGCAGAAAGCAAAGAGGAACTAAAGAGCCTCCTGATGAAAGTGAAAGAGAGTGAAAAAAAAAAATTCAACATTCAAGAAACTAAGATCATGGCATCTAGTCCCAACACTTCATGGCAAATAGATGGGGAAACAATGGAAACAGTGACAGACTTTATTTTCTTGGGCTCCAAAATCACTGCAGACAGTGACTGCAGCCATGAAATTAAAAGACGCTTGCTCCTTGGAAGAAAAGCTATGACCAACCTAGACAGCATATTAAAAAGCAGAGACATTACTTTGCTGACAAAGGTCCATCTAGTCAAAGCTATGGTTTTTTTCAGTAGTCATGTATGGATGTGCGAGTTGGACTATAAAGAAAGCTGAGTGCTGAGGAATTGATGCTTTTGCACTGTGGTGTTGGAGAAGACTCTTGAGAGTCCCTTAGACAGCAAGGAGATCCAACCATTCCATCCTAAAGGAAATCAGTCCTGAATATTCATTGGAAGGAGTGATGCTGAAACTGCAATTCCAAAACTTTGGCCACCTCAGGTGAAGAGCTGATTCAGTGGAAAAGACCCTGATGCTGGGAAAGATTGAAAGCAGGAGGAGAAGGGGATGACGGAGGATGAGATGGTTGGATGGCATCACCGACCCAATGGACATGAGTTTGAGTGGGCTCTGGGAGTTGGTAATGGACAGGGAGGCCTGGCGGGCTACAGTTGCAGAGTCAGACATGGCTGAGCCATTGAACTGAACTAGCGTGGGAATGAACTGAACTAGCTCTGGGTGCATACTGACAGGTCCAAGGTGTGACTATCTTCACCAGAGAGAACTTGCTGGGTCTGGGCTTCTAAACTCCAGGGTGGTGCTTGGTGGGGCTGGGGCTACACCAGCTGGGACACTGAATATTCTCACATGATTCCTGACTTCGGAAATTACAGGAATATAGGCTGCCTGAAAAGCTTCCTTTGTGGCTCAGCTGGTCAAGAATCTGTCTTCAATGTGGGAGTCCTGGGTTTGATCCCTGGGTTGGGAAGATCCCCTGGAGAAGGGAAAGGGTACCCATTCCAGTATTCTGGCCTGGAGAATTCCATGGACTCTATAGTCCATGGGGTCGCAGAGTTGGACACAACTGAGTGACTTTCACTCACTCACTCACTCACTCAGCTGCTTGAAAAGCACGAGAGGGGTGTGGAGTCATCACAAGGTCTCCCTCAATCCTCCGCCCCACTCAAAGCTTACTTTCCCTATAAGGTGACCGTGTGTGCATATACGTGTAACACACCCCAAAGCTACTGGGTCAAGATTAAGATGGTTAAGATTCTGAATTTACAAACAAAATCTAAACAATTCCAGGTTTGTGAAATCACCCTGTAAATGTACACATTTAAATAAAAAGCAAAACCAAAAGCCTTTACTTCATCTTTTATTTCTTATAATTAATGGCTAATAAAAGAAAAAAGTGACTGCAGCACCTACTATTTCAAGATAGCAACTGTAACTTAAGTGCTAACCTACTCCATGAAACAGGGAGCCATCCCCCAGGGCAGCAGTGGGCGTTTATTTAGGTTTCCCAAACCCAGTGACTACTAATCAATTTTATTACTGATCAAACACAGAAAAAAAAAAAACCAAAACGTGTCATTATTGTTCCCCGTAGCTGGAAAATTCCATAAACAACTTTCTCCATGTACATGATTCCTTGACTCAAACCAGAAGACAGTTACCAAAATACCCAGAAGTACATTCTCAGAGGGGGCCCAGCCGCTTCTGAGGATTATCTGGCGGGAGGCCAAGGGGCAATGCAATGATTCAGGGAGTGTGCACCGTCTTTCTGGAGAGCAATGTTTACTGGAGGCTAAGAGATCACGTTTATTCCTTAAAAATGGTAAATGGATGCTTTCTCCCTCAAATGAAATACAGGGAACCCCAAAACCCAAGGCATGATTTAGGAACCTCCACTGGCAGAAGCAGTTAGCTGATAGGAATTCTCACTGCACACATACCCTGGGGGTGTGTGGCCCCCTCCCGCGGTGTGCCCCAGGGAAGCACTTGGCACACCAAGCCTCACTGCCCTGAATGTCTCAGTGTGAAGACTGAGCATCCTGCCCTGGACACAGAAAGTCTGAGAGCCACCAACACTGTGCCAGTCCAGTGCTGCTTGCCCCTTATCCAGGGAAATGCCAGCCAGAGGTAGCAAAGCTGGTCTTTTACAGGAGCGAGTCTGGCTCTTTGAATTTAACTTTTCTGGCTTCACCTTTTTGGTTGCAATAATTCCAACAAGTTACTGGTTGCGCCTATGTTGATGCAGCTCTCAGACCCTGTGGCACCTGATCTCAGATCACAGCAAACAGCAACACATCTTCCCGACTGTGAACAAGCGCTTCCTGTTCCCATGCGGCTTCCTCCCCCTAATCTAATTTCTGGATATTCTGGCTCTTTTCCTTCTTTGTATATTCTTCCAGTCGAAGAAGCCACTTTGCCCAGTACTGGGAGCAGAGCTCGGCATCCATGAAATGTGAGTGGGCGGGGGACCCGTCCTTGTAGGCCTGGTCAGAGCACAGGGCAGAACATACGCTGGCATGGACTTGCAGGGGGTTGTCATACGTGTTTCGGATGAAAGGCTTTGGCTTCTCTGATGTCTTCCAATCAATCACACAAAGCTTGCCCCTAGAGAGAAACCGAAGGAAGCCCTTGAAGGTGACAGCTCAAACTGAGACTCTGTTAGGCTAATCCTCTTTTTACTATAGTTTGCTGCTTGTCACCCAATGACTATGGCTTCCATTCCCCCCAGTTCCAAGCAGACAGCCCTCCTGAGCTTTACTTGGAACTGAAGAGGTGTTGAGCCCCTCATTCAGGTCAGTGATGAGGTGTGAAGGGGTTCACCACAGGGCAGCAGTGAGGGCCCAGGTGCCAGGGATGGGAAACAGTCTCCCCAGAGCAAGCCTCTAAACTTTCTAGGCTTCTCTTTGGACCTCCACGGTTTAATAGTTGACAAGGGAATTGAAACTACATCTGCTATTATCTTAGTTGATTTTGCTTCAATCGTCTATCAGAATGAACCACAACAGACCAGCAGCAAAGTCCCCATTTAAGGGACCAAGCATCACGGCGCCTCAGAAACCAAAGCTGGAGTTCAAGTCCATCAACACTTAAAAGGTAGCAGCAATATGTAGAAATACAAATGAGAAGACCTGGTTCCTGTCCTAAAAGTTTACACACAGGGTAGGGATATACTACTTTCTATTAGGGATCTTGGGAAAAGAAAAAAAAGTCCTGCCACTTTTTTTTTTGGCAAAATAACCAGTACATTCCTCCCTCTCCCCCATCCTGGTGGCGTTTTACACTTGCCAACCACACATGTCAAAAGGACTGCAGGGCGGATGATTTGAGAACCAGTGACCCTCAAGCAGTCTTACTGCTCTGTCTTGACTTCAGGTTCAAAACCAGCTGTTCAGAGGGAGATCTTCCTGTTAACATAACCTTGGAGTTAGAACCTATGCAAGGTATTTATAAAACCAGGCTAGAGGAGCGCTGTCTAAAAGAAAGAAAATGTGAGCTATACACACCACTTAAAATTTTCCAGTAGCTACATCCAAAAAGAAACAGGTGAAATTTTTAACATTTAACCCAATATATCCAAAATATCATTTCAGTATATAATTCACATTAAAAAGTTGCTAATGAGATATTTTAAATTCTTTTTTGTGCAAACTCACTGAAATCTAGTTTGTATATTTACAGCACACATCAGTTTGGACCAGTCAAGTGCTTAGTGGCCTATAGGGCCCACAGACACCCTAGTGGATGGTGTAGATGTAGAGGTAATACATCATCTTTGTAACTGTTTTCCATTCTGTAAAGCTTGACAATCTCTGCAAATGAAGAGAGGCCCCAGTATCCCCAGGGGGCTACCATTCCTAGTTCTCTCCCTTGATAAAATCAAAATATCCTACAGTATTGACTTCTACCATGTACCACTGTTTCCAGAAATGTATTATAACTTATAGAACTTAATACTATGGAAAAAAAATCTTAGTAGTATAAACCCAAATTAAAATTGCAATAAGACAGTCCACAAATAGCTATTTAATAAATGAAAAGGTGCTTAGCCTAATTTATTTTGAAATGCAGAATGAAATGACGAGACACAGGGTTAAAACACTTGTTCTCTGTGACCCCACAATTTCCCTGTCAGGTCTGTACCATAGAGCAATGGTTTGATATCCCGGGTGCAGGTGACAAGTGCCTGGAGAATTGAAGAAGTATTCATGCCCAGGCCTACTTCAGATTGACTGGATTCATTCATATCTCACAGGTCACTCACCAAAACAAACCAGTGAACCTGTGCACCTGCTGAAAGAAACTGTCAGGACGGAACACAAGGAGACCTGGTCACTACTGCAGTTTGTAACTGTGAAAAACTAGAAATACTCTGAGAGCTCCCAATATGGAAGTGGGTACAGTTCATGCACACTAAATAGCAGTTAAAAAGAGAGGAGAGGGTCAAAATAACAAGGCTAACACTTTCTGAGCAGATAGTATGCATTTTAAGTACTGCACCAGGAATGTCTCACTTAACCTCTGTAACAAACCTGTGAGGTAGGTACTATTATTTGTCCTATTTCACAGATGAACAAATGGAGGTACAGAGAAGCTAAGTAAGTAGCCCAAAGTTAAGAAGAAAACCCAGAAACCAAACTCAGGCAGCGTGTCTCCAGAGCCCTGTATCTTTTAACTAGAGTTCCATGGGTTATACTAACAGATTTTGCCCCCACCCTCTTTATTGCTCACATGCTTTTTTGGGGAATACGGATATCTGCAGGTTATATCTACCCTTGAAATCTGGAGTAAGTGGGAAAACAGTAACAGCAGCAATTTAAAGACCCTAGGAAGTTTTAGTGAGCTCAGCATCCCTATGCATGTCAAACACTGCGTGGAAGCCTTGAAGAAAGCTGATTTTCAGGGCCAACAGACCAAGGATCATTTTTAGCGAAACAGGAAAAACAATGCAGGAATCAAATTGGATCTTATGGCTGGTACCTTGCCTGAAGGTCGGTAGCAGGGGGACATGCTGGAAAACAGGCCATCCTAGCCATACTGGACAGTTACACCTTTCCTCCGCCAAATACCGACTTGGGCAAATAGATTGACAAGGATGACGTGGCTGTCACCTGATGTGACTTTGCACAGGCTCTACCTTGAAGCAGGAGTTGAGAGGTAAAACTAGTGCTGGATGGGAACCATGCGTCCCACCCAGAATTAATTCACCTCCACACTTGATGTGAAAAAGTAAATATACTTACTGATAATCAGCCACACAGTCCAGCAGACCCACATACTGTAAGACCTCATGTTTAACTGCACTTTCCAGGGCCCGCACTCCACTGATGTCTTTCAAAACATGCTGCACGCTTTGGATGTAGCCAGATTCAAGGAGACTTTCATCTCTCTCTTTTAAGTTCCCCTGGGGTGAAAGTATGCTTTCCAAGGCTCCATGAAACTTCTTCCCTTGTAAAAACATGTCTGAAAAGAAAATCAGAGAAAAGGGACAACAACAAAAAATACCCCAAACAAAGCTAGTACTAAAGAACAAATACTCTATAAGACTCTTAACATTGAAATTAAAAATCACATGAATTTCCTTTAAGTGACAACTTCTAAGACACCATATTTCAGCCTCCTGTGAAACCTAAGAATGCACTTTGAGAAGAAAAGGGACTAGAAGAGCTTAGATAATACAATGGATTAAAATGAAGCATTTATAGCAGAATTAGGCCAAAGCTAGAATTGAAGATTTGGGGGCTGCAGAACCATACCTAGTGAATTCACATAGCACTGTGAATTTTAGAATTCATTTAATGTAGGTAACCAGTAAGTTAACCAGCTGTGATAGTTAGATATTTAGAGAACTGCACTTGTTTATAGTTCTTTTTACAACCAAATCTGACTTATGAACACTGGTGGAGGCGTCCTTTACCAATAGGCTTAGTGACAGGAAAGGCATGAAAATCAAGGCATGCAGGAATTAACAATGTGGGGCTTGGGAGGAAAACATATGGCATTCTGCACCTGTGCTTGCTTTTAGGACGTGAGCAGCCTGAGATAGTGGCTCTGTCCTCAATTTTTTTTTTTCCTCTTACACTTTTAAGTTAAGAAAAGAGGACACAAACATATTCAACAAGTGCAAGATATACTATATATTCACTTGACTCTTGATTAAGGAAGGAAAGACAGAGGGTGTTGCTATGTTGAGCGCTAAGTTTGGCACTTTCAAACTGTTAACTTTCAAACACAGCAACCTGGCAAGATAAGGATCTTCACCCCCATTTTAATGAGGCCCAGGCAGTGCTATTAAATTGTCCAAAAGCACAAAGCTGGATGGGCCTGGCCCCAGAGCCCATGCTCATTCCAGCCCGTCACCCAGTAGAGCAAGAAGAAAACTCAGGGACCATCAGGTAGAGAGACACACAGAAACAGAGGAGGAAATATACGTGCTTGGAGACACACCCACAGAAAATGAGGAAAGTCATCTCAGCTAATGAGGCAATTATTATTACCATATTACCTTTGCCAAGTAGTTTTTACAAAGATTTTGAAAGGTCAGTTCTATTACTGGCAAAAAATGGAATTGCTCTGAGGACACAACTTAGAAAGTGAAGTGAAATTCAACTGAGGACCCAAGTTATTCCACTCCAAATTTACCTGGCTTAATTGGACTTATCAGTACATAAAAGGCCTACAAATGTTTAAGACTTATGGAATTAAAACCCAGGGAAAAGAAGTGTAGTATTCATCTACAGATTAGCTTTAATGAAGACACAAACATGTTAAAAACAGGAAGGAAAAAAACTGCTTTATCAAGAGCCAAGCTAAGAGACAACCCATTCTCCACTGCAGTCTTTACCCCTGGTGAGGTCTTCACATGTAAGGTGCAAGGCAACAAACATGAGGATCTGGGTTATAGGATCCCTTAGGATTGTAAAGCTAAGAACATTAAACATGATTCAACTTGTGAAAATACATTTTAAAATTTTTAAGAGTTATTGCAGATAGCAATTAATTTAGAGTGTTCTTTGAATAAATTAAAGGAATAAAAGTGCAGTGTTTTCAAGTCTTATATTAACAACAAAAAAGTCATGAATCTCTTATATTCTAACTGACAAGCATGGATATTTTATAATTTAAAAAAATTCAATGTAGCAAAAAAAATGGAAAAAATAAACCCCAGCTTCCCCACTAGGATCAATACAAGTATAAATCAAAGTCAGACTTTCTTATCTTCGCAATCTTCAAAAGGTAAATTGGTGCTTGGGAAACTGACCCTATGTTTTGGGGGTTTTTTTTTGGGTCACAATTTGGGCCATGACATGAATCTGTATGTGACTGCCCATTATTTAAAAAAAAAAAAAAAAAATTAATTTTGCCTGTTTAAGGTTGATCCTAAATTGACAGAGAAATCCTATCATAGTAATCTAGATCTATAAAGTTGACTACGTGGAGTCAACCAGTTTTCTCTCTGCCTGGGATAGTGGGCTGGCTCAATCCAAACAACTCCTCTCCTTTATCAAGGAGCCAGCAAAGTACTTCCTTTCTTTGAGCTACAGACCTAGGTATGCAACATCCCAGCAGGTTTCTTAGATTCCCACAAGCTATATTTTTGGTTTAAAGAGAATAAAACAAAACAAAACTTTCCATAGGAAACAATGTCCATTTTAAATTCTAGTGTTTCAGATAAAAAAATTTAAATGCTATTAAAGTATTTAAAAAAAATATTGCTTGTTTAACAAGCTGAGAAATTTGGTGGTTGTTACTAATTAACTAAGTCAAGAAGGCAGTCAGCCCTGGCATGCAGTCCTTGGCTGAGGCAGCTGAGGAATTTATATGGGGCTTGACCATTTTCACCATATCCAAATGCCACCTAAATACTTAACATTTTTCCTTTAAAACACATGTGATCACAGGTTTAATGTGTTACGCATACACATCTTTGTTCTAAGATGCCTCAAAATAAGTATTACTCTTACGTTAAAAATCAAAGTGCTCCTGGACCACTACGGGTGCATGTCTTGCTCTCTGGGAAGCGTGGACTAAAGGA